>OZ038512.1:18223885-18598885 GCA_964036315.1 Acanthosepion esculentum | reverse complement strand
ATATATATATATATATATATATATATAATTAATATAAACGTATGTATATTCATTTCTATATCATGTATGCTTTGTAGAATCATAATATGATAATCATTTCCCGCCAAAGATCAGTGACCACTTTGAAAAGCGATATTTACCATTAATAGCGAACAGACAGTAAAAAAATTGGATTGACTGTGAGCGGAAACTTTATTTTGTGCAACTGCAGGAGGTGGACATCTAAAAGTTTTTAAGTAGTTATTTTCTTTTATTTGTTTTGTTTATATTGATGACCAGTTGCATCAATGTGTCCATCTAACTGAAGAGGAATAACAAATGGCGTTAAAGAAGACAAAATGAGTGAGCAAATTTAATTTTTTATTTTATTTAATATAATTGAAGTTATCGAACCGAGTCCCATCAGCAATCTTTGATTTTTTTCATCTCTGAAGCGGGGGAAAATGAGGAATGGATAAAAAGGTGATAGGAAAAAAAAACAAGAAAGAATAAATGAATATGAGGAAGAAGGAAATTGGAGACAAAAAAAACAGTGAGAAAAATACATAGATAAAGAAAAAAGGAATGCAATGATAGAAAGAAAACTATCACGTGGATGGAGAAGAAAACTGAGGAAGAAAGAAGGAATAGAGAAAAGTAATGGTGAGAGCAAGGAATAGAAGACTTTATGAAGAATAAAGACAATGAATTGAAAAATGCAAAAGTTCAAACGAATGATATCGAAATGTAAACTGAATCAATGATTATTCATTGATTCAGTTTACGTCAGAAAGATAAGAGAATTTCTGAATAAAGTAAAGGCAAAAAATGTCAAATGATCAATTTGCTAATCTTAGGTATTTCCATGTCCAAATTAATTCAGTGAATGTTTGTTAAATGATTCTGTATTATAATAAACACTTCGAAAGGGAGATAATCATGCTTATTTAGTAGATTTTATTCATCTTCATTTAAAAAACTAATTGCAAGTCCTAATTTTTAGATTTTGAAATTAATAGTAGAAACGTAGATATTTTTTCGCGATCAAAAATACAAAATATCTGAGAAAAAATGAAAACAAAAAGAAAGATGTAAATTTATAAAATTTACCCGAGCGAAAAATTGACTGAAAAATAAATACATTTGTTAGTAATTAATGAAAGGTTTTTTTGTTTTTTTTTCAAAAATCGCTGGAAAGTACGATGAATATATATAATATCCGATATTGAGTGGCGGTGTTAATAAAATAGTGTTCGATTTCATATAACAGTGCTATGAATTATATATATATATATATATATATATATATATATATATATATATATATGATTGGATAATGGAGGTTTATCAATCTAACATGTTTCACTTTTATTGAATCCTCATCAGATAATGAAATATGGAAAAAAAACTCGACATCGCCGATAGAACTTCTAACGTCAATAACACGAAATTCTATCCTCTGGCACTATATCTTCAAAATTTTAAAATAAATTAGTTATTCCTAATAATAAGGTGTTTATCATCACATCCAAGAAAATCGGAGAAATAATTAGTATTTGATCTCAGTTCACACACACACACACACACACACACACACACACACACACACACACACACACATACATATATATATATATATATATATATATATATATATATATATATATATATATATATATATATATTTTAAGCATTTCACCCCAAGCAAGGCGGGAAGCCACTAGTACGCAAGGGGTTACAGAAGATTTGGAACGAGAGCAGATAGGAGTGATAGAGGAAAGGATGAGGAGAAGGATAGTGGATAGATCAAGGCAACTGGAGATGTCGATTGACATTACATTTGAATAGTTGAAGATTATAGCTATCAGGGAAACAGGAATAGGGAAGGGAGTTCTACAGACGAGAGGTGCGATAAATGAAACTATTGGAGTAGAAGAGACGGCTACACTTAGCAGTTTCAACAGTGAAAGGGTGAGAGAGGAATGCCAGCTTCGTAGGACGCTTGAATTCATTAAGTATGGGAACCAGCGCAAGCAGCTCATCGGAGCAATTACCATGAAAGTATTTGTAAAAAAGACAGAGAGGCGACGGCCCGTCTGTGAGAGAGAGACTTTAGACGAGATGCCAGATCAGGGCCAGTTACGTTACATATCCGTCTCTGGATCTTATCAAGAACCCCGAGGCAAACAGAAGGGCTCCAGACCATATATGGCAGCAATACTCCATGCAAGGGCGAGTGGTTGAATTGTAGATTTGAAGGATCGATTCCGGGGAGAAAATTTTCCTGGCGCGGCACAGGGAGCCAACTTTCCTTGCGGTGGACGACGCAATTGACTCAATGTATTTGTTCCATCTCAGGTCAGCAGTCAACGAGAGGTGCTCTCGAGAAGTCGCAGTCGCAGAGAGGTGCTCTCTAGAAGTTGAGCGTGAGACATTCTAAAGAGGGGAAGAGAAGGACCTCTGTGGTGATTAATAGAGAGCAGTTTTGTTTTTGAGACGTTAAAGTTAACCAGCCACTTCCTGCTCCAGTTCACAACCGATTGGAGGTCCTTTTCCAGACGAACGGCTAGGTTAGTTTTGTCAGCGACACTAGATTTGTTTTTGAGGCAGGAGTAAATTGTAGTGTCGTCCGCGTAGATGCCTACTTGGGAATCTATAGCGTCAGGAAGATCGTTTATGAAGATAAGGAACAGAGTAGGGCCTAGGATGGAGCCTTGGGGAACACCTGCGTTCGTGGGATAGGAGCTGGAGGAGAATCCGTTGAGAACGACCTTCAATTCAGTTTGACAGGAATTATTAGGTCAAACAATCGACCTGTAATACCATAACCCTGAAGCTTGCGAAGAAGGCCGGCATGCCAAACCCTATCAAATGCTTTGGAGATGTCTAGGGCCACGAGTTTCTCCGTTATTTTGAAGAGCTTGGTAGACAATTTCAGTGATGGCCGTAAGCACATCAGCTGTAGATCGGGCAAAGCGGAAACCATATTGCTTGTCTGAGAGCAGATCATGGGATGTAAGGTGGTTAACCACTTCGGAGTTGATTAGGGCTTCGAAGAATTTGCCGAAGACGGGTAGGAGACTGATAGGACGGTAATTAGAAGGGTCAGAGGAGTCGCCAGAGTTCTTAAAGACAGGAACAATCGATGAGGACTTCCAGCAGTCTGGAAAACAAGATTCCTTGAGGCAGTAGTTATATAATTTGGAGAGAGCGGGCACCAGTTCAGGCGCGCATTTCTTCAAGACAATGGCTGTTATCCTATCTCCACCACTAGCATTGTGGGGGCCTAAATTAGAGATAATGCTCAATACCAATGACGGGGTTATGTGCAACCCGCTCAATAGGGCCTCAGTTCTAAGAGGAAAATCGGATATGGATACATCGGAAGAGTCGAGCGTTGAATTGAATGAAAATTTCCAAGCAAAGCATTCAGCCTTGTCGACAGAGGAGGTCAGGACCTCAAACTGGTTGAACAAAGGAGGTATAGAGGGTTTGCTATTGTTAAGTACGCTCTTGCAGAGACGCCAATAATCCTTGGAGCCGAATTTGCGAGATGCAATACGTTCCTTCATTCGAGCAGCAAATAATGACTTAGCTTCGTTGAGGACACGCTTACACTCATTACGGGCAGAGGCAAAAAGACTTCTATTGCAGTCGCACTTGTCGCTACGAAATAGGTGGAAAAGGTGGTCCCTATGGGCAATGGCGGCTGAGTATGCAGCGGAGAACCAAAGGGAGGAGCGCGATTTGACCTTAAATTTCCTTGAGGGGATGAAAGCGTCGATTCCAGCTTTAACCCAGGATGAGACCTCAGAAGCACATTCTTGAACGGGGAGCGTAAAGACAACATCTCAGGGGACATCGCGGAGGAAATCACGGAACGAGTTCCAGTCAGCTCGTTGATAGCAGAACGAGGTTCTAGTGGTAGAAGGTTCTTTTCAGGGGGTAGAGTTGAAGGAGATGTCAACAGACACTACGGCATGATCGGAGTTACCAAGAGGGCAGAGCTGCATGGCGCTACAAGACTCGGGGATGGAGGTAAAACACAGGTCGAGAAGAGAGGCCTTAACGTCCCGGTTGTAGGCAAAGCGCGTGGGGAAGTCAACTATCTGCATGAGGGATTGAGAAACTGAAAAATTAACTGTTTGAATGTCTGCGAGGCCAGTAGTAGCATTCTTAAGCCACTTGGTATGATGGGCGTTATAATCGCCAAACACAAATATGTGAACAAACGGATGGAGAGAGAGAGAGCTTTGTCTATCAGTCAGAAATGCTATCGAGTATTCCACAGTCTTGAGAGGATGGAGAGCGATAAAGGAAGAAGAGATAGGTTACAGCATTGAGAGGAGATAGCCGGAGACACATGTACGAATGGTCTGGCGATTCGAGAGACAACTCTCTACCCAGAGGGAGATGGTCCTTGACGTAGACACCAAGGCCATGCATGTAGGTTTCAGAGTCTTTTCTGAGGGATCGAGAGATCAGAGGAGGGGATAGACGAGTCAAGGTTGGTCTCACATAGAGCCAGTATACCCGGGCAGTTTGCAGTGAGGAAAGATTCCACACTGCAGAAATTGGTTCTAATGTTGGAGAACGAAATGTTGTGGAGTTTAGGGGATTTTTGAAGGGCTGGTTTAGGTTTACTTTTTCGATATATATATATATATATATATATATATATATATATATATAGATAGATAGATAGATAGATAGATAGATAGATAGATAGATAGAAGACAAAAGGAAAACTTAGCCGACGCGTTTCGTCCTCTGATGCACTTTATCAAGACATATGTGAGTTTTTTTGGAGGGTGGGGTTGCTTTAAGTACTTATAAACAATAGTAAAAAAGTTGTTAGTTTTTCAAAATTTTCCAGTTTAAGAAAACCTCATGAAAATTTATCGGGTATTTGAAAAATCTATGCAAAATATGGAAGATGATAAATGACATAATTCAATGTCTAATTAACTAAAGTAAATGGTGTTGTTGAAGTTTTTCATATCTAATTAATACTTAAATTATTTTAGTTACATTTTAAATAAAAGGTTATGAATTTAATTTGTTTTCGTTTAATTTATTTTACATTCTTACAGTCATGAATGTTGGTTTGAGAAATTAGTAATTCTTTCAAGAGTGGAAATATTTGAAAAAATCCGAGGTGCAAATTTATTTTTTGATAAGCTTCAACAGCGGCACCCTTGAGAATTTTCTGTCTGGGTTTCTTTCTCTTTTAAAAAGTGAGGAATTCTTTAGATCAAAGTTATGGTTGAATTTATTTCTGTGTATAGCTAATTCATTTGATAAATTGTTGTGCATAAGATCTTTCTTATGTTCATAGATAGTTTTCTTTATATACAGTGGGGGGACAAATATTCGTACACGTACAAATTTTTAATTTATTATATTTCCAACTAATGAATAAAAATACTCTTCATAGAATTAACTGTACACAGATGCATAATAAATAAACATGTATAGAAAACAAAAAAATTGATTTAATAGAAATAAATCCCATTTATCCATTTTAATGGGTGAAAAAAGTATTCGTACAATACAAAAAAAGAATTCATAATCTTAATTTAATACTTTGTAGAATAGCCATTATTCACTTCTACAGCAACCAACCTTTTCTTGTATTTCTTAATTAACGATTTGAAAATTTTAGTTGGTATTTTGTTCCATTCTTCTTCACATACGGTTTTCAGATCCGGGATGTTTATTGGAGCTCTCGATTGGATTTGAATTTTCAAATAACACCACAGATTCTCGATTGGGTTTAAATCTGGGGACTGACTTGGCCATTACAGGATATTTACATTATTTTCAGCAAGGCATTTCTTTGTAGATTTTGCAGTGTGCTTAGGATCATTATCTTGTTGGAAGATCCAATCAGGAGGAAGTTCATGATTTTCAACCGAAATCATTAAATTTGCTTCCAAAATATTTTGATATGCTGCGGCATTCATTCTACCATCTATTACTGATATGTTGCCAGTACCTTTTGCAGAAAAACATCCCCAAACCATGGTGCTGCTACCACCAAATTTCCCTATTGGAACTGTGTTCTTTGTTTGAAGGCATCGCTATCATTTTTCCCTACATGATTTCTATAATTACGTCCAAACAACTCAATTTTGGTCTCGTCTGTCTATAATACTCTTTCCCAATAAAATTTTTCCTTATCCTTATTTTCATAAACGAATTTCAGCCTGGTATCTCTGTGTCTTTTCAATATCAGTGGAGTTTTCCGAGGGGAGCGTAACTTTAGATTGTTCCTAGTGACAGATTCCTGATGAAAGCAAATCATCCTGCAACTCTTGACAAGTAACCATTGGTTTTTGTTTAATTTGACGCATTAATTTCCACGAAGATCTTGCAGAAATCTTTCGTGGAGCACCTGTTCTTCTTTGGTTTTCAAAAGTTTTGAGTTTTTTATATCTTGCAATGAATGAAATAATGGTAGTAAATGGAATATTCGGATTGTCTGAGATTTTCCTGAAACTTTTACCTTCTTTCCAGAGCTTAACAATTAGTTGTTTTTGCGAATTTGTCAATTCTTTACCTTTTGCCATGATGAAAACCTTCCTGCACAATTACAGAATGTCTTGTTTGTATTTTTAGGCTAAAAATAACTACCGGTAACATTATTGGAACATTCTAGAATATTCCACTTGAATAATCTAGAGTATTAAAGAAATATAAGTTTTAAAATCTGAAATGTGCGTTGTACGAATACTTTTTTCACTCCTTAAAATGGATAAATGGGATTTATATCTATTAAATCAAAATTGTTTCTGTTTTCTATGCATATTTAGTTATTACGCATCTGTGTACGGTTCATTATATGAAAAGTATGTTTATTCATTAGCTGGAAATAAAATAAATTAAATTTGTATTTGTACGAATATTTGTTTCCCCCACTGTATATACCTGCTTGAGAATTATTATTGTTATGAGTATTTTTGTTTCTGTTCATATCCATAATAGTTTTGAGCGTTTTTGATATTGTTACGGAAGGATAAATTGTTTTGGATACGAGATGTTAAGGAGTTAGTAGGTAGTATTATATGTCTATTTTATCTAATTTATCTTCATTGTTGTTAATAATGTCATTATCTTTTTTTGAGGTTGTCTACTTTATATGACATTCTCTTAGCAGTGTCGTGAAATATTCAGGATATTGGAGGTTTTTAAAGTGTTCTCTATTTTTATGTCTTCTTCAGGTAAGTATCGGTGACTGCAAATTCATAGTGCTTTTAAATAGAATCCTGTAATAATTATTCCAGATTTTAACCTGTTACAGTGGTGGGAATAAAAATTGATACGGTCATTCTTGTTGGTGGATTTTCTTTAAACCTCCAACTGGCGGTAGTTATTAGTTCTATGTCGCATGATATCTCGAAAGCGTAAAAGTGTTTGTTAGACTCAGATTCAAAGGTAAAATGTATTTTGGGTTCGACGTTCTTAAATTTATTGATAAGATCGGGTAAAACTATGTTTTGTGAATATATTAATAGAGAATATATTAATAAGAATTTTATAGTAAGATATTTTTAAAAGGGCTATTTTCTAGAAATTCCAAAAATAGACAAGCCAAAACGCCACTAAGAGAAAACTAAATTTTTCTCAATAAAAATTTTTATCAAAAGTAAAAAAACATTGAATAGTGATTAAATGGCACATTTCTATGATCCTATGTATAGAAAAAGCTAACTTAATTTTAATTTTTACTAAGTGTGTTTTTATTAAATTTAGACATTTCTTTGGGTGTCAATCTGGAAACTGTGCATAGAATTCGGAAAGTGTTGGATGAGTCTAATGGTGATTACGAAGGTACGGCAGCGCGTAGAACTCATTTTGGTCGTTCTGATAAGAAAAGAACTCCCGAATATGTTGGTGAGTGCCTCAGACTCAACACGGAGGCCTACATCAAGTAAGTTGAGGAGGTAGACCAGCCCTAGGTCAAAGGGGAGGCTGCTGGAAAATCCTATATAGGGCCACAGGATTATGCACCATGCCATACAAGCAGGAGAATCTAGTCTTGGCTTTCAAACAATTTCTGTGACAACAACACTCCTTACATCTGGCCACCTAACTCCCCAGACTGGAACCCGCTTGATTATTATATGTGGGGCGTAGTTGAGCGAGATACCAACAAAAAAGACAAACTGAAGGCAAGGATTATTGCTGCATTCATCAACTTAAATAAGGAGATCGTCCAGAAGAGTTGCAGGAGTTTCTTGAGCCCGAAGTTGAAGCTAATGGCGATTTTATTGTACAAATTTACTCTTTAGTATTTCAAGATATTTTTGTGTAATTTTGGTAAATATATCTGTTAAAATGATTTTTAAATCATTTTTACATAAGTTAGACGACAATTTATCCATCGCATCCGGTGTACACACATACACACACACACACACACACACACACACACACACATGCATATGTATGTATGTATGTATGTATATATATATATATATATATATATATATATATATAAAGAGTTGAAGAATTTTTATGCATACATAGGTGCTTGATGTGAGTAGTAATCAATCTGGTCGCATATTTGTGTACCATTTGTATTCCTCTCTAGCCATTCTGTGTGTGATTGATTGCTTGTTGAGAAATACACGTTCTTACTTGCAGTTACAATAGCAGGAATCACAGCAGAGTCTACATCATTAATCACTAATCGCTAAAACTGCAGACAGAACGACGACTCACCAATTCCCCAGACTTGTTTCGCGTCGCCAAAGAAAAACGAAATCACTGGGAAAAGATGGACGAATGAACAAAAGCAGAACAGACATCAGTCCACATTTTTGGCGCGGAACGCCAATCAATCGCCATCAAATGTTTATCACAAACACACACACACACACACACACACACACAAAGAAACAAAAAAACATTTTGCACTCATACGAAAGAACAGTTCGTTTCGTTAGTATCATTTCGACATAAAAGGAATTGGCATTTTTGATCGTTTTTCTCTGGAATATTCCAATCTGAACTTACTCTTTGAACTTATTAAATTTTATGTACGATTGGAATTGCCATTTTTTATCGAAAAATGCAATTTCAGCTCGTGGGTACTTTCTCAATTGACTAATGAGATTTAAGTGGAATTATTTTAACGCCTTGTGTTCTTGTTCGAATCCAGGTAAAAAAAATAGCAGCTGCTGATTTTCCAACATGGTAAAGAGGTCCTTTTTTCGACATATCCGATTTCACATCTTCCTACAATCTGTACATTTACATAATTCTAAAATATTTCTGTCATATAGATTTTTTCAGCAAGTATAAAATGCGAACAACCATAAAACTAATTAAGAAAACATTTTTCACGTTCACAAAAAATGACAGAAAAAGTGAGAGACAAGTCTCTTAGTTTTTCTCTCCTTTTCCTCCTCTCGTAAACACTTCCGTCATTTCTCTCTTTCTCTCTTGGCGCTTCACTATCAATGCTTATTAGAATGTCTTTTTTCACGTTCACCAATAAATAAAAAATGGATAATAACAAACCTGAACTTATGGCAAATTTTATTATCCAGCTCTGTTTTCACATTAAAACTGTTATTAACTAATTTTGGTAAACTTTTCCAGATATACTTATATTCGTATGGCTAATATATCTGGTGACTTTTAATGTTTAATACTTCTCCTTATTCAAAATATTGATCACAAATTATTATGCAAACAAATTAATGCAATATAACATTTTATTCAGACATAAATCCAAAGGATATATCGTCTACAGAAACAGTATATTTGTATCCCTTATATCTGAATAAATTATTATTTTACATGTTAATATGGGCTGCCTAAGATTATATATCTTTCATCAATCTTTCAACCATAGATTATATTAGCGCTTCTACTATTTCAACTTACAGAATATGTTCATTGCATCGCGCAGATCTACATTATCTTCGATTCCTTTTTAATGACGAAACGCAAGTTTTTTTTTGGGGGGGGGTATCAGTAGAAACGGAGGGTTATGCAATTAATTTGGTATTTGTAAAACTTTTGTTTCGCAAATGAATTTGCATATTATCCAAGAGCTTACAATTCTCTGCATTTATCTTGACATCAATTGAAAAAAAGAATGTAAAGAGGTCCTCTTTTCGACATATCCGATTTCACATCTTATTACAATCTGTACATTTACATAATTCTATTGAAAGTGACCTATAGTGTTAAAGTTTGCAATCCGAGCCAGAAATATTACTCCATCTTCCTAATGTTGGCATCTTAGTCGTTTTCGTTGACTATTTCCATAAAAGACACAACCTATAAATCAGTTATCAGGTCCATTCGTCAATGAAACTTACTATTGAAAAATTAGTTTTCATGTACTTCTTCACTCTTACACGCTTCTCTTTGTGATATTTACTTGAAGATGTCAGTTTCGTTGCTTTTCATGTTTTTAGCCAATGTTCTTAATATTCTCTGCGTCTTTTACATTCGCAACACCAGCATTTTCTCAAATCTCTTTTTGTGACATTCTCATAACCAGCTTTTATTGTTTTTATATTACCAATGTTTGCAATTTCATTTTTGATTCTTCTTTAATGCCTGTTCAGCTTTTTCGCAATTTCCAACATTCTGTTCACAGCACTTAATAAATTTACAATATCTTGTTACACTTTCGATGTTATTTTTACAGAATATTTATACATCTGAAATTTTTTCAAAAGGAACCTCAATAACTAAATAATTTTATATGTATTTATTTCCAATATGTTGAACAAACATCGAGTTGCAGAATAAAATCCGGTACCAACAAATAAGATATTTTAAATATTTCTAATAAAAATAAATATAAGCTGAAATTTACATATATCACAAAAGTTTTTCCTTAAAATTTTATTCACCCCACTTTGTTTAGATAATTTTATGAAAATATTGGCCTACATAATAAAATTTGATACAGTGCAATTCATTGTCTGCATGTTTGAATGAATATATCAGCAGTGAAACAGCGTACAAGCTGCAACGGGCAAAACAATTCAATAAATTGAGCTTTCGACTTTGTGTGAATATTAAAAGCTTTTTAGGAAAATATCCACCAACACCATGGCTACACATTTATGGAGAGTTGCTACAATTTGAATGAAAAGATCTTCCGTCTTTATTTAAGGACTAGAGAGAAAGGAGTAAACATTTGACTTTCGTTCTCTCCCCAATCTTTTATTTCTTTTCTCTTTTTCTATTATCTTTCTCAGCAAGGTTTTTTCTTTATGTTTTATTTCTAAATTTATATCTTTTAGTTTAAGATTATAAAATTTCATATTGTCTTCTGTTTGTTTATTTTTCGAACTTTTCTTGAATGACAATCACTTCCAATTATTTTTTTACATGGTTTCCTTTTCCGTATTCTTTGTTTTCTTCTACGCGGCCATCCATTTTTCTCACCTTAGATTCATTTCCTCTCTCGTTTGTCGTCTTTTCCGACCTAAAGTACTTTCTATGTCTGCGCATAAACATGTCTACACACACACACACACATACATATACACACACACATACATATATATATATATATATATATATATATATATATATATATATATATATATATATATATATATATATATATATATATATATATAATTTCTCATTTACATTCTCTATGGATCCATCGACAATAAATCTGTCCAAGAATAGTAACAAATGAGTGCGAAAGGAAAAACTATTTGAAAACGAAATAAATGTTATTTATTTTAATATCAGTCGTCACCAACGCCACAGTAAATCTTGGTGGAGGTGATAAGTTTGAGGACTGCTAATCTTCATAGTAATGTGATTGTGCTAGTAATAATACACGTGGTACTGATGGTGATGGAGAAATGATATGGAAACTCGTGCGAGGTGTAATGGATTGCACCGGTCCAAAGTCACACATAGCGACATGATCCATTATATTTATTTGATCAGAGTAAAATGATACGTTGACGCCATTTTATTATGGCATCACCAAATCTACCGTCAGCGAATCATGACGGATATCGAGCGCTGAAAACGAGGCTTGGTCCGTCCCATGATAAAACCTGTATAATTGTTAATCTCCGACAACTATTTTTCAGTGGCCACCACTATCACTATGAGTATGTTATCGCTACTATCTTCCTTTGAGAATTGATGATCATGATGCCGACTGAGTTTCCTATTGACATTGACTTTGTTCTAAATAATTGGGGTCTGGTACCTCCCAGATTCACGTCAAGTTAAATTAAATCTGGCTTAAAGCAATCAAGCAATGATCAAAATTAGAGAAAATTATGAAAACTTTAAAAATTGGAATGAATTTGTACGCATTTTTCTTGTTTTTTATCTTATTTGCATTTAATTCAGTTTTATTAAAAGAAATGGGAAACGGACGATACGAAATACTGAAAGATGCAAACAACTTGCCGCATATAACAATTCTCGAAGCGCAATATTACCAATGATAAAGGAAGCAATCCGGCTATTTCACGAGTTTAATAAAATAGCCAATTCTCCTATTTTGATAAACTTTTTGCTTCCAGTGTTAGTTCTATGACTTGGAAGATCGATAACACATTAAACAGATGATTTTCTAAGTGCAGCTTAGATGTGACACAAAGCCGAAAGTATAGAGAACCTATTGAGGATCGAACCCACTACTCAGGCGTAATTGTTCTATCAAAACAAGCTTGCTAACCATTACACCACGCCGTGGGCGCTTTCGCCAAAAATGAAATTATTCCACGCGTTCAATAATTTTTCTCATAAACTGAATCTAATTTTATTGTAATAACTTTAATTCAGTTGATTGTATCATTAGCTACTCAATGTGTCTGTCTTATTTAGGAACTAACAAAATCATAAAAATAACGCCAAGCGTTTTCTGTAACATTTGTTATTACTAGATGGTTGGTGAAACAATCATTTTCTTTTTACAATGGAGCGTTCAAATAAATTTGCATTTTAAATTTAATCATTCGTCATACAATATGTCTAAAATACGTAATAATTTTTAACACCACAAAAATTTATGAGGCAAGTTAAATGTTAATGAGATTTGGAATATATTTTAAATTTTCGAAAGTGTCATCCATATAATGATACTGTCCTCAAAATACAATGACGGATTTCACTGCATTCGTAATACCTAGAAATGTTCTTCTTTAAATATATCTTTAAACATGTCTACAGCTTATATTCATATATATAATATTCTATAATGTATATAGCCTAGCCTTATAGTAATGGTATTAACGAATGGAAATGAAAGAAAATCACTTTAAATATTTATGTCTACTTAATCGTACTATTTTTTCTTGGTGACAACTGAGTTGAAGAATCAAACAAAATCAAATTCACTTACACTAATAGGTTTCTTTGCACATGCGCACTCATATATAATAATGAATGTCTTTTTAATATTACCATTATTGATATTATTATGATGTTTATCATCTTTATCATCATGGTTATTATAGCCATTGCTATTAATAATACAAATATTTACTCTGTTGACACTTTAAAATATCGAATCCGATTTATATTTTCACCAATTACATATGTAATTATTGCAGATTTTACGTGCACACAAATGTGCTGTTACGAGTAAACTATAACGATTGTATTAATTTCCAAATGAAGGGTTTGCTAACCTTAGAAATATGATGTTTCTCTCTCTCTCTCTCTCTCTCTCTCTCTCTCTCTCTCTCTCTCTCTCTCTATCTATCTATCTATCTATCTCTTTTTCTCTTTCTCTCGCTCTCTCCATATATACATATAAGTATATATATATATATATATATATATATATATATATATATATAATTTTTATATAATTTTATTCATTGAAAACTTATAACATAAACATGTTATAACATCACTACAAAAATAGCCATTTTGTTTAAATAAAAATACAAATAATTTTTGAATAAATAATACTTGGTCTACTCTGTATTGAGCACTCTTTTAAGAATAATATTTTTGGTTAGTGGAATTTATTCCGTTTACACCAATCCTATACTTGTATATATATATATATATATATATATATATATATATATATATATATATATATATATATATATATATATATGAATCGGGAAACGCGATAAAAAACATAACACACAATCCCCACCCCAAATACGTTTCTTACTTTCCCGACAAAAATAGATAAAAGATAAAGGAAAGAAAGAAGAATACATGGCTTCATGTTTATAATTTGAACAAAAAACATTTGTTTAACAATTCACAAATTTCAAGTTTAAAATTCTTACAATAGAATCAATGAAGAATTTTACACTACGAACAGAATTAATATTAAATACATAACACAAATTTATTATTGTGCTGAAGCTTATTATCTCATTAAAAACATTTTAATAAATTATTTTTAACTTAACAAATTATTCTGTAGATATACTTGTTATAGAGCTCCATTGAAGCAACAAAAAAAAGATTCGAAACTCCCACATTCACAGAAATGTCAGCACTTACACAAATTATTGACAAGTTACCCTTCGATACTGTATATCCCAATTCTAGGAGTTACGAAAAATAACTAAAAGACCAAAGTTTCCTGTTGGAAACCAATGACAGACTGGCGAGCGTTTCAGCTTGCCTGATGGCAAGTGGACGTCTATATAAAATAAAATTGCAAGACACAAACAAACAGACAATTGCTTCAGTAATAAAAAAGGAATACTCAACTTCAATGTGAGAGGACATTTTCAGAGTTAAACATCAAAAAGAAAAGATTATTAAATTTGCTACCTGGAGAGAATTTCGGATCACATATGTTGTTATCCCTTGAAAAGGAATTTTTAGATGAATTCGATGCAGAAGCAATTATTGGCAGATTTAACCAATCATTTAGTGAACACAAACGAGTGCTCTTAATATAATGTATTGCATATAATTCTCTATTATGCTTTTGATCTGTTAGTGCGCAGATGTAAACTATTTTAAAATATCAACCAATTAAAATTTTTTTAAATAAGTAAAAAATTCAATTATAACATTCTTTCTTTGCATTTGGTATCTACTTCACGTAATATGTAAACGTACATACACATATACACTGTAATTACTAAGAAATATATATTTTTCCATAAACATTTTAATTGTACCTTTTTTCCCATATGTAATTTTTGACATTTTTATATATTCATCATGAAAATTATATGATAACATTGTAGTTGTGGATGGGGCAAATATTTTTAAATCTTCCGACACTGCTGGAAGCGTTAAAGTTTACAATTCATTTCTTGCCGCAGCTACCAACACGATGTAAAGCAATTTGTGAGAAAGTGAAAGCAAGATTAATTCACGTGCAAAGATTAGTATTTCAAAAAAAGAGCTGACAAGACTCATTTAAATGGAATCAATACTAAGATAAAACAGGAGAACGATATTACTTGGCTTCTCCAGAGACCTATCAAAAACCAATACATATTTGGACTTGGTCCACACTGAAGACAAAGAAAGGAAGAAATGGGAGCTGAATATGATCATAATAGAATTCCCAGATGTTGAAAGATATTAATTGAATCGATTTTCTCGGTCATTGGATATCAAGAAGAGAATATCAAAATTGTCTATTCTCCGTCTTGGTCCTAGAGATGGACGGAGACATAACAACCAGAGTATTCAACGAACTAATGCACCGGCAAATAAACAGAAAAGCCAACAACAGCAATAATAAAGCACAAATCATTGTCATGTACGAGTCAAACTTAAAGATACTGAGAGCAGCAAGGAACTATTTAAAAATCCTTTCAAGGAGAGAAATAAAGAACACTGTCATTAAGGAGTACGACCATAAGTGAGTTAACATTGTAGCTGACAGAGCAAAAATGGAACGTGAAGCAGATCTGAAATGGACAACTGAGCTACAAGCAAAATGAAGACATTTTCCTCACAACATGGAAAATCTTTCAAGAGAGAATTATAAAGACTTCATTCTCTACGATCTGTTGTCATCAGGAAGAACTATGACGAAGTATCCCTTCAACGCTAAAGGTCTGAATACAACATTTAGATATATGAAAGACTTATTGAATGATAAACATCCTGACATAATGGCTATCGCCGAAACTTGGCTTAATGATGAACATGCTAATAACAAAGATACCAAAATATAAATGCTATCGAAGAGATCGTGACCTAAGTTATTATCCGTCTTTGCAGAAATTAAGTAATGTTGTTTGTTAAAAGTTAAGGTGCCTTTAACGAGCAGCATTACTCCACCTTAATCTTGATAGCAAAATGAAATATGCCGTAGATGCTGAAATTCTGTAGGTGACACTCAATCCTGCGTTCAATGTCTGCTGGACCATAGGTTGTTGTTCAGGTTACTGAAGAAATTATTTTTATTATAAATGCGAACGCGCTGACTTCAACATCAGGGGAGTCAATTAGGATTCCTTATCCTCGACGCGAAAAACTGATATGGGCAACATGCTTGGCTCTTGTCGGCAATGTATTGACTCAAATTTGATTTTGTTGTCGAATACCCATTTGGTTCAAGTGATCGCAAAATGATTCATTTGACTATTAACTGTCCTATTCCCAAGATCAAGCGTAAACTTTATTTGTACAGCAATGGGGACTGCGATAGTTTCAACCAAGAACTAGATAGTATAGCATGAGATGATTTACTATATTGTAATGATATGAAAACTAACTGGGACAAAATTAAAAGAATAAATCAAAATCTACTAAACAAAGTACATCAAACCGAATTGAAGATACAAAGTTTCAATAAAGAAAGCGAAAAGGACGACACGTGACAAAATTGATTCCTTTATTGTTAGAAGTAAACTTCTAAAATTTAAAGCTGTTAAAGTATAAAGTCCTGATTCAGTCAATGTGAATGTGTTGTGGCAGTGTTGAAACTTGATGTTTCCCTGTGCATTCTGCTCAACCAAATTCATCCAAACTAACGCATCTCCATTGCTCTCGAATCTGAAATGTATCAAATCATTCCTCTTTTCAAAAAGACGGACTTATTCTGTAAGATGGTTTATCTTCCTGGGAGAAATCTATCAGTGGTGTCCCACAAGTCTCCATTTGGGGGACAATCCTGTTCTTGATCAATGTAATCAAATCCATTGCTAAATTATTTGCGGATGACACTAAGTTATATTGTTACATCAATGGAAAAGAAACTTGGCGTTCATTATAGCATTTAAAATTCAATCCAGGAAGATGTGTTGTAATGAAGATCAAGTTGATATTCACTTACACAGTAGATGAAGTTTACCTTAACATCATATATTTCTGAAATCGTAAAAAAGTCTAATGAAAGAATACGTATGATCAAACGATGCTTTACGAATTTTACTCCCAAAAAACAAAACTTCTCTTGAAATAATTTCGCCTTTAAGACTTTTCCACAATAGAATAAAGGTGAATTTAATTTTCGCACGTCTAAATATATATATACACAATCATCATCTCTAAAGAAGAAAGATCCAGCATCAAATGTAAACAGGCCTGATTTCCCTTTCTGAAGCAACAGGAGGAGGAGGAAGCATTTTCTTTTCTCCTCCTTTAGTTTTTCCTTCGCCAAAATTGTAAGAAAGCAGATGTTACCACTTTATCACCGAAATCATTTTTAAACATTTTTGAAAATAACTATTTATTTTTTCATAAATCTACCATTTTATATAATATTTATATATTTTACTATTAAATCTAAAAATTCATAAAATCGATTTGTAATATATCACTTTATATCACTTGTATAGGAATCACTTTAAACGTTATTTAGTGATTGAGTAGTGGCTCCGTTTATTTATTTATTTTCGTCTACCGGCCTGAATATTCGAGAAAAATATGAGCTCTCCATCAAAGTTCTAACCTGCGTTTCCCTGGGCAGAGCCTCATATATATATATATATATATATATATATATATATATATATGTGTGTGTGTGTGTGTGTGTGTGTGTGTGTGTGTGTGTGTGTGTGTGTGTGATGGCAATGAACACTCGCTGCCACTTTTGTAATGTCAACGAATACTGTTGTCACTTTCGTGATGCTCGATGTAGTAGAAATTTTGTAATCGCACATACAACTATAGTACGCCGTTGAACAATACTGGTGTCAAACGCCTTCGAATAACACTCGCACTAATAGTACTTGCTTGATAATACTCGCTCGAAAAGGAATCACTGAATAGTGATCCGAATAGCAATCCGTATAGTATATAGACAAATAGTATTGTTGAGATGTTGAGTGTTTCCACGTGAGTATATGGTAATAACGAACAAATACAGTCGTAGGGAAAAATACTGGTATATTCAGAGAGGTATTTACATCAGAGAGGTTAGTAGTAGAACGAACGTAGGTTAGTAGTAACAATAAGTAATAGTAATAAAGTCCAACGGTATCTTCCGGTCGAGAAAACGGAAGTGTAACTGATCACTACAGAAGTCTCACTCTGCACTGCACTACACTGCTACACTGCTCGCAGTCTCTAGAACTACTGTTCTATTTATAATAATAGGATCAGTCTATTGTGGTTGTGAAGGTGGGTGCGCCCCAACACCCCCCCCCAAATTGTTTTTTCGATGTGAAAAAAAAAAAACTTTTTTCTTCTTCAATATTTTTTTCTTTTCGGATCCATAATGAATTGTTTAGTCGCTTTTCGCTTTCTCCCAGATCTGCGCTGTTTTTGTTCTGTCTGTGGCACTTGTAGGTCAAACGTATCATATAGTTCGAATAATTCTTCTTCTACT
The DNA here is from genome assembly GCA_964036315.1 of Acanthosepion esculentum. Lineage (NCBI taxonomy): Eukaryota > Metazoa > Mollusca > Cephalopoda > Sepiida > Sepiidae > Acanthosepion > Acanthosepion esculentum. Next base: position 18,580,173 of record OZ038512.1, on the reverse strand, counting down.
TGTGGAGTTTCTTCCGATTCTTCGGTACTTCTTTTCTTTAGTTGGTTAATGTGCCTTTTATGGGTAAATTTCTTACCTTTTACTATATATATCATATTCCCAATCCGCTTTTGAATGACTCCTGGTTCCCACGATGTTGAATTATTTTTATAGTTCTTAAAAAAAAACTTTTTCATTTATACGACATTTTCTCTTAGGAACCATTGCGACTGGTGTGTGTATTTTATTTTTTGGTATCAATTTATCGAATGCAGATCTGATTTTCCTTGCAAACATTAGCTCCGCAGGTGATAGACTTGATGGGGCAGATTTATTTGGGGTAATGCGGTAAACTTGCAAGAATAACTGTAATGCCTTTCTAGTCGGTGTACCCGTTGCTTTCCTAAGAGCCCTTTTTAGGGTATCGACAAACCTTTCGGCTACTCCGTTGCTGCGTGGATGATACGGAGGAATCCTCACGTGATCCACCTGGAAATTCTGGCAGAATTCTGTGAATTCATTGCTTGTGAATTGGGTACCATTGTCACTAACTATAGTATCTACCACTCCAAACCTTGCAAATAATTCATGTAATTTATTTATTGTATTTTGTGATGTCGGCCTCTTCATTTGAAAAACTTTGGGCCATTTACTGTAGCTGTCAACTACGACCAAATAATGCCATGAGTCAATTGGACCCGCAAAATCAATATGAATCCTTGACCATGGTCTGTCGGTTTTTGGCCATGGCTTCTGTAGAATTTGTGGTGATTTTGAAGCCAAAATGCAGCCTTTACATCTGACCATAGACGCGATGTCGTTGTTCATACCTGGCCAGTAGACGTATGCTCTCATGAGGCTCTTCATTCTATTTATGCCCGGGTGACCTGCATGAAAGTCTTTCAGTATCCTTTTTTGGGGTGTACTAAGGATTACTACCATTTCACTGTATATTAGAACATTATCACACAGAGAGAATGTTTCTTGAATTTTTACGTCTTTTTTGGCTAGTTTGTCTTTTATTTCAATGATGTATTTGTCATTTACTGCCTCTTTTTTGATGTCCTTAAGCGATACTGGTAACTCTCGAATTGTGTTTGCCAAATTTTCTTCAACTTCGTCCTCTGCTCTGAGGGATGCAATTACCGTATCCTCTAAAGGTTCTGTTGCTTTCGGAATGAGTCTTGATAGACCATCTGCGTGACCAATTTTGTGCGTGGACAAATATTCTATATTAAAATTATAGTTTAACAAAATTATCGCCCACCTAAATAATCTATTTGCAGTGTATGTTGGCAGGCCCTTCTTAGAACCGAATATCGTTACCAGAGGCTTGTGGTCTGTCTGCAGCGTAAAATATCGTCCATGTATGTAACGATGGAACTTTATTACGGCGAAAATAATTGCCAATGCCTATCTTTCAATTTGAGAATAATTTCGTTCATCAGGTAGTAACGATTTGCTTGCATGAGCGATCGGTCGAACTTTACCATCCTTCCACTTGTGCAATATGCACGCTCCTACACCATGAGTACTGGCATCGCTTGCCACGATGATATCTAGTTTTGGATTAAAATGTACTAGAAATAGATCTGATGTTAGTTTTTCTTTTATTTTCTTGAATGCTTGCTCGCATTCTTTTGTCCATAACCACGGTTTTTCATTTTTTTAGTAGATCGTTAAGGGGAGCTCGTAGAATGTGGAGGTCTGGGATAAAATCCTGGTAATATGATACCAAGCCTAAGAAACTTTGTAGAGATTTAATATCCATTGGCTCAGGCATATCCTTTATTGCTGATGCTCGATTTTTGTCTGGCTTTTTCCCATCTTTATTCACAATATGTCCCAGATACTTGATTTCTTCCAGGAGAAAATCGCATTTGTTTTCTTTTACTTTAAAACCATAGCTTCTTAATCTTTCAAAAACTTTGCGTAAATGGTGTTTGTGTTCATTCACTGATTCACGAGTATATCGTCGAGATATGCTATCGTGTAGTCTAAATCGGATAACATAGTGTCCATGATTTGTTGGAATATTGCGGGTGCTGTCTTCACTCCAAACGGTAAACGTTCGTATCTGAACAGGCCTTTATGCGTGTTAATGCATAACAACTTTGCGCTTTCCTTATCCATGGGTACTTGCAAGTATGCCTCGCTAAGGTCTATTTTAGAAAATATTTTTCCGCCATTTAATTTTGCGAATACTTCTTCGGGACTTGGTAGTGGGTAGTGATACTCTTCTATTGCGTCGTTTAAACCGGTTGAAAAATCGGCGCAGACACGAATTTCGCCCGACTTCTTCTTTACGTAGAAAGCTGGAGCTGCCCAGTCGCTGTATTCAGTTTTCGAAATCACACCAATTCTCGTTAGTCTTTCGAGTTCTTGGTCAATTTTTTCTAATGCTGCAAAAGGAATACTCCGCTTTTTCTTAAAAATTGGTTGAACATTTTTCTTCAGCTGTATTTTTTGCTGATGCTTTCGTACAACGTCCAAGTCCTTCAGCGAAAACTTCGGGGAATTCTATTTTCAATTCCGTTTGCAAATCTTTTATATTATTTTTGCTTTCAGTAATGTTGTTACAAAAAGAACTAATGGGCACGTCCCATAGATTGAACTTAATGATTGCGTCAGTCCCAAACAGGTTGTTCGTGTTTTTCATCACGAAAATTTTCATTTTTATTGTTTTGTTGTTAAAATTAATATTCACCCATATTTCACCTACAAAATTAATCCTTTTTCCCGTTACCGTCCTGGCTATTTTGTTGGACTTTAATAGAGTTGGTTTTCCTAGATTTTTCCATGTTTGTGTGTTAATAATAGAAATGTCAGATCCTGAATCCAGTTGCATTTTAACCTTCTTGTTGTACATTTTTACATGTAAATATTTCCGAATATTTCGGTCTTGGTCTTCATCTGACTTAGTAACTTTTACTCGACTACTGTTTAATTTTCTACACTTGGACATTTTATGTCCTACTTTCTTGCAATTTCTGCAAGCTTTATTTTTATATGGACAGTCATTATACCAGTGCCACTGGCCGCATCCATAACATGCACTCGGAGGTTTTTTTTCTTCTTATATCTCTGTTCCTTCTTGTAGTAGGATACCACTTCCGTTCAGGCGATGGAGAACGGAAACGCGTCTTTCTATTTACTTTCTTCACATTTGCGATAGCAGTTTCTTCAATTTTCTCTGAATCTTGCTTAATGCTTACGCATTGTTGACCGTACTCTGCTAGCTTTTGTAACGTCGTGTTTTGCTCATTTTCGAGCTTTGCTAAAATGCGTCTTCGCATTTCACTGTCTTTCTTAGACACTAAGCCTAGCACGAATATTAGACACTTAAAGTTGTCCGCCGATAATTCGGACAAGCGAAAATCGTCACACGTCTTATTTACGATTGACGCAAAAGTTGTGTAGTCTTCCTGCTCGCTTTTTTGAATATTAAGGCATTTCCACTTTGTGAAATAATGATAATCTGGGGTTGAAGAACTCCTTTCATAATTCAATCGCTTCGTTGAATTTTAAATCTCCTGTTTTTTTAGGTAAGATAAAATCTGTAAACTTATTATGCTCTGCCGTTCCCAGTTTTCGTAATAATAATCTTATTTTTTCTCATCTGACCATGTTTGGCAATCGACTTCATAAAAGTCCTGATATCTGTGATAATATCTTTCGAAAGTCTTTTCTTCTTCTGTGTTATAGGTAAAACTTTCGATCGTCGACCATATTGTGTCTTGAGAAAAAATATTTTCATCCGAGTTTTTCTGCTTAGACAGTATAGCTTTGTGTATAAGTTCAGTCATTGCTAACTGTTTCATTTCATTTTCTTCTTGGATTTTATTTTGTTTTTCCTGTAAATTAAGTAGTTCCTTCTGAATTTTAAGTTGTTCCTTCTGAAAACGTTCTTCACTCTCCTGTTGTCTCTGAATCTGACAATTAATGAGTTCCAGCATAGTTGATTGAAATTGCTCCATGATTATTTATGTGTAGAGAAGAAAAAGAAAACGAAATTATGTGTGTGTTTTTTTTTCTTCTGAGGGGGGGGGCAAAAAATAATTTAACAAATTCTCTGGTACGACACATTTTTTTTTTATGTTCCAATAGATAAATAAGTTAATATCTAACTTACAGTTTTTGTTTTTTTTTTCTTTTGTCGATAATTTTTTCAACCCTTCTTTGCTTTGAAAAAACGCTTGAACTCTTTGAATTTTCCCGTGTTTAAACCGTTTCTCTTCGCTATTGCGATATTTATTTTTCAACGTAAGTCATTGTTGGGGATCAATAAGACATCCTTCGTCGCCACTGTTGAGATCAATAAAACATCCTTCGTCGCCACTGTTGAGATGTTGAGTGTTTCCACGTGAGTATATGGTAATAACGAACAAATACAGTCGTAGGGAAAAATACTGGTATATTCAGAGAGGTATTTACATCAGAGAGATTAGTAGTAGAACGAACGTAGGTTAGTAGTAACAATAAGTAATAGTAATAAAGTCCAACGGTATCTTCCGGTCGAGAAAACGGAAGTGTAACTGATCACTACAGAAGTCTCACTCTGCACTGCACTACACTGCTACACTGCTCGCAGTCTCTAGAACTACTGTTCTATTTATAATAATAGGATCAGTCTATTGTGGTTGTGAAGGTGGGTGCGCCCCAACAAGTATAGTGAATAGTATAGAGAATAGCGATGCGTATAGTAATAGAGGACAGTGTAGAAATAGTGATCATTTAAACGCCACGCTAATTCCCATATATACATTTCCTTTACCATCACGTGACATACTTATTCAAAAAGGGATCGCTTATGTTTGCTCACTGGCGATCAATGTTCAAACTTCAGTATACAACACACACACATATATATATATATATATATATATATATATATATATATATATATATATATATATATATATGGTGTATCAGAAATACTTTTACAAATTTTGGGGCGGGTTCCTTACACCAAAATAATGACAAAAGTACATATAAACATATGTCCACAAATCCTTCGTTTTTGTTATTAAGTTTAAATAACGTTTACGGTATATGGCGCTGTGTTGCCATGTAGACTCGATCCATAGCTTGTGGGGCCACGGGTCCAATCGCAGCAACGCGACGATAAACAGCAACAACGGTTGGATGAATCGGCTGCCTTCGGTCTGGATACAGCCGTGCAGCCTCGCGTCCATTACCACTACAATGGACGCGAGGCTGCACGGCTGTATCCAGACCGAAGGCGGCCGTATGTAAAATTTATATCTACCTGATCACGATATGAATATCCTGCTATTGTTAAACAGGACACTTATCTGTTAACTCACTACAACACACGTTAAAGACAAACTAGCCACAAATTTACACGAATGACAAATGTAACCTAGTCCTTATGGTAACACTGCGTCATTTCAGTAGGGAAAATTGATTTGACAAACGAGCAATTTCAGTTACGAGTCCGTCACAGAACGAATTAATTAGCCTATCCTTCATGGAATTGTGGCCTGGCATCCTCTTCTCCTCAGCCGTTATGTAAGTCCTCCTTGGTATCTTCTTTCAAAAAAGTCCTGTCTCGTCACAGTTGAAGATTTGCTGGGGGATGTACCCTTCAGCTGCTATAATTCCGGCAAATGTTTTGATGTAATAATCAGCTGCCATCATGTCCGTGCACGCTGCTTCACCATAACTGACAAGCAAATGTCGGTCTTCTTTTTAAAATTCTCGAACCAGCCCCGACTGGTTTTAAACGACTCATCCGTCGAAGTGCCTGGTGTCATGTCTTCTTGCAGATTATACCCTTCAACACGGTATCTCCTGCGAGCTGCTTCTCCGTCAACTACACCATCAGCAGTTTCTCTATATTTTCCTTGATAGATGGACGCTGTTTAGAAATTATTTTAAAGGTCGTAGCTGGCGTTATAGCCTTTATCGACTCCTTCTGCTTCAGTATGGTGCAGATCGTCAGAATTGTCATGATATTCGATAATCTCTTTCTTTAATGTAATACATACACATCATCCGCTTTTTCTTTTCAGCAATATCCTTCGCACTTACTTTGATCGGATCTATGATTGGAAAAACGAAGTTTTGCGAAATAACTACAAGCACAAATGCGAGCACAACACTGATGCTTCCACTGCGAGCTAACCGCTTAAAGTGAACGAGGGAGACACGGTATGCTGGCCGGATGTTGCGGTGTTCACTGTGGCGTTCGCTGCGTCAACTAGCAGTGGGGAATCTGAAGCCGTCTCGTAACCCGAATTTTAGCTCTCAACTCAAGGCAAAAAATCAGCCGATAGACGGCTCGTATCACGAAAAAATCGTTAGTTGGGACACTAGTAAGTCAAGGTACCATATATAGTACCACTATATATATATATATATATATATATATATATATATATATATAATATGATATTTTTTGTTTTTAAAAATATGATTCCTTCGCTACATAAGAGTTCTCATGTTTCAAAAGCGAGAGCCGAGACCCCTAACATAATTTTTTGAAGTTATGTTGAGTTAAGGTGCCTCCAAATTCTCGCTTGACGAGGAAGCGGGTCCAGGCACCTTAACTCAACATAACTTCAAAAAATTATGTTAGGGGTCTCGGCTCTCGCTTTTGAAACATGAGAACTCTTATGTAGCGAAGGAATCATATTTTTAAAAACAAAAAATATTATAATATAAGCTCTACTTCTGTATGGAGCACTGTCTTTTTGAAAATAAAAGCAAAAATACTAACGAACACCGGATTATTTACCTAGCGTGTTCTTTCCTATTTTTCTGCATACCTGCATATATATATATATATATATATATATATATATATATATATATTCTTGCCTGTGGAATTCTCTTCCGGTTCCATGCTTTCCAAACAACTTTAATCTCCAACAATTTAAATGCAGTGTCGATCGCTGTTTGCTGCCCTCCTGATTCTTCTTCTTTTGTTCTCGCTCCTTGGTAATTTTTGTTTTCTAATTCTTCCCCCCACCTGGAGCCACTCGAGGTAGAGGGTAGTCTGTATAGATAGGAGGGGAAAATAAGGGTTAACTCTAGACTTGAACAGATTTCTAATGTAGAGATCTGGAAAACGCCCTCTTAGGAATCTGTTCCTCAGAGCAGCGGTTCGCTGGAAGAAACTGTTTAAGTGTAACTTACCCCGATGGAATACGGAGGGAATGTGGGGTGGGTTGCTAAAGTCTAAGTGGCATGGCGTGCCTAGCCGTGAAGGTTAAACCTCACCTGGCAGAAGCAAGGAATGTAGTTCGTCCGAGCACTATCCATGGAAGTAGCAATTGAGCAGTGAGAGACTCGCCACATACCGCCTGTGGGAAAGAGGTTTGGAGGAAGGGAAATAATTCGTCTCCCTCGTGGACGCTTTTGAACTCTATACAGACTAGGAAGTGAAGACTGGGCAGTTCACGCTAAAATATGACAAAAATACACCATTTTCTGTCTGATCTTGCTCTTATAACGGTAGATGTGTCAGGTACTCACTGGAGTGGTATAGGGAGTCAGTCTTTTTAACTGCATCTTAAGCGATGGGTCTTATGTACGAGTTCCACTTGAGGTCAGGTGTGAGTTTGAGGCCTTATATATATATATATATATATATATATATATATGTGTGTGTGTGTGTGTGTGTGTGTGTGTGTGTGTGTGTGTGTGTGTGTGTGTGTGTGTGTGTCATTTTCTGTGTGCGTACAAATATTACGTAAAACTTTGACATCAGTCAAGTTTTGGTGTTTCCTCATATCATGCTTAATGAATGTAAAATAACTAATTTATATATTCAGGTTTAAATATGTGTGTGTGTGTGTGTGTGTGTGTATGTGTGTGTGTGTGTGTGTGTGTGTGTGTGTGTGTGTGTGTGTTTGTACTCTGAGGTCGACAGCAAGTTACCACACTCTGTCTCATGCTTAAACGAAATAATCAGGCCATGTGTGATCTGTTATGGTCCTACTATTTATATATTGTAGATATTTGGGTCTATTGCATTATCCTAATGGTTATATTTCAAATCACTCTCGAGCCTATTGAGTGTAGAACTGTAACAGACAAAAACAGGAAAAAACAGAAAAATAATCATATTTTTTTTAATACGGGATTAGACATAAACATAAAAACAGAAACTAAAAGATGTAGATTTCTTCGATGTCAAATTCATCCTAAGTCAAGCTACGTATAAGCCATATAGAAAACCCAACGACAATCCAGTTTACATACACAAATCTTCCAACCACCCGCCAACAAAACTTCAAGCAGATCCTACAATCAATTAATCGCAGGTTCTCTGAAAAATTCTTCCAACGAAACCATCTTCAACAAAATTAAGAAAGATTATGAAAGAGCCTTAAAAGATTATGGAATTTTGGCAATATTCACATACACTCCACACAGCACAAAAAGTTAACAAGAAAAGAAACATCATATTGTTTAACACGGCGTACAACAAAAAGTAAAAACAAACGTAGGAAAAATATTCATTAAACTCATACACAAACACTTCCTTCCTCATCTATTACTCTTCACAAAACATTCAATAGAAACACAGCAAAAATCAACTACAGTTGCACCGAATTTGCCTTAAATTGTAATTGCTTACAAAACAATGTAATATACCAAGCCACTGTAAAATCAGCAGATAAATAAGAAAAAATCTACATAGGAATAACTGAAGTACTCTGGAAACCATAGAAACTACGCAAACTAAACCTCATTTACAAATAGTAAATACGCGAATACTAGAATTCTTTCTAAATATATATGGGAAATTAAAAACAAAAAAAAAATTACACCAAATATGATGGAAAATAACAAAAAACGGCATTAGCCTACAACAATAAATCCAAAATAGCTATAAAGCGAAAATATCTATAACCACCTTCCCTGTTTAACACAAATAATGCAATAAACGATCAGAACTTATCTCAAAATGCAGGCATGAAAACATTTTTACTACATTACTTAAAAATTGAAAACTAAAAACTATTTCCTTGTAAAATGCCAACATGACAAATGCAAATATATAAACTATATATAACGTAGATAATGTAATATACGTTAGACAAAACTAACACCTTAAATTAAACAAATAAGATAATCAACACCCGAGAAAAAATAAAATAAACAAAAATCTAAATAAATTAACTAATCAACAGAGTAAACTACGATTGTACCCATAAACACATGTAACTGTAATAATTATAATCAACAACAAATAATTAAGTAATCAATAATAAATTACGAGTAAAATGTTAAGAAACAACACTATGAAATAGCTATAAATAACTGCATTCGTATTCGCAATTATTTCTACTCAATCGCCTTTAGGATAATTGGAAGCATAACCGTTACCGCTTACCCAATAACCGTTAGGATAATACAGTATACTTCATTACCCATAATGCACCATTGAGTAGCATATATATATAGTCGATCAAAAAAACGATACACATGGCCTGAAGATTGTTTTCAAGCGTAAAACAACCTGTCACTGTTTGGTGTTGACCACGGTGTCCGCTTTTATATTTATATTTATAGACGCTCTATCTATGATACTAAGCACTGTTACTCATAAATACAGCATACATTAAAACTATATTTTATCATATACTGTGCTGTTTGATAAAAGTGACTCACCTGATTTTTTTTACTAAATGTTCTCTTCTCCAAGGAAACGAAAGTTGAGCTAAATTCAAAGGATAAGCTATTTAAAATCCGAAGAAGAAGCTTTGAAAGCTCTTTGAATTTAGCAGTAAGTACTGTCAAGCATCCGTTCAGTATAATGTTCTGGGGATGCTTTTCTTTTCATGGAACTGGTTTCTTAAAACCTATTGAAAAGACCCAAAGGAGCGAGCAGTACAAGAGAATTTTAGAGTCTTGTCTGTTCCCTTCTGCTGAAAGGGTGCTAATCGACCCCACCAAGCTCATTTTTACCCAGGATAATGCTCCCTGTCACAAATCAAAATTCATGAAGGAATACTTTGATGAGAAGTAGGTGAGTGTTATGACATGGCCACCCCAATCTCCTGACCATAGAAAACTTATGGAGCATTATAAATTACAGGCTCTCAAGAAAGCAGTTAAGCAACAAAGAGGATTTGATTGTGAATTTCATATCCAAATGGAATTCAATGCTTGGAGATGGGATTTGCCAGAACCTAATCAAGTCAATGCCAAAAAGGGTTGAAAAGGTCATTCAAAATAAAGGAGGACCCATAGATTATTAAATATTTCGAACTATATTACCTATTATAAATAAATTATACCTCTATTATTCTTTATTTAAAGCTGTTCGGTTATGTTTCTATTGATTACTAGTTTCAGGAAATAAGTGAGTCACAATAGAATACCTTAGGGTGAGTAAACTTTTTTACTAGGTGGTCGGGAAGGAGTAAGATTAAAAATTAGTTACCCCAAAAACAATAGGCGAAAAAATTTTAAGTAAAAAAGATCAGGTGAGTCCCTTTTATCGAACAGCACTGTATAAAAGTGTGTGGGAGGGGGGTTTCAAAATGTCTATATATCGTCACATGTATCAGAAATGACAAAGATTATTCGGACAGCCAACATAAATAAATGGTAGACATTATAAATGATTGCAATGTGGAAAGTCTGAACCTACCAAAATAGTTGATAAGCAAAGATACTAGGAAGATTTCAGAAAAGGTTATTCGAATAAACTGAAAGAAGCGAAACGGTGACAATTGAAATGTATCACCTTAAAGCGGAGATTATAAAATTGGAAATAAATTTGATGAAACCTTACCAAACAACATTGTGCTATCAGACAGTTCGTCTCATAAACACTGATTCTGCGTGCATGTTGGATTGCAGTCACTTTCCCGTATAGATACGAACAAAGATCAATTGTACATTGACATTATTTATGCAAGCTATAAATCTATTGTTAATAAAAAAAAGTACACACACACATTTAAAAGTTGTTTATAATGAAATTTAAATTATCAAAATCTATAACATATATAATACAAATTAACCCAAGCAAAGCCAAGTAACATTGCTAGTGTATAATATATATATATACATATATATATATATATATATATATATATATATATATATATATATATATATATATATATATATATGCATATGCGGTGGGGGCGAGGGTGTCGTAATGTGTATATTTCGTTGCATGCTTTAAAAATTACATTGACCCTTTGGACACCCTGCAACACAAACCGGAAACTTGTTTTTACTAGTTCGGTTGTACAAATTACACACCCCAATATGCTTAATATTGTGTTCTTATTATATGTTGATCCATCTATAACATTTTCTTCGTCTTTCTTGTATTTAACGCAAGATGTTTGCTGCTGTATAATCAAGCTAAAACATTCACCGATGAAACTGAATGGAACTAATACCAAGACTAACATTTGATAATAAGACGGTCGACAAAATCAATTCACTAATGCTTTACTAAAATCCTTCAGTCATTACGACGAGCTTATATATCGGTACCACAAAGGAGCTACTAATTAGGAAAAAAAAATAGATACTGGATTTAATTGTCCAAACATGACTACGATTAGGTAGTGAAGTAAGATGCACCATCTTAATGTAGAGTCAAGCTGTTATCATGAACTGAAATTCCCTAGAAATATTGAACTCTACAAAATATCTAATGTCTTCTCTGGGTTCTGGTACCATGATGTTAACAGCAATTATTTAAACTGTTTCAAATTACGTAATGGTGTTTCTGTAGAGTAGACTTGTTAGACCAACATATCGCTCAAGGGAATTGTGATTTGGAAGGACAATGCAATGATGCCTTCATGTTCGTAAAACCTTTACCGTGTAGTGTTGCAGGTGCACATGGAAGATTTAATTGTCATCTATCTTTATTTCTGAAATTGTAACTATTTACACTATTTACATCATTCGGGTTGTTCTCCTCAGCTTTATTTCCATATTCTCGACGTTTCGGTCGTTGTACGCGCCTTTTTTGGATATTTCCTCAGTATCAGTTAATTCCCTTTAGTAACTCAACCCCCCAAGTTTTTGTTCATCACTGCTGTGACCAGGGATTGAACTCACAATTCAAGTCACTTATTAGATTACATCAACCAACGTTTTTATCCACTGGGTCATATGTCCTCAAGGATGCTTTTATTCCCAAAGATACATGACCCAAATGATAATAGCTGTAAATAGTCAACTACCATCGTAGAAAATTGTTGCCATGAATAGATGTAGCTGTTCTTCAGTGATACTGACGTAGGTGCTACACGACAAAGTACTTTCCACATAAATGATAGGATATAGTATTTTCTAACAGAACGTTGTCCAAAATAACACACTGCGTCTGCTAGTTTGTTGTTTTCCTACGCTGTATCTTGATGCTATCACTTCTCACGTACCACACTTTCCACTTTATTTATCAATTATCATTCAAACATTTACCAATAAATGCAACATTCAACACATCAATATTAAATACTTCAGACTTTCTTACCTGATCATGACAGGCATTATTACAAGACAGTAACTGCCATTCTTTCTTCATGTCATAATGTTTTAGTTCCCCTATGTGTAGAGAGCAAAATAATATGTATACATATTTTTATATATGTACTAACATAAAACCAAATACACGGACGGAAAAATGATTTAAATACAAAAATGTATGAATGAATACAAAAGACTAAATGTCCATTGTGCCTGAATACATTGTGCCTGAATACACCGCCACATGTGTCTATTCGGGACATCTACCAACATAAGAGTTCAGACACGATCATGTAGACAATATTCAAAGACTCTTACACACGAAAGCATACACAGAACTGCTTACTCATACATAAAAGTATGATAATCCGAAGACCTCAACAAATATGCGTAGACTTACGTTGTTCAACGGAAATCATTACAGAACGTTGTAGACGGATGGAAATTTAAGTGCTTCAGCCAGCCGTTGTTATCGTTTAAATCTAAAAAAAAAAAAATTATGGCTACAAATATTAATCTTCATTGAAACTTTTAACAAGGAGACTGACTTAACAACTGCTCACTAAAATGACTCCGTCTACCTTAGTACCAAAGGAATGCTCAGCTAGGTGAACACAGCTACGATTTCCTGCATAAATATATACACGAAGATAAATAGATGCAAATATTTACATGCGCACTTACTTAAGGTGTAACACGCGAATTCACAAGTAGAACAGCAAAAAAAAAATATCGAAGCTGACAGGGTTAGCATACAAGCATCTACCTCCGCCGCCATTTTTATTAGATATTCAACCGTCTCAATTAAGTTCACTTATGTTGAACTTTTCAATTATAAAAGTGTAGTAAAACCAAGCGATGGTCTCAACAAAATGTCTGACTGAAGTTGATGAGAGAATGGCCGCTTATGTAAGTTTGCTTTGACACGATTCCATCTTTCTTTTCTTTTGCTCCTGATTTATGAGTTGATGTTGAATGGCACCATTATTTCTGCTAGTTTTGATTTAATATTCAAAAAACGTTCATTGGTTGTTGTACAGGGAGAATGACACACTTGGCTGCGTAGGGGTCTGCGCAATCAAAGACAGAAAAACAAAGTTAAAACGAAAGAAAATATAAAAAGAAAAGATAGGAAGAAAATCGGTATAATATGAAAAATGTTATTATAAAGAAAATATGCAAAAGCGAGAGAAAGGAAAAGGAATAAACAATAAAAAAAAGAGATTTTAAAATGAACGAAAGTATACATAAATGAACGAAAAATAGAATTAAAAAAATAAAAAAAGGACAAAAAAGATTGTAAAGAGCAAAGAATATGAAAATGGAAAAGTGGTAAATGTAATAGAAGGTAGGCAAAAGTTAGGAGTTTCGTGGTAGTGTTTAAAAAAGAGGAAATGACGAACAGGAACAAGTCCCTGACCTGGAAACGAGGCTCTGATGACGTAAAGACGCAAAATAAAACTGTATGAACGAACGAACGAACTCTGGTTGAAGACAACCTTATAAATTCACTCGGCTATATTGATATCCCGAACCCTGTCGGGCATTAGTACCTTTACAAAATGATATGATTCCGTCAAAGGAGCTCATTATGACAAGTGTGTTTGAAAACTGCCTGAGGGTGTAATACTGCGCCCGGTCCAGGAAAATAGTGCCGTTTAATAGTAAAAGCTCAGTGAGCGCGAATGCCCAACTTTTGAACTGGTCTCCCCTTGTGAATTCGTACAAGTTCTCGTACGCCGAGAAGACTACACACAGATCTCGTACTAGCAAGAAAACTTTCGAATCCATACAGGAGCGATATCATCATCATCATTGTCCTTGTCGTCGCTGTTGTTGCTATTGTTACTTTTGAGCTGAAGATGTCATATTAAACGGAAGAACAATTTTATTGTTGATCTCATTGCTTTTTTCCTACTTTATTCTAGTTTTCCTTCATCCTCCTCCTACTTCTACTCCCCACCCTCTCCCTTCTTCATTTTTATCCTTTTTCTCTTCCTTGTTTGTTTCTCTTATCGTATTTTCTTGGCGCAAATGTTCTTGCGCAAATGAATTTGAACATAAACATGTTTTATTTCTGAACACTGTTGTGAATTTATACACTAGCATATATGAATCTTTATCTCGGCACTTTCAGTAAGCAAGTTTAAATTTTTTCCATCTTAGTTTCAATTTGAACGATATTCTATTATTACTTATAAGGTATGTAGATCCTCATTCCTGTACATAGAAAGTGATTCCAGAGTTCAAAGTTAACAATGAAGAAATTTAAGCTACATGTCATCTTTTATAGTTGGATTCAACTGACTGACTTGGATGGAACAGTTAAGAGCATTAAGAAAATCAATGTTTTCTTTCACGAGTAAATGTTAATCCCTAAAAGCTAGTAGAATTAACAATTAAAAACGGATTAATTCTGGAATGGGAGTTATGAATATTCATATAGTTTAAATAATTAAAATGGTTAAATCGTTCATTTCTCTTGCAGATTTTTTTAAAATCTCTATAAAAGGAGCTTCTTTTATACCGGCAGCGATTATGCTTATTGCCTGAAATATGAATTAGTTTCTTTTACTGAATGCTAATTTTTATTTCTATTCATTTTTATTCATTTATTCGGTGGTGGTTTACTTAAAAGATCAAGTAAAAAACATAAGTATGAACAACTATAATTTAAAAAGACCAATAATTGTTTATTGTCATATTTATTAATCATCAGGGTTTTTACAAGTATTCAACAATGTTTGACTAAATTCTGAGATTTTCACTAATTGGTATTCGTAAATACGGATCGCTCCGTCTCCAGTTCATAATTCCATTTTCTTTTAACAAGATCTCGGAATTGGGGCTGATTATTGAAAATGAAAATGGAATCTCCAAGCTTTCAACTCGGGTTATTGAGAACTAGTAATGCATTTCTAGGTTTGAAAAATCGAGAGATAATAACATAACCTTTTACTGCAAAAGCAACAGAATATAGCAGCATGATGACCGAACATTTCTTTTTTTGCATTTATCAGAGTTATTACTTGAAACAAGTTGCAAAAGCCCAAACAAAAACAAGGTATAAAAGGATTAGAAAAAAGCTCAGATTTCATACAGACTTTCTGGTATAGTTGGACAATCGCTCGAAATGAATTGTCATAAGATACAACTTTTTTGGGAGTGCTGGGGTTTCGAGATCACCAAAATATTGTTTGAAGAGAATAAAGTAGAACCTGCCAATTGCACCCCCCAGCTCCATCCCAAAAAATTACTCACCAAGAAATATTCACAGCTATATAAAACATGTGGGTAATGCGGGTTTTAGAAGTACATGCATCATGTACCACTTTAACGATAACTTTACCCTGGCTTGAAAAGAAAAATGTCTTCCTCCCAAAATAAAATCTAATAAAGAGAATCCGTTACGTATTCTCGCCAACCTCTTGATTTTAATCCTGCACTGAGTCATTACTCCGAACACTTGTACCTAGATGTTGAATAAATAATCTAATATATAAAAATTATTTTCCGTCAATCTGCACGTTTCTTAATTAATTTAACTGATTAAATATATATTCACACTTAAAATGCTTTATTTGCGAAATGGTTATGTTAATATTTTCAAATAATTTTCGAAGATTGCGATTCACTGAAATCAAATATGCAAATGTACTCACCAGAAAATCCCAAACGAAATGACACACCACCCCTGCCAAGACGCAAACATTCTATTCTTTTCTATCTTGACCTAAAATACTAAAAGAGAATCTAGGCCAGTTATCATAGAAATGAAGATACCAAACACAATTTAAAGATAAATCTTGCCAACTACGGCAGACACCTGAAGAACTCTAGAGTGTACAACAAACGAAACTTAGTAAGTATAACAACCAAGATGGGGACATTAGTCCAAGAAAATCGGTGTATAATTCTAGTCATTTCAACACAAGCAAGGCAATAAAGTTACTAAGACGCAAGAGGTTACTGAATGCGATAGAATATGAGAGAAAGAAATAAGGACACAATTAAGTAGAGAGAATAGAAGAACAGCAATTGAGAAGACAAGATAGCGTTTGACATTGCATTTAAATTTTTGAAGATCAAAGTTAACTGGGGAGCAAGAAATCAGAAGAGAGCGAGAAGTGCGATATAAGAACATGGAAATTATGGTTACATCTATCAATTTCAACTGTAGAATAATGAGACCGTGCTGCCAATCTAGTACTGCGCTTAAGTTCATAATATCTAGGTACCATAAAGGAAAGTTCATCAGAAAAGTAACTGAATCTTCCAAAATATTCTATTTTGGCTTTCATTCAATTTATTTAGTCTTTTATTCTGAAGATAATTTAATTTCACAAATGTTATTTTCTTTTCTTGTGAAGCAAAAACCAGAACCAAATTTGTACTGCTACTTTCCTTTAACTAAATCGCATTTTTGCTTTGAACATTCTAATGATGTAGTCAATCTGCCATAATGATGATTTAATTATCATTCTTGAAGAAATTCCTGGTTTAATTTTCTTCTCATTGAAAGCTTCTTCCTTTCATAATAGAAAAGATATCTTATATTCACGTCCATATGCTTTTATAACATTCTTCTCGGTAGACGTCGGGTAGAAAAACAGTTTTATCTTCTGCCCTGTCTCTTATGCCAACAAACAAAAAAGAACTGAAACGTTACCTTTACAGATATGAATATTCATAAATGCGTTTTCAAATGCATAATATTTATCTCTTCGCGCATGCGTTTAAAATATTTGTATCCACGCAAATAGTAAGACTGCCAAGCGCGATGATATTTTAAGATTTGCAGGGACATGACTGGAAGTCTCTTAGGGTGCAAGCTTGTAACAAACGCCATCTTTAAAACTAATATCATTACTAATACAATTATAACTTCTGCTTCGAATTCGACCTCTTTCTCTTCTAATACTAAAAAGAAAAACAAAATGGTGAAATGTAACACTGTGAAAACATCGTTTTGCCATAAAAAAAAACTATACTCTTTTATTGAAAGAGTATCTTTTTCCTTTCAACAGAACTGTTGAAATGTTTCCCAAGGTGAAATCACTCCCATACACTCCCATAGACTTGTAAATACAAGTCTAATTCATGTTATACAATATTAAACATACAACAAACTTCAGTATCTGCCCATATTTCTGAGATCAGGTATTATGTACACTATTTACGTTATTCGAACTATTGTCCTCATCTTTGTCGCCATATTTATTACAACGTTTCGGCCGTTGTACGCTCCGGCCTTCTTCAGGTGGTTGGAATGTCGAACTGAACCCTTTTATTCCACTCACTGTGCCATGTGTCCTTGAGGACACATGGCACAGTGGATAAAGGCGTTAGTTAGATCCAATAACAGGACCCAAAAAGTGTGAGTTCAATACCCGGTTAAGACAGTGGAGCACTTGGAGAGGGGAATTAACAGATAACTGATAACTGACATCCATTAAAACATGGCACCTGGAACTAGAACAGTCTACCCCAGTGAGCGAAATCAAGGGTTCAGTTCGACATTACAACCATCTGAAGAAGGCCGGAGCGTACAACGGCCGAAACGTTGTAATAAATATGGCAACAAAGATGAGGACAATAGTCCGAATAATGTAAATAGTATACAACAAACTTCTTAGTTATGCGTTTCGTGCCGAGAACTAACTTCTTCAAAGTAATAAAGGTTTTGCTGATGGAATAAATTTTATGTAGAAGGAAGATGTTTGTATCGCGAGTTACAATTTACATTGAAACGTTAAAGATACGGAGGCACGCAGCTTCAATTTAGATTTTGACGCCCGATTTCTTAACTTACCCTGTCCCATTCAGCTTTTTATTGCTAAGTTTGTGGTTGTTGTTTTTTTTCTTTTGCTTTTGCTCTTAATGACCTCACATTGTATCAGTGGTAGTTTTATGAGGAAAGAATATATATTCTAGGATCCTGGACATAAATTCAATGTAGAGGATTCCGAAATTAGTACACTTTCCATAAATTTTCGCCTTCATAAATTACTTTTTCTTTTAATGCTAATTGCTTCGATAAGGCGAAATTCTAGTCATACTAATTCCGTTGAATGACTAATGCACCGAGTGAAGTGTTTTGTAAAAGATCTTTTTTATGTTCATTTTATGTTTTATTTCAATTCCAACATGTCTCACCTGAGTGTTTCTTGGGATCATTTTTGCAATTTATTTTGACAAATCCCTCCCTCAGGTTTAATTTTATTACTTTATTTTGTATTGATGAAATAATTAAGTAGTTGTGACAATTTTTATATTAAGTTTAGATAAATTCCTTGCATTTATATTCGCTATTTAGATGTTAGTCCACCGAGTTTGATCAAGGTTATTTTGGGTTTTATCATATGAATTTTGTAAGTTTTCCTCTTTGCGTTATGTAAGAAATAATTAGCATATCGGAAGAGTTTAAAAGTATTATAAATAAATACTAAGTGTTCTTAAGTAGACACCTGTAATTATTCCAGATTTTATTTTAATGTCGAGGTGAATAGAATTTCATGTGATTATTTTTGCTAGTACATCTTTCAGCAGATGTTTAATGTTCTCAACGCAGTTTAACATTCTATCAAGAAACGATAATATACTGTTTGCTGCTGCTGTTTCATACAGAAATTTAATTTCATGCTCTATGTTGTTTAGTTTATTTCCAAGATCAGATTATATTGTTTGCGGGAATATATTAATAAAGCATCATCAGTATATCGGAAACATTATTTAAATAAAATATTTTGGAATAGACCAGATTCTAGAAATTCTAAGAAGTGACATGCCAACACACCGTTAAAAGTTCATCCCATCTGTAAACCAACTTTTTGTCTATAAAAAAACTATGAAAAGTGAAATAACATTGGTTTGTAATAAGTCGGTAAATCCTTATAATTTTGTCTATTACTAGAGAGACGTTAGTTTTGTTTTATTTTTAATAAACGTTTTGGAGATTCAAGATTCGTTAAGTGGTACTTAAATTCACTTTGAATTTATAGCTCTTAATATTTACATAACGAAGAAAAATTATTGAAAATCTTTAAAACTCCCCAAAGATGTAATTAACATAAATCTCAATAATAATATTAGACCTGAAGGAGGAATTTACAAAAGGGATTACAAAAAATGTTCCAAGAAATACAAAGGTTAAACATCTAAGAGTTTAAATCGATGAACATAAAATGGATCTTTATGAAACAATGCACTCAATGAATCAGTAGTTCAGCTTAAAGAATGCTGTTCTGATTTTAAAAAATAAGGCGAATAGTTATTGAAAGTATGCTACTTTCGGAATACATTTACGTCCAGAATCATAAACCATAACTCCTTTTCTAACAAGGCTACTGATTGTGCAATGTTGGATAATTAAAAAAAATAGTGATAAGAACGAAAACGACAAAAAGCTGAATAATAAACATCTAGATTCACTGGACGTCAAAATTTAAATTTTAAGCTGAGCGTCTCTAAATCATTAACGTTTCAATGTAAATTGCAATCACTGCACATATTGTATTCCCGTGCAGTGGTTTTCCTATAGAAGATTGATTCTCTCAAGAAAACCGTTATTAGTTAAAGGAAATTTCTTCTTGGAACAAAACGTGTCACCAGGATTTTTTCCATTTTGTCATTCATTTCTCAGATCGAGAAAAGTGAGTGCTCAGAAAATCAAATTGTAATGTTGAACACCCAGTAACTCAATTACGATCCGGTGCATTGTCATTTACTCTAGAAGCGAAAAATGAAACGACGATAGTACATCAATGGAAAAGTGTCGGGGTTTTAAAAAAAGTGTGGCGGGATAAAAACAACAATAATTTAAACGCAAATTTTCCAAGTTCTTTTGGCGGAAGAGGAACCATGTAAGACAGGCCAATCAGCAAATTGTGAGTTTTCTGATCGGTTCCCAGAATCTCACTAGATGGCGGGAGGGGCATCGTTAGGATCTGTATATCCTTGAAGAGAGAGAGACAAACACACACACCTTGACAGGTTTAACAGATTTTAGATTCTTTTGATTAAGCGAATTTTCCACAGTCGATATAGTTTATTGCTTTATTTTTTACATTGTCCTGTTTCTGTAATACTTGCTTACTTTCTCTCTCCCTCTCTCTCCCTCTCTCTCTCTCTCTCATATATATATATATATATATATATATATATATATATATATATATAATGTCTGTGTGTGCGCGCGTACATACATAATTTCTTTTTTTTAAATCACTTACTTTCATTCATTAGACATTGAATTGTATCACTTCATATCCTCCATAACTTGCTTGACTGTTCAGTTAACCTGACGAGTGCTCCTATACCTAAAAATTTTGAAAAACAATAACATAGCTCCTGTATATAAATACTTGTTGCAAATAAAATCCTCACATTTGCCTTGATAAAATCGATCTGAGGACGAAACGGCTCGGCTAAGTTTTCCTGAGTTCAATTTCTGCCTTACGCAAGTTATGGGTTAAATAGCATATGTTAGCCAGTCTGAGAGAAAGAAAACCATTTCCGTTATCAGTTATTCAGAAAAATGTGGTTGCTTCTACACAAACCTACACCCCTATAAACAAGTCTTCTTTGTACGTAGTTCAAAGATGAGCTTCAGTACCAAAATCAAGTCGAGTCCTCTTAAGTCGAAACAGATTAGAGGGGGCCATCTCACACACACGCACGCACACACACACACGCGCGCGCACACACACACACACACATGTATATACTATTGGTGCTAACTGAAACGGATCTTATTGATCGTACATCGTGTGTTTTAAGATAACACACGTATGGATCGTTGGAGAGAAAAAAGGAGAGGAGGGATTATAGCAATCAGAATAATTTATCACATATTATCATGCCTGAAAAACCTATGATTGCACGTGAATGTGTGCAAGAAGTCATTGATTTGCATGCATCTGACAATATTAAATCATTTTAAGAAATGAAACTCTTCTATTCAAATGTTTATTGTTGTCGGTGTTTGTGCTTCTATATGAAAATAGACATGCAATTGATAAAAGCATTTCTCTTATGTCTACAATTATGAGTAGACATTGCAGTTTCTTCAGATATGCATCGATAAATTTCTATTACATGTGTGTGCATGTATATGCGCATTCATAACATTTTTATGTCAGTTCATGCGAGTGTAGGTATCTATGTTTGGGAGTAGCAATGTCGCGTTGTGTGTATTTACGACCGTTCAAGAATACATATCGCTGTAAATACATGCACCTCAGTCGATACCAGAAGAGATACACGCAAATGTGTGGGCATATTCATGTATATATGAATACATATGAATATGAATAAATATGTATGGGTACTTTTGTATGGATATGAATTGATGTGAATCTTTGTAAGTATGTGTAATTTTCTCAATAAGTCCCAATGAACGTGTGCAAGATCCTGTGGACTTAATCTCATCTGTCGACAATGTGCGCCGGGGCGGAAGAATCTGACAGCCGTAGGTAGTGACGCGGTCCCTTCGCAGATGTAGCGAGAACCAAATCAAGGCAGCGGAAATGATTATATTTTAAGTCTTTCTTGAGCTATAAACATCTCGAAATTAGATGGAAATTGTGTAGGAAAAAATAGAAGAGGCCAGTGTGTTTGCGTGAAACCTTAGGAGTTGACATCAATCCGAAAACTGAACGCGCCTTGTGAGTACAAAGTGAGAGGGCAAATAGATAAGTAAGGGAAGAGCGATGGATTGAGCAGACGAGAGAGAGAGAAAATGACAGAATAATAATAGACGTTCAAAGAAAATGAGTCTGTCATGCCATCGTTAACATCTTTTTTCTGAGTCCCTGTACATCTCCACCATCAAAAAGAAAGAGAAGGATTACTTACGGTTGTAATTGACAAGGAAGTTTTTAATCGATGAAACTTGATGTAGTGATGATATTAAATCAGCCACAACATTTTTGATTTCACATTCAATTTATTCTATCGTAATTTTATTATTTGGTTTATTTATTTTTACTTTAAATACCATAAATATCACTTTTTCTTTTCGTACACATTTCAAGATTGTGGAATTTTGAAGTCTCAAACTTCTGATTTTATAGCTCCAATATTATTCTCCTCATATCATGTCGGTACCGCGTTGTGATTTAGTCTTGCTGTCCTACCAACATTAACAATGAACCTTTTTGCTGCTGTATAAACTAATGATCCTAACTTGAAATCAGGATTGGCTGCCGATTTATTTTTAACCAGCAGTATAACCCGTCTTTGCCCGGGTCTTTCATTACTGGGAACTTTTGACGTTCATTTGGAGCAGTTTAAGTTTAAAGTCAGCCCACCTGAAAATCAATATTAGTAACAACAATTGGGTGCAAATGAGGCACATCCCCAAATGGGAGGGTTAACAATTTGAATGGGGGGGGGCTGAAAAGGGAACTCTATAATAATAAATAATATTATTGTAATAATTTAAACTATTTATTTTTATTAAAGTTTTTATGAAAGATATATATCCAAGAACAGATAGTAAATAGTAAAACGTTGCTGAGAGTTATAATGGACAGGAAGTAGTGGAGAGCCATTGTCGCCAGCAGTTTGGACTCAAAACCGGTACTGAAAAATTATCAATGAAACAAAAAAAATTCATCAGAATCGGATGAAAACTGTGGAAATGTATAAACAACATCCGATCACACACACATACATACACACACATTTTGAGAATTATAGATATATATTAGATTCTTTTCCAGGGAACACACCTTTTTGTTTTTGTGTTTTCAATATTGTAAACGATTCTTCTATGTGCCGTATCCCTTCGGGACGTAGGCGATTATGGCTCGCCACAACCTTTTATCATTTGTAACCTTTAGCAACGTTTGTCTCTTTGCGAAAGCTCCTTACCATCTGTTCCGCCATCCGTTCCGCCATCCATACACACAACCACGCTAGGTTAGTGGTTCACTGCCTTCTCCTGTCCCTTTTACCTTCGATATACCTGATAAGCGTCAAATTCTCCTTCATTAAGTGTCCAAGAAATTTCAGTCTGTCTCTTTCTGATTCTATACCTCCTTTTTGTTTCTATTTTCCTTAAGTCTTCTTTGTTGCTTAAACACTCGACATCCTTCTCTAGAACCAAATCTTTGTTACTTTCAGTTTTCTCTTTCTCTCTGAAAAAATTGTCCGGCATTCATGTCATATAAGAGGATTGATATTACATAACAGTTCAGCATTCTTTTCTTTGTTTCTAACTAAATTTTCCGGTTTCTTATTACTTTGCTTAGCTTTTAGAATGCTTCTTTCGCTCGATCAATGCGTTTTCGGATTTGGGTGTCGCATTTTCCATCCTCTGTTAAATCACTTCTCAGATAATTAAACTTCTGTATTTGTTTGATTTTGACATCTCTAATTCATAGTCCTTATTTTCGACTGCTTCTCTTGCTGACAATCATCCGAGATCTCCCAAAATAAGAAAGTTTTTATCATGTTGAGGTGCCCACCATAAGGTGTTGCCATGTTGAGACTGAATGACGAATAATTGAAGAAAATATAGCAAATGTAAACCTGGAGTTGAGTGCACAGAAGCTAACAAAAATGTTACAAATAAATTGCAATTATTTTGGAAAAATGGATTTTGAACTTCAAAACCCATCAATAACATGTTCGCTTTTGAAACTTGTAATCTCTATCAATCTATTGACGTCAATGATTTTGATTTTTATTCCATAAAGAACCAGTGTTTCCATATAAAATTATTATTTGAAACCTTCTCCGTACACTAAATTGCCTGTTAGATAAGTAAATTGTCTGATATTTGTATAAATACAAACGTCAACGTAAACAGATATGAAGAAATAAAAACATACAAAATAAAAACAAATGAAGACAACAGAAATGGAATGAGACATTTTTAAATAAAATCTTTGAAGTCATTTCTAGATTTTTCGATAAACCATGTAATTAATAAGTGAAAATCCGGAACGACGATGTAGGTGTAGTCTTCAATGTCTGGATGCCCACCCACTTCTCTGAGGAAGAAGTCATTTCAATTTTCACAACATAGAAAAAAATATTTTCTTCAGCATGATTCTTCCTACACAGGCTAACAAATAAATAAAAGATTGTTTACAGACAAAAAAAATAGCGTCTACTTTTATCGTTGAGTGCCAGGATGGAGAGCTTGTTTAGGGAGGCAACATGGAGCTGACTATGGAGAAAGCAGAGAGAAGCCAACTTGAAGCGAGCAATATTGGAAGATTACTACCATCGTACCTATTTGATAAACATGGCACCACTAAGAATTGAAGTCACTTGAACTTCAAAAGGACAAGATAGTTGAAATTATGGGTAACTTAATAAGGAACACACCCTTCTTTTTTCTAATCCAGTTAGGATAGTTGCATCGATGATATGTGAGAGAATTTGCTTGGCGACCAGGTGAATTCCAATGTTTAACTTTGAAAGACCAACGATTTCTGAGAAACATGATGGATGCTCAAACGCTAAGTCGTAAACTGTCGGGAGTAACATCAGTTGCAAAGATTTGCCAAATTTGGTTGGGTTCTGAACAGCCACAGAAGTCTCCCGAATAGTTAGTGACTTGTGCAAATCTCCACATCTCCAACTGTGGCAACAGCTTTTTGACTTTGATATTTCGATTGTACCATTCTTTCGAGCCACTTCTGTAGTTTGGGACCCATTTTTACATTTGAAACAACTGCAAAAATCTTTTAAAATTTGACATTTGTTTGTTTAAAAACATTTTTCTTGGTTGCATTTGGTTTTACAAAGAAAAAAGTCTTTATTTAACGCCTTAATTTATTTGTTTGTTAATTATAGGAACGACCACAGACTTCCTAAAAAAATGAAAAACGCATTTTAACTCAAACGCCCACTTTGAACTTAAATTTCAGTTTTATTTTAAAAATAATAGCCTAAAGCTAATCCTAATTAAAAGAAAATTAAATTTCCGTCTGTAAATAAATCTTTTAGGATTTCTCACGGTCACTCATCAAACTGCCATGAAATACAAAAAATGTAAGCAACAAATTTTTAAAAATCTCTTAAAATTCCAATATTTGTCCTTCAGATGTGTTTCGAAGTAAATTAGTAAATTTAAGAATTAATTAATTGGATTCTGTAAACTAATAGTTACTTTTAGGCATAAAACATAAGGCAAATAACTTTTATTTACGCATCGTAGCCTATGATGTCATCTGCAGCAATGTCATGTAATCCCTGACTTAAAAATTGAACGAAAAATTAAAAGAAAGAATTAAAGAAATACTGAACAACCAAGAAATTTATATTTATATTTGAAACTAAATTATTTTAACCTTATTTAACCAGTAGCTTAAGAATATATTTTTTTTATTCTATATGATTTTATGAAACACACTAGAATGAGCATTTTTTAAATTTTTATCTGTCTATATTTTTGAGTATTGTAATTATTTGCATTATTCGAACTGTTGTCCTCATATTCGTTGCCATATTCACAACGTTTCTCCCGTTGTTTACGCTCCGGCCTGATTGGAATTTCGAACTGAACCCTTTATTTCATTCACCATGTTTGATTGTTCTAGTTCCACGTACTATGCCTCTTCCGGATGACTCAACTCAAATTTTTGTTCACCTCTGCTGTAGCCTGGTATTGAACTATTTGGGTCAAGTCACTGGATTCAACAATGCGCTTTTATCCACTAGGTCATGTGTCCCTGGAGACATTAGTGTATGAATTTTGGGGACTTATAAACTTAATGTCTCAGTAATCAGTTTTTACAATTATATTACAATTTTGTTGATAACTGACACTGAGACATCTGGAAGAGGCATGGTGCGTGGAACTAGAACAATCTACCCCGGTAGACGAAATAAAGGGTTCAATTCGAAATTTCAATCACCTGAAGAAGTCCGGAACGTACAACTTCCGAAACATCGTGAATATGGCAACGATGATGAGGACAACAGTCCGAACAGTGTAAATAGTGTAAATAATTTTATTTTTAGACATTAGAAGTTTTAAAAATAATCAAAATCTAGAAAAATTATACATTTGAATTTCATTCATTGCTTTTAATTTTATATTGATTATTTTCTTACCTGTTTCATGTCATAAAATAATTCCACTCCATGGGGTCTCTTTTAATAATTCTAAATTTAAGAAGTATTGAATAGTCATATGTTCTTTTACTCTTCCGATAGGGAAGAGTAATCACTCAAAGGCGGTAATTCAGATTTATTTCCTTTATGAACATCCATACAAAAACTAATCTAATTGTTGTAAAAAAAATTTTTTTTTTAATTAATTCTTAAAAAGTTTCACACGCGAAGATTAAATTAAACTTTACATTATTTGATTCTTCAAACATATTTTTGGTTAAAAAAAACTCTTGTTATGAACAGAAATGTAATGAATTTCAAAATCGCACTGAAAGTTTTAAAACAATTTTCTTAAAAAGTAAATATTAAGTGTAGATTTTTTCTGTCCAGTCTGAAAGAAAATGTGTTTCATTAAATTATCCAAGCAGAAACACGCAACAAATATTTTAAAGTTTTATTGAATAATTTTTAAGGCTCGGGACGAATTTTCAGTATGTTGACATTGCATAAATCTTTTACTGAAATAATATATTCAGGGATATTTCTTTATATAACTGTGAAAGAAAATTTCACGAACACCGCCCCCCTCCCCCACACACACATACACACACACTACACAGACGCAAATTAAAAAGTACACACGAGATATCGAAAAGTAGATAAATAATGGAAACAAAATCCTATTTTGGATAACGAAGAAAATTGTTAAATCAGATTCAGATTCATGGAATAAAATGGAAAATTTTGCAGAAAAAAAACTGTAATACGGAAAAAGAAAAGAAAGAATAACGTTGAATGTGGAAATAAAAAATAACATCGTTTTATCCAGGCCCGAAAATTGGAAGTTTAATTAATTAGAAAGGCAGATCAGCTAAAAAAAGAAATGGTTTTCTAGTTTCAATACAAACTTATTGTTTAACCATTCATTATAACTAAATATGATTTTAAAATGAATGGATAATGTTCAACCATTCATTTTTAAGTTATTTCTCTTTGTACATCACGTGTGTATTACTCTTTTTCTATGTATGTGTGTGTGTGTGTGTGTGTGTGTGTGTGTGTGTGTGTGTGTGTGTGTGTGCGCGCGCGCGTGCGTGCGTGTGTGTGTGTCAAACACACTCTTTATCAATCTCTTGCATAATCGAGTGCGCCTTTCCATTGCTAAAAGACGTCTTATCTCAAATATGGTGGCGAGTTTGATCATTTCGCAGTCTTTCTGAAAGACATAATTTATACTTAAATAAGCTAAAATTAGGTAACGGCATTTTCAAATTAAATAAAGAATTCCAGTAGAGAAAAATTTAGGATGTCATTAATTTTTTATTTATGCATACATATTATTTTTGATAATATAAAGCCATATATGTATAAAGTCAATAAATTAACTAAATTGTCTAAAATTGTTTATAGACATATGAATGTCTACTTAAATATGAATACCTTTATAAATATTTCCATATATTTTGTCTTGTTAACTCTCTTGATGTTAACGTTAAAACACAAATATGCGTAAATATCTGACATGTAAGTATTTACTGTTTTACTATTTTCTTACTTACGCTTTTTTCTCTATCTTTTCCTCTTGATTTCAAAATATCCACTTTTTTAACTTCGTATTCTTTTAAAGATATCAGTATATAGTTAAATGGGTTTCTACTTTATGGTACATGCCTTTTAGGTGCATTTCACTATCCATCAGTGACATTTTTTATCAGACAAATGTTCATTCTTCAACTCTTTCTACATGTGTCTCCCCCTCTTCACATATATTTTTGTCCTTTCCTTCCCTTTCTCTTCATTTTTATGTTTTTCGTCATTAAGAGAAACTGAAAGAGAAATATAAGTCTAATAAAATCGAGTTATCTATAATATTCGTGCCAATTCAAACATTTATTTCAGTCTATTAATATCTATTTTGCTTTTCCAATCTATTTCTCTCTTTCATTCTCTCAATTTCTAAACTAGTTATGTTTTAAGCTTTTTTCGCAGTTTTTCTTTCTCGTTTTTTTCTTATACCTCACTACCATCATTACCCTCACCACCACAGCTACTGCACCAATAGTACCCCCCCCCCAATACCCATCCATTCATTCCATCCCATCATACCATCCATGCAGTCGTTTCTTTCATGGTACTTTTTACAATCGCACTCGGCCATCAAGCAAAGAGGCAGAACCCTTTTGAAGCATTTGGTGGCTGTTAAATAGACGAACGTAGCGCGAATGTTTCTATGGCTTCTGCCGGATTCTGCTTTGCGCGCGTCTTCCCCCCTGTTCCAAGTGCATCATCTAATTGTGTTGCCAACCTCCTCGCAGTAGAGAAAAAATAGCGGAAATTGTGCCCTCATTGTTCATACAAATACATTTTAATATATATCCATCTATATATATGTGTGTGCAAATGCACGAACACACACACACACACATATATACATATATATATATATATATATATATATATATATATATATATACATACATATATATATATATATGTATATATATATATATATATATATATATATATATATATATATATATATATATGCGTACGTGTGCATTAACTAAACCTACTATATATGTATGTACACATTAATATGGAAGTATTTGCAATACAATTGCACATATTTTCATAAGTATATTCGTATCTTACATGTAAGTAATATCCGTGCGGCATTTTATTTCTATTGTATTTTATTCATATGCACGCAGATTTTTCTATAGCGCATACATATATATATATATATATATATATATATATGGTAACTAGAAATAAAAAAATGAAGAGCATATTTTTATACTTCGTTTTCCGCTATTTTTTATGCATATACACGCTGTTCCTTCTTCTGGATATACCACGCTGTTTCTCTTTACGTTCTTTTTTTTTTAATGCTAAAATCATTTCCCATTTTATTTTGTCACCATTTCTACTTTAACATTTCGATCGGTTTCTTGTTTGTTTGTTTAGAATGTGAGTGTAAAATCCTTTTCCCTGTTCCTATTTTTTATATTAGCTTTTAATGTATGGGGCAATCTTAGGATCTTTCTAAAATAGTTATTTAAACAATGATTAATAACTATTCTGCAACAACGAATTTGTGTATTATTGTTTAAAGTTTTTCAGATTTTATACTCGTCTTCATTGTTCTAATGCTAAGTTGCTGGTGATCATGGCTCTCCGCGATTTCCTCTTCGTTATCTGTCAGTTTATCTTTTAGGTCAAGTCTCTTTCTTTGCTTTCCCCAGGGTCCAAAGAAACTGATTGATGAGGCAAGCTTTTTCTAGGACAGTTGATTTGCTGAAAAATATACTTAAATAGGAGATAGGTCTGAAAAGTGCATCCCTTTTCTTTAAAAAAAAAAAGAATTGAATACGAATTGTGATTTCTGGGAAATCCTTATGTCAAAAATTTTACTTACCTGTTCACTATTGGCTATTGCCACATTTAAAGTATTTCCCTCCCCTTGTAAGTCTATATAACTCGTGTGATTCTGATGCCATATTTTTAAAAAAAAAGTAGTTACGCGTTGCTGGATGTCAGGAATGTTTGCAAATCTTTGTCATTTGTCATGGCTTTTAGTACTCACAAATAAACATATTGATTGACAGTTCTCAACGAGCTGAGAATCTTTAGTAAACTATCCCCTTATGATCAAAGAAACACATAAGCATTTTCTCCTTCTTCCATGAACTGCTCGTACCATTCATAAGCAACAGTGTTCCCGCTAACAGTAATACTTTCTCCACTATTTGACAAAGAAGGAATCATTTGATTTTTGTCTCAATAAAGCGGAATTTGGAATATGAGTCGATTACAAAATTCATTATCATAGCGACAAACCATTCCATAAATTCAATTGTCACAAATCGCAAATAAATAAAATCAATATCACGTCCACCAATGATCAGGCAGATAGCTTCACTAGATACTTACGCGACGCTGTATCCAGAACTGGCAATTCATCTATACCTAAACATATAAGACCAATTTTCATATCAGTGGTTAGCATTGGATGATGATAAGGAGAAAAGGTCGGAAAGCGAAAATATGTATTGACACTCGTCTCACAGGATAAGACACGACTGTAAAGAATTCAGTTTTCACTCTACATCTTGCCTACACTTGGTTATATTTATTAAATAATAACAGTGTCGCTATTTCCCTGGGCATCCAACTCTGTCGAATAGGATGAGCAGTTCTTTTAAATTTATCATTGTTGTCATGAACTTAAACGGAATTGCAAATGGATTTAGAATATGTTCTCGGGTTACTTCAAAACATTTTCACAAGTTCTTTATTTGAAACTGTTCAATATAAGAAAGGTGAATTTTTTTATATTCCTCTGTGTTTCTTACCACAGCTGCACGGGATGGCGTATACATAGTCCTTAGTCATTGTTGTAACCAAGTAAATGATTAAGAAATAAAAAAAACAAGAGGTTGTAGATAAATCGTGTATTGAACAGTAAATACAATAGAAGAGTATTACACGACTTGGGAGTGTGTGTCGGTTGACGAGCGTTCAATCTACTACTGTTGATATTTAGTAGCCCCCCCCCCGCCCACGTGGGTAGATGTGGCACAAGACCGAGTTTAACTTGGGTCATCCCAGCCCGTAGGCTCGACCAAAAAATCTCCGTACAACCCGCATAAATGAGTTCGAGCCTGTCTACCTCCCCCGGACGAGACTCTGCCCTTCGGCACAGCCTCGTCCGGGTTCCTCTCTGTCCAAGTTCGACAGCAGTTGCGAACTGTCACAGCTTCGGAAAACAATCTATACTACTGTTCCCCCGAGGCTTACTTTCCTATTAATTTTATAGTAAGTAGTCCCCAATAGATTCATTAGAGGGAAAACATCACTACAGTCATGTCCCCCTTTATTGGGGGTGTCTTACGCGGAAGAGGTGTCTGCGAAGTGTTGCACCACTTTTGAAGGCTGTCCTGGTGTCATATGGACCACAGATGTTTGTGGACTAGCATATGTGCTGATTCCTTGTTTTCGTATTTTCCAGTGATGCTCTCTATTATTTCAACCTCATCCCACAGGGGGGTGATGATCACCCTTTTCCCTCCATATATGGTCAGCTACGCCTGATTTTTCTATTTCCCCTTGTGTTACTGCTTTATGATGTTCTTGCAGTCATACCTTAAGGGGGCGGCCTTTTACTCCTTTGTATTTCTTACCTCAGCTGCACGGGATGGCGTACACACAGTCATTAGTCATGTTCACCTCTGTGGGGGGATCCTAACTCGGAAGAGGTGTCTGCAAAGTGTTGAACCACTTTTGAAGATCGTCCTGATGTTATATGCACTACAGATCCTTTATATTTTCTCTGATAATCCCTCCACATAAGGTAGGCAGACTGAAGCTGTTTTCTGAGTGCTGTTATCCTCTTGTACTCTTCTATCCCAGTTTGTTAGAGCTGCTGCCATGTACCCAGGCAGTTGTTACGTTGTAGGGTGCTGCTTATAATGACCATTTCTTGTTTGTATGTTTCTGAGTCGCCATTTATGACTTTTGCTCAATGTTGTAAGCAACGAACGATCCCTTTCTTTACACTGTATGAATGGTGGGGGTTGAAGTTCCGGTACTGTCCGGTAAATGTTGGCTTGCGATATACGGATGGCTGAAACCCTGCTCTGTTCAAGATATTAATACATCCAGGAAGGCGATATTGTTGTTGTTTTCTCGCTCCATTGTGAACTGTATCGATGATCTTATTGGGTTCACATGGTCCAGCATTAGATGGACGTCTTCCTTAACTTAAGGAATCAGCACATATGCTAGGCCAGAAAAATCTCCTGAGCCGAGCAAGCATAGAAATGGATACAGTATGGGAACCAGGAATAAAGAGTGCTAGAGAAAGGCAATGAATAACAACAAATATTGCAATTTAAGCTCTGGTAAAAATGCAATAATAATAACACAAAAAATTGAAGAAAAAAAAAAGATTGCTGAGACATTAGGCGTATAAGTCCCCAAAATTCATACACAGATGTCCTCAGATCCAGTAACTAGACCCAAAGAGTTGTGAGTGCAATCAGTGGTGAACCAAAGTTTGTTAAAGGGAAATAACTGAGACATCCGGAAGTGGCATGGCACGTGAAACTAGAACAATCTACCCCGGTGAATGAAATAAAGGCTTCAATTCAAAATTCAAATCACCTGAAAAAGGCCAGTGCGTACAACGGCCGAAACGTTGTGAATATGACAATGAAGATGAGGATAACAGCCCGAATAATGCAAGTAATCTCAGAGATATAGACAGATATTGAACTTTGACTTTTAAAAACATTTTTAAAGACCCTTCCTCATTATTTCTTAATTTTCTCGATCTGACCGCACATTTAAAAATCGATTACTACCATGAATCTCTCAAACGTAATTATTTCATTGCGTGCGTGACAATGAAACACCGACTTTTCGAAGCGATCAAAGAAAAACATTTTTTTTTGTAATTTTCTTCATGAACGACTGAAATATTTTTTTATCTAATTCATTTCATTTTTGCCATTGATTTGCCGCGTAAGTCAAATTGTATTTAATATGGTTCGTTATTTGACCGGTGGAAGGTGGTGAGTGTCCTGCAAACCTGTACACCTCGGATAAAAAGGCTCTACTGAATGTTGTAATAACACATCAAGTGACAGACACAATAAACCGGTTTCTATTTAATTTCCTGTTTATTGGCCAAATATATGTGGTTCCTATTCATTGGCTATTGATGTAGTTCAAATAACTATTACGAATGATCAGTCTTTTAAATGCTAAACGAATTGATTTCGTTAAATCATTTCTTTTGGGAGGAAAATACACATTTACTAAGGTACGGGAATAAATATGTTATTTGCATCCGGTTCCAGACTTCCACGTGATACGGAATTATTTTTTGTATTCTATAATTTCCATGGATGAATCCTTGTTATTATTGATGTCTCCATTCTTCCTTGATGAAAATCTAATATCTTTCACTTCCTTTTTGTTGTCCTCTTTTGCCTGGACTTTAATAAAAATGAACTTTTGTACAGACAATTTAATTTGGAGAGAGAATTCACTTCTTGGGTACATGGTCATCGTTGACTCTTAAACCAAATTTTAGTATAAACACGATAAAACCCGTATCATGAAAAGTAGAAAGAAAAAAACAAAGGAAGAAAGTAAAGAAAGAATGAAATAAAATTGATATGGCTAGACGGGCTGCCTAGATCTATAAAATCTGGAAACATACTTAATAGGCAATGTATTTCTTGCTTTAATTTTATAAATAATCTTTTAAAAATCTCTAATGACTTGCATGCCCTGTTTTTCAAAGAACACATTTTTATTGTAACTTATTGTTCTCAAATGGCCATTTTAATTAATTTATTCCGTACAGTATAAGTTTTTTTAGCGGAATGTATCTTTTGAGAAATATATAATACCAATTTGTAATTGGTAGGAATAATTCAAAGGAGGACATTAATCCAAAGACAGCTCAGGGTGTGTTGAAATCAGCTCAAGAATTACAGGCATCTGAGAGTAGACAAACCACTAGTGATATTCTGACATTTTGTTCAATGTTAACGGATCTTGAAATTGCTTAACCATTCAACTTCAAGAATATTTATTGTGATGGGCCTCTCATTGGTAGCACGAGAGTTGATATTTTTTAAGATATTTGAACAATCTGCATTGAAACAAAGGAAATATTTTCTAGAAGGATGTGTGAATATGTTCCATATTTCCCCATGGTAAATATCCCAAAGATGAATCTTGGGAGAAATACCTACTGTAGAAAAGATCTATAATTTTATGAAAACTAAAACTCTTCAGAAGGTATCAAGGGACAGCACTCCAAATTGCTGCTCATGTTATTCTCCCAAATTGATTAGTTTTGATAATGGTGTGGAGGCCGTTTATACAATAGACATGGTTAAGCAATTATTTATTTATTTTTTTTATTTAACTATTGAAATATTTATAAAGATTTAAAATACCCAAGTCTTTATTTAACATATAAACTAGGGTTAAATAAAGACTTGGGTATTTTAAATCTTTATAAATATTTCAATAGTTAAATAAAAAAAATAAATAAATAATTTTTTTTTAGATAGAGTTAAAAAGAATTTTAAACAACATCTAAAATATTGCTACAGTTAGATTTACGTTAGAAATATTCAAACACAGTTGCATTCCATATCACGTGACGCCCGCGTCTCGCGACGGACGTTACTTAATGTAAACAAACTTCTGAAAACAGTCATTTCTGATGAAAGATCGGGGCCGATCTGAAATATCAAATATATATATATATATAAAATATAAATAAATACTTTCACAAAAAAAACATTCAATTTTTTTTTAATTTGCAACTTTTCAGTTGTGTTTTCTGTATTATATACATATTAAGAAAGTATACGTGTCTTCTCATTATGCTATATATATATATATATATATATATATATATATATATATATATATATATATATATATATGTATGTATATGTTTATATATGTATCTATGATAGGATAAAGAACATACATATATATATATATATATATGTAATTATGTAAGTATGTATGTATATATATTAATATATATGTGCGTGTTTATATATATATATATATATATATATATATATATATATATATATATATATATATATGTATGTATAATTTTTGAAGAATGGTTACCCTGAATGTCACACCTACCATTGAACGTAAAATTGTTAAGTTCAATGGAGTTAAGGTACATGGTCCCTCTAAATGTCCTGTCTATGTTAGACTACCGTGGATTGGTCCTGTGTGTCCGCCGATAGAATATCCTCCCCATCAAACAATGTTTTAATGCCATATTGGTCCTGGGCAATTATTTCAACAAGAAAGGCTTTCCGCTCTGGCCGTAACTATGTCTTGCCTGACCATTAGCAGAGTTTAGTTGTTTATAGGTATATATATATATAGGTATATACAATGTGGGCAAGACTACGCAGCGATTAGAGTTTAGGATCGCCCACCATGTTCCGAGCCAGATGCGTAGACATGTAACATCCGGGTGTTCACAGGCTCATGACTCAGCTATTGGCGTGCATTTATTGAATTCTGTTGCTTGCAGGACGGACTATTCTCCTGACTTCTTCTCTGTCTTGCACAGGGCACGTACCACACACCACTTGGACATCTTGGAGTCTGTTGTTATTAATATACAACGCCCCGCCTTGTGTAGGCAGAGACAATTAAAACAAAAGTTGGCCTTGTTCGGAGAGCCAGTTGCCAATTCAACGCCTAACTAGGAAAATGGTGTCTTTTTAGTTTGTTTTTTTTTGTTTCCTCCCAATTTTTCTTTTCAACGACAGTCGTTAATTCAGTGCCTAACTAGGATGTTTTTGGGGGGGTTTGGGGGGTCCTTTCCTCCCCTAGTCCTGGTATTTTTTTTTTAACATCAGCGGTTGAAAATAATTTTTCTTTTCAACTTCTTAGTTTGCTACTTCTCTATATAAGAAACCCACAAGCATTAACTCGTGTCTTTTTAATTCTAATAGTGTATACTCCCAACGATATAAGTTAGCCGTTATAAAAAAAACTTAATCCAACACACACAAATGATATTTTATTCCAAAACTATATTCTATAAAGTACTGCATAACCTTAAACAAACACTTGTTAATAATGGATTTCCTACTTCCGTCATTGATCAACAAATTAAAATGTATCTCAATAAATTTAATAATACTTCTAAGAAAATTGATAATATTAATAATAATAGTGTACGTCAAAATAAACATAACACTATTAACTATTGTAACCAAATGGATAAGTACAAACATGATGAGACAACACTCAAAAACATAATAGGTAGAAATGTTAAACCTATTAATAATAATAAACAAGTTAAGCTCATCATATATTATAAAAAATTTAAAACAATTGACCTCATAGTCTCTAATAAACCTAGGACCACAGAACTAAATCCTCTACAGCAACAACAAAAAATTAGTGTATCAGTTTACATGCCCATTCAGAGATTGTATCGCTGATACTAATAATAAACCCACTACATATATTGCATTTACTACAACTACGCTCTCCTGTAGACTTACCTGTCACTTTTCTGATCTTAGTTCTATTAAATAACATTTCTTAGAAAAACATAGCCATGTACATAATATTAGAGAGATATTAGTTGATAACACAACACTACTCACACATACACACAGTAAAAAGAACCTTCATATATTAGATGCCATCTACATTAAAAAAAAAAGCAATCCACACCCAACAAAATTACATTTCAAACTAGTCACAACACATTACATTGTATCTAGACATCTGGTCCTGTTGTTAATATTTCGTTCTCTCACGTGGTACGACGTCATAGACCCGCATCATAAATTTACGACCTTCGTCTGCTATTCCACGACCGTTATCGTCGTATAGCAATCTTCTACGTCAATATAACAGAATATAAACTTTGATGGTGAATATCTTTGTTTAAATGTCCGCATAACCACTCTGAAGATGGCTCATGTCAGCCGAAAGCTTAGATCAATGAACTGCTTAGTTAAAATATCCAAATGTTCGACAATTTTTGTCTTTATTTTCACTCGAAATTAAAGCAAATATACGGAGATTAGAACTGGCTTATGATCAAACATAATAGACATCCATTGACTGTTATATTTAACAATATATGTTTAAGTAATATATATATATATATATATATATATATATATATATATATATATATATATATATATATATATTGTGGTGCACAAGGATGACCTACCACAGCAACATCCGCTTAACCCTGTGAAGACTCTGGGGCACATCTGTCATCTGTGCTATAGGCCTTACAAATCAGCTGCTGGTTTGAAGAGTCACCTTTGAAGTCATTCGAAAGGAAACAATGATCTAGATTGAATGTAGGAGTTGATAGGCAAGACAGAAGTCATCTGTGAAGATGGGGCAATCAACATATATATGTATATATATGTATGTGTATATATTTGTGTATATATATGTTTGTATGTATATATATATACATATTTTGAAATTATGGAGCTAAAATGTACATCCACAGATATTTTAACCCCCTTAAGATAGTTTCAGATTTTAAGTCCCTGAAGATGGTCTCAGATGTGATTGTACTTGGGAAAATAAAAGTATTTGAAAGAAAATTTTGGTATTTTTCTTTATCAATTTTCTACTGGCAACAATAAATTAATTCGTGTACTTGAAAGGATTAGAACTAAAATAAACAGACATAATAAGTATATATAAATAAATACACATAATACGCTTGAATGAAAATATGCTGCTTAAATATATATACACATATATATAGATACGCACACACACACACACACACATACACACACACACATATATATATACATACATAACCACATATATTATACGCACACACACACACACATATATATACATAACCACATATAATAAGTATATATAAATAAATAGACATAATACGCTTGAATGAAAATATGCTGCTTAAATATATATACACATATATATAGATACGAACACACATACACACACACATATATATATACATACATAACCACATATATTATGAAAATGGATTAAGTTCGATAATTATTTAATATATTTTCTGTTTATACATTATTTTAATAGATACAATTTATTTAAGTAAATGCTCTGTGTTTTAAATAAACAGTATTAATTCTATTTTCCGGCCTGAATGTTCGAGAAATTTCGTAGAACTTCCCATTGGGGATTCAGATTCGAATCCTGTTGGAGAAGCACATATTTTCAGCGAAATTTCTCGAATATTCACGACAGCAAATATAATTAATATTGTTATTAATATATATAGTAATTAAAGCAACGATAATATATTAATATATATTTATAACCTCGCATAATCTGGCAACCCTGAAACTGAGCTCAACGAAAATCGTTCCCTGTGCCTAACTTTTCAAGGGCTTTCGAATAAGCTATGAATCATTGAAATCGGACCAGTGGAAGCGGAGGAGTTGCTTGGGCACACGCACAAACACATACATACACTGTACTATATATATATATATATATATATATATATATATATATATATATATATATATATATATATATATGGTCAAAATGCTGTGCAAGCATCGTCCACTATTATCAAACTCACGCACAGGACTACGGCACCGTTAATAGCCTAGCGGCGATGAGCTGTGATGCGTGCAAGCCTAACAAGCTGGTGTTATGTAGCAACAAACTCACACGTAGTCGGCTTCATATAATGGTCGTTCTGTCGTCAGCCTTGGCAATGGCGTGTTTTGGCAGGACCCCTAAGTGACTGAAAGCTCTACTCATCTGCTCGCAAGAGGAGTCCCCAAAAAACTTGCCTTCATTTTTAACCGGCCAGTATACGGTGACTTGTGGTCTGTTCACCTATATCGGCCAAATCATGACCAACCAGTTTGTACTAATGAAAAATGGATCCCGGAATTGGATGCTGGAACATTAGAACATTACTTCATCACTAAGACGCAGCACGTCCTGACCGTAGAAGTGCTCTGCTTTACAGGGAACTGTCTCCTTACAATTTGGACATTGTCGTCTTATCAGAAACAAGACTTTCTGGTGATGGCTCTTTACAAGAACCTGACTCTCGTTATACAATT
This sequence comes from Acanthosepion esculentum, assembly GCA_964036315.1. Lineage (NCBI taxonomy): Eukaryota > Metazoa > Mollusca > Cephalopoda > Sepiida > Sepiidae > Acanthosepion > Acanthosepion esculentum. Next base: position 18,541,006 of record OZ038512.1, on the reverse strand, counting down.
TTCTGCAAATGTCGCCCGGAAAAAGTTCGTCGTGAAGTGGGAGTCGGCCATAAAATTTAAACTAATGTCTTACCTCTCAGAGTTACCAAATTGGTCTCTGATCGATTTATGATACTGCGCTTCCAACTCCTTTCGGATCACTTCGTGGTAATGATCAATGTGTATGCTGCAACTGTTCTTAGCTCTGGGGCTGACATTGTTAGTATTTACTCTGATCTCAGAGATATCCTGGAGAAAAGTCAACAAGGACGATAAGATTGTGCTCATGGGAAATTTTAATGTTACGGTAGAATATGATCATGCCGTATAGAGCTACTTCAGTCGTCATAGAACGGGGAAATGTAACAGCAGCGGTCTTCTCCTCCTGCAACTCTGTCAGGAGTTCGATCTTACCCTGATTAATACATGGTTCAGACAAGTATAAGGCGACCTGGAAGCATCCACCTTTTGGACATTGGCTCATTCTTCATTATGTAAGTGTCAGACAAAGGGACAGGCATGATGTCAAATCAGTTCGATGTATGCATGGTGCGGAATGTTGTACAGGCCATCGTCTTCTCTGTGTCAAAATGTCACTGGTGATAAAGAAGAAAATGAGGAAGTCTGGGTCAAAGGTTTAAAAAAGGATTGACGTTTCCCCGATGACTTGTGCTGAAAAGCTTGAACGTTTTCAATCTGTCGTTTAGGCAAGAGATCTGGTAGAAACGGCAGACCCCTCTGGAACTCTCACTAGGGCTATGTACGATGCCGCTGTGGACTCCTTTTGTTTTGTCAGAAGGAAGTACCAAGACTGTGTCTCAGATAACCAGGAAATGATATGTGGTATCTTAGAAGAGAAGAAACTGCTGGACAGGATACTTTCTTGTCCAGCAAACTTCCCTGAAAAGAAGCAGCTTGAAATAGATTTTAACAACTGCAAAGCGCACGTGCAACGTAAGATGCACACAGCAAAGAACTAATTGTGACGGGCGAAGGCGCGCCAAATTAAAATCTCTGCGTAAAAACATGATTCCAAATCACTATACAATAAACAGCATCAGTGATTTCTAAAGATATGAATACTTTGCTACACAATCCCGATGAATTAAAGGCACACTAATGTAAGCACTTCAGTGATCTCCTGAATCGCAGATCGAAGGTTGATTTTGCGCTTATCGAAGAGCTGCCCCAGTCACCACCCATTGATGAACTGGATACCCCCAAGCCTTGCAGAATTTGAAATAGCAATCGGATGATGAACACTGGAAATCCCCAGGTAAAGATGGTATCAAAGCTAAACTGCTGCAAAAGGGTGGCGAGAATGTGCTTAGGCTGATACCCTTTGTCTTTCAGCAAGTCTTGGAGAAAGGTGTGATACCTCAGGATTGGAGAGATGCGATACTCGTGTCTTTGTTCAAGAACGGACCCAAGGATTCGTGTGAAAACTATCCCGGAATCTCTTTGCTGTCAGTAATTGGCAAAGTGTTTTCAAGGGTGTTCCTGAATCGTCTGCTCGAGTACATCGCTCCTAAGGTACTGACCGAATTCCAGTGTGGAGCAGTTAGACCCTATCACGGCGAAAGCATGCGTGAATCAGGGTGATGTGCTTGCACCTACTTCTTTTGTGATCTTCTTTGCTATGGTCTTTTTAAGGGCATTCAAAGATACTGAAGTAGGTGTCTATATCTGATAGCGCACAACTGGCAAGTTGTTCAACCTTCGCCGATTTGATGCAGTCACCAAAGCTTTTGTCATACTCATGAGAGATCAGCTCTACGCTGTGATTATGACCTCATCAACCATTCTGAGATAGATCTACAACTTATTATGGATTGTTTCTCTGCGGCTTGTGACGAGTTTGGACTGATAATTAGCTTGAAGACCGTAGTAATGTATCAACTTCCACTGGGCAAAACCTGCGATTTTCCTTCAATTTATCTCAAAGGCAAGAAATTCGAAGTAGTTGATAGTTTTGTATACCTGAGGAGTACACTCTCAAGAGATAACACCCTTGATGAGGAAATTAGCGCACGAATAGCAAAAGCATGTGATGTCTATGGGAAGCTTGGAGTCAGTCACTGGTCACAATCGGATATCTCTATCACCACAAAGATTGGGGTTTGACATGCTTGTGTCTTAATGGTTCTCTTATAGAGATGAGAGACCTGTACAACTTACAGAGGACACATCAAAAGTCTGGAACGCTTCCATCAAAGGTGCCTCTGCTCAATTATAAAAGCCTTACACTTCAGACACTGTGGTGCTTCGAAATAATGACTCCTCCCCAGCATTGAGTCAGTTATCATGAAACAACACTTCAGTTGGTGCGGACATGTTTTTCGCTTTGAGAACAGTCGGATGCCTAAACAAGCCATGTATGGTGAACTTAAAGATGTCAAGCGGCCAACTTGTAAACCCTGAAAACGTTTTAAAGACTGCCTGAATGACTCTCTGAAGTCTGCATTAATACTCGGACGTGGAAAGAAGGATTGAAAATGCAGAAGTTAAGCGTGCGGCTAAGCATATGGAGGAGGTGACACCCCTCTTAGGAAAGGGATATAAGGAAGACCTGACTTGTAACATCTGCGGCCGTATCTGCTTGTCGAAAGCAGGTATGGGCAGTCATATGAAATCACATGAAAATATACCTAATGCTGTTCCGTATGATATTCTGGGTGACTTTTCATGTACCATCTCTGACAAGTTATTCAGAAATTCTTGCGGCCTCACAAGACATTTTAAATCAAACCATCCGGATCAATCAGTCAATGGTCAGTAACTGGTTAACATGTACATCATGTGGTCTGAAGGGCAAATCAGTGCGAGGAATTAACAGTTATCTTAGACGAAACCAGCGTGAGGATTCCAATCGGAAGTGATTCAAGACGAGTTTAAGAGGCGGTCATGCTCAGTCACGAGCAGATTTCCACTATATATATATATATATATGTGTGTGTGTGTGTGTGTGTGTGTGTATATATATATATATATATATATATATATATATATATATAAATGTATGTATATATATGTGTGCATGTATATGTATGTATATATATATGTATACATATGTGTATATATATGTGTATATGCATATATATGTATGTATATATATATATGTATGTTAATATATTTATCATTTATACGTTATTTTTATAGATACAAATATTTAAGTAATAAAGAGTATGAATAACATTTAATGGCCTGGATGTCCGAGAAATGTTATAGAAAATATGTCCTCCGACAGGAATCGAACCTGTATCCTACAAGGAACCTCATATATAAGAACCAGACTCTTCCTCTGTAGCTAAATGTTACAGCACGTAATCCGGTTACAAATGTTTGGCCACAGCTTCATACAAATAAACGAATGACAACGCACTTCCTTGAAGATACATAAAAGCCGTAAAAAATTAGCAATCAATAAAAACATCGATATATGTACTTCCGATAAGGGCGGGGAAACCGTAGTCATGGATAAACACATTTACCAACAGATGAGAGACCTCATTAACGATGACAACATCTATGGAAAAATAAATGAAATCAAATCTACAAATGAAACACTAAAATTCACAAGCGACATCAAAAAGCTACTAATAAATGAAAACTCCTCCTGGATAAAACTTACTGAACACCACCCACATTATACGGACTTCCAAAAGCACGTAAACCTGACATATCTCTGAGACGATTCATATCAGGGATAGGCAGCGTCCCCATAAACTAGCAAAATCTTAACCCAGCTCCTCGGCACTATTAGCCCATAACACATAAAGAATTCAGGTGACATCCCAAACAAATTAAAAAACATAGACACCAAAAACAAATATATAGCGAGTTTAGAAATAAAATCTCGATACACAAACGTCCCTATAGAGAAATGCCTAGATCTACTAAAACCACACCTGACAAAAATAGAAATTAAATTACCTCTACCTACACATAAAATCATAAAAATATGCCAGCTAATCACCAAGCAATGTTTCTTTACTTTTGATAACCACCTCTATAGACAAAATATAAGTTTACCAATTTGATCTCCTTTCAGTGGCGTTCTTGCTTGTCTGTTTTTAGAGTTTCTAGAAATTGACCCATGTTTTTAGAGTTTCTAGAAATTGACCCATTCAATAACATTCTACCTACAAACACTTCCTATTTCAGATGACTCACTATTAACATATCCATAAAATACTAATTAAACATATTTTGTCAACCAACTTAACAACGTTGAACCTACAATAGACTTCACCTTTAAAACTGAAAACAACCACACTTTTACCTTCCTAGATATCATGTTACACATGATAATGATGAACTTAATTTTGACGTTTATAGAAAAGTTACAGCAAAAACAACCTGATCAGCTCTTATTCAAACCACTCCTCTAAAATTAAATCTGTTAAATTATAGGTTTCTATTTAAGAGCATTAAGAATTTACAGCCCCTAATATTTAGCCAAAGAAAATACATTTAAAAACCTACAATATCTATATCACTTCATCCACAACGCAAGAAAAAAGGCATACAAAATATACAACCGCAACAAAAATAACATCATCCATAATAATAAATTATACAAGAACAGATGCATAATACTACCGACCAATTCCGTCACGTCCACTATCCCATCTAAACAACATCCAAATAATCACAACCAATTCCAAAACCATTATGGATATAATCAGATCTAAAAACACCCATAACAATGATATTTTCATATACATATATATATATATATATATATATATATATATATATATATATATATATATATATATATATATATATATATATATATGCATGTATATATATGTACAAATATATATATGCATATACCTTCATATATATACATATATATATGTAAGTATATGTACATACATATGTATGTATATGTATATATAAATGAATGTGTATATATATATATGTGCGTGTGTGTGTGTGCGTGTGTATTTAGTGAATTGGGACAGCAGATCATTATTTAAACATATATTATTAAATATAACAGACAACTTCATTCTTTAGTTATTATTTTCACCAGAAATTAAAGCAAACATTCGAAATTCAAAAAAATTAAAAGACGTTCCTGCGAAAGCCCCTTTTGGATAATAGTAACATTTTTCTTCTTTTTTTTTTTTACTAAATGTGTGTTTTTGTGTTCCATGCCGAAAATGTTTGAAAAAACATATGGACTTTTCAAACTTAGTTGCCTCCCTTGAGTTTTCAAACGTGAAATTTAAACCGTACAGTACATAACAAGTACATTTTTCACTTCACAGTTAAAATTAAATTTCAGATGAACACAACAATTTCGTCTGAGTAAAAACACTAGCCTGGTGATGACATTGTGCTAATGTCAAAAGTACTCGGAATAACTGAATATATGTCAACATGGTAATGTTCTCTCTTCCTTTAATAAGAATGCCAAGAGGCTTGTACGTGAATATGAGAAAAGTAATATATATATGTTGGTCATACAACTACTGCGTTCTCGACGGTTGAGTTTTCATTTGATTGAGGCATCAAACATATCACAACATTTACAACAGCATGCCTGTCCACATTCGAAATTTAGAAAATTTTGTTTGAAAATACATCTATATTTTTCATGAAAATAATAAACATAAACTAAAGATTCTTGAAGATATCTGCATTAAAAAATTGAAAACAACCCTTAACAAAAGTAAATATGAATACTGCACAAATGTTTTAAAAAGTGTACAGTAGATACTTTAAAATATCTAGGTTTTAACTAATAGTTTTTCTTTTTTTTTAAATCATACGGACATTTCAAACTGAGTTACCTCCCCTGAGCTTTCAAACATTAAATTTAAAGCGTACACTACATAACCTTAGCGTTTTTCACTTCACATTTAAAAAATTTAACTTTCAGATGAACACAACTATTTAACAATTTAGATGATCACCACCCTGATGTTGACATTGTGTTAATATCGAATAAATGAATATGTAAATATGGTAATTTTCTTTTAATAAGGGTGCTAAGAAACTTGTCCGTGAATATGAGAGGATCTTATTAAAAATAAGTAGACAAAACTTGTCTAAATTATTCAGTAAGACATATCTTAATGAAAATACATCCATACATACACACACACGCACACACACACACAAAGATATATATATATATATTTATATATATATATATATATATAGTATTACACAAAAAATGAAGAGAGTTATAGGTTGCGGAGGGGGAAAGACGTCTCGCGTGCAGTAAAATTGTAGCATAAATTGGCAAACTATGTGGTAGAGTGTTGAACGACGGGAATATGGTTAGAATATGATGCGATGAAAAGGATGAAAGAGAAAGAGAAAAAAGGGAGATTGGAAATCTCTTGTGAATCTGTTATTGACCAAAAATGGTTTAATAAAATAAAGGATAAACTGAGAGGAAAAAGCGTATACATATATAGATGCACATGCGTACATATGAGCCTATGACAACGTGTAAATATACGCAAGCCACCACGCAAACATATGAATCACTATATACATATAGATATAAATTCATGTACAAAATTAATATGTAACTTTCCCCTCTCCTTACATAAGCTTATATGCAAAGGTTACTGGGGAGGGAAGATAATCTTGAATAAGTTGGTAAATGATTCTGGAATATATATATATATATATATATATATATATATATATATATATATATATATATATATATATATATATGAACTTTATTTCAATCCTTCATGAGCTTCCGATTCTTAGCTATGATTAATTAATTATTATTTTCGTTTATGATCGATTTCATCGCGATACCTCTGTTAAGCCTAGAGAGTAATTATACATTCTTATTGCTCAAATTAAAGTCCAATAGTGTTATAAAAACCTTGAGAGAATTCCAGTAAGATATATTAGACATATATATATAAACTACTGCTAACTTGCACTACCGAAGTCCCATTCTCTGATCACAAAAATGACAAACATATACAACGGGATGGCGTCTCCATCGGTTCAGTTTTCGGTACGACTTTTAGCAATGTCCATATATCTAATCTTGAAATTAACATTTTTTAAGAATTTAAAAAAGAAAATATCTACTTAAGATACGACAGCGATATATTAGTCAAGAATACGGAAGAAATACATAAGCCCCGAAAACAATTCCAGAACTACTCTGTCCTTAAGTTTACATACGAACTTAATAATAATAAAATTCCTTTTCTAGATATACTGATAAACACTAATAACAATAAGTTCACTATCTCTCCATATAAAAAAACTACCAACATAATTTCTGTACCCTTAAGTATAAGAGTGAATGTCCAAATTACTATAAAATAGCAATTATAAAAAAACTAATAAACCGTGCACAAATTAATTCATCCACAAAACAGATTTTCTACAATGAACTAAAAGATATAAAACAAACTCTCATCAATAATAACTTCTAAGTTATTATTGGTGAACAACAAAGAATAAGAGGGGGTGTAGGTAGGAACCCCCGGGGAGCCAGAGTAGTGATGAAAAAGAATGACCGGGAGCAGATCCAGATACGAGACCCGACAGAAGAGGTGGAAGAGGACTGGGAGGCTAAGCCAGTTCCCAATAGGAGAGCCTGGGACCTGCGTTATGGGTTTCACAAGCCCACACCGGGCCGATATGGATTGGTGTGCTGGACTTGCAAGTAAGGTGGGCATCGGGGTCGCGACTGTCTGACAAACTATGGAGGCGACCCAAGGTCTTTGCGGTCGAACTGCACGACTTGGTGGTGTACGGCAGGGGAGACCGTAAACTGGGGATAAAGCGAGTTAATACGCTGGTGCCTCCTACTGAGAAGAAAAAAGGGTCCGGCAAACGCCGATGAGTCACCCGTGAAAAAGTAAGAGGCAGGGTGGCCCCAGTGCAAGTAGGACCTCTGAGATGCTGGACATCTGGTGTGGTCGGACACTTTTCGGCCAGTTGTAAGGAGCGAAGGTGTTGGCACTGTGGAGGAGCGGGTCACCTGAGACGAACCTGTCCTCGCAGGAGAAAGATGGACCATACCGAACGGAACAACCCTAACTCGAATAGAGGGGAGAAATTGGTTGTTAGTCCGAGAAAAGAGAGTCATCCGAGCTCTACCCCACCCAGGAGGGCCCCCAGACAGAAATTGGAGCCCCTAGAAAAAGATGAACTCCTGTCAACGACTCCCATGTCTCGGTTGTCGAGAAAGCGGAGGGAAGAGAGAAAATATACGGGAAGGAGAAAGGCACAAGTATACCATTTGCTGAAGGAAGGGCCAGACTTTACCTGTAATGTGAAGGGTGAAGGCCCGTGTCTATACTGGAGCTTCAGTGTCACTGGTTCACTCCAAGGTTTTTATACAGTTGGGACCGAAAACGAAGCTTATTCCCGTCGATCTACTAATAAGTCAGGCTGATAGTAGCAGGATGAGGATAGAGGGTATGACGTGGCTACCTTTCCAGTTGGCAAGAACCAGAGGTAAACTTAAGGTTTATGTGGCACCTGACTTGTGTGGTGAGCTAATTTTGGGGAGTGACTGGCTTAGGCAGAATAAGGCACAGATCCGTTTCGACCCCACCACCCTAACATTGAACAGGCTAGGGATACTGTTGGGAGATGATAATTATGAACAATTGGCAGTGGTGGCCCAGACAGATATAAAGCTTCTCCCTAGGACTACTGTATCTGGGAAGGGCAAGATTATAACAGGAGTGCTGAACAGTGACCTGTACCAAGTGGTCCCTACTGATAGGTATGTTAATAGTGAAAGGGAAATAACCGTGTGTGATTCGTTGGTGAATACTGCCAATAAACTATTAAAATAAAGCAGGGAGAGGAGCTGGCACAGGCATGCCCAGTGAGAGAAGTCGAACAGGTGAGAGTATGGAATGAGAATAGGCTTGGGAATAAGACAGGTAGAGATGAAATAAGGGATGAAGATATAACAGCTCCTGAGCGTTATGGGAGGAAATTGAGGGGGTTGCTGAACGGTAATCGGGAGGTAATAGCCATTACTGATAAGGAACTGGGACAGACGGAGACAGTTGAAATGAAGATAGACACGGGTAATCACCCACCTATTAAGTTAAGACCGTATAGGACCCCAATCCACAAAAGAAAATTAGTAGAGGACGCAGTGAATGAAATGATGGAATCAGGGATAATCGTAAGATCCAAATCTCCGTGGAGTTTTCCAATAGTGATTGTTGAAAAGAAGGATGGGGGGCATAGGTTTTGTGTGGATTTTCGTCAATTAAATGATATTACGAAACCGCTGATGGTGCACCTGCCCTTGATTGATGATATATTAGCTCTTTTAGGAAAGTCTAAATGTTTTTCCACCTTGGATTTGAGGTCGGGATATTGGCAGGTAGCACTTAGCAAAAAGGACCAGAAAAAGACCGCTTTTACCTGCCACATGGGTCTCTTCAATTTTAGAGTTATGCCGTTTGGGTTAGCAAACGCCCCGGTGTATTTTTTCAGTTAATGTCCATCGTATTGAATGGCACTGAGGCATTTGCCATGGCGCATCTAGATGACATCATGGTGTTTTCAAAATCACCAGAGGAGCATTTTAAACATCTGCAGAAGGTGTTCGATAGGTTAAGGGAACATGGATTGAAGTTAAAATTATCGAAGTGTCAGTTTATGAAAGAAGAGACAAAGTATTTAGGGTTTATCATAAACAAAGAAGGAATAAAAACGGATTTAGACAAAGTTGAGGTTATAAGAGCCATTCCCGCACCGAACGTAAGAGAGATTAGGGGATTTATTGGAGCCATCGGATATTACCGGAGGTTCATACCAGCATTTAGTCGGCTAGCAGGCCCTCGAATAGGTCTAACTAAGAAGCATGCTAGCTTTAAGTGGACCGAGGATTGTCAGCGTGCATTCGAGTCTCTAAAGGACCAGCTGACAGCTGTACCCCTGTTGGCCTACCCAGACCTGAGTAAGCCCATGGTGCTTTACACCGATGCTAGCGATAAGTGTATCGGAGCGGTTCATACACAACCATGTCCCGATAAGGAGGGACCAGTACCGCGTGCGCCAGAGGAAGTGCCGATCTATTTTCTGTCTCATAGGCTCTCCGAGACTCAGCAAAGGTGGCCAGTAATAGAAAAAGAGGCGTTCGCCATTCTGTATGCTGTGCTATTATTTGAGTGGGGTTGTGTTTACCATTAAAACAGACCACCAACCCCTCAAATATTTGTTAGAGGCGGAGTGGACGAATAAGAAGATACAACAGTGGGCATTGAAGTTAAGTGGGTATAACTGCAGAATAGAATATTTGGCAGGGAAGGATAATACCTGTGCTGACCTGTTATCGAGGATTCCGAGGCAATTAGAGACCGAATCTGTCAGGTTGGAGCCGGTGTGGATGATAAAGCATTCCAAATTAATGTGATCAATTCACGGGCGTTGAAGAAAAGACTTGGTTGGGAAGATCAGGAAACGAGTGAAACAGAGATTGTTTCCCACCCCCACTTGAGAGATATGATTAGGCAAAACCAAGAGGATAGCGAGATAGCAACTATCAGGTAGAGGCAGGGCGTACTTTCAAATATATGGTGCACGATGGAGTGTTGTATTACCTTTCAGGAAGAGATGAGGAAGTAAGTTTAAAAATGGTGATACCAGAGAAGTTGAGAGCTGAAATTCTAGACCAATGCCATAGGAGGTTATGACACCTGGGAATTGATAAGACGTATGGATTAATAATGAGAAATTACTACTGGCCTAAGTTGTTTAATGATGTTGTGAACCGTATAAAAAAATGTGTATCATGCCAAGTACAGAGTCGAAGGAGTAGGGTTGCCCCAGTATTAGAAACGGATGTTCCGAATTATCCATTTCAGAAAGTAAGCATGGATATTTCCGGGCCCTATGGAGAAACACATAGAGGTAATCTTTACATAGTGAGTTTTGTGGACTGGCTGACGAATTGGCCTGAGGCATTTGCCATACCGGATAAGAAGGCACGAACGGTGTCAGATATAATACTGAACGAAATATTCCTTAGGTATTCCTGAACAGTTGATTACCGATAATGGATCGGAGAATGTGAATTAGATTATGAGAGAGACGTTGGGAGAATTAAACATACAGCACATAACCACCTCTCCATATCACCCCCAAAGTAACGCTAAGGTAGAGAGATTTCATAAGACCCTCGCTGATGTTTTAGCTAAACTAACAGAGAATAATAGGCAAAATTGGGATTTATTCGTAACCTAAACGTTAGCAGCTGTGAGATTCTCGATGAACGAGACGGCAAAATTTTCCCCTTATTACTTGATATATGGCAGGGATGTAGTCTTACCTATAGACAATCTGTTACAACCTAGGAGGAAGAGATGGAGTCCATACTATAGGATCGTGGAGCAGACGGGTCTGGTTTCCTTTGTGATCTGGGACCATTTGACTGGACAGGTAAAGAGAGTACATGCGAATGATATAAAGCTAGCTGAAATAGGAGAATGGAAAGGAACCGAAACAAAAACTCAACAGAAAAGGCTGAGGAAAACTACGTTCGTAGAACCTGAAGGGTTAGGGACTGAGAGTGAAAGTCAAGGGAGTGAGGAGATTGAAATTAGTTCAACTACCCTTCGAAGGTTGAGGGAGGTAAGTCGTACCCCAGCGGGACATTCTGAGGAAGCAGGGATTGAAGAAGAACTGAGTGAATGGAAAGAAGAGGATGAAATTCCGTTAGCTCAATTGCAGAGTAAATTGCGGGCTGAAAAAGCACCTAGTGTTAATGAGGAGTTACCACTAAAACGGCGATTGAGGGGAGCGGTGCAGCCCGAGCCCAAAGATTAAGTGAAACCAGTACAGTGGCTGTGGTGAATGAGTGACGGTCTGGGACTAACTGTGCATTTATCATCAGTGCTGATGAACTGTGTGGACGGGCCCCATGCATGCACGGCGCTGGTGGTGGTGTGGGTCGGTGCTTGAAGTATCGCTCTAAGATGTAACCACCTGCTAAAAACAATAAGAGAATGATTGAGTAAGATTAATGATTCTCTCCATCTCTTTGCAGATATGGACGAGAGGAGGCTCGTTTTACTGACGATGCTGGTTGTGGTAGCTAATACCTGGGAACACAGTGAGAATACTGTATTTAAGAAGACTAGCGAAGTGATTATAACTAGATCAAAGTGGTTGATAACTTTGGTGATAGACCTGCAGCCGTATGATAAGTTACTGGGTCAGTTGGAGACGGAAGTGGACAAACTAGATACAGCCAGGACCCAAGTCGCCGGAGACTATTTACTGACTCCGGAATACCACCATATATTATACCCCTTAGCTCAAGAATCCCTAATACTTGAGAGACAATGGAAGGATATGAGTTACTATTTGAAAGGAATAAAGTTGTTACGGACCAGGCAAAAAGAGCAGTATTACCTACAATGGGAAAGGCATTAAGCGTGTTGTTTGGTACAGTCTCCGAAGGCGAAGTGAGAGTAATTAAGAGGAAATTAAAGGCGGTAGAACAGAGACAACAGGCAATGGCTCAGTCGGTCAGAGAGAGCGTATCCATACTCAATGTTACTAGGCTGGAATTGGCTAAAAATAGAGGGAGTATCAATTGGTTGATTTCTCACCTACAGGTTTTTAGAAAGGAAGTGATATATATATATATATATATATATATATATTTATATATATATATATATATATATATATATATATATATATATATAAATATATATATATATCATCACTAAACCAGATAAAGATTCCGGGGTGGTTATTTTAGATCGTCAGGATTATGTCAATAAAATGGAACCCGTTTTTACACGATTCCTCCAAATTTACGAATTTGGCTCCTGCAAGAACTTGTGGTAAAACCAATAAAATAGAAGCGACAATGCAAAGATGGTTTCTCTCGGTTTTTAAGAGTAACTTAATTTCGAAAGAATTTTATAACTGAATCAGACCTGTTGGATCTCAACATCCAAGTTTGTACGGTTTGCCTAAAGTTCATAAAAGCAATGTGCCTTTTCGGCCTATCCTATGATAGTATCTATACAACATGAAATGGCTAAATGTTTAGCAGAAATACACCAACCTCTTCTCAATTCATTCTCCTCCTACTGCAATTCTCTACTCTTTCAAGTTTTCTAATTTTATTACGAACTCTGATATTTGTTCGGATAACAAACTTTTAGTGTCATTCAAGATTGTAAGCTTGTACAGAAAGAAATCTGTACCGATGCTCTCTCTATGGGTCACGTGGGTCCTGCATTAATTCCTGGAGATTTGTTTTGGGAATTTATGCACTTAACAACAGAAGGTAGGTGGAGTTTAATTTTGAAAAGAATATGCACGCACAAATCGATGGGGTTTCGAAGGGCAGTTCCCTGGGTCCGGTTCGAGCCAATATTTTTGTTGGTTATTATGAGAGCCTTCTTTTTAAAAAAAAAAAAGCTGTAAACCTTATATCTATTGGCGTTACGTTGATAATCTTTAAATCTATCAACGACGCCATAGCTTTCCACACTCTTCTCAATTCCCTTCACTCATCGTTGCCGTTTACTATGGAGGTGGAGAGCGACGGTACTCTGCCGTTCTTGGATGTTTTGGTTGAACGTAAGGATCGTTTGTTTATCACCAGCATTTATCGCAAACTTACGTTCACCGGTTTGTATAGAAATTGGAATTCCTTTCTTCCTAAGTCCCGTAAGATCAACTTGATTTCTACCCTAATCCATTGTGCGTTGATGATTTCTTCCCATATACCCTTAACTAGGAACGAGAGAAAATCCGTAGTATTTTTATTGATAACGGTTTTCCCATCAAACGCACTGTCGAACGAAAAATTAGGCTCTTTTTTCGGTAGTCGGTAGTTTTTGGTGACTCATTGTCTCTCCTATATTTAAAACTACCATAGCTAGGTAGAAATAGTCAAGTACTCGCCGACAAGATATCGGCGTGTATTATAGGAAGTTTTTCAACTGTGAAGTTACGTGTTATTTTTGAGACCTGTTCGTTAAGGATGACCTGTCTTATTTACAAAATAATTCCTTAGTATATAAATGTAAATGTCAGTGTGATGCTGCATACAGATGACGGACCAATCAGCGATTGGAAACCCATATTGAGCAACACGTTCCTGCAAGTACAAGAGCAGTTAACTATCGTCGATCTTCTAGGACGACCCAAGAAGTGCATGATTCAGCAATTGGTCAGCGCGCCTTCTGGATAACCCTGACTGTTCATATCAATATACAGATGATTGCTTCGCTATCTTCCATAGCCTCAGTCCGCTCATCATTTGAAGATTTTAGAAGCGGTTTATATTAAAATACACCAACCGAACCTATGCAGACAAAAAGGACAGTTTACCAGCTCACTAAGGTTATTTGGAGGGCGTGAGGAATATTTTTTCCCTTTTATACTTACGCAGAATATTTATCATTTATTCGATAATTGTTTTTTACATTATTTACAATTGCTTGAATAAGAACTGAGTCCAGTATTTACATTAGTCGGACTATTGTCCTCATCTTTGTCGCCATGTTTATTACAATGTTTCGGCCGTTGTACGCTCCGGCCTTCTTCATGTGGTTGGAACGTCGAACTGAACCCTTTATTTCGCTCACTGAGGTAGACTGTTCTAGTCCCACGTCCCATGTTTAATGGATGCCAGTTATCAGTTATCTCCTGTTAATTTTCCCTCTGAAAGTTCTCCACTGCCTTAACCGGGTATTGAACTCACACTCTTTGAGTCCTGTCACTGGATCTAACCAACGCCTTTATCCACTGTGCCATGCAATAAAAAAAAAATGAATCATTTTATAAAACATACATATAACAAACTATTTCTAATTCTAACAGTTGAAATATAATCCTTGAAAATGGCCAAATGTATAGCCGAAAGCGCTCGGATAAAAAGAACATTCGGACAGTTTTTATATAATTTATCATCTGAAAAGAAAAACTTTATTAGATCGCACGAGAAATTATATAAAAAACTAAATAAAAGCACCTTGTCAGTCGTTTTTAATGAAATGTGCATGTATATATATGTATATATATATATATATATATATATATATATATATATATATATATATATATAAGGATGTATATATATATGTATGTATATATATGTATATGTATATATATGTATGTATGTATATATATATATATGTGTGTGTGTATATATGTATGTATATATATATATATATATATATATATATATATGTGTGTGTGTGTGTGTTCATTTATAAATATTTGTTAATAAGTTCGATAGTTTTATCAATCTTTTGACTATGATGAGCTTTTTCTGAAACACATGAGTAAATACAGCCAGATAATTCACTTGAACTTTTCTTACTACGGCCGAAGCGTTGTGAATATGGCACTGAAGATGAGGATAGCAGTCCGAATAATGTAAATAATCAGAGACATAAACAGATTTTCTTTATTAATTGAATATTTGAATATATGCTATGGTGCTGAAATGTTCTCGGCCTGTTTCACTTCCGAGAATTGGTCCAAATAATCAAAGAGAATTTTCGGTGAAATTCTCTTTGGCTGAACCGAAATCTTATCCGAACTCCTTCTTATATTTCTATAATTCTTAGATAATCATGCGACTGAATGTCGTCTTTATGTCATGCTAGTTGTGATGTCTTGTTCCACATCAGCGCCTTGTCGTTTTCGTGATTGGAGTTCCAAATCGCTATCACTTTTACTCGTATCTTCCCTTTAGCGATTCGTCATCCATTGATGATCATCAAATAACAAATTTCGCTCAAGTTTGGCAAATCTCATTCTCCGAATCTTTGTCTCGTTCTACACAATTCCTTCATGTTTCCTTTGTCTGCTGTCATCTGTATTGGAATTGACATCCGTTCCGCCTGAGTCTCATATCGGCATTTCCGCCGTTACTGAGATCGAGGGAGATAAATGGGTGGTGAAGAAGGAGTATATGACACACGACTTCATAGACCAACAGACGCTCGACGAGTTGCTAAGTCACTCTGTAGTTGGTTGTCGACAAAGAAATTATCCAGCTGAACGAAATTGAAATTTCACGAATTGCGTGTGGACGTTATTTTCTATCTACCATTTCTCTACTTCTGCAACAATGAGTTTGAGAGAAAATAAACATTTCTTCAACTTCATGCATGGTGGAGGGCATGGCAGTAACTACAATAGTCTAATGGTGTGACTAATTGACACTCGAAGGTTACTTATACATAGATGTTCAGGCGCTTAACGTATGGTTGAAATGATCAACTCATCAAAGGAACAGAAATATTTTGTTTATTAGCGAATTTAAAAACTTTCGGAAAAGTTGCAAAAATAAAATTACTGGGGTTGGGGCGTAACTACAACAAAGCATCAAAACTGAATCGATGTTTATTATCAGGATCTGAAACATGTACAAAGTTCGATATTGTTACGTAGCAATCTGTAAATGCGATATATTTTTTGTTTGCATTTTGTTTTTGTTGTTGAATTATTAAATATTGTCTTGTTATTTGTCAAGCGATAATCTTTTATATGCTGTGTCCATTTAGGACGTGAGTGATCATGTCTCTCCACAACTTCCTATTCTTTGTAGCTCTTAGCAATGTGTGTCTTTTTACTATCACTCTCACTCCCCATTCTGCTATTGCTAGGTAGGTCACTCACTTTTCCCCTCTGCCTTTCTTGCCTTCAGTATGCCCTGCGAGTGTCAAATTCACCAAGCTCTCTTTTCTCATGATGTCTCGTCGAAATTTCAACTGTCTCTTTAATTCAAGTATAAGCGTCCATTTCGTTTTCATTTCTCTAAATACTTTCTCGTTGAAAAGATGCTCCGTCCATGATAGTTTCATCATCTTTTGCGTAGATCCTCATCTCTGATGCTTCAAGTCTTTCACTGCCATATAGGGGGATTGATATTAGATAGCAGTTCATTACTCCTATCTTTGTTTCTAGCGAAATTCTTATGTTTCTTACTACTTTCTTTATATTTTGGAATGCATGAGTTACTCTTCCAAAGTGCCTTCAGGTTTCGGTGTCCTATTTTCCTCCATCTGTTAAAACACTTCCCAGATTGTTAAATTTCTGTACTTGCTTGATTTTCATATCTCCAATTCTCAGCTTGTATCTTGCACTGTTCAAACGGGTAAAATCCTAAAGTGAATATGGTCTGCACAAATGAATCAGTAAAGGAAAAATAAATTAAGAGTAACTTAAATTTACAAGAATGGTATTTTGTTATAATTGAAGAAGTCAATTTCTGTCGTACTTTTTTTAAAATTTGAAATTTTAGCGGTTATTTACACACAGAAATACTAGTCTTTCGGAACAATATATACACTATATACAGGTTGTAAGAATAGCTATTGTTCTTGTTGATACTTATCGCAGAAAATCTAACAAATATTTTCAAAAAAATAATCCACTAACTTTTCAGATACTTTTTATCCTAGTAAGAAAATTTAATTTAGATTCAAACTTCAACACAATCTGCTATACAGCCATTGTGCCAAACACGTAAAAATATTTTAAAACATATTCATATTATGAAGTGAAAAGCACATTTTTCTTGAACTTTGTGTTATTAGCGAGATGTGCTATGTCCCCAGCAACGAGGCCGGTGCCTGCAAGGATCACTTTACAATTTACGTTTCTCGGGTCCAAAAGAATAAACAAATTGAAAACTATCAATGTCATTTTGATTAGTTTGAATCCATATTTTTCTATTTGAATTTAAGAATTTATCATAAAATATGTTTGAGAAATTAAAATAAAACTTTTTGTAAAATGTCTTTATTCTTATTAATAAAAAGTCTTATTAATAAAATATGAGGATTTATTTTGTTTGAAAAATTAAAATTAAAATATTTTATATAAAAGATAGTTTTCACTTTTCAAATAGAAAATTTAAATGCACTCCTTGTATATTCTGACAAAAGTTGATTATCAAAAACTTTCCGTCATAAACTACCGATATAAACTGTTTGCATTTCTAATTTCCTATATTGTTCTGTGCAAAAGAAATGTAAAAAATGAATGTCGAAATCAGAAAATCTTTGAAAAAATTAAATTTTGTAAAACTCGGTCTGATTGGTTGATAAATGCTTCGCGTGCGTAAAAAAAAAATAACTTCCGGAGATATCCGTGCGCAAATCTTTTTTCCATAAATTTCGACAAGTGAAAGCTATCAGCAGTAGAGTGAAATAGGAAATTAGTCAAACAGGACGCCTCGGGGCGATAAGAGATCAACCATTTTAAAGAATAGTTTTGTTAAACAACGGATCGTCAACAATACGCGACTGATGTTTACTTCTTAAAAGTGTTCATTCTAAACACTTCAAATACTTCCACCTATGGATCAGTCCGAACAAAATTAGTATATGTAATAAGGAAATTGAATACAAAATAAGTAGGGGCACTTTCATCCAACCCCGTAAGATGTTGCAAATAAAAATAGTGATGTTAAATCGAAATTTATGTTCTTAAATATCCTCGTTAGATCTCATGTGGATGTCAGGTACGGTGTCCAGCTCGTTCAGAAATGTCTAAAACTCTTACCTGTATACAACCGCTTTCTCAGATCAGCGAGTAAAATGATTTCGAGTGAATAAATCCATCATGTTAAAAATGATGCTCATTCATCAGACTGGCGCTACACAATCACAAACAAAGAACTTTAACAAATAACAAAACCTACATCAATTGAACACTTCAACCACAAAATGGGTAGCACATGTAACTAGAAGGGAAAATAATGACATAATCAAGATGTTGATATTCCACCCTACCTTAAACAAAAGATTAGGAAGGAAACTTCCGTCAATACTAGAACGGTCGATGACAGTGGTCTAATTTCCTGAAAAACTGTTTCAAGTAAAAGATTTTTTTAAATTTCAACCAACAGTAATGCTGATGAATGTCGAATTTTTCGTGGATGGAAACGGCTAATCTCCCTATTACCGTTCACAAAATAGGCACGAAGAAGACGACGAAAACTTTTGCCTATTTATTTCCACTCTTCTACTTTTTATCTGAAAGAGTTGTCAGCATTCAAAAGATAAAAATGTTTCGACAAAAGCAACTTTCTTCAATTTCCCAGATGTCTGGAAAACAAAAGACCTAACGAGCTTGTGTAAAATGGATAGTAGAACGGTGATTCTGGGTGGATAACGAAAGGATAAGCCTAAGTTGGGAAGAGACTCGATTACCCACGCCCTGAAGAAACACAGCACATAAAAGAAAAAGGTATACATTTATCAATTTTTGACATTTTCCATTTTTTATATTATCTATATAGGTCACGGGTGCAAGCAATATAAATGCCTAATTTCTCGTGTTCCATTCGACGTAAAATTCACATTTCTTGCCGAATGAAAACATTTCTTTAGTTTTTCAACTTTCCACATTTTGTACTAAATTTTAAATTCTACCGAAAATCTTTAAATAATGGATAATCTTAAAATGAGTAATTGTTTGAAGTTTCCGGGTGATACATTGTCATTATTTAATACATTTATTTATGCATGTATCGACATCGTTGTCATTTTAATGTTTCCGCCGATACGTTCTTCGGTCTTCTTCAAGTATATATTTGAATTTCCTTAAAACAAAAATGAAAAAAAAATGAGTATATCCGTTTTTTGTGTGGGTGGAGGTGTTATTAATGACGTTTTTTATCTTGAAACATGTTTATCGGAATAACTTTTCATATTTAGGTGAGCACGATTTTCCCCAGTTACTGAAACAATGAGAAACATTATTTACATTATTCGGACTATTGTCCTGATCTTTGTCGGCATATTTATTACAACGTTTCGGCCATTGTACGCTCCGGCCTTCTTCAGGTGGTTAGAATGTCAAACTGAACCCTTTATTTCGCTCACTGGGGTAGACTGTTCAACGTGCCATGTTTTAATGGATGTCTTAACCGGGTATTGAACTCACACTCTTTGGGTCCAGTCACTGGATCTAACCAACGCCTTTATCCACTGTGCCATGTGTCCTTGAGGACATCTGTGTATGTATTTCTGGGTATTATCAACCTAATGTCTTCAGCAACCATTTTAACCAGTGCTCGTATTGCAATTTTTTCTGTTATCATACAGTTTTTACCAGAGCTCATATTGCAACTTTGTTGTTATTATCGCTTTTCTCTGGCACTCATTATTACCGGTTCCCGTATTATATTAATTTCTATGCTTGGTCGGCTCAGGAGATTTTTGTGGCCTAGCATATGTGCTGATTCCTTAAGTTTACGAATTTTCTAATCGTGTTCCTTGTCTGTGATCGCAACCTGATCCCACAGAGGGCGGTGATCTCCCTTCTCTCTCCATATGTGGTCAGCCATCCCTGATTTTTCCACTTCCCCTCGTGTTGCAGCTTTCTGGTGTTCTTGAAGCCTTACCTTAAGGGGGCAGCCTGTCTCCCCTTTATATTTTTTCCGCACCTGCACGGGATATCGTACACACAGTCTTTAGTCATGTTCTCCTCTATGGGGGGGTCTTACGTGAGATAGATATCTGCGAAGGGTCGTCAAGCTTTTGAAAGTTGTCCTGATGTTATATGGACCGCAGATCCTTTGTATTTTCTCTGATAACCACTTCACACAAGGCAGGCAAACTGTTTTCTGAATGTTGTTGTCCTCCTCTTGTATCCACCTATCCAGTTTTTTGGGGGCTGCTGCCATGTACCCAGGGTAGTTGTTACGTTGTAGGGTACTACTTATACTGACCAATTCTTTACTTAATCTCTCTGGGTTGCCACTTATGACTTTTGCTCGGTGTTGTAAGCAGCGCACGATCCCTGTCTTTACGCTGTATGGATGGTGGGAGTTGAAATTGAGGTACTGTCCGGTGAATGTCGGCTTACGGTATACGGATGTCTTGAACACGTGTTCTGTTCTAGATATTAGAACATCTAGGAATTATTTTAAGACATTTTTATGTTTAACAGTCTTTTTATAGATACGAATATTTAAGTAAATATTCTGTTTATAATAAACAGTATTAAACAACATTTACCGGCCTGAATGTCCGAGAAATTTTCATAGAAAATATTCGTCCTCCGACAGGAATCGAACCTGTATCCTATACGGAACCGTCATATAGCCTGACATGCTTTCGGTTTAAAATAATTTTCGGACCTTGTCGATTTCATAATGTGTGACGTCATTGGTTTCCATTTAGATAGATTTCAGATATGAATGTACGTGAGAGAATCATGGAAGATTGTAGTTTAAAGACATTAAAATCGACCTTGCTAACCGATCGCTCCTCTGTGGCCAAATCGGTTAAAGGCATGTCATATTTAAAAGAAAGTATTAATAAATAATTTTAAAATGCCGCCGTAAAAAATCTGATGCACAAAACAAACGACACGCTTCTTGAAAGTCGGACTCGTGATGACGTCACATTTCTCCGTAACCCAATGAAGCAGGCCTTCTATATCGGTGGCCACGGTTGGGTACGTTTTTAATAAGATCCAGAAAAACGTAATATACACCGACTCTCTCTCTCTCTCTCTCTCTCTCTCTCTCTCTCTCTCTCTCTCTCTCTCTCTCTCTCTCCATATATATATATATATATATATATATATATATAAGTGAACATTGAAGAGGCGACAGAATGTTCACCTTTATATTTACATACGCTCTATCTCTGATATTGAGCACTTTATCCCATAAATATAGTACAACTTAAAACTATATATATATATATATCATTTGAGAGAGAGAAATATTTAGAGATTTTTGCTATTTTATGGAATCTTTCAGTAATTTTCAATATGAGAAAATTAAAGTGATGTACCAAAATTTAATGACAGCAATACACTGGTGTAGTAAATTTGTTTAGACTTTCCCACGTGAAACGGTTAAAGGTGACAGAATTGACAAAAGCAACAACGGCTTGAAAGTTTAGAACGGTCAATTCTCTCTTTTAGGCGGAAGAATAAAGACTAAAGGTTATCTCGAGTCAAAGTAGAAAGGGTATACCAGGAATGTGTGGACCAGCGGTGTGTGTGAAAACTATAGGTGCCTACAAGAATGCGAATGACGCCAGTGACTTACAAATATAGTGAACATTTCATCAAATTACATCTAAATCTTCTCACGCCACAATAAAAGCCACGGAAGCACAAAGGGGGATACTGACTGTGTGAGGATATGCGGGAAAAAACTTATGGAGAGAGAACAATAACAAAAAAAAATAGGAATAAAGAAGACTAGGATTGACATTAAATTTAAATTTTTGAAATCAAAGTTGGCTGGAAAGCAAGAAGCCAGAAGAGATTTCCACAAGCGAGAAGTGCGAGAGAAGAAACTGTTAGCATAAGGCTTACGTTCAGTTGAACGCTTGTGTTGTTCAACCAGTCAGTTCAGGCATTGTACAGTGTACACTACGGTGTTTGTTAGTCATTGACCAACAGAGGTAGCATTATTGACACCACGGCATTGATTACTGCGCTTCCTCTAGGCCAGAAAACATTGGACGATGAGATGTGGTCAGTTGCGTCAAGTTTTCAGATTTTTCTCCCAGTTTATATGTGGAAGAGACAGTATGAGGCTATGTATTCAGCTCGTGAAACAGTCTTGACAGGCGCGTAACATGAACAAATGCAAACTGTTTGCAATCATTTTATGCTTGCCCGGTTGTTCGGTGGCCAGAATTTGTTACAGCAAAACACAACCGTAGTGACAGTAAAACCGTTCCAGAAATGTTCGACTGTCTTGCAACCCTCACTGCTCGTCAGATTTAAACCCCATTGAGTATGCAGATGACATGTCATTAACGTTCCTACAGCTACGTCCAGCAAATACAACTCAGTTGTGGACAATACTGGAACGTGCCTGGGCAGATATATCCACGAAACGATTCCAACACCTACTAAACTCACGTCACGGCACGCAAGCGCCATTATTCAGGGAAAGATAAGAGCTACACTTCATTTCTTAGCTGTTTCTTTTGCTTCTTTTCTTTCCTTTTTTTGTATATTTAAAAGTAGAATGAAAAACTGAAATAAATAGAAATAAAGAAATCAAGGAAGATTTTATTTTCAAATGGAATCTTACTTCAGAATCAATGAATGAAGAAAGATGGCGCTCAAGCGTACAACAGGAGAGTCAATTATGAGCCTAAAAAGGGAAGCATCAGAAATTCCATGTGACATCGGCGCCAGAATGGTTATAAAAATCCTGTACAGAACAAATGAATGACTACTGGTTTTATGAACATTTAGTCGTCCATTCTTTCTTCTTTATTTCTTTCTCAGCATTTATCTTCGAAATGATTGTAGAAAAATATTTACGGGATAAAAACACACAAAGTAAAAGAGAACACAGATTGTCTCACAATTTCATTTCTCTTGGATTCTGCACTTTTATAGGGAGGTGTCTGGTCGCCTCGTGCAGTTTCTTGCAAATGACTTTGTGTCAGACTACCAGACTTCTCCGTATAAGCGTCTTTGATATTCCCTTAGAACATCAATGGTTCATGACGTAGAAAGTGGACAAACACCATTAGATAGGAGTAGCATAACAAGATGTAAGTTTATTTTTAACAACAAATTTGGCGACAACGAAATAGAGGAAAGAAAGCAATGTAGAGTTCTTGGCTTTTGGAAAGGCGGTCCAACCAATCCGTACAATGTGAGGTTGACGTTAATGGCCGTAAGTTGTTACCCGCCAAAATAGTAGTCTTCGCGCCAAGTGTCCTTGGAGAAGTAGTGGCCAAACGTAGAGAAGATTACTTGGAAGAGTTTCCTTCTCTTTTTTTTTTTTAAATAAAACGGTATACGGGAGGCAACTTTGCCTAAGAATGCTTTTCCGTTAGTGAAAAAAGAAAGACCAAAGGAAACTTAGAGACAGAATTAACTCGGTCGGTTGTGAGACTTTGACACGAACTCAACCAATAAAATCACCAAGTTCGTCGCCCAGGAAGAAATATAGACCAAAAAGTGAAAGATCCAGAAGGTATAGGTACCACGTGTGAAGACTTGGGGATTTCTGACTTACTTCTTGCTTAGACAAGAGATAAGGTCCGTTCAATACAGAGGTTCGTGACGAATACTTGTTGCCTTTTGGACTGGAGGTTAGGTAAGAAAGTTGGGCTGAGATCGAGTCTACGCTGATTAAAAGGTAGTTTCGGCAAAAGAATCGACTATGAAATGTCTGTTGCCGAAGTTTAGACGTTTGAAGCATATGTGCAAAGGGAGTGACTGAAAAGACATGTCTTCCTGACTCCATGCCTGCAGTTCGTCTCCTACCCGTGGATACTTTTTGTGGGTATATGATAAGTACTGTGATCGTTTGACTGGCGGCAAATGTCAACCGTCAAAACACTTTGAATAGATGTTCATTCCAAAACGGTCACGTGCCTTAGCATTGAAAGTGTTGGGTCGTTGCTCACAGGGTAGCAACGACGATGACAAAAAGAGAAAGAGAAAAAAGCTCAAGGCAAACGATGACGGTAGGAGGGGTGTGCCGATACTTTTTACAAAGTGAGACATTTTTATGAACTTTTTACCGATAATATAATTTCGCCAACATTTATGATATTTTCACTCTAATATTTGTACTTGAAGACTGTAGAAAAAGCAACAGAAATTTGCCCTTGACTAAATACTAATGTTACAGCCCCTAGATGACTAAATACTGAAAATGCAAATATATTTCACCCTTATTGAACTGGAGTATTGAACTTTTTTTATTGTCATGGTCAATATACTAACAGAATAAATATGAGATATGAGAACAACGATGTAACGATCTTAACATGTTTCTACTGACATACGATGTTTGGAAGGAAAGTTTGAAAGCTTATACGTTTTTTAAAACCACAGCCACACAAATCCGTAAGTGTAACTCTAATCCGTACGAAAACAGAAATGATCATTTTTACAGAATCCTTTCAATTTAATCTCCTTACTTGTCCTTGCATTCAGTGGTGATTATTAATCACATAGATAAAACAGGACAAAAATCCCAAATCAAAATTCAACTAATAACGAGACGACGAATTCATTCACTCTCGTTGGTAAATATAATCAAGTTACACGCAAGGAAGAGGGGAGGTAATTCATGTACATTCTGTCTTAGTTATTTCCCTTACATTTTCCAAATAATGTTGGATGTATTTAAATTTTATTCAAGATATTTATATCTCGTTTTCATTGCTACAAAAAACGTTCCATCACTTCAAATGGCAAATATTAAAATTATATTGTTACCGCCTATTCATATGTTTTGATAAGTAATGACAGAAAAATCTACACATGTAAAAAATATATATATACAAGGACTTCATAAAAATTTTAACTTTCTTTAAAGTCAAATCAACTAAAAAGCATTAATAAACTTTTTTCATCCAGAATGGAATGCAAATTTAATTTTTCCATTCGTTTTAACTTTACAATGCTTCTAACATTCGATCCTAGGCTTAAATTTTAAATTGGCAAAATAGTTTACTGATCAATAAAAACTTGTAAGGCCAATGTAACCAAATGTTTTTTAATAAACATTTTATTCAAAATTTCTCATATGTTTCCAAAACATTTTCTTGCATATTTCTTTTGTAACTTTTCAAAATATATGATATTTTCCATGAAATTATGAGAACTGAGAAAGAGATGCAAATATTTGAAAATATATCTCTAATCTTTTTAATCCATGTGAATACAGAGAAAGGATGTTTCCCAAGGTATTTGCTCATTTTAGATTTTTTTTTCTGGTTAATATATCGTTGGGGGAACAAAATTTTATTATAGCCTTTAAAGTAGACTTTTTTATTGAAGGGAAAGGAGAAACAAAAGAGTTATAATTAGCAGAGAATAAGGGAAAAAAGTTGACCGGTTTTTGTTCTTCAGAATTCCAATGAAAGATTTCAAACAGCTATTTCTTCTTGGTAATAAAAATATACTGAATTTATGTAACTGTTTTATATCTTAGGTTTTAAAAATATATTTCATCCATATTTTTCAGTATCTTGTAATTAATCAAGAAACAACTTCTCAATTGTCAAATGTTATAGTCATTAGTTTTCATAACTAGCAGAATTTCCAAACATTAGCTCAGAAAGAAATCAAATAGTTCACATTAAGCGCAACACAATGATCATATGCACATCCTACGCCGATATTACTGCTTTAATCAGTAACAGTCTCTTTGAATATTTAACACTAAGAAGAGACTAATATATTTGTTTTATCACCATTCAATAAATGTATTTGTTGGTCCTAATGTAATCCTCCATGTTTGCCAGTTACCCCCTGCGAGAAAATTCATCTTCTCCTGTGGTGATTATCATCACCATCACACACATACATACATACAGATCATATGACAAGCATTCATTGGCTAATCTCCTCAAAACTAGCTCGCTGATTGTGAGCAATCAAATCGTCTGCATGCGAGAAATAATATTTCCCGCACACTAAGCTGGAGCCTGTCACATGATACACCACCTTATATAAACAAAACACGAATAAGCTTTCTCTCTCCAGTCTCTCTCCAGTCTCTCTCCAGTCTCTCTCCGTTTTCTCTTGCGTCTCATTCCTTGATGCCAAAATGTGACCTTCAAGAACTCTCATCTTGACCTTGCAGTCAGACATTAAAGAACATTCACGCAAATACAAACTCTTAACTCTTCTGAACTCTACCAACTTTCCCAATTCACATTTCCTAACAAGCAGTCAGGATCTGAATCTTCGAGAGATGCCAACAAACTCCACGCACGTCAGCACACTGACCCAACGAACATTTCACGCGTCAATTTACTGACTCAACAATCACCATTTCTCTCTCAAGAACTCAACTTACAATTTACTAGAAAAAGTGATATTTTTCACTACAAAGTAGTAATTGTATACATTAGTCAATTATTATCAATCCAGTCAAAGGTGCATAACTCCTTAAGACTTTAAACAAATATTTACACCTATCACATGCATACACGCTAACATCTGAACTCACACAAGTGACATTTTCACCCTGCAGAATTCAATCTGTTTAATTTCACAGACAAACTTGAACTACAAACTTTCATACACCAAATCTCTGCATGGTCAATCCTTACATTTTTGTCTAACTTGTCACACTTAACCAGTAATCTTAAATTCACTCTGTGTATGTCAAACGTGTTATAATGCATGTGATTTGTTGAAATCTGTAACTACGTTGTTTCTCTTTGATTTCTTCCAATTGAATTGCCTTCAAATGTTTATTTATTTTATTTGTTGTGGATGAATGTTTAGTGAACACGCCCATTTCTAAGCCTTCACACAATTTAACCTCTGACACATCCAACTGATCAGAAATCCTCAACAATCCTTTTCACAGCACATTAGTTTGTTATCCTTCATGATGATGATATTTCATCATTCTAAAACTAAAGATCTGAAATTTCATCATTCTAAAAACAACCTTTCCACCAGTAGAATGATGAAATATCATCATCATCATGAATCATAAGTTATTGCTCTTTGGCTACAGCCAGGTGATTCTGTTAGTTGTGCTGGATGCTGAGAAGGTATCAGTTGATGATCTTGTAGTGAGACCCAATAAAAAAAAACAAATAAAATAAAATATATAAACAAAAATAAAAACAATTAAGGCATTTACACTTTCCTTTAAAACCCTTATCTTTCTTTCTTTCTATCTATCTATCTATCTATATATATATATATATATATATATATATATATATATATATATATATGTATATATATATATAATATTTATTTTGTTTTAAAAATATGATTCCTTCGCTACATAAGAGTTCTCATGTTTCAAAAGCAAGAGCCGAGACCCTTAATATAATTTTTGAAATTATGTTGAATTAAGGTGTCTGGTCACGCTTCCTCGTCAAGCGAGAATTTGATTCCCAAATTCTTGCTTGAAAATAAAAGCAAAAATGCTAAGGAACTCCGGATTATTTACCTAACGTGTTCTTTCCTATTTTTCTGCATACCTGCACATATATATATATATATATATATATATATATATATATATATATATATATATATATATATATATATATATATACTTTTATCTCAACTAACAAGAAGACAACCCTCAAAAAAAGGCAAAGAAGTCTGAACCCAGCTGCAAAACACTGGGAGTTTGCAGGAGCAGAACCTACTTATTTGTGACTGAAAAATACCAAACACCAGGAAGGCTCCACATATAATTTCTGCCCTGCTCAGAACCAAGAAAAACACAAAATATTCACATTGACCTAATTTCTGCGATAACTATTATCCCTATCATAGTCTGACTTCAAACTTTATCTTAAACCCTTGAGTCAGTTCATTTTATTTCAAAATTCCCAGATTAAATAATTATCCACACTGGTGTCCAACAAATGTGAACCCACTTTCTACAATCTTATGAATAATGCCAACAAAATCAGTAACAGTCAGACCGTCACCAAATTTTCAACTGCCTTTTGACAAAACATCTGAATTTTTCAATAAAGTATTTTTTTATTTGGTGAAAAAACCCTAAACAAATGTTTGAGGTAACAATTATAAGGGCAAACAACAAAGAAAGATTACACAAGCCAAGTATAAAAAACAGATGATAAATTTAGTGTTAACACACAAAAATGAAAGAATTACACAAATTAAGTGCTTTGTAGATCAAACTTTGGCCAATAACATGTATGTAAAAAACATTTTGCCTTTCAAGACTAGTGGGAGAAAGAGCCTTTCAAGTAAATTTATAGCAATATTTCAAAATTGACTGCGATTCCAGGATATGAAGCTTCTGTAAAGTACAAAACAAAGCACTTTGCATATTATCTAAATCATGATTTCTATTATGACAAAGTTTTAGGAACATCATGCATTTACTTGCATCATTTTGACCAAACCAATTGTTTCTAATAATGTATATGAACTGAATTGAATATGAAGAAAAGAGGTCTAGATTTTATACATGAATGTGGATATGTAATTGAAAGTTTTGCAGGACTACAAAAGAAAGATATAGCTTTCTTATTTATTGCATCATTATCTGTTATGACTGATATTACTTGAAAACCTATCTCTTCTGGACCAATTATTACATGTTACAACTAAGTCAAATAAATTCTCAGCTTTAAGACAATTAGTTGACACAATATGCACAACATCATTGTATCACGAGAATATACTGCTAAGCATAAAAGAAAAAGCACTTGTGTGTGACACTATGAGTTGGATATATGCGCACGCGTGTGTGTGTGTGTGTGCACCCGCACATCTGTGTGTGTGTATATATACACCCCCACATCTGTGTGTGCGTGCGCGCGCACACATATGTGCGAGAAGATTAGTTAGATTTGACCTGGGTATCAAACTTCAAGACCAAATGATTAGATTAGGAATCTAGATAAAAACATGTTTTGGACATATGGTGAAAAGGGTAGATAAGTGTTAAGTACTTGTCAAAATACGACGATAGGAAAAAGACCGGCTCTGGTCAAAACTTAAAAGGGTTTGAATTTAATGTCCCTGAATCGGAGTCAGCTAGGCTAAGAAATATTTTTATGTCCACTTTCTTCAAAGAGAGAAATGGTCATGAAAAAGTTATGGGTTTATTCGTGGGTGTCCCTTGTCCGGAAATGATGAAAGAGGATTCTCCATATATACGGCAGCGCTTTGGGTCACGAGTTAGTTAGACTTAGTTTAGGTTCGAGGAAGGTTGATTTAGGCCGGAGCACGTAACATCGAAGAGCGACCCATTAGCAGCCGGACATTGTTAGTTAAGATATATATTTTTTTTCCGCCAGCCGAGAATCAGCCCAGAGTTATCATCCACAAAAAAGTCACATGCCTTCCCTCCTCTTTTCGTCCTACCCAAGTTTGTAGTTGTGTTTTTCTTTTGCCTGTGAGCCTGCCTCTCGCTCGATCCGCCGCACAGAAATTCTACGACGTGGGGTCTATATCTTTGTGCAACGAGTTGCAGAGGTGGGTAGTCTCACACTTGTTGCACACTCATTACCATCTTTATAAGCAAAATTAGGTGAATTTTATCTACAAGATAAGGTAATGTTTTATTCCTCTAGTAACTTAAACTTATATACATAAGAAAATTATTATCATGTTGCTAAGCTATAAGATTCATATAGGTTGATAAGGTTCTTCTGGTGGCTGAATAACTGGGGAAATTCGCAGCCTATAATCTCTATAGGAACAGTTATGCAACAAAGAAGAAAAAATCATCATTTCTGCTGAATAGTCAAACTTACTTACATTAATTTTAGCTGCTCGTGTATAAATTTAACTGCATAAAAATATCTAAATGACTCATCTTGCCCTAATAACAGAGAGAACATTACAACAATATAACAATCACACTTTGGGGTTTGGTTTGACATTCTTCTGTCCATTTTTTCAAAAGTATTTGTATCACTTCAGAAATCTCATATTCCCCTGTAGTATTAATTTCCACATCACTACATGTACTACAAAATCAGGTTTAATTATAACAGATTGACTGATTTTGGGATATGGAGACTTGATGCAACATATAAGAGTCTCTTGCTGCCTCACTATACTCCAGTAATAATATCTATCAAGAAAATTTATATTATCAATGCTGTGGAATCTCCTTTGTTGTTTGTATTCCAAGTCATCAGAAATACTTTCATCCAAAAAACTCTTTTATGGACAGAATTCTCCAAATGGAATTTTTCTGGACTCTGTTAACTCTCTAAAGGGATTATTGAAGATAAATATGAGGGACAGTTTGGTAAAAGGGATTGCACCTGAAGAATTGGTTTCTTAAGGCTAACACTTGTGGTACCAATTTTCTTATCAAATGCTGATGTTTCTCGTCTTATGTCCTCAATTTCATTAAATTGATAAAATAATGAGTTTAAGTGGGTGTTCTAAAATTCAGTAACAAAATTCAAAATCATTTAGAAATACTAAACACATAGGCAATGTTTTAGAAGAAAATAATTGAAATGTATTTTTAAAACTTTTTCAATTCTTTCAGGTCAATTAAAAAATATATAATGAAAAATTGTCCTTTTCTTCACTATCGACTCCTCTCACCAAATAAAACATGTTAGAAACTAATTGTTTTCTAATACTTTTCCTTTAAGTTCTTTTATGCCTTTTGAAATTCTGCTGCTTACTAATTACAAAAAAGCTATATCGCTTGCCAAGTGGACATCGGAGCTTAAAAGACTACCAGTTATGGAAACCACAGCATAGTATGCTACGATGTATTAAAAAAGTAGCAGATGAGTTGTGGATTTGAATCGACAAACAAAGAAAAACACAAAAAAAAAGGTGTTTAAAATATAAGCTATTTTTATTTTCGTATTTTTTACAGTTAAATCTTTCTTGGCGTGTGTATGAGTGTTAAAAGTTTTTACAGTCTTTGTAGTTGTATGTTAAGATGAAAAGAAAAGTGATTTCTTCTCGAGTATGTGTGAGAAAGAAGAGGCAAGGGAGAAAGTGAGGAGGAAAGGGTAAGTGGTGAAGAAGACGGGTAAATGAATAAGAAGGACATTTCTTTTAGGCCACGCGGTCGTGAACTGTTATCTGTTTCTTCCTTAACGGTTTTGTCCGTCTAGAAACTTCAAAGGGATTACAAACCATGTTTTGCTTTGTTTTTATTGTTGGCGTGAACGTGACCCGATGGTTGAAAAATATTAAATATTTATTTTCAAAGCATTAATTTATCAAACGGAAGAAGGCGCAATCCTCCGACTTTTTTTTTTTTTTGTCATTTGGTGTTTGGCTGTCTTAGTCTTTATTTCCGTCTTCGCTTCACAAATTTTTAAGCAACTAACAGGAAGGAGGAATCTCTTTTAAAAAACGATGGCGTCTCTTATTAATGAAGATAAACTCCAGGGTTAAATTTCTTCCACAAACCAATGTCTCCTCTTTTAAATAACGTAACTTTTCATAGAAAAACACGTAATGTTTTAAAAGCTTTTTTTTTTGTAATAAAAAGCGACAAGAAATTCGAGAAAAGGTTTTAAAATATTAATTATTGTACAAAAAGTATTTTAAACATGAAATCAGGCAACTTAACCATTATAAAAATTATTTTTAATAAAAACGATAATATTAAAATTGCATGAGAAAAAATAATTAAATGTTGGAACGATAAAAACTTCATAGGAATTATTTTTAGTAAAGAGGAATTAAATTGTATTATTTAAGACAAATTACACGGTTTCTTTTGAAAAAGAAACCACCTATGGAGCCAAATGGTCCATTAAAGCAAATATGAATTAAAATTGATGTGCAAAGATTTTGAAAAAATAACATCAAAATTTTACTACAGGCGCGGTTTTATGGTAACTCTCAATTTTTTTTTAACCAACGGGAATAAAAAGGTATAGATCCCTAAGTAATTGGTTTCCATGTCGTTTTTGATCCACCTGAGGGGAAATTTTGACTGCAAAGGCAGAAAGAGGTAGAACCATACTCAGCGTGTTAAAGGTTGCTGCTACTGTTGAGAAGGGCGAAAGGCTATCAGAAAGGTGTGTCTGCTGCAAAGACCATGCGTTGAACTGTGGGAGGATAAAGAAAATTCCATTGTTACTGACAAAGAATCTTCTAAATTCTCACAATATGAATGACTCGTGAGAGTTTATCTCGATTTATTTGAATTGTTGTTCTAAATGAAAGTTGTTAAAATCTCTTTGTTGTTGAGGAAAACATTTGCTTACACGAACTATGGTTTTAAAACTGATTTGTATTTAAAAGAACACAAAACTTTCAAGAAGAACCTGAAAGATTTTTATTTGAAAGAACTTGCCTTGATAATTTGAAGCGCACAAGGAAAATTTTGTGCAGGTCCAATTGTGAAAAATATTTTTGTCATTGTAAATGTTTGTTTCTCTGCAAATTTCACTGCAGAATAAATATCTTTGTTTTTGAGTTTTGTATGTTGCAATTCAGAGCTGATTTTCAGGTATGTGGGGGGTCCAATTTTAAAAAAAGTACATGATTTGCTTTCCTCAAAGCCTTGTGCTTTTTTAACTAATATAATCACTAAACTGAATGCGACTGAATTTCTAGAGTTTTCATAAAATTAGTTATAGGGGTGGGTAATAAATATAAAAAAATATTTTTTCCATGACTTTAAAAAAAGAAAACGTATTTATAATAATTTCCATCATTTGTGAATAGTTTCTGAAAGTTTCATTAACATCCGACGATTATTTTTATTTTTGCAAGATTCTCCAAATTAATGTCTGTCATACACACATACAAAAAAAAATACGTGCTAAAAATTTATGTTATTCTACTAGTTCTCATGAAGGTACCTAAAAATAAACAATTTTGTGGTTTTTCGTTTGCGCCGTTTTAAAGAGAAACGGTCCTTCTTCTCCATTTCTTCCAAAAAATCCTTTTCAAATTTGGAAAAATAATTTGAATTTTTTTTTAATAGCCTAATATTTAACTCCCGCAAAATAGCAAAAATATTTATGATTAATGATTCAAACTTAAAAAACAATTTAAATTATCTTCGGCTACTGAATTGATTGCAGTATTTGACGCTGGAAGGAAGGCATGGTTGCAACCATGCTAACCGACGCTGCTCGCTTAAACTTGTAGTGGACGTTTACATATACCACGCCCACAAATCACTCAACAGTCATTGGACAGAAAATAAACACTACTTTCTTTAAAGACAATTTACGCATCGCACGAGCAATATAAAATTTTCTCATGTTTTACCTTACCAAACTTGTTATAGAAAAAAATCAGCAATTGGTCGATTTTTGACCAATCACATAAATTGGCATTTCTTTCAATATTTTTCCCGCTCTCGCCCCTGGAGCCTCTGTTATGTGTATATATAGCAGAAATTAAAGAAAGAACATTAGTAGACTATTAAATTTCAGAGCCTTAACCATGTACGTGTATTCTCAATCTTCTACTCACACACACACACACACACACACACACACACACACACACACACACACACACACACACACATAAGTTACATACACACAACACTGTGAACTGTCTGTTTCAGAAGCCAATGGAACTATTCAAGACTTTATCATCCTCTTGCACAACATTCTCACTTTCAAACTCATATATCAAATATTCTTGAACTCTAAACAAATTTAAACAAGAAACGTTCATACAGCACACATTTGTATTCCCACACGATACAAGGGAAACTACTTTTTATATCTTAAACTTTATTGTCACTAACACAATTGTATATTTACTTGTTTTCAATACATGTTTTTCTTGTTGACATTCAATGATCTCT
Organism: Acanthosepion esculentum; assembly: GCA_964036315.1. Lineage (NCBI taxonomy): Eukaryota > Metazoa > Mollusca > Cephalopoda > Sepiida > Sepiidae > Acanthosepion > Acanthosepion esculentum. Next base: position 18,506,823 of record OZ038512.1, on the reverse strand, counting down.
TGTCATTCTTTTTCGTGTTTCTTTGCAAATTAAATGTGGTGTGCTAATTTCAAAACGCAACCTTCATCAAAAACTTTCTGATACATTTCTTACCAAACCTCATTAGCGCCCCACACACTACTTAATTTCCAGATATTTTTATTTGTTTCCATGGATTGGATGATAGAAATGCATATGCGTTCATTATGTAAGAACGGATATAATTTTCTTAGTGAATTAAAATTTGGTATAAATAAATTATTATTAATGAAAATCTACAGTTAGCAAATTAATACTCCAGTTAAATGAAAAATGCAAATGTCGATTTGGCAATTATAACATGAATGACTCAGAGTCTGAATTTGTTATCAACCACGTAGGCGGGATCGCGCCGAAGTGTAGCACTTGACGAAGGCGGAGTCCCTAAACAGGGCCGAGTCAGAGTAGTGATACGACTTCCCGGACGGATCAACCACGTAGGCGGGATCGCGCCGAAGTGTAACGCTTGAAGCTTGAGTCAGAGAGGCGATACGTCTTCCAGGGCGAATCGACCGCGGAAACGGGATCACGCCGAAGAGTATTCTCTCGACAAAGCACCGGAAGCTCACAAAAATATCGTACTACACTTTGATCCAGACCCCCAGGCCGAACAGCTCGGATGTGGACAAAAAAGGGGCTAACAATATGTGAAACGATTTGTTCAAGTACTCCCTGGCTAGAGGGAGTAGAAAACCGTAGATATAAAATTAATCCCCATGTTGTTCGATGTTTGAGAAGCGCTACCTAATCGAGGTACGATTTTGGAGTCAACCATATTGGCCAGTCGTCCAGTTTCCCGCATGCTGCTTGACTTAAATCTGCGAGATCAGGGGTTGTGAAGGTCAAGGTCGTTTTTCTAGGAAGCGGCTAATGGCGGCCGCGACAAGCAAAATACTTTTGTGTATTTCAGACAGAAATTATATTGATTGGAATTGACTTGCATTTTCTTTCAGTAAAATCGATAACGTCAGCCATTTTTTGACAATTCTTACAAAACTTAATTTTCCATTTTAAAAATCTTGCAAAAATAAAATATGTATTTCTGAAACGTTATTTCATGAAAATTAACAAATTTAAAGTTAAGTTAATTTGATTTGAAACAAATATTACTTATGGCATAAAATGTTGCATACAAGCATTTCCTGACCACAGGATCTTGTTTATCTGACGTGTTAATCAATTTATTGATCGACAAACGTGTTCATTACTTAAGTATGGTGTAACAGACGATAAATTTCATTAGGGTTTCGTTTTGTTTTTTTCCCTTAAATGGGGGGGGGGCAACCCTTAAAATACGGGACCTTTTAAGAATAGATTTATCGGTCTGTATATCTATACTTCTGAAATTCTGCATCTATAAAAACAAATCGAAATTCTTTTAAAAATAGTCGGGGGTCTTCAGATTGTAATAAGCTTTAAAATATATGATTAGTAAATATTGTTTTAATAACAATATTCCCTAAGAATTATCTCATCGAAATTGAACTTTAAAAATTAAAAAAATTTTTTTTATAAATTATTCAATTTTAAATAGTAAAAAATTGTAAAACCTGGAAACAAATCTTGTAAAATTCATATTTCATAAAAAAAAATTTTCTTCATACAATATTATCTTTAATATATATTATTCATAAAAGCAATAAAAGCAATTAAAAGCTTCGCTAATTAAAAAATGTCTTATTTTTATTGCGTTATTTTTCGATTCAGAAGAGATTTTCGGTAAGACGGGGTCCTATTTTACAAAAAAGAATCGGTGACTTAAATTCTTCAAAAACTTCTGCTTTTAACTATAGTCAGTAAACATTATTATTATCTCCGATGAATTTCTCAAGATTTCATAAAATTAAAGGGGAGAAACAAAAAAAATTTTACCAAGATTTTCTAATAAAAAAAATTTCAAAAATAATTTCATTCATTTGTGAATAAGTTCTGAAAATTTAATTAAAATTCAACAATTATTTCAGCCGATAATGGATGGCCGATTGAGTGACGAAGCGATGACAGCTAATTGGGTAGCTAGAGTTGATACAAAATTTAAGAAATCTAAGTGAACGCATTTTTTTTTTTTTTTTTTTGCGTGGGTTTTTTAACTATCTAGTAATTTTTACAAATGAACATATTTTCCGCAATTATCTAATAATTGATTAACTTTTATTTACATTTCGAATATGCTTTATGCAAAAATTTTTAAAAAATTTAAAATAATATAAAATTTTCTTAAATTAATTTCTCTGTAAAGAGAAAACTCTTAGATCACGTGACCGTTTCATAACAATGTCACGTTTAGACTTTCATAGATGAAAATAGGGAACAAATTAGTAAAAGTAAAAAAATAAATAAAATTTATTTTAAAAATAGAACAGCGTAACTACGTTTATTAATCTGTGACACCCGCCTTCTTTCTGTCAGTCACGACGCCAATATGTGACGTCGGTCCTTTGTGACGGGCTAACCCTGGGACATCGGTTGAAGTCTTGTTGGGTTCTAGTACCAACTTGTCGTACTCGGCTCGCTTCCAACGCCTGGTCACCGAAGCAACTGCTTTGATCTCGATTCAACCTACCCACGTTGTGATTTTATCTTAGGTTGACGAGATCAATCAGACGTCGGGCCGTAGTGTCAGCCGAATCCGGGTCAAGGTGATACTGCACAATAATTGTAGACAAAAAAAAACAAAAGCACAAACAACAACTTCAAGGCGAGCGACTGGTTAGGAACAGTGATTAATTTTATGTCGGTTTGTTGAGTTACAGGAGTGCGTCTCTCTCTTTCTCTCCCAGCCCGAAGAAAAAAAATGTGGATTGTAACACTTTTTGCTAGTTCTGGATGTCTGGATTGTTTTTCAATAAAGTCGGCTCTGGTGGAAAATATAAGTCAGACTTCTATAATTTGTTCTTGGTTAGAAGTCTAAGTCGGAAACTTGCTTTGGTGGGAAATCTAAAGTCGGACTTCAACGAATTTGTTCTTGGTTAGAAGTCTAAGTCGGAAGGCAATGGAATCGTGCGGTCACCCGTGCGAGGCGTTATCTTCCGAGTCCTGGGTCTTGGGCTCGACTGGATCTCTCTGCGAACTGCACTGCACTGCTCTCTCTTACTGTACTGACTGTACTCTCTCTCTCTCTGACTGTACTGGACTCACTGTCTAAAACACCCGAAGACGTTTGCTTATATGGACGCCGATCAAAACCTGGCGTGGGGTCGGACGTGGTGTGGCCACCACGTTGATTTCAAATCCCCAATAAGGATTTTCTTTGTTTTCGGTCAGAAACACTTATCATTTTCCATTTTTGGAAATCTTCTTCCACTCCCACCCTCTTCTGCTCTCATATGGGTATCTCACCATACTTTAGAGGGCGTCAACGGTTTTCCCACTTCCTCGCAGTAACATCTCATACCTATCCTCTCAATGGGCGGTGGCAGGCCTCCTCTCTGCGTCACATGATCACCTCCGCCTGGCTATTCGGCCAATAGGCGTCAAATGATAATCTCAATTTTTATCCAACTTCACGGCATATGGAATTCCTCAATCTAGTTTTTCGCCAACATTAAGTGGACGGGATTTTGGCGAAATTGGGTTAATTAAATAAATACAATAACATGGCTTTTGTTATCACAAACGAATTTCAACAGAACACAGATGTCCTGTCCAGCCGACCTCTCCTCAATCCAGGGCCGGGCTCTGTGTGCGGTCGGCAGACGACCCATTGGTTACTGATAATATAAGTTCGTCATCTTGACACAGTTAATGTTTTATCTGCCCAAAAGCTCTGGGATTCATCAACTAATTTTTACGACAATGACCATCAGAATTTTCGCCATTCCACTACCCAAAGCAACATCGCTTTTGTGGGTGGCCTTTTCCTTCTTTTATCATCTAAGTTGTTAAGTCTTGTCCCTCTGTTTCTTTCTTTTCTTTCTCTTTTTCCTTCCTTTGTCCTCGCAGAGAATTTGGCATATCTCAGCATCAAACTTCAGCGAGAAAGTAAAAATGATTATCTTGATTCGCACTTGAAAATAACAAAACAAAAATCTTTTCCGATCCACTGTTTTGGGAAAATAACAAAACAAAAAGAATATCACTCAGTATGTCTTTCGTTATATCTATCGGTCTAAGTTATCGCTCAGTATGTCTTTCGTTATATCTATCGGTTTAAGTAATCCCCGTAATTAACTTCTGTGGTTAATTAATTGGTTAATTAACCTGCCGTTTCTAAATAGTGTTACAAATCTTTTTAATTTTGGATTCATAAATTTCGTTTCCACTTAATTACTATATCATATCCAGGAAATAGCCAAATACAGAATTTTAAACTATTATAAATTACTATAACTAAAATTTAAAAATAAATGAAAAAAATTCTTATAAAAATTCATTATTCATCGGAAAATTTTTATTTCTTCAGACAATAATGTCGTTAATATAATTTATTTACAAAAGCAATTAAAAGCTTTTCTAATTAAATAATGTCATAGTTTTATTGCATTCATTTTTTTTTTTTTCAATAGTGCAAATTCGAAAAAAAGATTAAGCATTTAGATTCTCCAAGCAGTCCTACTTTTAATGAATAAAAAAAAATTCAGGAAATAGTGTTTTGCGAAATTTCATGAAATTAAGTAAGTGGTGGGTTATATATGTAAATAAAAAATATTTTTTACCAAAATTTTCTAAAAAAAAATTTCAAAAATAATTTCACTCCTTTGTGAATAAGTTTTGAAAATTTCATTAAAATGGGACAATTAATGGAATCATCCATATTTTCCACTTACCCCTGTGGAAAAATGCACTCTTCCCCTGTGGTGATTATCATCATCATCACACACATACATACATACATACAGATCATACGACAAGCATTCACTGGCTAAGCAAAACTAGCTCGCTGATTGGTCAATTCCGACCAATCAAATCGCCTGCACGCGTAGAATAATATTTCCCGCGCACTAAGCTGGAGCCTGTCACGTGATACACCATCTTATATAAACAAAACACGAGTAAGCTTTCTCTCTCCGTTTTCTCTTGCAGAGATTTGTTTAGACCTTGTCCTTGCTAGACCTGACAAGACCGTCTTTATCACCTTTTTTGGAAACTACCCTTTTGTTTCTGCAAAGTCCGTTTTAGTTAAGTTCTGATTTACTTTGCCTTTTACGTTCTGTTTTCCTGACTATTATTTGAAAACTTTCTTTGTTTTGTTTTTTACCTTTTTCCTTTCCTTTTCAGTTTGTTTGCATTACCATTTTTTGTCCTTTCTATTTTGTATTTATTCTATTATTAGTTTTAATTTTTACGTTAAAAACGTTACTTTGTCGACAGTGATGCCGCGCTGATCAATTTGGATCAATTTGGACCAGTCCAAGGCTTTTGATAGGATTGACCATCGGTTTCTGGAAGCTTCGGGCCGGACTTTCGCACTTGGATCCGACTGCTGTATGCGTCCCCCAGTGCGCTGGTAGAAGTGAATGGGGTAAGATCGAAACCTTTCGTTTTGTCCCGCTCCATTCGTCAAGGATGTCCGCTGTCTCCATTGCTGTACGTTTTTGCGTTGGAACCTTTCCTGCGTAAGTTGAAGACGAATCCGGTCCTTCGCGGAATTTCCTTACCTGGTGCTAACACCTTGGCCAGGTACTCCGCCTATGCTGATGACGTTTCGGTTCTGGTGTCGAGTAAGGCCGAAATTAACGAAGTAAGCAAAGAAATCAAGGAATATGAGATGGTGACGAGGGCCAAGATCAACCGCGATAAGTCTGTTGGCTTGCGGTTGGGTTCGTGGAAGGGAGTTTCTTTTCCCAGATCTTTTCTCTGGACGGACGGGCCGGTCAAGATACTCAGCGACTGTTGGAAATGAATTGGTCAGAGGTTCGGATGAAGGCCGAGCTCGCAGTTCGTCTGTGGACTCGGAGGAATCTTTCCTCGAAGGTGAGGGCGGAAGTATGTGCCTCGCACATCTACCCGATTCTCTTTTACCGACTCTCCGTGCTTCCAATCGTTTGTAAGGCTCTTGTTCTCCTTCTTATTGGGAGGCAAGGCCGCCATGGTTAGTCGCGAGATTTGTTACCTCCATCCCTCTGATGGCGGTCTGGGTATGCCTTGCGTTGAGATTCGTCGACATACGTTTCGCATCACTTATCTTGATCGGATGTGCATGCAGTTGGATGAGAACGGCAAATTCTGGAAGGAAGACGCACGTAGACAATTTCCATCCTTAAGAAGTGTGCGCTTGTGCGAGGAGGAGGCCGGCCGGCCGTACTAATCGAGCCGAGGGATCCTTCTATCGCGAATGTCGTCTTGCTCTCAAGCAACTCTTACGAGCGAAGGATGGCTTCTCCGACGTCCAGCCGTTGTCCCGTAAGGCATTATATCAGGTGTTAGGGGAAACGTTCAAGATGCTTTGAGAGGCGAGCTCGGTCTGACTAAGCGGGAGGTTCGCTGCATATGGCTTTGGGCGCCCGGGTTGAAATGTCTCAATCACACTGAGGCATCACACACCTGGCTGTTGATTCGAGGGGCCCTCTGGGTCGCCAAAAGACTTCATGCAGCGGGTTTGGCTAAGTCGCTAAACTGCGTTCGCTGCAATGGGGTGGTGGAGACCCTAGGTCACGCCTTCTTTGATTGTAGTGTCGTAGCTCCGTTGTGCAAGTTTGTTGAAGACATCATGGTTCGCATGCTGCGCGGAAAGTTTTTTGTCCTCGAGGCCAGATCCGTCTGTAGCAATATAGTACGGCCGTTGACTAAGGCTGAGCAGTATGTGTTCCTTTGCTTACTGGGAGTTATGCGAGTCGTGATATGGACGATGCGACAGGAGGAATTTCATGGGCACGAGAAGTTTACCTCTTCCCAACTGATCCTTTTCTTTAAGCATCAGCTTAAAGTCAAGATCAGGACGGAAAAGAAGCGACCCCATCCATTGGAATTTGGCGAAATATGGGTGAGACTTGCGCGTCTCTGCAGAGTGAAAGATGCTGACTTGGAGTGGCATTTTGATGTCGGTTAGGCTGTAAGAATATTGGGATTGCTTGGTTGAACAATGGCAACCCTTCCCGTGTATAGATTAGAGTAGTTCGTTTTTTGCTTTAGTTATTTTCTTTTTTTTTCAAGTAAACTTAGCTAGGGTATGTATGCTCAACGTTAGAACGTTTTCTTTCAACACAAATTTGGCTTTTGTTTTATTACATTTTCCTAGTCCCGCCGAGAAAACTTCAGGAAATTTTTCTTTTAATTCTTCTTTCAGGTCTTGGGCATCTGTTGTCATATTTTCCACTTTTTGGCAAAAATTGTTAATTGGTTGATCCCACGACTTAAACCGTTCCATCCAATCCGTTCCAAACAAATTCTTATAATTTTTATGGACGAAAACTTTTAATTTCTTTGTAATGTCATTCAGTGTTACAGGTAGCGTTAGCTCACCTTCAAATTTGATTTTGTCACCAGTTACTGCACGTGCTGTTTTGTTTGCCTTTTTCATTGTTGGTTTTTTTAATTTCCTCCAAGTCTGAAGATTAATGATTGAGAGATCCGAGCCAGAATCTAATTGCAGCTTAACTGTTTTGTTTAGAATGTTAACTACAGCGTATTTTCGTAGATTATTATTTACTTTTTCGTTTGATATAGTTTGTCTGGCTGTTTCTGTTATTCCTTTTATTTCTACAGTGCGCCCCTTTGTGGCCAATTTTACCACAATTATTACATGTCTTGTTTCGGTAAAAACAGTTTGTCGTCCAATGTTGTCCACCACAACGTCCACATGGACTAGGGGGTAATTTTCGTTTTTCACAGGGTCGTCAATTTTTAAATTGTGAATGGGCGTACTCTTTGCTTTCTTTACCTTTTTAGGGGAGTAATTTTTTGGCTTGTACTTAATTTTCCTAACATACAATATGCCTGATTCCTCGATGTTTTTAGAATCGTTTTTCATACTGATTACTCCGCTAGTTTTTGTAATGTGAGACCCGGCTCGCTTTCTAGTCTTGATAGAACTCTCCGTCTAATCTCCGAGTTTTTTGCAGAGACTAAACCTTGGGCAAATATTAAACATTTGAAATCGTCAGCTGTCAGTTCAGCCAAACGAAAATCGTCACAGTGCTTATTAACAATGGACGCAAATGTAAGATAATCCTCGTCGTCCCGTTTTGACAAGTTAAAACACTTCCATTTTTTGTGGAATAAAGTTGTATTAGGGCTAAATAACTCAGACAAAAGTTTTACTGCTTCATCGAACCCTAATTCACTTGTTTTCTTCGGAAGAATGTAATCGACGAACTTACTATGTTCGGCTGTTCCCAACTTTCTCAAAAGTAAGCGAACTTTTTAGCGTTCGTCCAATCCTCACAATCTACCGCAAAAAGATCTTCATATCTTCTATAAAAAGCTTCAAATGTTTTATCTTCTTCAAGAAGATAATTAAATGTCTCCATAGAATTCCAAATTGTGTTGTGAGAAAATGCAGTGTTGTTTTCACTAACATCCTTTTTTACCTTTATAATAATTCTTGAAAATTTTTTCCGGTTCTTTTTGCTTTTCTTCTTGTTCTTTTTGTTGTAGAAGCAATTTTTCTACCAACATTTGTTGCCGTTCCTCAGTCTTCTGTTGCCGTTCCTCAGTCTTCTGTTGCCGTTCCTCAGTCTTCTGTTGTCGTTCCTCAGTCTTCTGTTGCCGTTCCTCAGTCTTCTGTTGCAGTTCAAATTGTGCCTTCATAATCTGAACAATAATTGTTTTAAAGTATTCCATAATGACTTCAAATACGTGTTTTCTGAAAGGAAGAAAACAAAATTTAGACAATTTTTCTTCTCAAAGCGGGGAAAAAAGAAAGTAATTCCTTTCCTTAATATTTCTCAGCTCTGGTTGGTAATACTAAAAAAAAACTTTTTTTCTAATACAGTCTGAGTGTTTCAATTTTTCTCTAAAAGGAGAAACAAATTTGCATAAACAACCACGCTGCCAAACAGATATATTTTTCTTTCTTTTTTCTGTGTGGTCAAGAGAAGCGAAGAACAATTATATCAATGAGGGGAAAAAAATCTTACTTACAATTTTTCACTAGTAAGTATTTTCAAATTGTTGGTTTACTTTAGATTGCGTAAATATTTCTTTTATACTTTTTTAAATATATCCGACGTCCGCATCAAAGCCTTTTTTCGTATTTACGTTGTCTGTCATTCGGTTGGAGTGACCGTTTTTTTTTTCAGTTGAGTATTAACATATAACTGTTGTATATGTAACTTTCTTTCGTGAAAGATTTCTCTTTGTTCGCCAGACTTGAGATTAACACACTGGGATCTTTAGACGTCTTTAGAGTTATGGCGTGACCCTTTTTTCTCTTCAGGTAGAGGTTTCTCTTTGGTTCTTCAGTTCTTATGGTCGGCACAGGATATTTTTGTTCTTTCCTTTGAGTGATTCGGAATATCTCGTCGCAAGTTGTTATGGTCGGCAAGAGAGAATTTTGGTCTTTCCTTACGTGAGGTCGTTTCGAATCTCGTCGCCAGTTGTTATGGTCGACAAGAGAAAATTTTGGTCTTCCCTTTCGTGAGGTCGTTTCGAATCTCGTCGCCAGTTGTTATGGTCGACAGAGAGAATTTTGGTCCTCCCTTTCATGAGGCCGTTTCGAATCTCGTTGCCAATTGTTATGGTGTTGAAACCATAGAAAAATAACACAGACTCGGATATAAAGTTAAACGGTATATTATTCACGGAAACGTAGTACAAAGTAATGTGGACTGGAGAGTACTTACTCTCACTGGTGTCCTGACTCACTCATTCATACACTCACTCGGTGATACACTCTTGGTGACTCACACCTGGTGACTCCCTCTTTATTAGAAATTGGTAGCCACATTATATAAGTGTGGAAGAGTCCATTTGTAGGTATGTCAGGTTCCCACAATAATTATGGAAGAAAATAATATTAAAAAATAATTTGTTAGATTTCTCAGGCCAATAAAAATTCTCCCGGCATTCAAACAAAAACGGATATCCCGTCAAAAGAGGTTTAATGCAATCCTTCGCTCCTTACCGGCGGACAGTCAACACGCGTCCCAACTTCTCTCCCCGTGTCATTGCTTTTAATAATACGAAGTAACTTCTTCCTTTTATTATATGCAACCTTTAAAACATTTGTAACCAAAAATACACATACCAGTATACAAAACAAATAAATTTTATGATATTAATGTGCAATCTAACATGCTCTTACTGTTATTCCAGCGAAGTATGTTTTTTATTTCCTGTGAACACAAGGCTATTTCTGCTGTTATGATGTGAGTGATCCCACAAAGTCAAGAAGGACAAAAGGTGTCGAATACTTCGCAAATTGGGATCTGTCAAGAAATTTCCTCTCAACTGTCAAACAAAATATTATTAAGTCATTCAAAATCGATGAAGTGCTGAACAGTGCTAACCATTGCAATTTCATGAAGACTTTCTTTTCCAGTCTCGTAATTTCAAAGGGAAATGTGTATTTATGCACGACAATGCATGTGTCTTATGTGTCTAAGGTTACCCATGAATTCTTTGATCAGATTTTTCTTTAGCTTTTATCAAGAATCTCTAAATATATAACAGGAGCACCTACCAGATGTGGCAACAGCATTCATAGAAAGAACGAATGGTAGACTTGTAAATATACAAGATAGGTTCTGACGAGAAAAATTATCTAGTACGATACAGTGAATAAACTTTCCTAACAGCAGTCCTAGCAATTGATTCGATATAATCTTTCTACTTAATGTCAGTGGAAAATGTTAGTCTGAGAAAGCACAATGAATCTTAGAGGTTAGCATCAGCCATGCTGATGGAAGGTAAAAAGGGTTCTTTCAGATGATTAAAAGAGAGCAGTTTTGTTTGGGAGGCATTAAAATTAACAAGACATTCCTTGCCCCAGTTAACAACAGATTATAGGCCATTTTTTAGATCAGCTGCCAATTTGACCATATCAAACCGATCAAGAGTAAATAGTTGTGTCATCAGCATAGATACGAAGTTGAGAACGGATGGCATCAGGAAGGCCGTTGATGAATTATTAAACAAATAAATAGAATAAACAAATGTTTAACTGCGATTTGTAGAATAGGCATATGTTCATTTCATGGTCCGACATCATTCCCTTCTTGATCGGACTAAGAACCTTTCAGCGCTACCTCGTAAAAGTAAATCATTTTTCTTCAATGAAGTGCCCCAAATAAGCTAATGAGAAAGAGAACAACTACTAGAGAGGCTTTCTAGCAGTCAGCAATATCGTTAAGTCTGTTATCTTTATTGCAGATGCTGCTAGATATCAAGTTGCACCAGCATTCAGTAGCCAGTCTTATAAGTAAACTTTTATTTGGATTATAACTCTCACAGTTACTTTTATTTTGATTATATTAAACATTGCACAAAGACTGCACAAATTTTGCATTTTGTGCTATCAAACAAAAGGAATGATCTCTTTATCTCATGTTCCATCGAGAAGGAGAATGACAGAGAAGACATCCTATTTCTATTATGTTAAGCACTTCATCACTTTTTTGCTATTTCACTGGATTTTTTTATCTCAGCATTTAAATTGATCATCAGCTCCCAGTGCAGTCTATCTTTACGACTGTGCCAAATCTGAGCTGGTAAACAAACAGCCTTAGAGAACTTAGAATAGAACTGTAGATTTCTTCTACTAAACAGACTCTTCTGCATCAAACATCCGCTTATGAAGATAAGCTGCAACTATGACTGACCATAGAAAATGAACAGCTAAACAGACCGAGCAAGTGATTAGAAAGTTTTCAAATATGCAAAGAATGTAAATCTAAATGCTTAAAATCTCCCTTACTCACGGGTGAGGGAAAGTTCAAAAATGTTTGCAGATAGATTTGAATATATGCAATACGCATAAGCGTACAATATTATTAGCCCAAACACGAGACTATAAATATTCATATTCCAAATAACTATTTAAAAAGAACTTTAAAGCACAAATCAGAACTCGTCATTTTCTAAAACATATAAATATTAAAAGAAATAAAAACATTAATGTTTAATAATCATGTAAGAGAGGTGCATAAGTTGTAAATAGTTTATATATGTCCTGTTGAATATATATATATATGTCTCCTGTTGAATATATATATATGTGTCCTGTTGTATATATATATATGTCCTGTTGTATATATATATATATGTGTCCAGTTGTATATATATATATATGTCCTGTTGTATATATATATATGTCCTGTTGAATATATATATATATATATGTCCTGTTGTATATATATATATGTCCTGTTGTATATATATATATGTCCTGTTGAATATATATATGTGTCCTGTTGTATATATATATATATATATATGTCCTGTTGTATATATATATATATATATATATATATATATATGTCCTGTTGTATATATATATATATGTCCTGTTGAATATATATGTGTGACCTGTTGTATATATATATATGTCCTGTTTTATATATATATATATATATGTCCTGTTGTATATATATATATATGTCCTGTTGAATATATATATATGTGCTGTTGTATATATATATATATATATGTCCTGTTGAATATATATATGTGTCCTGTTGTATATATATATATATGTCCTGTTGTATATATATATATATCCTGTTGTATATATATATATGTCCTGTTGTATATATAAATATGTCCTGTTGTATATATATATATATGTCCTGTTGAATATATATATGTGTCCTGTTGTATATATATATATATGTCCTGTTGTATATATATGTCCTGTTGTATATATATATATATATATATGTCCTGTTGTATATATATATATGTCCTGTTGTATATATATATATATGTCCTGTTGTATATATATATATGTCCTGTTGTATATATATATGTCCTGTTATATATATATATATGTCCTGTTGAATATATATATGTGTCCTGTTGTATATATATATATATATATATGTCCTGTTGTATATATATATATGTCCTGTTGTATATATATATATGTCCTGTTGAATATATATATGTGTCCTGTTGTATATATATATATATATGTCCTGTTGTATATATATATATATATATATATATGTCCTGTTGTATATATATATATATATGTCCTGTTGTATATATATATATGTCCTGTTGTATATATATATATGTCCTGTTGAATATATATATATGTCCTGTTGTATATATATATATAGGTCCTGTTGTATATATATATATATGTCCTGTTGTATATATATATATGTCCTGTTGTATATATATATATGTCCTGTTGTATATATATATATATGTCCTGTTGTATATATATATATATATGTCCTGTTGAATATATATATGTGTCCTGTTGTATATATATATATATGTCCTGTTGTATATATATATATATGTCCTGTTGAATATATATATGTGTCCTGTTGTATATATATATATATATGTCCTGTTGTATATATATGTCCTGTTGTATATATATATATATATATATATATATATATATATATGTCCTGTTGTATATATATATATGTCCTGTTGTATATATATATATATGTCCTGTTGTATATATATATATGTCCTGTTGTATATATATATGTCCTGTTGTATATATATATATGTCCTGTTGAATATATATATGTGTCCTGTTGTATATATATATATGTCCTGTTGTATATATATATATATATGTCCTGTTGTATATATATATATATGTCCTGTTGTATATATATATATATGTCCTGTTGTATATATATATATATGTCCTGTGGTATATATATATATATATATGTCCTGTTGTATATATATATATATATATGTCCTGTTGTATATATATCTTTGTCCTGTTGTATATATATATGTGTCCTGTTGTATATATATATATATATATATATATATGTCCTGTTGAATATATATATATATATATGTCCTGTTGTATATATATATATGTCCTGTTGTATATATATATATATGTCCTGTTGTATATATATATATGTCCTGTTGAATATATATATGTGTCCTGTTGTATATATATATATGTCCTGTTGTATATATATATATGTCCTGTTGAATATATATATATGTCCTGTGGTATATATATATGTCCTGTTGTATATATATATATATGTCCTGTTGTATATATATATGTGTCCTGTTGTATATATATATATATATATATATATATATATATATATATATATATATATATATATATATATATATATATGTCCTGTTGAATATATATATGTCCTGTTGTATATATATATATGTCCTGTTGTATATATATATATATGTCCTGTTGAATATATATATGTGTCCTGTTGTATATATATATATATATGTCCTGTTGTATATATATATATATGTGCTGTTTTATATATATATATGTCCAGTTGTATATATATATATGTCCTGTTGTATATATATATATATATGTCCTGTTGTATATATATATATGTCCTGTTGTATATATATATATATGTCGTGTTGTATATATATATATGTCCTGTTGTATATATATATATATGTCCTGTTGTATATATATATATGTCCTGTTGTATATATATATATATATGTCCTGTTGAATATATATATGTGTCCTGTTGTATATATATATATATGTCCTGTTGTATATATATATATATGTCCTGTTGAATATATATATGTGTCCTGTTGTATATATATATATATATGTCCTGTTGTATATATATGTCCTGTTGTATATATATATATATATATATGTCCTGTTGTATATATATATATGTCCTGTTGTATATATATATATATGTCCTGTTGTATATATATATATGTCCTGTTGTATATATATATGTCCTGTTGTATATATATATATGTCCTGTTGAATATATATGTGTCCTGTTGTATATATATATATATGTCCTGTTGTATATATATATATATATATGTCCTGTTGTATATATATATATATATGTCCTGTTGTATATATATATATATATATGTCCTGTTGTATATATATATATGTCCTGTGGTATATATATATATATATATGTCCTGTTGTATATATATATATATATGTCCTGTTGTATATATATATATGTCCTGTTGTATATATATATGTGTCCTGTTGTATATATATATATATATATATATATATATGTCCTGTTGAATATATATATATATATATGTCCTGTTGTATATATATATATGTCCTGTTGTATATATATATATGTCCTGTTGTATATATATATGTGTCCTGTTGTATATATATATATATATATATATGTCCTGTTGTATATATATATATATATATATATATATGTCCTGTTGTATATATATATATATATGTCCTGTTGAATATATATGTGTGACCTGTTGTATATATATATATGTCCTGTTTTATATATATATATATATATGTCCTGTTGTATATATATATATATGTCCTGTTGAATATATATATATGTGCTGTTGTATATATATATATATATATGTCCTGTTGAATATATATATGTGTCCTGTTGTATATATATATATATGTCCTGTTGTATATATATATATATATATCCTGTTGTATATATATATATGTCCTGTTGTATATATAAATATGTCCTGTTGTATATATATATATATGTCCTGTTGAATATATATATGTGTCCTGTTGTATATATATATATATGTCCTGTTGTATATATATGTCCTGTTGTATATATATATATATATATATGTCCTGTTGTATATATATATATGTCCTGTTGTATATATATATATATGTCCTGTTGTATATATATATATGTCCTGTTGTATATATATATATGTCCTGTTGTATATATATATATGTCCTGTTGAATATATATATGTGTCCTGTTGTATATATATATATATATGTCCTGTTGTATATATATATATATATATATATGTCCTGTTGTATATATATATATGTCCTGTTGTATATATATATATATATGTCCTGTTGTATATATATATATGTCCTGTTGTATATATATATATGTCCTGTTGAATATATATATATGTCCTGTTGTATATATATATATATGTCCTGTTGTATATATATATATATGTCCTGTTGTATATATAAATATGTCCTGTTGTATATATATATATGTCCTGTTGTATATATATATATATGTCCTGTTGTATATATATATATGTCCTGTTGTATATATATATATATATGTCCTGTTGAATATATATATGTGTCCTGTTGTATATATATATATATGTCCTGTTGTATATATATATATATGTCCTGTTGAATATATATATGTGTCCTGTTGTATATATATATATATATGTCCTGTTGTATATATATGTCCTGTTGTATATATATATATATATATATATATATATATGTCCTGTTGTATATATATATATGTCCTGTTGTATATATATATATATGTCCTGTTGTATATATATATATGTCCTGTTGTATATATATATGTCCTGTTGTATATATATATATGTCCTGTTGAATATATATATGTGTCCTGTTGTATATATATATATGTCCTGTTGTATATATATATATATATGTCCTGTTGTATATATATATATATATGTCCTGTTGTATATATATATATATGTCCTGTTGTATATATATATATGTCCTGTGGTATATATATATATATATGTCCTGTTGTATATATATATATATATGTCCTGTTGTATATATATATATGTCCTGTTGTATATATATATGTGTCCTGTTGTATATATATATATATATATATATATATATATGTCCTGTTGAATATATATATATATATATGTCCTGTTGTATATATATATATGTCCTGTTGTATATATATATATATGTCCTGTTGTATATATATATATGTCCTGTTGAATATATATATGTGTCCTGTTGTATATATATATATATGTCCTTTTGTATATATATATATGTCCTGTTGAATATATATATATGTCCTGTGGTATATATATATGTCCTGTTGTATATATATATATATGTCCTGTTGTATATATATATGTGTCCTGTTGTATATATATATATATATATATATATATATATATATATATATATATGTCCTGTTGTATATATATATATGTCCTGTTGTATATATATATATATGTCCTGTTGTATATATATATATGTCCTGTTGTATATATATATGTCCTGTTGTATATATATATATGTCCTGTTGAATATATATATGTGTCCTGTTTTATATATATATATGTCCAGTTGTATATATATATATGTCCTGTTTTATATATATATATGTCCAGTTGTATATATATATATGTCCTGTTGTATATATATATATATATGTCCTGTTGTATATATATATATGTCCTGTTGTATATATATATATATATCCTGTTGTATATATATATATGTCCTGTTGTATATATATATATGTCCTGTTGAATATATATATATGTGTCCTGTTGTATATATATATATATGTCCTGTTGAATATATATATATATATGTCCTGTTGTATATATATATATATATGTCCTGTTGAATATATATATGTTTCCTGTTGTATATATATATATATGTCCTGTTGTATATATATATATATATGTCCTGTTGAATATATATATGTGTCCTGTTGTATATATATATATATGTCCTGTTGTATATATATATATGTCCTGTTGAATATATATATGTGTCCTGTTGTATATATATATATATATGTCCTGTTGTATATATATGTCCTGTTGTATATATATATATATATCCTGTTGTATATATATATATGTCCTGTTGAATATATATATGTGTCCTGTTGTATATATATATATATGTCCTGTTGTATATATATATATGTGTCCTGTTGTATATATATATATGTCCTGTTCTATATATATATATATGTCCTGTTGAATATATATATATATGTCCTGTTGTATGTATATATCTGTCCTGTTGTATATATATATATATGTGTTCTGTTGAATATATATATATATGTCCTGTTGTATATATATATATATATGTCCTG
The DNA here is from genome assembly GCA_964036315.1 of Acanthosepion esculentum. NCBI lineage: Eukaryota > Metazoa > Mollusca > Cephalopoda > Sepiida > Sepiidae > Acanthosepion > Acanthosepion esculentum. The sequence goes on along the minus strand of OZ038512.1, from coordinate 18,488,881 downwards.
TTGTATATATATATATGTCCTGCTGTATATATATATATGTCCTGTTGTATATATATATATATATGTCCTGTTGTATATATATATATGTCCTGTTGTATATATATATATATATATATGTCCTGTTGAATATATATATATGTCCTGTTGTATATATATGTCCTGTTGTATATATATATATGTCCTGTTGTATATATATATATATGTCCTGTTGTATATATATATATATATGTCCTGTTGTATATATATATATATGTCCTGTTGAATATCACAAGTGGTCGCTTTTTGTCATTAGATGCTATTAGAAGTCTCTAGTTGTATATATATATATGTCCTGTTGTATATATATATATATATGTCCTGTTGAATATATATATGTGTCCTGTTGTATATATATATATATGTCCTGTTGTATATATATATATATGTCCTGTTGAATATATATATGTGTCCTGTTGTATATATATGTCCTGTTGTATATATATATATATATATATATATATATATGTCCTGTTGTATATATATATATGTCCTGTTGTATATATATATATGTCCTGTTGTATATATATATATATGTCCTGTTGTATATATATATATATCCTGTTCTATATACATATATATGTCCTGTTGAATATATATATATATGTCCTGTTGTATGTATATATCTGTCCTGTTGTATATATATATATATGTCCTGTTGAATATATATATATGTCCTGTTGTATATATATATATGTCCTGTTGTATATATATATATATGTCCTGTTGAATATATATATGTGTCCTGTTGTATATATATATATATGTGACTGTTGTATATATATATATATATGTCCTGTTGTATATATATATATGTCCTGTTGTATATATATATATGTCCTGTTGAATATATATATGTGTCCTGTTGTATATATATATATATATATATGTCCTGTTGTATATATATATATATATATATATATATGTCCTGTTGTATATATATATATATATATATATGTCCTGTTGTATATATATATATATGTCCTGTTGAATATATATGTGTGACCTGTTGTATATATATATATGTCCTGTTTTATATATATATATATATATATGTCCTGTTGTATATATATATATATGTCCTGTTGAATATATATATATGTGCTGTTGTATATATATATATATATATGTCCTGTTGAATATATATATGTGTCCTGTTGTATATATATATATATATGTCCTGTTGTATATATATATATATATCCTGTTGTATATATATATATGTCCTGTTGTATATATAAATATGTCCTGTTGTATATATATATATATATATGTCATGTTGAATATATATATGTGTCCTGTTGTATATATATATATATGTCCTGTTGTATATATATGTCCTGTTGTATATATATATATATATATATGTCCTGTTGTATATATATATATGTCCTGTTGTATATATATATATATGACCTGTTGTATATATATATATATGTCCTGTTGTATATATATATGTCCTGTTATATATATATATATGTCCTGTTGAATATATATATGTGTCCTGTTGTATATATATATATATATATGTCCTGTTGTATATATATATATATATGTCCTGTTGTATATATATATATATGTCCTGTTGAATATATATATATGTGTCCTGTTGTATATATATATATATATATATATATATATATATATATATATATATATATATATATGTCCTGTTGTATATATATATATGTCCTGTTGTATATATATATATATATATATGTCCTGTTGAATATATATATATGTCCTGTTGTATATATATGTCCTGTTGTATATATATATATGTCCTGTTGTATATATATATATATGTCCTGTTGTATATATATATATATATGTCCTGTTGTATATATATATATATGTCCTGTTGAATATCACAAGTGGTCGCTTTTTGTCATTAGATGCTATTAGAAGTCTCTAGTTGTATATATATATATGTCCTGTTGTATATATATATATATATGTCCTGTTGAATATATATATGTGTCCTGTTGTATATATATATATATGTCCTGTTGTATATATATATATATGTCCTGTTGAATATATATATGTGTCCTGTTGTATATATATGTCCTGTTGTATATATATATATATATATATATATATATATATGTCCTGTTGTATATATATATATGTCCTGTTGTATATATATATATGTCCTGTTGTATATATATATATATGTCCTGTTGTATATATATATATATCCTGTTCTATATACATATATATGTCCTGTTGAATATATATATATATGTCCTGTTGTATGTATATATCTGTCCTGTTGTATATATATATATATGTCCTGTTGAATATATATATATGTCCTGTTGTATATATATATATGTCCTGTTGTATATATATATATATGTCCTGTTGAATATATATATGTGTCCTGTTGTATATATATATATATGTGACTGTTGTATATATATATATATATGTCCTGTTGTATATATATATATGTCCTGTTGTATATATATATATGTCCTGTTGAATATATATATGTGTCCTGTTGTATATATATATATATATATATGTCCTGTTGTATATATATATATATATATATATGTCCTGTTGTATATATATATATATATATATATGTCCTGTTGTATATATATATATATGTCCTGTTGAATATATATGTGTGACCTGTTGTATATATATATATGTCCTGTTTTATATATATATATATATATATGTCCTGTTGTATATATATATATATGTCCTGTTGAATATATATATATGTGCTGTTGTATATATATATATATATATGTCCTGTTGAATATATATATGTGTCCTGTTGTATATATATATATATGTCCTGTTGTATATATATATATATATCCTGTTGTATATATATATATGTCCTGTTGTATATATAAATATGTCCTGTTGTATATATATATATATATATGTCATGTTGAATATATATATGTGTCCTGTTGTATATATATATATATGTCCTGTTGTATATATATGTCCTGTTGTATATATATATATATATATATGTCCTGTTGTATATATATATATGTCCTGTTGTATATATATATATATGACCTGTTGTATATATATATATATGTCCTGTTGTATATATATATGTCCTGTTATATATATATATATGTCCTGTTGAATATATATATGTGTCCTGTTGTATATATATATATATATATGTCCTGTTGTATATATATATATATATGTCCTGTTGTATATATATATATATGTCCTGTTGAATATATATATATGTGTCCTGTTGTATATATATATATATATATATATATATATATATATATATATATATATATATATATGTCCTGTTGTATATATATATATGTCCTGTTGTATATATATATATATATGTCCTGTTGTATATATATATATGTCCTGTTGTATATATATTTATGTCCTGTTGAATATATATATGTGTCCTGTTGTATATATATATATATATATCCTGTTGTATATATATATATTTATATATATGTCCTGTTTTATATATATATATGTCCTGTTGTATATATATATATATATGTCCTGTTGTATATATATATATGTCCTGTTGAATATATATATGTGTCCTGTTGTATATATATATATATGTCCTGTTGTATATATATATATATGTCCTGTTGAATATATATATGTGTCCTGTTGTATATATATATATATATGTCCTGTTGTATATATATGTCCTGTTGTATATATATATATATATATATATATATATATATATATATATATATATATATATGTCCTGTTGTATATATATATATGTCCTGTTGTATATATATATATATGTCCTGTTGTATATATATATATATGTCCTGTTGTATATATATATGTTCTGTTGTATATATATATATGTCCTGTTGAATATATATATGTGTCCTGTTGTATATATATATATGTCCTGTTGTATATATATATATATATGTCCTGTTGTATATATATATATATGTCCTGTTGTATATATATATATATGTCCTGTTGTATATATATATATGTCCTGTGGTATATATATATATATATATGTCCTGTTGTATATATATATATATATGTCCTGTTGTATATATATATATGTCCTGTTGTATATATATATGTGTCCTGTTGTATATATATATATATATATATATATATATGTCCTGTTGAATATATATATATATATATGTCCTGTTGTATATATATATATGTCCTGTTGTATATATATATATATGTCCTGTTGTATATATATATATGTCCTGTTGAATATATATATGTGTCCTGTTGTATATATATATATATGTCCTGTTGTATATATATATATGTCCTGTTGAATATATATATATCCTGTGGTATATATATATGTCCTGTTGTATATATATATATATGTCCTGTTGTATATATATATGTGTCCTGTTGTATATATATATATATATATATATATATATATATATATGTCCTGTTGAATATATATATGTCCTGTTGTATATATATATATGTCCTGTTGTATATATATATATATGTCCTGTTGAATATATATATGTGTCCTGTTGTATATATATATATATATGTCCTGTTGTATATATATAGATATGTGCTGTTGTATATATATATATGTCCTGTTGTATATATATATATGTCCTGTTTTATATATATATATGTCCAGTTGTATATATATATATGTCCTGTTGTATATATATATATGTCCTGTTGTATATATATATATATATATGTCCTGTTGTATATATATATATGTCCTGTTGTATATATATATATATGTCCTGTTGTATATATATATATGTCCTGTTGTATATATATATATATATGTCCTGTTGTATATATATATATGTCCTGTTGTATATATATATATATATGTCCTGTTGAATATATATATGTGTCCTGTTGTATATATATATATATGTCCTGTTGTATATATATATATATATATGTCCTGTTGAATATATATATGTGTCCTGTTGTATATATATATATATATGTCCTGTTGTATATATATGTCCTGTTGTATATATATATATGTCCTGTTGTATATATATATATATGTCCTGTTGTATATATATATATGTCCTGTTGTATATATATATGTCCTGTTGTATATATATATATGTCCTGTTGAATATATATGTGTCCTGTTGTATATATATATATGTCCTGTTGTATATATATATATATATATGTCCTGTTGTATATATATATATATATGTCCTGTTGTATATATATATATATGTCCTGTTGTATATATATATATGTCCTGTGGTATATATATATATATGTCCTGTTGTATATATATATATATATGTCCTGTTGTATATATATATATGTCCTGTTGTATATATATATGTGTCCTGTTGTATATATATATATATATATATATATATGTCCTGTTGAATATATATATATATATATGTCCTGTTGTATATATATATATGTCCTGTTGTATATATATATATATATGTCCTGTTGTATATATATATATGTCCTGTTGAATATATATATGTGTCCTGTTGTATATATATATATATGTCCTGTTGTATATATATATATGTCCTGTTGAATATATATATATGTCCTGTGGTATATATATATGTCCTGTTGTATATATATATATATGTCCTGTTGTATATATATATGTGTCCTGTTGTATATATATATATATATATATATATATATGTCCTGTTGAATATATATATGTCCTGTTGTATATATATATATGTCCTGTTGTATATGTATATATATGTCCTGTTGAATATATATATGTGTCCTGTTGTATATATATATATATATGTCCTGTTGTATATATATATATATGTGCTGTTGTATATATATATATGTCCTGTTGTATATATATATATGTCCTGTTTTATATATATATATGTCCAGTTGTATATATATATATGTCCTGTTGTATATATATATATATATGTCCTGTTGTATATATATATATGTCCTGTTGTATATATATATATATCCTGTTGTATATATATATATGTCCTGTTGTATATATATATATGTCCTGTTGAATATATATATGTGTCCTGTTGTATATATATATATATATGTCCTGTTGAATATATATATATATATGTCCTGTTGTATATATATATATATATGTCCTGTTGAATATATATATGTTTCCTGTTGTATATATATATATATGTCCTGTTGTATATATATATGTGTTCTGTTGTATATATATATATATGTCCTGTTGTATATATATATATATGTCCTGTTGAATATATATATGTGTCCTGTTGTATATATATATATATGTCCTGTTGTATATATATATATGTCCTGTTGAATATATATGTGTGTCCTGTTGTATATATATATATATATGTCCTGTTGTATATATATATATGTCCTGTTGTATATATATATATATGTCCTGTTGTATATATATATATGTCCTGTTGAATATATATATGTGTCCTGTTGTATATATATATATATGTCCTGTTGTATATATATATGTGTCCTGTTGTATATATATATATGTCCTGTTCTATATATATATATATGTCCTGTGGAATATATATATATATGTCCTGTTGTATGTATATATCTGTCCTGTTGTATATATATATATGTCCTGTTGTATATATATATATATATATGTCCTGTTGAATATATATATATGTCCTGTTGTATATATATGTCCTGTTGTATATATATATATGTCCTGTTGTATATATATATATATATATGTCCTGTTGTATATATATATATATGTCCTGTTGAATATCACAAGTGGTCGCTTTTTGTCATTAGATGCTATTAGAAGTCTCTAGTTGTATATATATATATGTCCTGTTGTATATATATATATATATGTCCTGTTGAATATATATATGTGTCCTGTTGTATATATATATATATGTCCTGTTGTATATATATGTCCTGTTGTATATATATATATATATATATATATATGTCCTGTTGTATATATATATATGTCCTGTTGTATATATATATATGTCCTGTTGTATATATATATATATGTCCTGTTGTATATATATATATATCCTGTTCTATATACATATATATGTCCTGTTGAATATATATATATATGTCCTGTTGTATGTATATATCTGTCCTGTTGTATATATATATATATGTCCTGTTGAATATATATATATGTCCTGTTGTATATATATATATATGTCCTGTTGTATATATATATATATGTCCTGTTGAATATATATATGTGTCCTGTTGTATATATATATATATGTCCTGTTGTATATATATATATATGTCCTGTTGTATATATATATATGTCCTGTTGTATATATATATATATATATATGTCCTGTTGAATATATATATATGTCCTGTTGTATATATATATATGTCCTGTTGAATATATATATATGTGTCCTGTTGTATATATATATATATATATGTCCTGTTGTATATATATATATATATATATATGTCCTGTTGTATATATATATATGTCCTGTTGAATATATATATATGTCCTGTTGTGTATATATATATATATGTCCTGTTGTATATATATATATATATGTCCTGTTGTATATATATATATATATATATATGTCCTGTTGAATATATATATGTGTCCTGTTGTATATATATATATGTTCTGTTGTATATATATATATGTCCTGTTGTATATATATATATATATGTCCTGTTGAATATATATATGTGTCCTGTTGTATATATATATATGTCCTGTTGTATATATATATGTGTCCTGTTGTATATATATATATATATGTCCTGTTGAATATATATATATGTCCTGTTGTATATATATATATATATATATGTCCTGTTGTATATATATATATATATGTCCTGTTGTATATATATATATATGTCCTGTTGAATATATATATGTGTCCTGTTGTATATATATATATATATATGTCCTGTTGTATATATATGTCCTGTTGTATATATATATATATATGTCCTGTTGTATATATATATATGTCCTGTTGTATATATATATATGTCCTGTTGTATATATATATATATGTCCTGTTGTATATATATATATATCCTGTTCTATATACATATATATGTCCTGTTGAATATATATATATATGTCCTGTTGTATGTATATATCTGTACTGTTGTATATATATATATATGTCCTGTTGAATATATATATATGTCCTGTTGTATATATATATATGTCCTGTTGTATATATATATATATATGTCCTGTTGAATATTTATATGTGTCCTGTTGTATATATATATATATGTCCTGTTGTATATATATATATGTCCTGTTGTATATATATATATATATATATATGTCCTGTTGAATATATATATATGTCCTGTTGTATATATATATATATATATGTCCTGTTGTATATATATATATATATATGTCCTGTTGTATATATATATATGTCCTGTTCTATATATATATATATGTCCTGTTGTATATATATATATGTCCTGTTGAATATATATATGTGTCCTGTTGTATATATATATATGTCCTGTTGTATATATATATATATGTCCTGTTGAATATATATATGTGTCCTGTTGTATATATATATATATGTCCTGTTGTATATATATATATGTCCTGTTGTATATATATATATATATATATATATGTCCTGTTGAATATATATATATGTCCTGTTGTATATATATATATGTCCTGTTGAATATATATATATGTGTCCTGTTGTATATATATATATATATATATGTCCTGTTGTATATATATATATATATATGTCCTGTTGTATATATATATACGTCCTGTTCTATATATATATATATGTCCTGTTGTATATATATATATGTCCTGTTGAATATATATATATGTGTCCTGTTGTATATATATATATGGCCTGTTGTATATATATATGTGTCCTGTTGTATATATATATATATATATATATGTCCTGTTGAATATATATATATGTCCTGTTGTGTATATATATATATGTCCTGTTGTATATATATATATGTCCTGTTGTATATATATATATATATGTCCTGTTGAATATATATATGTGTCCTGTTGTATATATATATATGTCCTGTCGTATATATATATATGTCCTGTTGTATATATATATATATATGTCCTGTTGAATATATATATGTGTCCTGTTGTATATATATATATGTCCTGTTGTATATATATATGTGTCCTGTTGTATATATATATATATATATGTCCTGTTGAATATATATATATGTCCTGTTGTATATATATATATATATGTCCTGTTGTATATATATATATATGTCCTGTTGTATATATATATATATGTCCTGTTGAATATATATATGGGTCCTGTTGTATATATATATATATATATGTCCTGTTGTATATATATATATATGTCCTGTTGTATATATATATATATATGTCCTGTTGAATATATATATGTGTCCTGTTGTATATATATATATATGTCCTGTTGTATATATATATATGTCCTGTTGTATATATATATATATATATTTGTCCAGTTGAATATATATATATGTCCTGTTGTATATATATATATGTCCTGTTGTATATATATATATGTCCTGTTGAATATATATATGTGTCCTGTTGTATATATATATATATATATATATATGTCCTGTTGTATATATATATGTCCTGTTGAATATATATATGTGTCCTGTTGTATATATATATATATGTCCTGTTGTATATATATATGTGTGTCCTGTTGTATATATATATGTGCTGTTGTATATATATATATGTCCTGTTGAATATATATATGTGTCCTGTTGTATATATATATATATATGTCCTGTTGTATATATATATATGTCCTGTTGTATATATATATATATGTCCTGTTGTATATATATATATATATATATATATATATCCTGTTGAATATATATATATATATATATATATGTCCTGTTGTATATATATATATGTCCTGTTGTATATATATATATGTCCTGTTGTATATATATATATATGTCCTGTTGTATATATATATATGTCCTGTTGTATATATATATATATATATATATGTCCTGTTGTATATATATATATGTCCTGTTGAATATATATATGTGTCCTGTTGTATATATATATATATATGTCCTGTTCTATATATATATATGTGTCCTGTTGTATATATATATATATATGTCCTGTTGTATATATATATATATGTCCTGTTGAATATATATATGTGTTCTGTTGTATACATATATATATATATATATATGTCCTGTTGTATATATATATATATGTCCTGTTGAATATATATATGTGTCCTGTTGTATATATATATATATATGTCCTGTTGTATATATATATATATCCTGTTGAATATATATATGTGTCCTGTTGTATATATATATATATATGTCCTGTTGTATATATATATATGTCCTGTTGAATATATATATGTGTCCTGTTGTATATATATATATAGGTCCTCTTGTATATATATATATGTGTCCTGTTGTATATATATATATATGTCCTGTTCTATATATATATATATATGTCCTGTTGAATATATATATATATATGTCCTGTTGTATGTATATATCTGTCCTGTTGTATATATATATATATGTCCTGTTGAATATATATAGATGTCCTGTTGTATATATATATATATATGTCCTGTTGTATATATATATATGTCCTGCTGTATATATATATATGTCCTGTTGTATATATATATATATATGTCCTGTTGTATATATATATGTGTCCTGTTGTATATATATATATATGTCCTGTTGTATATATATATGTCCTGTTGTATATATATATATGTCCTGTTGAATATATATATGTGTCCTGTTGTATATATATATATATGTCCTGTTGTATATATATATGTGTCCCGTTGTATATATATATGTCCTGTTGTATATATATATATGTCCTTTTGAATATATATATGTGTCCTGCTGTATATATATATATATGTCCTGTTGTATATATATATATGTCCTCTTGAATATATATATATGTCCTGTTGTATATATATATATATATATATGTCCTGTTGTATATATATATATATGTCCTGTTGAATATATATGTCCTGTTGTATATATATATATGTCCTGTTGTATATATATATATATGTCCTGTTGTATATATATATATGTCCTGTTGTATATATATATATATGTCCTGTTGAATATATATATGTGTCCAGTTGTATATATATATATATATATATATATATATATGTCCTGTTGTATATATATATATGTCCTGTTGTATATATATATATATATATATGTCCTGTTGTATATATATATATGTCCTGTTGAATATATATATGTGTCCTGTTGTATATATATATATATGTACTGTTCTATATATATATATGTGTCCTGTTGTATATATATATATATATATGTCCTGTTGTATATATATATATATGTCCTGTTGAATATATATATGTGTTCTGTTGTATATATATATATATATGTCCTGTTGTATATATATATATATGTCCTGTTGAATATATATATGTGTCTTGTTGTATATATATATATATGTCCTGTTGTATATATATATATGTCCTGTTGAATATATATATGTGTCCTGTTGTATATATATATATATATATGTCCCGTTGTATATATATATATGTCCTGTTGTATATATATATATGTCCTGTTGTATATATATATATGTCCTGTTGAATATATATGTGTCCTGTTGTATATATATATATATGTCCTGTTGTATATATATATATATGTCCTGTTGTATATATATATATATGTCCTGTTGAATATCACAAGTGGTCGCTTTTTGTCATTAGATGCTATTAGAAGTCTCTAGCTTTAATCGACTTTATTTATAACGATCAATTTTGATTCTTTTGTAATATCTGTTACATTAACGTTCTTTTTTTTAAATTTGTCAAAATTGGTGTCTTTTTGTTTATTGACTGCAATATTGAAGATGATAAAAAAGCAACATTTTCAGGATATTAGTTTTTATTATTTCAAATAGGTGAATTTGCGAACCATAAGGAAAATAATGTTTGTGCAGTTGATAGAGAAGGCACAGTGAATAATCGAACGATATACCAGTCGAGGTTAATAGTAATAATTACTTGAGAATAATCAATGTTAGACAATGCAGTCGATCGGCAATAGATTCAAAATATCTAAATGAAGCCTTTAAAATAATTAGCACCAGCTGTTTATGTTAGTCACTTTGAAATGTTTCTTACAGATAATGATTTGAAACAAACTGTCATGAGGCCAGTGGTTAATTTACAAGAATGTAGCATGTAAGTGAAACATGAGGAGAGAGAGGGAGAGAAAACATTAAAAAAACAAAGATTTAAACAGAGAGAAGATGACGATTGACATTGCATTTAAATTTTTTAAGATTTTAGTTGATCGAAAAGCAAGAACCCGGAAAAAGAATTAGAACTTACGCTTACACTTAGCAATTTCAACAGCAAAATGATGAGACTTAACTGCTAATCTATTACTGCGCTTAAATTCACGAAGTTGGGATAACAAATAAAAAAAAGTTCATCAGAACAATGACCATGAAAATATTTATAGAGACAGCACATAGAAGCTAACAAATGATCCAATCATTGCACTTCATGTCAGTGAAAAACGTTAGACGGAGAAGATGCAATGAGTTAATCTTTTGAAGGTTAGCATCTGCCATAGATGAGGGAAGGCAAAAAAGGTTCTCTTATAAAATTTATGAGAGCAGTTTCATTTTAGAAGCATTAAATCTAACAAGTCATGCCTTGCTCAAATTAACAACAGATTGAAGATCATTTTCGAAATTAGCTACCAATCTGATTTTATCGAATTTGCTGAAATTTCAAACCGAGCCCTTTATTTAACCCACGGGAATAAATTGTTCTAAGTCCGTGTATCATTCCTTTGGATATCTCAGTTTTAGTTAATTCGCCTTGATAACTCTCCAAGTGTTTGTTCTCTCCGCCGTGGCCAGGGTCCGAATTCATAACTCTTTTGGGTCAAGTCACTTTTTTGGATCAATCAACCAATGCTTTTATCCACTGGGTCATGTATCTTTGGGGAAATTTCAACTAATATCACATGAAGAAGGCTGCAGTGTACAACAGCCGAAACGTAGTGAATGGGTCAATAAAGATGAGGACAACCAAAGTCCGAAAAATGTAAACAGTGTAAATAATTTAGAGAAGTGTGAAAATTTGATATGGAAAAGCGGAATTGGTTGAGAATGCACTTAACGTTTTGTTTGGGAGTCTCATTGTGTCACATTGAGTTTAACGTAATGACAATTAGGAGGAAATCGGTTATGAGGTAGTAAAATGTTTAATTAGGCACCAAAGTAATATTGTATCGAATATGACTAGAATGAATTTGGCTAAAAATAGGCAGAACATTAATTGACTGATTAGTAATATGCTTGATCTTGTGTGGGAACTTGATACTGCAATAAATTTATGACCACGCAAATAAGAGATCGAACTTGCTGTTTAAAATTGGGGTTGTGTGACACGTGGCTGATTCGGGCTTGTAACATTCGAACCATGACTCCCGAGAGTGATCGGAATTTTGTAAAAATGACCGGAATACCTTAGTTTCCACAAAACAGGTCATTTTAATGGTTGGTTATATAGCTGTTTCAAACTCCGGCTCGCATTTGTCTGAATTTTGAATCGCCCGATCACAGTGATGATGATGATGATGATGATGATGATGATGAGGAGGAGGAGGAGGAGGAGGAGGAGGAGGAGGAGAAGAAGGAGGAGGAGGATGGAACAACAGTCGTATGTTTCTGTTTACACATTCTACTAATTTTCAAAGGTTGGGTGGTAATTTGGTGGTTTGTTTTTACAATATGCACTCGCGTGTCTCTCGCATTTCTTCTCTCTCTCTGCCTTCAACCAAACTCCCTAAAATGCGTCCCGCGCGATTTGACCATTATTTTATACCATTTTGACATTTTTCCCTAAATGTATTCTTTGTTCTAGAAAACACATGACCAGCTCGTCACTTGACTGAAAACTCTTGACTGTTGGCAAATGTATTTTTATAGAAATAAACCACGCGGTCTGTCAGCTTTAGTCAGACATTCTTTAAAATTGTTCTGCCTAAGAAATCACACCAATCCAATGAGTAGGTCTTCACAACGTGAATGGAAGAATCTCTTGTCCAGGATGCCGCTCGACCAGTGACTAAAACAACTAGCCAGTGTTCCCAATTACAGTCCTACAACTACCCCAGAAAACACCGAAGCCACAAAGAAATACACACATCAGTCAACCACGTCCCCACTTGTCCTGGTGTAGTTTCTTGACACTGGGGTTACCACGAAATGACACACATAGTGTAATACTTCACTTTAGTTACTGAAACATCATGCTCGTCCCAGCAGTGTTACAAAGGTGGTGTTTTCTGTCTTTTAGTTTTGCAAAATATACGTCGATTATTTCGTTCGGTCATGTTGTGTCCTACTGCAAACTAAAGAATCAATCTTTAACTCTAACTCTGTGTAATACTACCCCAGTTTGAGTGCACTGTCGTTTATACGAAACCCTTCAGTAAGTGTCACTTAAAGGTCAAGAAAAGACCATTTCAGTTGATAATAACGTCCTGGTAGTGACCATACTTGAAGCTGAGACGAGCACTCGAGGGATTGAGTGGAAACTGTGTCGCATTTCGATAGTGTCACAGCATCAAGGAAATTTAATGCCCCTCTTAATGTGGGAAATTATGTAGTTTTCCTTATTCGACTTTATTCAGATGCTGCTGAAATTTCTTTTTTGTGTATTTGCTATGATCATGACATGCCAAAAATTTAAAATTAAGCGTCTTTATTTTTAATGTTTTCAATGTAAAATTGTAACCGACGTTACTTATATTTTTCTCCACTATACATTGTATATCCTAATACGCATATATATATATATATATATATATATATATATATATATATATATATATATATATATATATATATATATATATGTAGTAGACTGACTCGAAAACCATTATTAATCAGAAGTTCCATCTAGCTTACGAAATGCATAATATACGACTTTTTCATTTTGTCTTTTAATTACCCAATCAGATTATTATCAAATGATCTGAAGTATGTTGTAGATGATTCTTCTAAAAAGTGATTGTAGTTTTCCTTTTCCATCGATTCTATAAATGACAAAGAATCTTTCCTGTTCTCCCTATTTTATCCAACCACATAAATAAAAAATAGTTTCAATTGCATCGGCATTGGATGTAAGTAAGTGAGTTTTATTAACTATTACTATTGAGTAACGGTGGTGTAATGGTTAGCAGCTCCCTTCTTCTCCCTTCAGCTAATAGTAAATAGCAGAACAGACCGGGTTTTATAGCTTTGGGTGGCAACGGGTCTACCGTAGAAAGAAATGGCAACCTACTGCGGGAAAAAAACCTGCCTCGTCAGTCATGTATCGAAAGATACATGATCGCCTAAGCGTGTATCACGTACGACACATAACTGACTGACTGAAGGATTTTAATCCTCACTGTGTGTCCCGTATTTGTGTCCGTGGCTCAAACTAAGCTAAGTTTAGTAAATAGCAAATACATCAAACGTTTTGAATGCTCCGAGTACCTTTACAATTTATTTGAATTATTCAAATGTTATTTTTGCTGTGAAATGAAAACAATGTCAATTTTACAGTAAACATCACTGTTCATAATATAACTAAATGTTATTCATTAAATGAATCCCAGTTTTGTATGCGTAAAACTAGATAACATTTCTTTCAGAGACTTTTCACTGATTTTACAACATTTGCATTCAACAAAGAAAACTTTGCCATTTATTTATTCAGCTGACCTGAATGTTTTTTATTAAATATTTATTACTAGTCATACTGTTTTGTGTGACTTACATATCAAAAAAGTGGAGCATACACACTCACACACACACACACACACACACACACACACACACACACACACGCATGCAAAACATAGAAACTTAATGTAGTTTAATTTTTTATATATTTATTACATAAATAAACAGATATCTGTAGACATTCTTCTTCTATGTACTGTGTCTCTTCAGGACGTTGGCTATCATGGCTCTCCACAACTCCCTGTCCTACAATATTTTATTCTTTTCGCCATCTCTCCCAAAACCTGCTCCACCATCCATTCACTTAAGCTCGCCGGGTAGGTTCCTCGGTCCCTCTTGCCTTCAATCTCTCTCGTGAGGAGCAAATTTTCCAAGCCCTCTTTCTTTATTATATACATTAGAAATCAGTTGTCTCTTCCTGATGTGGAGTAGAAGTGTCCATTTTGATTCCATTGTCTCTAAAACTTCGTCGTTGCTTATATGTTCGGTCCGTGGTATTCTCAGAATGTTTCTGTAGAACCACATTTTTGTTGCTTCAAATCTCTTCTTCATTTTCATGTCCAGCATTCACAGCCATATAGGAGAACTGACACAGCTCAGTACCCTTGTTTTTTTTTCTTTGTTTCTAACGAAATTCTCCTGTTTCTTAATACTTTGCTTGGCTTTTGAAAGGCGCCTTTCGCCATCCCAATGCACCTTCGGATTGCAGTGTCCGCTGTTAAGACACTTCCAGGATATCGAAATTGTTGTACTTGTTTGATTTTGGTATCTCCAATTTGGAATTTGCATGTTGGATTGTTTGTTTTTTTTTGTTTTTGTTTTTTGTTTTTCTGATAACCATATATTCTGTTTTCTTACAATTGATGTTTAGTCATTTCTTCTTGTTTTCCTTAACTACCTTCTGTAGGAGTTCTTGTAGTTCCCTTTCTGTGTCCGCCATCAACACTGTGTCATCTGCATCTCTTGTGTTGTTAAGAATGTGGCCGCCAATAATGAATCCTGGTAGGACTTCTAGTTCTCTCAGAATCGTATCGCTGTATAGATTGAATAAGTCCGGTGAGAAGAGACATCCTTGTCTTAAACCAATTTCTATGTTTGTATATTTACTGAACTCTTTTTCTGTCCGTATGCAGCTGTTTTGCTGCTAGTATAAGTTCTTGGTTATTCTAATATCCTACCCAAATATGTCAAGGTTATCTAGCAGGTCCAGCTGTTCTGTGTGACGTACTTTTTGCAGTAATTATCACAAACGCTTTTGCAATCATCTATAAAGCACAGTTGCACATCCTTCTGCATTTGTATTGCTCTTTCTGACATAATTCTCTGTGTGTATGTGTGTGTGTATGTGTGTGTGTGTGTATGTGTGTGTGTGTGTGTGTATGTGTGTGTGTGTGTGTGTGTGTGTGTGTGTGTGTGTGTGTGTGAGAGAGAGAGAGAAAGAGAGAGAGAGACCTGAGGAACTAATAAATAATTTTAAAACCACATCGGTTTTACAAGTGATTTGTTTGTACATTTTAAAAAGCAAACTCCTCAGATTTCTTCTTCTTCTATATATCGTGTCCCTTCAGGATGTGGGCAATCATGATTCTCCACAATTTCCTCTTGTTTGTAGCTCTTAGTAAGTATTGTCTTTTCTTTACATCTCCTAATAGCTTTTCTGCCACCGATTTATACAAGCTCGTTAGGTAAATTACTCACCACTTTACTATGTCTCTCCTGCTTTTAATATGACCTATGAATGTCAAATTCTCCAGGCCCTCTTTTCTCATTATGCGCCTTAGAAATTTCTTAAGTATAAATATCTTTTTGTTTCCATTTTCCTTAAAATTTCGTCGTTGCTTACATGTTGATCGGATTCTCAACATCCTACTGTAGAACCACATGTCTGTTGCCTCAAATCTCTTCACCTGTAAGGAGATTGTCTAACATTCACTGCCACAGAGGAGGAATGATATTCTATAACAGTTTAGTACTGTTCTTTTTTGTTGTTGTTTCTGATTACATTTTCTTGTGCTTATCTTTAGGAAAGCATCTTTTGCTATTCCAATCCGCCTTCGTCATACTTTTTGTCATCTCTTAAAACACTTTCCAGATATTTAAATTTTCGTACTTGCTTAATTTTGAAATTTTCAATTCGTAATTAACATCTTGGGCTGATCCTCTTGCTGACAACCATACATACGGTCTTCTTAAAATTGATGGTTAGTCCTTTCTTCTCCTCTTTCTTTTACTACCTTCTGTAGAAGCTCTTACATTTCTATTCTGTGTCTGTTATCAACTCTGTGTAATCTGCATACCTTATGTTGTGAGTGTCCACTAATAATAAATCCTGGAAGGACTTCAAGTTCTTTTGGGATTACCATACGATAAAGCAGAATAAATCTGATGTGTGAAGACACATCTTTTCAAGACCTTTCTATTTTGTGTATTTGCTTAATTCGTTTTCTATCCATACGCAGGCGATTTGCTCTTAGTTCTGGATTATTCTAATCTGTTTCCCAAATAGATCAAGCTTACCTAATACGTAGTTCAAATATTTCTTTGTGTCATACTTTTGCATAATCTATAAAACACCCTTATGCATTTCCATTACTCTTTATCATTCTGAGCATAAACGTCACATGTTGCTTGTTCCACTGCCTTTAACGAAACCGCACTATTCATTGTTCTATTTCTAGTCTAAATACGCTCTTCCTATTCATCAGGATTTAGATGATAACCTTTTGTTATGTGACTCATGAGGCTGATTACCAGACGAACCTTGCATTCATTTGCACCTGGCTTCTTTGACAGAGCTATGAAAATTCATTTAGTAAAGTCTTCCGGTATATCACCACTGTTGTATACAATGTAACCCGGATATAAGAGAAACCCGGATATAAGAGAGATTTTATCTGGTCCCAAATTAGAGCCATACTTACCTAAACAAAATAGACCAAACCCGGATGTAAGAGAAACCCGGATGTAAGAGAAACCCGGATATAAGAGAGTTCTTCTCCTGTCCCGACAACTCTCTTATATCCGGGTTACACTGTATTTCATTTATTATTGCCAATGCTGAAATCGTCTAAGGCTGTTAGCATCTCTATTACAATCCCATGCAGCTCACAATGTTAATTTCCTCAGATACTTTTCTCACATTTAAGTAAATGTAATTACAATAATAAAATTGAATGTTTTCTTCAGTATTTCACGCTTTTGTATGAAAAAAAGTATTTAAAAAGAAAAAATAAACACTTTGAAACTTTGTTTACTTCTGTTGAAACAAAACGAAAATGCGCCCCCAAAAAGTATTTGTTCAATGTTACATTAAATGCGACATTGAAAGAACAAAACTCGTTACTAATCATAGGGAGAAAATATTTCAATCCAGGTAATGACAGGTAACCTTTTTCAGGACATATAAAGTTCATAAGTCAAAATAAATATCTAGCAGCAAAAATCAGGCAATTAAAAAATATTTCCACTTTAAGTTCTTTTAACTAAAAATTCACATAGATTATTCAGTATGACTATAAACAATTGAAAAACAATTGACATGACTTTTAATGTTTTGATAAGGTTATAAAAATATTCCGATTTTTCTTGCTTTTTATCAAAACAAACCACAACTTTGACTGACTGGCCACTCGCAACTTTTTTCTGAAATTTTAGAAAATCTTTTCATTTTCTTTCTTTTTGCCTTCATCTTATTCCTTTTTTTTCTCCAAATTATATGCATTCGATCTTGTCTTTTTCCTTCTTTTCAAGTGCAGCTACTTCCGTTTCATCTGTAGTGAGTACGAAATAATAATAACTCTCTTTACCCACTGCAAATTCGGGAGAACGAAGAAAAAGACGGAAAGGAATTCGCGAACCTATGTGAAATTTTCTTTGAATTAACGAAAACCTTGCCTTCACAGAGAATGACCGGCGAGCTGAGAAGAGAGAAATAAATTCACGGAATTAGTGAGCCCATACGAAATTCGTTTTGTTATAAAATGAAGAGAAAAATTAAATTAATAAGAGAAGAGTGTCTGAAGTCATGTGAAAGGTTTCGTATCAGTTCCTCGTGATAAGCATTGAAGTTCTCACCAGTGTAAAATTATTCGCCAATATATAACGCTTGGAATTCGAAGAGAGAAGACGTGTTTTTCAAAGCTCTGCTGATTTCAACAGATTTTCAAGAATTTAAAAATGTCGGATTAAGTATTATTTAAGTTAAATACGAATTTGAATAGTAAATGGAATAATCATTATTGAATTAATAGCTGAAAACTTTAAACATTATTATAAAGGATTTGTAATTCAAGATTTGATTTCAAAGGAAAAAATGAAATTAATGTCAAACGGAGATTACAAGAATTAACAGAAAAACGTTTTACATTAATTTTAGGAATAAGGGGGGAAGAAAAATGTCTCTTCCTTCTTCTTTGCTGGAATGTGATCGTTGCTTTTCTTGTGGCAGCATTAATAAGCGTAAAAGAATCAGAGGTTGTTCAAATTGTCAACGGTCTTTTTTATTTATCTTGCGTGGGATTGACTAGAAATGCTTCAGTGTCTCTGGTTGTTTGGAGTTGTTCACATTGTCTGTCTCTCTCGGCTCTACAAGATAGTGTGATCCATCAACATAATGAACCGACCCAAAGAGATGCCAGTGAAGTTTTGAGGGCAACTTCACTCCTTAGGCAATTCCGGAAGGTGCCTTTAAAAATCCCTAAATCTGTCAGAATCCCGGCAGCCGATGCCTTGGCTACTGCCATAGACCAGGCACTTAACTTGAACAGCTCGCTTGACTAGGGTCACCTTTTCTCTTTCGCAACACTTGTGCTCGTCATTCCTTACAATAAGGACCCTACGTCATCTGTCTCATTTATTATGAAAAATAACATTTCTTTATTCAATTCGTCTAAAATAAATGCCAACGAATTTTCTACTCTTTCTAATCCTAATAGATTTCATCTTTCATCTACAGTCGACGATTCTAAGAGACTCCTTACCCTCGTCAATACTAAGTTGATCGAGGGCGATGTCTCAGCTGCAGTTAGATTATTGGCCTCATCCGATACTATACTAGCTACTACACCAGCACTCCGTCGAAAACATCCTGCGCCACCATCAGATGTCAGATTTGTTCAGATGGAAAACAATGTTTCAAATATTGAAATCTCAAAGGAAGCAATGGTTGCTGCTCTGAAGTCTTTCTCGGGAAGCAGCAGTGGAGGTGTGGACGGCCTTCGACCTGGTCACATCAAGGACTTAATTTATCCCCACACTGCCGAAGCTGGTTTAACATTTGAAAACATCCATAACAGCTCTTATTAATACCCTTCTCCGAGCTGAGATACCCCAACATGTTCGCGACTTAATATTTTCAGCCAACTTAACGGCTTTAATAAAAAAAATAAAAAGACAGAGGTATCCGCCCTATCGCTGTTGGTAATATTTTTCGTCGACTCGCGGCAAAAATTGCTTGTAGAGTTGTCTTGAAGAAGATAGGGCATGAATTGCGACCTGTCCAGCTCGGGGTAGGCATACAGGGCGGGTGTAAAGCCGCGGTTCATGCCACAAGATCATTTTTCGAGAATACATCACCTGGTTCCCCCAGTATCTTATTAAAATTGGATATGAAAAACACTTTCAATAGCATCAGAAGGGATCATGCCCTGGAAGTTTGCCATCAACGAACTCCTTCCATATTTAAACTGTCTCATCTTTCGTATAGTTATCCAAGTATGTTGATCGCCTCCGATAATATTATCTCTTCTGCTACTGGAATCCAGCAAGGTGATCCACTTAGCTCGCTATTATTTTCGATGGCTATTGACGGGGTAGCTCGTTCCATAGCTTCTCCTTTCAATATATGGTATCTTGACGATGCAACGTTGGGAGGATCCATTGAGGCCGTAGCTGCTGACCTCCGACGAGTTATTCCTGCTTTATCTCTGCTTGGACTTGAAATTAACTCATCCAAGTCAGAGATAATAAACTTGAATTATAGTGCAGATGATTTCGAGAGTGTTATCCGGGATATCAGACTCATCCTAGAGGATATAAAAATAACACCTAAGGAGGAATTACACATTCTTGGTTCTCCAGTCTTTCCAATGGCCATTCGAGAGTGTTTGGATACTAAATATGTCAAGAATGACTGAGAAATTGCAACTAATTGATGCACATCCAGTCCTCTTCCTCTTGAAGAACAGTTTTTGGCTACCGAGTTTCCTCTACACTCTCCGAAGTGCCCCTTGCTACCTCGAACAGGATTTCTTAAATGAGATAGATATCACAGTTAAAAGATGCGCGGAGCTAATTTGCAACATCAATTTCGACGACACAGACTGGAGGCAGGCAAAGCTCCCTTTGAGTTTCGGAGGCCTGGGCCTTCGATCAGCGGCAGACTTGGCCCTTCCAGCATATCTTTCTTCACTTTCGTCCAGTCGCAAATTAATTGATACTCAGTGGATCGTCTCAGTGTTTCTCGGGTAGTTCTTTCGAACAAGCTTGCAGCGTCTGGGTCCAAGAAATACTTTCTATCCCACTAGACACATCAAAACAAAAAAGCTGGGACAAAAAAAAAAATGCTAGGCCAATTTTACTAATTTGAGATTCTCTCTGGATCAGCATCGCCTCGCCTGTCTACTATCTGCTTCACAGCCGAGTAGTGGCGCCTGGCTCAACGCAGTGCCCTCTTCATCTACCGGTACCATTCTAGATGATGAGTGCACTCGGGTCGGAGTCGCAATCCGTCTTGGACTCAAATTATGTGAGCGTCACAGATGCAGATTTGGAGCCTCCATCGATGAGTTTGGTTTGCATCCTTTCTCCTGTTATCGTAGTGCCGGCCGCTTTCCACGGCATGCAGCAATTAACGACATCATCAAAAGAGGTTTGGATGCAGCTGGGTTCCCTTCCCAAATCGAACCCGTAGGCCTCGACCGTGGTGATGGAAAGCGACCGGATGGCATTACCATCTTCCCTTTTAAAATGGGTAAGTCGTTGATTTGGGATACGACCTGTGCGGATACATTTTCGGTCGGTAATTTGATCAGGTCCGCGGTTGAGCCGGGGTCCGTCGCCCGGGACGCAGAGATGAAAAAAATAGTTAAATATTCTTCTCTTGCTGATAGATTTTTTTTTTACTCCTGTGGCAGTGGAGACTTCAGGGGTTATTGGCCTTCGTTCGATGGCGTTCCTTCGGATGATTGGTGCGATTGCGTCTCGATTAAGGAACGAGCCTCGCGAAACGGAGTGGCTCTTGCAGCGTGTCTCACTGGCGATGGTTCGAGGAAATGCTTTCTCCATCATTGGGGCTGGCAGAGGATAGAAAAAATCGTTTATAGTTACGTTGTTCTGGAATTGTCATCAATGGTCAACTGAACTTGCTTTGTTTCAATGACTAAAATAAAGAATTATTTCTACGTGTGAAAAAAAATTCGCCTATTATATTATCGCGGCACTTCAAAGAATTTTCTTTCAACAATCTAAGAAAGCTAATTATTTCAAACTATCACTATTCGCCTGCTTTTGAACATATGCAACCGTATATCTCTTCTGTGAGCAACAAACTCTCTTATGTTTGTTTTAAACATTTTTTAATATTATTTTGTGTCAGATCATTTGATCTGTTGTATAAACATCTCCTCATTATTACAATTCGTTAAAAGTACGGACTGTAAAAAATTTTGATTTATTTTCCTGGAACGATCTACTGATACAACTTAAAGTGTGTAAATTCGTAAATAAATTCCTTACCTTGTGTTAAAAATTACCCGTATGTTTTCTCGTCATTATCATCCTCCATTTAACCTTCTTGGCGTGGGTAAAAAAACTGTATACAGTCTCCTTTTATTCCTCATTCTCTTGATTTTGTTGTACTTTTTTCTTCCCTCTTTTGAACCAGTGTATGTCTGAATATATCATGAGCGTAAAAAAAAAAAATCCCCGGAAAAGAAAGTCGCACGTCTCACTTTATTTTTTGTCTTTGATAAATGACACGTGCGTGCTCGAAAAATCCAATTTTTTAAAAAAATCTCATCATTCTTCCATTCAGTCAAAAGGCCTACTAATATAAAATAAATATTATTAGTTTTATTAACGAATTTATTATTTTTGTTTTTGTTTTTTATCTCTCGAATTTCATTAATCGGCCTATTAAATACACACATACATACACACACATACACACGCGCGCGCGCGCGCGAACACACACAAATATATCTATTGTGGACAATAGGCCGACTAATGTAAATACTGTAAATACTGTATATCTATGTTATGTAGCTATTAACAACCACTTCAATGATAATGATGATTATGATGATGGTATGGGGAAAAAGATAAACAGTTAAGTAAAATAAAAGTGGCTTACAAAGGTCAATCTCACCTTGTTGAAAGGTGTGTATATGAGAGGGGAATAACTGATGTTTTCGGTTGTAATTGTCATTTGATGTCTGCGCCCAGTGTAGTACTGGGAGGAAGGGGAATGACACCTATTGCTGAGAATTTGGCCGACCTTCTATCTTGTGTCTGGGGTTTTACATTCAGTAGAACTATACTTTTTAATCAATTTCAATTGTTGTATAACTTCCAGTTAGAGACAAATTTGTAAAACCTATCCTGACCACACTGGGCCATTGTACTCTACAAGACCGGCCGTTGGTCCTGTCCTGGTCCAGTATTACAGGTTCGATCAAAGTCTCCGGTTGACAATGTCGATTCGATTCCAGTTTCCAGCCACGTTGTGATTTTTTTGATCCTGGAGAGCAATTAACAAATCGTAGATCCCGGAAGTTTCAACTGGTCTCCCTGCAAGTTCGGTGGGGCGAGAATCGGGCTAAGCAGAAAAACCAAATCGATTCGAGTCCAAAGAAAAATGTATGTATATGTATATAAAGAAGAAATTGGTACAAAAAGAATAATGCTTCTTTTACAAGAAAGTAGTGTATATGAAATAAAGTAAAAAAAAAAACCCAAGTATTGCAAATAATTCTGAAAGGAGAGTAGTTTTCAGGTCCACCCTTTTTGTTCTTGGTAGTTGCCGTAATTATTTCACTATCAGGATATAAGAGGGTTCACTCTCAGTATTGCGCCAATATTGCAGATAACTCGAGTTCACTTCCTCCCTTATTACAACAGCAAGCGGACGCTTTCACTCTCACTGCCCCCCCTCTCTCTCTCTCTCTCTCTCTCTCTCTTTGACTGCTTGTCAACCCACTTCACTCAGCTCCACGACTTCGACTTCAACTGTTTGTTTTCGCACAAACACGCGCTAAGTAAACGCGGTGGTAACGACAAAAGCCCGGGGTGTTGGTAACTTAGAATACAATCTGATTACTGACTTCTCCCCCTTCATCATTAAATGAACAGTCTCTTCTTCTCAATTGGTATTCCATAGTTCATATAAACACTATTGTTTTGACATTTTATATTAATAATTCTGACGACGCACAGATTCTCTGAGCACAAACTTCACCACAGATTATCTTTCTCATCTATAAGCAAAATTCTATATTACTATAATTATTAATATTTCAAGAGTGACTATTGCTCTCTGCCACAAATTATTCAATTGTAATTGTTCTAATATTTCCTATTTATGAAATGTATTAACCATACCTTTAATCAACTGTAACGGAATCAATTCGTCCTCTATAATGAAATGTTGAGTTCCCAGTTTCTCTAATTCTCAGAATCTGCTAGCTTCTCTTAATCTGTGAAGATATTGTATAATTGATTCATTTTGTTTCTGTTTAATGGATAGAAATTTGATTCTTTCCCCGATGACAAGTTTCTTTTTAGGTCGTAAATTTCCTTTTATTGTTTCTGAAATTTCGACGAAAGTCAAATTCTCCAATTATTTGGGGTATGCCATAACATAAATCGTCATTATAGCTTCACAACCTGCCGAAGCTAATAAGAGGTCAGTTATTTCATTTCTCCCCCTCTTGCCTTACTGTCTTTCAATTTTGTTTAGCCCTAGCCTGGGCTTCAAAACACCGGATCCAAGTCTCGACAAATTCTAACTCGTCCAAGCGACTTAAACATCAATATGGCGTCACCGATAGGTGTTGTTCTACGACACGTGATCAGTAGTCAACATTCTACCGTCTGACTCTTTCCTCTATACTTTATTTCTCTTATAATTAACATATGAAAATAGGTAAAATCCTATTTGTCAAACTCGTTATATTTTCTATTCCTTCTCTCTTCACTCAGTTTCATGTGTCAACATCATCTGCTGATAAAGCAGAATATTTCGCCTGTAAATTTAAAACTGATTCTCTGTTGAGTGAAATGCATATAACCCCATTCCATGGTTTCTACTAGCTTCTCTAATCTGGATCCCCACAAAGCATGTGGATCTGATGGTATTTCTGTAGTAGTCCTTAATAAATGTACTCCCTAACTGGCTCCAGTTCTTTCTAAACTCTATAATAGATGCCTCCCTGCCTCTTGGTTTCCTGCCTGTTGGAAATACTTTTCTGGTGAGTCATTATGAACTCAGACGAACCGTTTGAACCTTCCAATTATCGGCTTATTAGCCTTCTACCTCTTTTTGGTAAACTACTATAAGCCCTAGCCAATTTTGAATTGGTTAAACATCTCACATCGCAGGGCCTTCTTTCGGACAAGCAATGTGGTTTTCACTTCTCTAGATTAACTACTGATGTATTAACGATTATTGGTGAAAAGGTCTATCAATAAGAATAGTGAAAATCGAGCAGTTGAATGGACATCTCGTAAGCGTTCGACTGGGTTGGCCAAAAGTTGAAAAGTTATGGTGTCTCCGGACCAATTTTTGAACTGATTCAGTTTTTCATATCAAATCGCAAAATGAAAGTTATCCTGAACGGCCACTCTTCTAGATCCTTTTGTATTAATGCAGGTGTCCCCACCAGGGGTTTATGCTTGGACCTACTTTGTTCTTAATTTTCTTCATGGTTGCTTGTAGGAAAAGTTTACTAATTCCACACATTTTTTACGATTTGCTTCTGCTCATCTTCCAGTTTACGAGTGATCTTTTTTCTCCTCCTGATCATTGGCTTTGAAATTAAATTGTGTCAAATCAAGATGTTCACTTGATAAGAAAAATTCTTCAAATTAGATGACACTGTAAGTGTATTTTTCAGCGCTCCTGCATCGCTACTGAATGTGACACAAGGTCAGTTTAAAATGTGCGTTTAACGGCAATACCGTGAAAACATTGTCCAAGCCGTCTCGACACTTTCCATTTGGGGACGACTCAGGCGTCGGGCAATAAACTCAGCCCCATCCCGAAGGAGATGTACTACCTGGTGAGAAAACTTTTTATTAAAGCTTCAGGTGGCTTTTCTGAGAAAAGCCACCTGAAGCTTTAATAATTTTAAAACTTCCCCGCATTGGATTACACCTTGACACAGCAGAAATGAAAAAATTGCCCCATAAAATTTTACTCTAGAAAGAAACAAACGCTAAATGGTCCGTCAGGTACTTTCAAAAGCCAAACTGACATACTTTTTTTTAAAAAGAAAAAATTACGCAATAAAAGTCTAATGGGGGCAAAAGTGGAAGAAGATTAAAAAAAGGAGAAAAACTGTGGGGCGAAATAGAACTGAACAAATAAGAGAGAAAAAGAAAGAGAGTCTATAAAGATGAGGAAAAAATTGAAACGGGTGGGGAAGGCTGGAGTAAATTGCAGCGTTTTGAGAGTGAGTAGTAAGATTACTCACTCTCAAAACGCAGCACTCCGACCAAAGACATGTATATTAAATGAATAAATTTCACATATTAGTGATTGGCTGAAGCTTTGTTATGACGTCATGACTTTTCTTTCCGCTTTACACGGAATTTTGTTATCGACTTCGTTGGTTACGTTTCCACTTCTGGTTATTCAAAAGGTAAATTAATTTAAAAGATTTTTTTACAGTAATTTATCGATTTTTAATCAATGACATTTTAGGTTAACTTCATTTCCAATGTAACTTGTAAAAAGTTAAAGTGTTTCTTTTTTTTTATATATAACAATTATTTTTTTAGTTTATAAATGATAAAATTGTTTAAAAAATTATTGAAATCTATAAAAATATTAATTTATTAAATTGGTTAATAATCCAGTTGGTAAAACTTTGAACATACGTAATTTTTCTCTAGAATATTTTCATTTTGTAAGATCTTGAAGTTTTTAAAAGTAAAAAAAAAACTTAGGCAAAAAAAAAAAATCTAAAAATGTCTTATTTTAGTTGAAGCAACAAAACAAATTATTTTTCTTTTACTTACTGTTTATTTGAATGGATAACAAGTTGGTGCTTTCAGATTTATCCAACCGTCAAACAAAAAAAAGTTAACTGCAATTGTGATGGCGTTTTAGGAAAATGTTAGAGGGTGTGGACCAACTGCTTTCTGACACAAAGAAAGAGTAATTATATAGATATAAAAAAAATACAGAACGAATGTAGTAAAAAGTAAATGGCAGTAGTCAGAGTTTGAGTTCTACTCTAGGACAGGAAAGCTAAGAAATTGTCTCTTGAACAACAAATAGTTGATATTGCTAAGGTTTCTTGTCTTTATCGACTTCCTTTTTTACTTATTAGTTTTTTTTGTTGTTGTTTTTAGTGATTTCTCGGAAAAACTACTTAAGCTCTACTAATCTTACAATTGTGACTTTTTTTTTGTTTAAGCTCGTTTGTGGAAACTAAGCATTGTGATCAAAAATATTGTTTGCTTTATGATATACAAATTCTGTTTTTGAAACAAGTTAAACTTTTTTCATCGAAACTTAATGTATGATTTTTCTTAAAAAGGAAAAATGTCCTTAGCATGGTGACTGATCGGAAAAAATAACTTTTCTTCTGGTTAAGAAAGTCACATTGTTATAGTAACAAAATATCTACAAAAAAAAGTAAGAAAGCTTTGTTTTGTTCGTGAAATACGTCTTGTTCTTTCTTCGTCTGTGTCCGATGATATGCTGAAATGTTCTCGGCCTGACCTACTTTTCGAATTAACCAAGTTGGTCGAACGGAAAATGTCAGTGTAGTAGAGCATAAAAAATAATTTCGACTCAAAAGTAGATAAATAAAAATAAGCTGCGAATTCATTAATAAAATAATATTGCTTGAAGAAAGGACAATTGTTAACTTATCAAAACTCAAAAGTTTTTTGTTCCCAATTTATTTGTCCTAAAAAAGAAATGTTAGAAAGAAGCATATTCTTATTTAAAAAAAAAAAAAGTCATCAACATTAATTCATTTTCTTTTCATTCATCTTCATCCTAAATGTTTATTTGCAAACAGAGCAAACTACTTTACTTTCATTAGTTAGGAAAAAAAGGAGACGTAATAAGTTGTTTCATACTTATTTTAAAACTTTTTTTTTTAATTGATTGAAATGATTAACAACAACAGTAAAATTTTGTAAAAAGAGTTGTCTAAATAGAAATCCCTACACAGATTTGAGTTTACCATGAACGTTTTTTTTTTTTTTCTTTCGGAGAAAACGTGGCCATTATTATTAATAATTCTTCAAGTTGTATCCCACAACAGCTTTGTTTTGGTAACGTCGTTGTAATACATTTGAGTTGAGTTTATTCTAATTTAATTAAATCTTTTATTTTCTATGTTGCTTAAAAATTTAAATGTCTTTTTTGGGGGGGGGGGGATTATTACATTTTTTAGAAGACCCGAAAATGCAACAGTTTTTTTTTTTTTTTGTTTCATCCTCTACCGAGTGCTCCACTTTCTGGCTACCTCCCTTAAATTGGTTTATCTAGCCTCGTATTATGAGCACAATTTCTGCTCTCTTTTTTTTTCTTTTTCTTTGTGGGATTGTATTTATCTTTTACTTTTGTTAATTCCTCTTAATTTTTTTTTTTTTGCAAGAATTTCCAAATTAATGTGTCACAGCAAAGCAAAAATAAAGTCTCAAATTTGGCATTAAAAAAAATACATCACTTCACTGACGCAAGAAAAACATTTTTTTAATCAATTTCGAATGTTCTAAAGAGTAAAAAAAACTTCATTAAATATTCAAAAAAAAACTCTGATCTTAAACATTTTGACGATAAAACTTTTCATTTTGTTTGGAGCAGGTTTTCATCACGGTATGTCTTTTCAAAAGACTTAAACAAAAACAAAAGAAGACTTGTTTTTTTTTTTGTTTCTTTTTTATTTATTTTTTTTTTGTTTCTTTTTTATTTATTTTTTTTTTGTTTCTTTTTTATTTATTTTTTTTTTGTTTCTTTTTTATTTATTTTTTTTTTTGTTTCTTTTTTATTTATTTTATTATTATCGAAAGGTCTTCTTACTGAGTGAGATAATAATTAAATAATTTTATTAATTATTATCTCAGTTATTAAATTAAAAATGTAATTTATTAATGTAATATCAATTATTAAAATTATTTTTTTTAGCTATTAATTAGATAATGAAATATCATTATAGAGGTAACTCAATAATGTAAGAACTTTAAACAAAAAAAAACATTCTTGCTTGGAATTCTTTGACAGTTCTGGTGCTCCATACTATATTCAGCCATCAAATTATCGATGGAGATGTGGGCACCGAAGTCAAGAAATGTTTGTCTAGAATATTTTATGATATAAATAATTTTTGTTTCAGAACAGAATTTAACTTTAAATTTGTTAATTTTACGAAAGTAAAGTTTCAGAAATGTATGTTTTATTTTAGTAGCGAGATTTTCAAAAACAAAAAAGTAAATTTAGTTTACATTTCTTTAAAAAAGTTAAAAATCGGCCGTTTCGATTGTTTTGTTTGTTTTTTGTTTTTTTATATCTATTTGAAATACTCCAGTATTTTTTTTCTTTTTCTGGAATTAAAAATTTCAATTGAAGCTGGGAGAAAGCTTCAAAAAGGATTTTTATCCTTTATGAAAACATTAAACCTTAGTTTTCGCTGTAATTGCTCCTCGGAGCAGGAGCTGCTTTCGCTTGTCCCTAGGCCTCATGAATTTAAACGTCCTACGAGGCTGGCATCCCGTTCCCACCCCTTCACCGTCTGTTAGATGTAGACGTCTCTTCTACTCCAATAGCTTCATGTCTCGCACATCTCGCCTGTGGAACTCCCTTCCCTATTCCCTGACAAATACAATCTCCAACTATTTAAGTGTAACGTCAATCGACATCTCCAGTTAGCTTGATCTATCCACTTCCCTTCTCCACATCCTTTCACCTTTCATTCCTATCTGCTCTCGCTCCAAATCTTCTGTAACCCCCTTGCCTTGATCGATCCACTGTCTTTCTCTTTCTCCACATCTTCACCTTTACCACTCCTATCTGCTCTTCTATAACCCCTTGCGTGAGTGGCCTCCAGCCTTGCTTGGGGTGATACGCTTAAAAAATATATATATATATATATATATATATATATATACCGAATTTGGGAGGTACCTGTGTCTGTGTGTGTTATTTGTTGTGTTTTTTTTTGGGGGGGGGTGCAAAATCCGGGATCCGATTTTTCTTTGAAAATCTGTTCTGAAACGAAAAATAAAAAGGCAATAAAAGCTAAAACTAGACATTTAATTAAAAAAGCTATATTTATCCGTGGTTTATAATGCAACTATGTGGAGTGGACCTTAGTTACATTTTCTGGGAGAAAGTGCATAATCTGTCATGATCAGCAGTTTGAACAGCCTTCTTTTTTACAACCTTCCCCTTTGTAAACAGGAATGGTAGAAAAGATAAAACTAAAAGGAGTGTACACGGCAACTAAAGGAGTTGCTGTGCACACTCCTTTTATCTTTGTCAATCTCTGGAGAATTGGGAAGGAAAACATTTTTTTTTTCTCTTTTTTTCTCTTTTTTAATAACTTCATGTTATAAAATGTCAGTTTTTAATGTTTAGAATAAAATTTTGTACCCTCAGGAATCTTTTCCATACTTCTACTTATGTGTTTGGATTCTACCCTTATGTAATTAGAACAAGATTTTCTTTTTCAGACTTTTTGGTTACATTCATGTTTCTATCTGCTTCCTTAGTGAAATATTTCTTCAAAATAGAATTTGTTTTCTTACCTCTAAAATTTGTCAATTTTTGTCATAAGTGATTTGATTTGCAGGGTATGACAAAATTTGAACAAAAATGAATAGCCCCAAATTGCAGATCAGTAAGCTAAAGATTATATTTTTTTCTTTTGATTTTTCAGTTTCCTGTGAGCATTTAATTCCATTCCTGTGTATATAAAAAAAAAAAAGAAAAAAATGCTACCAACATTTCCTTATATGGCAATGACCATCACTGGTATATTGCATGTCATTTTTGGCGTGGTTATCTTTATCAATGCCATGGTTGGTTTTGGCATGAAGTTAAGTATCCAACCATATGAATGGCAACGTTTTACACCGTATCAAATTGAATCCTTGTCACAAATAGTGCATATTTACCTTGGCATTGTTACAGGAGCTTCACTTTGGGTAAGTTTTCTCATATTAACATTTTATTATTTCCCACCTGGATTCATAGTTATCTTAAAATATGAGGACGTTTTTCCCCTTTCTACAAAATCTTATACAATTTATTTTAAATAAACTATTTATGTGGATCTCAGTTGCCCAAAAATGCCATGAGTAGGCTTACATAAAACTAGTAGGTCTACCTGGTACTGCCAATGTATTCTTCAAAATAATACCATTAATGTACAAATTCATGATCAATATTCATTACAATTCAATTTTTGTCACTAAATATATTGCCTGTGCATTTTATCAAAATAACACCATTAATCAGGGCTGCTAATGAGATTTTAATGTTTATTTATATCATGCCATCAAAATGTAAAAATAGTGAATGCAATACTTACTTGCCATTATTTGTCTTCATTTTTTCTCTCCATTCATTTAAAAACTTTCTATTTAAAAGAAAATTATCAAATACTGACTGCACTTTCTTTTTTCTTTTTTAAACATATTGCTCTTGCGGATAAAAAGTAATTTGTTTTTGTTTTTTGTAAGGGAAGAGAACCTTTTGACTTTCACAGAAAAATATAATTTTAAAATAAAGCCTTCATTAAATTACTCTTTGTGTTTTCAACTTAATTTTTGGTCATTGTTTACTTAACCCAACATCATTCAATAATCTTTTTATGTAATATAAATAAATGGAAACTTATTTAATGATTTCTGTTAAATATTTAGCCTCTTATATAAAATGAATAACTTTAATAATTAAAAGAAATCATCACTTTATTAAAGAAAAATTCCTGAAAACTTTAACTTTGCCACTGGTTATTTAAAAATATAACTGAATGCCTGGTTTAAATTGGAAATGCTAAAACAATTTTTTTTTCTTTAAATAAAAGCAAATGTAATTCATAAAGAAAAATTATATATTACCATAAATTGGTAATACCAAAATATATGCCTTAAAAACAGCTAAACAGGTTTCAGTCATCTCTGCATCAAAGCAGAAATGTCATGCCTATGTGTGTTTAGCATGGGTTGGTGAGCATTAGATTTGCCAAGCAAATTTCAGTTGGTAAAAAGTTTTTTTATGACAATCCATGTATTGTTTTTGGTGTCTGACCTGTGTTGTGACCAATCTGGAAGAATGTTCTGTCCACTCATGATATTAGTTCAGTAATTTACAAATTCAGATGTCTGTGTGATGCTATGTAGACAACTGGTCAAAGGTTACAGCCAACACTGCCAGCCAATATTCACAGGGGAAAATGTGCACAATTTACATAGGCTTTTTAATGTATCAGGTTTAACAATAGCTGAACATTTGATTAAAAAAAATCAGTGTGCATTGGTCTTATATCCTGGACATGTTCTAGGTGGTGAGTAAGGCTAATACCACTGGGGTGGTTTTAGAAGTCGTATACATAATGTCTTACCAACCATCTCTTTCAAAGCAGGAATGGTTGGTGAGCTTAAAAGTAATTAGCCTTTCATGTATTGTATATAACATTAGTCTGTGGTTCTATTTTTTCTTTAGTTGCTATGTCCTACATTTTTTGTTCGGGGAGGGGTTTCCTGATCAGAGAAATCAATTTTGCTTTTTTTTTTAATCATATTTCAGTATTATCAATTTGTAGTTTGTATGTATGTATGTATGTATGTATTAATTTATGAATTGATATCATTTTGATATCTGCTTTAATATTTGTAAATATGCTGGGAAACAACTTTTACTTGGGTAATAGCTTTAATAAACTTTATTCCTGTAATATTTTATAAATTTTTTTTTTTTTTTTTAACAGATCATAATGGTTGGCATTTTGGGAATATTGACAGGTGTAAAATCTATGGAACATAAAAAAACATACAGCTTGGTAAGTATGACTATTATTTCCCTTAGCTTAGGAAGGTGTGACTACTTAGCAACATGTCCGGATGTTGAAACTGATTAAAGAAATATATTCTATATATTTCCCATGTTTAACTTTGTCTGGTACATGGCTACATTTAAATACCATTGGCTCTTAAAATGATTTTCAATCACAGAATCATTAGAAGAGATCTGTTTTTAGCCTGATCTGCATTGGTCAAATTGAACAGGAACTAAGTACCAGATGGTATTGTAAGAGATACTGCAACCTGAGATGATTTTAGCATTGACAAGATTACAGACAAAAATTAAATATACAATGTTTGATGATATACTGAAAGACTTTACCAAATTAATTTTCATAGCGGTGCAAATGAATTCGAGATTTACCAGGTAATCAGCCTAATGAGTCGCATAACAGAATTTGTCATCCAAATCTTGATGAATAGAGCCCATAGCAGAATTAAACTGGGAATGGGACAGGAACAGTGCGGTTTTATAGGATCAATGAATGCAATATTTATGCTCTGAATGATATCGGAAAGAGCCATAAAAATGCAAAAGCATGTATGCTTCTGTTTTATAGATTATGCCAAAATATTTGATAAAAGTACATCACAAAGAACTGTTGGAAGTGTTAGGTAAACTTCATATATTTAGGAAGGAGATTAGAATAATCCAGAATTTATAGTGGGAGCAAACTGCCAGGATATGGATAGAAAATGAATTCAGTAAATATGCAAAAATAGAAAGGGGTGTAAGACAAGGGTGTGTCTTCTCACCAGATTTATTCAATCTTTATAAGAAACAAAGAAAAGAGTACTGAATTGTTATGCAATATCAGTCCTACTCTGACAGTGAATGGTAGACAATCTCCTCACGAACTAAGATATTTGAACATGGTTCTACAGAATGAGAATGTCATGGATTGAGCAGCCAAGTTTTCGAGAAAAAGAAAACAAAAAGAACACTTATACTTATCAGGAAGAGACCTTTCAAATTTTTAAGTCACATAAGGAAAGCGGGCTTAGAAAAGTTGACACTCACAGGACATTGAAGTAAGAGGGACAAAGAAAAATGGTGCATAACTTATCAAGCATTAAATGGATGGCAGAACAGGGTTTAAGAGTGATAACAAAAAGATAAAACTTACTAAGAGCTACAAAGGACATAAAATTGTGGAGAGCCATGATTGCCCATGTTCTAAAAGGACATGGCAAATATTATAACAATTCTATGCTGTGATTGATGCATTAAGTGGCCCTTTTCATTTTCTGGCTTTGTCATATTTGTATATTAAACAAGGGGATCCATATACCAGGCCTCACAACCATGAGATTGGTGTTCACAACTGGGGGAGGATATGTGGAAGCCTAAATGACTACTAAATAACAATTCCTGAGAACAATTTTAGCAAGGAACTTGTTAGTAATTTCCAGTAATTAGTTAATTAACAACTATGTATAATATTAGGGAGTATCTTACAATTATTGACTTATTTCCATAAATACAAATGTACAAGAACAAAAATACCATAAAATTTCTTTTCTTTTTTTTTTTTTTTTTTTTTTTTTTTTAATTTTTAAGTAAATATATTTATGAAAATTTATATCAGGCACATTTTTTTTTTTTTTTTTTTTTTTTCAAATAGGTAAATTCCTGTAGAGCAAAATAAGAAAATTTGCAGTGTAAAAGTTTATATTCATTTTCGTTTTCTTACAATACTTCACATTCTAAAAACACATTCATTAAAAAATTAATTTTATAGTCAAAATATTCATTATTACGAAGAATAAAAGCACCTTTTCTCTTTTCATGCCAACACGTCACAGAATTAATGGAAAAGAAAATCATTGTTTGAATATTTAACAAAATGGAATTTTTTTTTTCTTTTTTTTTTTATCAAGAAAATTGCTTACATGGTAACAGCCATTTTATCAGCCACAATATTTTCCTTGGTTGGGGTCAGCCTCTCAGCAGTTGTTAACCAGGTAAGCCACTCTTATTTTATTATTTGCCAAATCTCTTGATATTGCCCAAGACAATTCTACTTTTTAAATACATTCCTCTTTTAAGTCTTCATTATGTATCCCTAAACGTTTTATTTAAAATCTTCCTCCGATTATTTATTTTTATATATATATATATATATATATATAATTTTTTTTTTTTTTTTTTTTTTTTTTTTATCATCACAAACTTCCTTTTTGGCAGCCAGTCTATCTTCGTATTCATTTTTCTTATTTAGCAATTGTATAGCATTGGAATAGTGGGCAGTCTTTGCAGTTTTGCTGACTTTGTCTTGGCCATCGTGTCCTCCTCTATCTGCTGTTGCTGTAGCAGCACAAATGTTGTAAGTTCATCTCATTTTTTCTCTCTCTCTCTCACCTGCCTCTTCTTTCTTTTTTTTTTTTTTTCTTTTTTTTTTTTTTTTTTTTTTTTTTTTGCAACTATAAACAAGAACAAATTTCTGTTTGAGTTACAAAATGTACTAATATCAGCATCTTTTGTTGAACTATTTTGCTACAGTGAAACTTTCTTTTCTTCTTTCAGACTAATGTTGTGGTTGTTCAATCCACTGAAGCTGGACACTTTCCTCCTCCATATCCAGCTTCTGGCCAAGCATATCCTATTTCCCAAGTCCCTGAAGAAGGCTTCACCAATCCAGGTTACCAACCAAATGGTCCTTCAGTCAGTTACACAATAAAGAATGACATAGCTTGAATTACTGACACCTTTTACTTGTTTTTTTAAGTTTTTATTGATTAGATCTTTTTATCTACATTTATAAGAAATCCTACATAAAATTAGGGCAATGCAACAATATGTGATACATATTTATGTGTTTACATTTATACTTATGCTTAAAAATATGCTTATAATAGTTTTCTTAATTTAGATATTTTTGCATAATCAGTCTAGGTTTCTGTATTGCTTTCTAACACTAATTCAAACATTAACAGTCATGCTTATCTTCCATATCCGGTTAATATTGAAGGTTTCCAACAAAACATGTTTACTTTATCTCCTATGATTTGATAACAACTTTTCAAGTTTTTCAAATGAAAAGAGAGGCAGTGAAATTTTGCTTTACTATTTCTGATGTTTGTAACATTTGAACATCAAATTTAATTGTTTAACAATTGCATTTGGTTTTGTTTACATATCACTTTACTGTTATGGAAATAATTGGAACAGAAACATTAATAGAAATTGTTTTTAAAAGTTCAAAGTTGAATTGCCATTTAACTATATGGCTAACTGCAGAACACTACCAAATATGACTCTAACAGAAGAATGTGCAAAGGAAAAACAATTATTGACAATATCAGTTATATTTGTCTTCAAGTTACATTGTCTTCACATTGTAACATTATAATGAATATATTTAAGGTAGAAATGTCTGGATACCAACATTAAGTTCTCGTTTCATTTTTTTTAGAAGAAAATAAATTACTTCTCAGTTACTCTGTTGTTTCTAAAAACAAAATCATGTTTTTCAAAGTCACTTATTCAAGAAGCCATTCATTATCTTCAAAGTCCAGTTCAGTAAATTACATTCTGATGAATCTAATGTCCAAACCTATCCTTCAAGAAAATCTCAAGTTCACAAGTTTCGTTTTGTAAGAAAATATTTTCTTTTTTTCTTTTTCAGTCCCTGATTACTTTTAGCTAAACAAGCAGTTTACATTCATTTTTTTTTTTTTTTTTTTTTTTTTTTTTTTTTTGCAACTTGGCTATTTGTAAATAGCCATGACTTAAGCAAATTTTTCACATTGCTTCTATGTACAGAAATATCAGTTCATTTTTTTTTATCATTATTCCTTAAGTATTTGTTATTGCAAATACAAACTTATTGTCATTTTTTGTAAATAATTTTTTTTTTTTTTTTCTTTTTCTTTATAATTTTTGTCTGTTTATTAATAAAGATCAATCAATTTCAAGACTTTTCTTCTTCTTTAATCACTTGGGCAAGAAATGTCTTAAATTTTTTTGTACTTTCCAAAATACCTGTAAATTATGAAATCATGTACTGATGTCTATGCTATCTACAAGTGATTGTTTTATTTCTAAAAACACTGTTAGCCTAATTAATTCCCTAGCAAAAGAAACCTGATCTTATTGGTTCCTGCAAGAGTTTTTCAAACTAACATCTTCACTTTTTAGAACAATTTCACTGTAATTCTTAAGCCTGCTTTAACTAGGAATCACAAACTAAAATTTTATTTTTAGTATACAAGTAATATGGCTTTTGTTTCTCTAGGTCAACTGCTCATGTATTAATAATCATTGCCGAAATAGTCTTTAGGTAAGAGTGGTGAAGCTCGGGCTGTTGCGTTCGACATCTTGACAGGGTTTGGCATACGGGTTTTCACAAATTGAAGTTAGTGTCTTGTCA
This sequence comes from Acanthosepion esculentum, assembly GCA_964036315.1. Taxonomy (NCBI): domain Eukaryota; kingdom Metazoa; phylum Mollusca; class Cephalopoda; order Sepiida; family Sepiidae; genus Acanthosepion; species Acanthosepion esculentum. The sequence goes on along the minus strand of OZ038512.1, from coordinate 18,450,376 downwards.
AATTTTTGAACTGATTCAGTCCTTATGAAATCATGAAAATTATCCTGAACAGCCACTCTTGTACATATTTTGTACTAATGCAGGGGTCTCCCAGGGCTTTATCCTTGGTCCTACTTTTTAAATTTTCATTAACAACCTTCCTGATGGCATCAGCTCTCAACTTATCTATGCTAATGATACAACCATTTACTCTTGTCTCAGTAGTAAATCTGATCTGTTCAATAAGGTCAAATTGGTGCCTGATGTGAAAAATGACCTTCAGTCTGTTATCTGGGGCAAAGAATGGCTTGTTAATGCCTCCAAAATGAAACTGCTTTCTATTAATCATCTGTGAGACCCCTTTCTACCTAACTCCAGGGGAGTGACTTGTGCTTTCTTGGTTTGACATGCAACGGAACGACTACTGAATACTTTGAAAGTTAGTTTGTGGTGTTGTGCGAAACAATTTCTCTCTCCACAGTCTCTTAATATCTATAAGTCTACCATTCACCCCTGCTTAGAATATTGCTGCTGCATATAGTCAAGTGCTCCTGCTATATATTTAGAGATTCTTGATAAAATCCACCCGAGAATCAGCAATATTATTGGTCTTGACCTGGCATTTTGGTGTCAATCACTTGACCACTGCCATAAAGTTGCTTCCTTGTGCCTTATAAATAGTTTCATGGTAATTGTTTGAATGAGCTCTTCACTATGGTACCTATATATATATATTTTTTTTTTCTAATTTAAATGTAATACTAGACTGGCATTTAGGTCTCATCAATTTACAGTTGAATTGGTTAAATATAAACATGTTCTATGCTAACAGTTTCTTTTCTTGCTTGTGGAATTCTCTTCTAGCTCCATGCTCTTCAAAACGGAATGTAGACATTACCAAGTTATTCTACGCCACCTTCTGAACTAGAAAGGAATAAAAGTTACAATGTGGTCAAATCATATATCATGTATGTCCTTGGGTTTTGTTTGTTGAAATCAAATCTTCCAGACAACCAAGAACTGAACAAGGGCTACAATTAGTGTACTTATGACGCAATGAAATTGCAACTGAAAAAATCATGTATCTGATAGCTTTCATGTCCACAAATAAAAGAGAAAACCACATTCAATTTGAGGAATCGGATATGACTATAGTAGTAGACGTGGTCAATACTATAATAGACCTGCTCGTGGTCAGAAATATCAATGGATATACTATACCAGCATTAGATCTCAGCAGAAATTTGCTTTGGAACACATGTGGTGTTAAATGCCCAGAGAGAATTTAATGAGCAAGAACATGAAAAAGACTACCATATAACTCTATCCCAATTTGTTTATAGTGAACCATTTCATAACATGCCACTGATCAATGATTTTACACTGGTGCTAGTGGTGTTTTATGTATTACTATGATTCCTTGGATGATGACAATAAAAAAAGATAAAGTAAAAATGTTTTTAAATTCCGAAATGGCAAACGTGTTTCTTTATAGCTACAACTGTGAAAATATCACATGACTTAGGTCTGTAAAGAATACTGCAAACTTCTGCCACAGCCAGTTAGCTAGTTGATGAGAAATATTTTTGGTTAATGTGTAGCTATGGATTTGAAGAAATTTAGGGGTGTCCATCTACTACACCTGATATATTATGATACTGAATTGTCAGCTTTTGCTGTTGTGTGATCAAAGAAATCTGAAGAGATTATAGAGAAACTATTTTGCATATGGATCAGTGTTTATGGTTGCCCAGAAACTTTCCTTAGTGATAATGGTCAAAACCTTTCGGGGAACTTTATGAAAATGTTAATATCACCACAAAGACAACTAGTGTAGAAACACCATCGTCAAATGATTTGTGTGAAAGACAATCAAGTTCTTGATGAGATACTAAAACAATTGCAGAGACTGGTTGCAGCTTTGGTATTGCTATATCATGGTGCAGTAATTCTAAAAAGTAGCCTTCAGAATGTACATGGTTATTTTTCCATTCCAACTAGTTTTTCGGAAGGATTCCTGGAATCTTGGATAAATCACCTGCCTTTGGTGTTAATACTTCGTTTATGATCATTCTGGACAATTTCAATGCTTTACATGGTCCCAGACAGACCTTTTGTTTTGAGTGAGTCTTCGGAAAAGTTTCCTCACATGCTTTGTCTCAATGTTCACTCGAGCAGTGAGGTTAATTTTTTTACTGGTGACAAAGTCTACAAGAGAATAACATCAAACACATGGAGTGAAGCAGTAGTTGTTCTTGGTCAGACAGACAAGTTCCAGGCAAATATGGGAGCATTTATGTCAGAGTACACCAAAGTAGGTTGACTTTAACTTTAGAAAGATTAATCCAATTAAATTTTGCTAAAATAGATCAAGCAGCACCAACTTCACTAAACATTTACAATATGCCTGAGAAACGTTTGATTGAAAAAGACAGTGACGGTGACAATAGAGAAGAAAGCCAAGATGAAGAAGATATTGAGAATAAAAATGGCATACAAGTTTCAGATTCCAAAATTGTAATGATACCATGAAGCAGAGGAAAACCTCCCAAACACTAAAGTAATACAGCTTATAGTACTTAAAAAAAGAATATGGAGGTTCAGTATAAATTGTATAGAGAAAATGATTTGGTAACAGCAAAACTGATTTGTAAATCTGGCAGATATGCAAATGAGTAGAATACTGATTTGTAAATCTGGCAGATATGCAAATGAGTAGAATACTGATTTGTAAATCTGGCAGATATGCAAATGAGTAGAATACTGATTTGTAAATCTGGCAGATATGCAAATGAGTAGAATACTGATTTGTAAATCTGGCAGATATGCAAATGAGTAGAATACTGATTTGTAAATCTGGCAGATATGCAAATGAGTAGAATACTGATTTGTAAATCTGGCAGATATGCAAATGAGTAGAATACTGAAATGAAGCTCAGGAAAGACAAGTGATTGATTTTGGCAGAGATCTTCAGGAATGGAGAGATTTTAATGAGGATATCAAGTCCATAATCATCTCAATCTGATGATACTACTACAGAAACTCAAATAACGGAATTATTCCAAACTGAAGTAATGCAAGACACCCTTCAGGCCAAACATAAAGAATTAGAGAGTTGGAAGAAAAATGTTTATAATTAAGTTGATAATGGACAATATTGCATATCTGTAAGATGAAACACCAAAAATTACCAATGGAAAGTTGCAAACAGAAGCTAGGTTCAAGGATTTGAGGAGACCTGTGTATTTAGGACAGAAAGTCCTATATTTATCCAGGAAAGTGTGCAAATTGCTTTGTGCTTTATTGCTTCAAATTTATGGGTCCTTCATTCTATCGGTTATAAAACAGTTTTCCTACAAAAAGGACCAATTGATGGAGACATTTATTCCCACCATGTAACTGAAAAAATTAATAAAATTTGGAAACTTAAAAAAGTTGTCTGGTTTAGCAGATGCACCTAGAGTTTGGCTTCTATGGCTAAGAAGAGATGATCAAACTTGGTGCAATAATAAGTACATGCAATCCAAGTGTTTTCCTCTGGCATTCCATAGATGGTATTGGGGGTATTCTGGTATGTTTTGTTGGCTATCAACTGTGGAACTAAAAATTTTGAATTGTGTGTCATAGAAAAATTGAGTATATTTGATATAAGTTGTGAACATTCATCAGCATTCAAGTATATAGGTACTGAACTTAATCAGATACCCAATTTCTCCATCTGTATCTATCAGGGAAATGACATCAAAGAAATTAAACTCACTAGCCTGGTCAGACATCAGCAACTTCAAAAAGATAATCCAGTTACCACTGAAGAGAAAGCTAAACTGGACAAGTGAATTGGGTTGCTGGCATGGTGTGCCCTGATATAGATTTTGCGGTTTGCCAGTTGAGCTCAGCAATCACAAATGCTAAAGTTAGCCATCTAAATAAGGCAAATAAGATCTTAAGACATGTGAAAAACACAATTTGCAAGACTTAAAGATTGTAACATATATTGATGTAAGTTATGCTAATTTTCTAGATGGGGGAGGTCAAGGAAGACAAATTGTTTTTCTTTGTGCCACATTCTTTCATGACATAGGGGTTTATTGATCTCCACAACTTCCTCTCGTGTGGCTCTTTCTCACTTTAGTAAGACCCTCACCTCTGTTCTGCCATCCATTCATACAAGCTTGTTAGGTAAGTGGCTTGCTGCCTTCCTCTATATCTTGCCCTCAAAAGACCCCCCCCCCCCCGCTGTGCGTGTTAAGTTTTTCAAGCTCTCCTTTCTCATTATGTGTCCAAGGAATTTCGTCTGTCTAGCATTCATTGGATTTCACATAGTAATCCAGTATTCCTTTCTTTGTTTCTAACAAAATTTTTCCATTTCTCAGCACCTTGATTAGCTTTCAGAATGCTCTTTCCACTAATCCAATGCATGTTCCGATCTCACTGTCACCTTTTCCTTCCATCCTCTGTTATAATGCTTTACAGGTATTTGTACTTCTTCACCTGCTTGATGTTTATATCTCCAAATCATAACTCGCACCTTGTTTTTTTCTGCTTTTGAAATCTGTACTTTAAGTCTTCTTGCAGTTGATGTTTAGATCTTTTTTCTCCCTTTCTTCTACCACCCTGTCTGGGAGCACCTATAGTTTTCATTCCGAGTCTTCCACGGTGTCATCTGGTTATGTTATATTGTTAAGATTATGCCCACCGATAATAAATCATGGTAGGGTCCCCAGTTCCCTTAGGATAACCTCACTGGAGAGGTTGAACAAATCTGGAGTGAAGACGCATCCTTCTCTCACGCCCCTTTCTATTTTTGTATAGCTATTCAATTTATTTTCTATCCGTGTGTAGGTGGTTTGCTCCCCGTATAAATCCTGGATTTTTCTAACATCTTTTCCAGATAGATCGAGTTTTCCTAGCAGTTCAAATAGATCCTTGTGCCGTACCTTGTCAAATGCTTTTGCATAATCTATAAAACATAAGTGCAATACTTCTGCATTTATATTGCTTTTCTCTGATATCATTCTGATCATAAATATCGCATTTGTCCTTGACAGAGCCGCACTAGTCTTGTCCTATTTTCAGTCTAATTCCGCTTCGTGCACTATTTATCATTAATATATCTGCTGCTTTGTTCCTGTTCATCTCCTCCATTGCTGATCTTTTTTCACCTTTTATTATTTCTGGCCCTTCCGTATTTTCCAGCGTAGGTTTCTCTCTCGCAGTGTGAAAAATTTCTTTGACTTATTCGTTCCACCTTTGGAGTATTCTTCTTTTTCTGTTACCAGTGACCCTTCCTTTGATTTTTATAGAGCCTGTTGATTGGCTCACTTTTCGTCCTATTAATTCTTTTATTCTATTGTGCATACTTGCTTCATATGTGCTGCTCATTCTCTCTATTTCTGCTCACTTTTCATTGTTTAGCCTACATACATTTGTTTTTAATTTCTGTGTTTAGTGTTCGGTATTCTTTCCCATTCCTTGGCGTTGTTTGTTGTCACTTGTTCGTCAACTGTAGAATTTCTTGTTATCTATTCGTTCCTTTCTTGTCTAGTTTTCTTTCGGATGATCTGATTCGACGACGGCACGAGTGTTTATCTCAGCATGTTCTACTTTGATTTGTATTCTCGCTCAGTTCGTTTATAACTCTGTTTTTGTATGTCTCCTTGCAACGTCATTACTTCCCGCAGTTTTACTTTAATATAGCACACTAGTGGAAGATGGTCACTTCCCACAGTTGGTACTTGGGTATGTTTTCATGTTTTTTGTTTTTGTGGAGAATTGTGTTTCTGAATCATTTGTTGATTAACTATCAATCTGGTTTTGTGTCTCTCGTCTTGGGCTTCTCCGCATGTGTTTTGGGTGCTCCTGAAACCAGATGTCGGTGATTTCTTGGTCAACTATTGTGTGCTACTGGAGCCAACCTTCACCATACTCATTTCAGGATTCTAGTCCTTCTCTTCCGAACTTGACATTCAGATCAATTATGATGAGAATGATTTCTTGTGATTTACAATGGGGCATTCCTTGATTTGCACTGTCAGTACATATATAATGATAATTTCTATATTAAAGGGCTTTCCTTTTAGTTTTAATAAGATTTGGCACTATTATTGAAATTATTACGGAGTCGCTAACTGGGTGCCTTGTGATTTGCTGAAAAACAACCAATCACAGGCTACCTTTTTAGATTTTCACCAAACCCGACTAGAGCGGTTTTTATGAACCCTCTTCCTCTTTTGCTTGTCGGGACCTTCAGAGACAACACGTTCCCCGTCTGCACTCTTCGTCATCTAAATACCATGACGTGTGAGGATTTGGACAGCAACTGAAGCCCAGAAGCCAAGGCTCTATTTCTTCAACCCAGCCAAAACGACACAGGAAATGTAAAACCGTTAAAAGGACGCATCTTTCAGATAAGTTCCGCAAACCCAACTGTTTTGCAAGAAAACTTTCCTCTCTTTTCCTACAATACAAGTTATTTTCAAACAATTCCATCTGTGTTTGTGTTCCTTTCTTTATTGCCGGCGTCACAATATTTTCGTTACCAAATATAATTGGGAAAATCCTATCGCACCCGGCCGGAAGTTACTGCCGGCTACTCAAACGTCTGAAAGCGTCACCACGGAAAACGGAACAAACGCCATTAAGTTCCAGTGACTCAGCATTTTCAGACATCAAAACACAAAAATACAAAAACAAAACGAAACGTAACATCCACAACTAAAAATAATGATCAGAAACTAATTCATATACACATGGCGCCTAAATGAAACCCATGTGTACATTCAAAAGTAGAAGGTCATTTTTAGTGAATAACTAAAAGACATTGTTAGCCAAGCTACGATGCTGACCCCGGCCGACATAAACACGGCCAAATTTCTTCCACCAGATTATTCTTGGATCCGGGTTTAAGAGCACCACGCTCCCCTCACCGCTGACCTCAAGCAGCAGCAGCAGCAGCAGTCGTCAGACCGAGCCCAGCAGCGGCACCAGCAGGTCAAGCAGCAGCAGCCACTAGCCAGCCCAGGTCAAGCAGCAGCAGCCACTAGCCAGCCCAGGTCAAGCAGCAGCAGCCACTAGCCAGCCCAGGTCAAGCAGCAGCAGCCACTAGCCAGCCCAGGTCAAGCAGCAGCAGCCACTAGCCAGACCGAGTCCAACGGCGGCACCGGCAGCAGCACCCCGCGTACATTCTTATGCGATAGTCCTTTTCAGGGCTAATGATTACATATTTATGCCATAGTCCTTTTCAGGGCTAACGATTACATAGTTTATGCAATAGTCCTTTTCAGGACTACCTGACCACATAGTTTATGCAATAGTCCTTTTCAGGACTACCTGACCACATAGTTTATGCAATAGTCCTTTTCAGGACTACCTAACCACATGTTTATGCAATAGTCCTTTTCAGGACTACCTGACCACATAGGTTATGCGATAGTCCTTCTGGTTACTACCAAGCTGCATCCCTGGTGACCGTCAACCTAAGGACGAGCAGGTTCCCTCAGCACTGTCCGGTCCGCTGCCCTAAAACAAGACGATTTGTCGGTTGGCGCTCCCCGATGTCATAGCGATACAATACCTGTACATACTTTTGCCAAATTGTTGAATAAAATTTGGCTTTGATTTTAAACCCTCGCTTTTGTTATCCTTCGATCGTATTTTCCAATATAAATTTTACTGTTTGCGGGGTTGATAGCACCCGCTTGACGGCCCCGCAACAATCCCAATACTATCCCAGAACACATTTCTTCCTGTCATTATCTAATATTAATCTTACATATTTTTCATTTTTCTCCCCGTCTACATGTATCTTGTCACTTACGAAGGCCCCGTTACATTCCAGGGCCCGATTATTATCTTTTGTTTGTTAGTGGTCAAATCCACGTTATCAACAGAAACCTTATTCGTTGAAGGGAATGGCATATCATTGCATATGGATAAAATAATTGCAGAAATTGTTTACAAAGTTAGTGACATCAGACTACAGATGGAAATGTCACTTGTTCAAGAAATGACTGAAAAAGAGACAGTAACACTTTCGTGAACAATTGGCAGATCCACTTGTCGGAGTTAGCTCCTCCTTAATTCCCTAATTATTCACTAGGGGTCGCTCTTCTTACACTATAAATACTGGGCAACTTCTTGCCTCTTTCTCTTTTTCACTTTGCATTTCAGCGGACACATTTAAAAATGTGATCTCTCGTAAAGATAGCGTTTTCCCATTTGTGGGAGACGCCGTGAACATTAAACACACATACACGTACGTACGAACATTCACCAAAATACAAACTCTTTACGTTCGCACACAAACACAAATGTTAATGTCTATGTCCATTGTAAATTTCTTTGTTTAATACATATATTTGTTGACATATATATATCGGCCTTGTGTGACACCCAACCCTCCTCTGTCCTGGTCAGGGCACCGTTTGTGACACCCGTACTGGTCGCGGCGCACTTGTGACACCCGACTTCTTTTTCAGTCACGACGCCAAAATGTGACGTCGGTCCTTTGCGACGGGCTAACCCTGGGACATCGGTTGAAGTCTTGTTGGGTTCTAGCACCAACTTGTCGTACTCGGCTCGCTTCCAACGCCTGGTCACCGAAGCAACTGCTTTGATCTCGATTCAACCTACCCACGTTGTGATTTGATCTTAGGTTGACGAGATCAATCAAACGTCGGGCCGTAGTGCCAGCCGAATCCGGGTCAAGGTGATACTGCACAATAAATGTAGACAAAAAAAAAAACAAAAGCACAAACAACAACTTCAAGGCGAGCGACTGGTTAGGAATAGTGATTAATTTTATGTCGGTTTGTTGAGTTACAGGAGTGCGTCTCTCTCTTTCTCTCCCAGCCCGAAGAAAAAAAATGTGGATTGTAACACTTTTGCGTTCCTTAACTAGTTCTGGATATCGGGATGGCGAATATAAGTCAGACTTCTATAATTTGTTCTTGGTTAGAAGTCTAGTCGGAAACTTGTTTTGGTGGGAAATCTAAAGTCGGTCTTCAACAAATCTGTTCTTGGTTAGAAGTCTAAGTCGGAAGGCATGGAATCGTGCGGTCACCTGTGCGAGGCGCGTCTCTCTCTTACTGTACTGGCTGTACTCTTCTGACTCACGGTCTGGACTCGACTCTCCTCGACGAACTCTACTCAGCTCGACTCGACTCGACGAACTCTCTGAAACACCCGCAGATGTTTGCTTATATGGACGCCGATCAAAACCTGGCGTGGGGTCGGACGTGGTGTGGCCACCACGTTGATTTCAAATCCCCAATAATGATTTTCTTTGTTTTCGGCCAAAAATAATTATCATTTTCCGTATTTGGAAATCTTATTCCACTCCCACCCTCTTCTGCTCTCATATGGGTATCTCACCATACTTTAGAGGGCGTCAACGGTTTTCCCACTTCCTCGCAGTAACATCTCATACCTACCCTCTCAATGGGCGGTGGCAGGCCTCCTCTCTGCGTCACATGATCATCTCCGCCTGGCTATTCGGCCAATAGGCGTCAACTGATAATCTCAATTTTTATCCAACTTCACGGGATATGTTTTTTTTCTCAACCAGGTTTATCCGTCCACATTAAGTAGACGATTCTTTTTTGGCGAAATTGGGTTAATTAAAATACCCTAACATAGCCTTCGTTATCACAAACGAACCTAAACAAAATGCAGATGTCCTGTCCAGGCGGTCTCATTCTAGGGCTCTGTGTGCGGTCGGCAGACGACCCATCAACTACTGATAACAGCCAATGTTTTATCTGCCCAGAAGTTCTGGTATCCCACAAAAAATGACCATCAGTATTTTCCTCAATTCCACCACTCAAAACAACATCGCTTTTGTGGGTGGCATTCTTTCCTTCTCTTATCATCTAAGTTGTTAAGTCTTGTCCCTCTGTTTCTTTCTCTTTTTCCTTCCTTTGTCCTCGAAGAGAATTTGGCATATCTCAGCATCAAACTTCGGCGAGAAAGTAAAGTGGTTATCTTGAATTCGCACTTGAAAATAACAAAACAAAAAATCTTTTTTTTTTTTTTTTTTTTTTCACCGATACTCTGTTTGGGAAAATAACAAAACAAAAAAGAATATCGCTCAGTATGTCTTTCGTTATATCTATCGGTGTAAGTAATCGCTCAGTATGTCTTTCGTTATATCTATCGGTGTAAGTAATCGCTCAGTATGTCTTTCGTTATATCTATCGGTTTAAGTATCCCCGTAATTAACTTCTGTGGTTAATTAATTGATTAATTAACCTTCCGTTCCTAAATAGTGTTACACTTGTTTGTTTTCTTTACATCTTCGGTTGGACTAAATTTGAGTCCGTCATTTTCTTGTAGTTGGACCTTCTTCTAGCAGGAAATAAACAGCACGTGTTCCCAATTCAGCAAAACTCAAACCCACACGGTCCTCTACACACTCACAATGTATGGCTTATTGAGTACAAATCATTTGAAGGTGCTTCAAGTACATATAAAAGAAATGCTAGGAGAATTAAAGCCTTTGTTGAATACTAAAATTTAATGTGAGAGGAAATTGTTAATTTCATCACGCAGCCTAATTTACTGAACAATTTTTGATCCGTATAATTGAATCCATTAACACAACCTCCACAACTGGTAACCTCGACGTTTCAAAAGGATTTAAAAAAGTCCACGACGATATCCGCGAGTTGGCATCGCAACAATATAAAAAAAATTACGTTACTTAGCACCCCGGATTGAAAATTGCAGCCATCAAAGATCAAACTAAACTGTTATTCGGATCCCATTTAAGCGTAAAAAACCTAATCACTGGAAGACCACGTGCTACCAACGTTTCAAAGGAAATCACACATCAGTGATGGTGGAAAAATACATTCACAGAAGCTACTGTCACGTTAAATTTGCCGGTGTTTAATAGCAACGTGCAAGTTTGGTTCGCACAATTGAATGCAATATTTAATTCGAAACGCATTACTTCTCAATCTTCACGTTATGCCTACGTTGTCGAGAAATTACCAACAGAAATTGCGGCAGAAGTCTCAGATCTTTTAAACGAAATGCCTTCAGATAAACCGTATGACACGCTCAAAGAGGCAATTTTGCGTCGAACAGGACATTCTGAAGAAAGAAAACTTCGCGCCCTCTTTAATAATATCACTCTAGGATCAAACAAACCTCCACACCTGTTACGAAGAATGCGTACCTTACTAGGGAATAATGCTATGTCGGATAATGTCTTGCAACAACTATGGCTAGACAAACTCAATACAAATATGGTGCAAAGCCTTGCTTCTCTACCTGGTGATATAGCTCTACAGAAGCTGACTGAAATAGCCGACAAAATAGCGGACAACGAACCAGCTACTTCTGTATATATTACTACCCAAAAAACCCTGTAATACCTTCTACTGATAATGATGAAATTCGGGTACTCGTTAAAAAGATGAAACAACTTTCATTTCAAATGCAAGAAATCCAAAGAACGATGCGGCAACGTACACGCAATTTTAATGACCAACCAGTTAATTCGGGCCGTTGGCACAGACATAGGTCACCGTCGAGCCGACGACGAGTATACAAAGATCCTATTTGTTGGTACCATGAAAAATTTGGAAACCAGGCCCGCAAATGTGAAGAGCCATGCAAATTTCGCAAAAAATTTGTTCCAAGCACGAGAACTCAACATTCGGGAAACGATTTTCCCGGCAACAAGTAAAAACGGCGTTTGCTGCTGAGAAAAGTCAAGAAAATCGCCTATTTTATGTTAAAGACACTAATACCGGATTTTTCTTCTTAGTATACACAGGCGCACAGATAAGTGTCATCCCACCTAAAAGAAAAATGACAGCAAAACCAACGTCATAAAAACTTCAAGCGGCGAACGTGTCAAATATTGACACATATGGTGAAGAGACTCTTACGTTAAGCTTGGGTCTCCGAAGGAAGTTTACGTGGAAATTTACGATAGAGCAAGTTAAGACGCCTATATTGCGTGCAGATTTTCTTATGAATTTTGCTCTCAGAGTTGATATGTCAAAATGTGCACTAGAAGGTACGAACACGGAAATTTCAATTAAAGGTATTAGATCTTCGTTTACCACCGCTGGTATATCAACTGCTGTATCAGAAGGAAAAGGAAATGGACTCCAGCACTTATTGCAACAATATCCTGAACTATTAACACCCTTCAATTACAAGGAACCCATTCTACATAATGCGAAACGCAATATTAGAACTGATGAACCCCCAGTTTACGCTAGTCCGAGGCGATTGCATCCTGAGAAATATAAAATTGCTAAGGCGGAATTTCAGCATATGCTGGAATCAGGAATCATTTGTTATTGTCCAGTCTGTGTGCAACCCCCATACATATGGTCCCTAAAGCCGAGACAGGAAAGTGACGACTTTGTGGCGACTTTCGTTTACTCCACGCACAAACAGTCCCTGACAAATACCCTATTCCACACATCAAAGATTTCGCGATCATTTTGCAGGGAGCCAAAAATTTTTACGAAACTGGACTTTCGTAAGGCCTTTCACCAGATTCCTGTCGACGAGACAGATATCCATAAAACGGCTGTAACTACTCCGTTTGGACTCTACGAAGTCACGCGTATGCCTTTTGGTTTGAGGTACGCTGCGCAATCATTCCAAAGGCTAATCGACGAAGTTCTACGCGGTCTCAGTTTTGCATTCGCTTATATCGATGACATTTTCATCGCAAGTAGGAGTTTCGAGGAACACAAAATTCATGTGGAACAAGTTTTTAAAAGATTAACACACTATGGATTAAAATTAATCTTGCGAAATGCGAGTTTGCGGTACCTAAAATAGCATTCCTGGGTCATGTGATAGACGGTACTGGAATTACACCCGTCACTAACAAAATAGAAACTATCCAGAATTTTCCACAACCCAATACACTTCGGCAGCTCCGACGATTTATAGGTATGATTAACTACTATCGTCAGTTTAAACAACGGCAAGTAAACAGCTTACATTGGAAGAAGAGTGATAACAATAACAAGTTTACTTCCCGTTGTTTAACTGCTGGCAAACACTTTTACCACTTACAAACCTCCTACGTAATCAACGAAAAAAGAATAGTAAAATCACATTTAACGATGAAGAACTGACAGCATTCAATAACGCTAAAAAAAAACCTTATAGAATATACTAAACTTTCATACGTTACAGAGAGCGAAGATGCCAAACTCACTCTTACAACAGATGCATCTGCAGAGACTATTGGAGCGGTATTACACCAACAATACAAAGATATTAAACAAGCGTTAGCGATCTTTTTCGATTAAATTACAGCGCAACGCAAGTATAGCGCATTTTCTCGTGAACTGCTTGCGATATACCTTTCAGTAAAACATTTTCGACATTTGTTAGAGGGCAGGGAATTTATCATCTTCACAGATCACAAGCCCCTAATTTACGCTCTACACTCAAAGTTTGATAAGTATAACCCACGAGATATTCGTCAATTGGACTACATCGCTCAGTTTACTTCTGATATCAAACATATTAAAGGAGACGAAACATCGTCGCAGATACACTCTCCAGAACATCACAGTACAATCGAATCTAAGCAGCTAGATTTTGATTACATAGCCAGTGAACAGAGAAAGGATAATACATTGGACGAAGTAAGAAATAATACATGCTTGCGACTTGAGCAACGCCCAATCCCTTTCAGCAATAATACCTTGTTATGTGAGGTTAGCACTAAAAACATTAGACCGTACGTCCCGCCCTAGTTTAAGAAGGCAAATATTCGATCATTTCCATTCCTTATCTCATCCAGGCTGGAAAGCTTCAGTAAAGTAAATCTCGGATAGGTTCGTCTGGCCGTATATGTCCTCGGACATCAAGAAATGGACCCAGACTTGAATCGGATGCCAAACAACAAAAATTCACCAACACACCAAATCACCATCCGGTAATTTTCCGGCGCCAGACGGTCGTTTCAGACATATCCACGTTGACCTGGTTGGTCCGTTGGAACGAGTGAATGGTTATGAATATTTACTCACCATAGTTGACGGATTTACACGTTGGCCAGTGGTAGTACCGTTGCAGTTGACTACCGCTGAAGCAGTGGCACGAGCTATATTTTACGAATGGATATCGGTGTACGGATTCCCCCCAATTATCACGACAGACCGAGGACCGCAGTTTCAATCAACATTGTTTTCTGAATTCACAAATTTACTAGGTGTCAAACACATAAAAACAACTGCATACCATCCATGCGTCACTGGTTTAGTCGAGCGTTTCCACCGACAATTAAAAGCATCTTTTACTGCCAGTGCGGATAATCGTTCCTGGCTAGATAGACTACCATTTGTTCTATTAGCACTCCGAAATACAGTTAAAGAAGATCTTCAATGCACTGCATCTGAATTAGTTTTCGGGAGCCCATTAATTCTGCCGAGTCAAATGGTAGAAAGTGAAATATCTACAATGCCATCGACTCAATTTATAAAAGATTTGCGAGATCGAATGTCTGTTCATGAATGTACGCCGACACGCACGGCTAAAAAGTCAGTATTTGTCCCCAAAAGTTTGGACACTTGCGATTTTGTATTCCTGCGTGGTGACGCAGTTAAAAAGCCACTCGCGCCAAATTATGCTGGTCCACACAGAGTTATCTCTCGGACACCCAAATACTTCACTGTTTTAATTAATGAAAAGCAAACTACTGTCAGCATAGACAGACTTAAACCAGCATTTCTAGATAGTGTGAATAATGCATCAAATCTACCAGATCAAGTATTAGCTTCCCAGATCAGGGACGAGTCTGACACTGTTCCCACGAAAACTACCAGAACAGGTAGACATGTTCATTGGCCATCCAGATACAGCACCTATTATACATATTGAAAGTTTTGTTCCTGCAACTTCCAACTGGGGGGAGTATTTTAGCATTCCGCTACCACCTTTTTTTTTTATCAATATCCATTTTTGTACAAAAAGTGGATCACAGAGCTTATTCAGGTTAATGTATATTTTCAGAAAATCTCAACTTCTAATTGGTCACTTAATATTTAATAACACCGACCTAGTTCTCGACCTAAGCAAAAAAATAATTCCGTCAAAATCTCTCAAGCCTCTGTGACACGTGACCAAAGTTAGCAATAAAATATGAAATGCTTTTCTTCTTCGACAGTGAGCTGATCGGAATCCTTTGAACTCGTCACACAGTTCCAGGCTTTACGTTAAAGTTCCTAAACATGATCCCAGCCCGAAAGAACACTTACTCTCACAGCAATATTTTATCACGAACAATCAACTCAAGTTTTTTACATTCAACTTAATACACGAATCTTTTTCATACGCTTTCAAGCTCAACGTTAATTATTGCAATTAACATAAACACAGCTTAAGAACCACTTACTCCAACTAGAATATTCTCTTCGAACAAGTGAAAACAAATCAAAGAGCGACAATTCCGTAAACCTTAAAATAAGTAAACAATATTTCTCCACTCTAAGTACAAACTTGAACTGTTTTTATCATTTTCTTAAAGTACAATAATACCAAAACATACTTTCATTACAATCTATCAAACCAGAACTTTGACAACATTTCAATGTAAACATAAAAGGACGTTTGAACTTTTTAAAACCATCTCTTTACTCCAGTTGTTTGTATCTCTTGTTTATATAAATATTTTATTCATTGTTGTGCAAAAACTGTTGTTTCTCATGTTGTCCATATTCTATGTTTGTTAAATACTAAAATTTAATGAGAGGAAATTGTTAATTTCATCACGCCGCTTAATTTACTCAGCAATTTTTCATCCATATAATCCATTAACACAACCTCCACAAACTCAATTTGTTGGTCTCTATTTGGTTAATTAACAAAGAAGAAAGTGGGAGATTGTTAGGATGAGTGAAGTTACTTCCCATGATATGAAGATGCTGTAAATGAGATTACCAAGAGGGAACCCAAGAAAATGTTATTAAGCTGGAAATTTCAATGAAGAAAAAAAAAACTGTTGCAGAATTAATTAACTTAACTGAAGATATAGGGTTCAGAATAGTTTAAAAACTAATAAATGTAATGTCAAAATTATAAATGTAATAGTCTTGAAATAAAATAAATACTAATGGAATTTCTATTAGATTATGTAAAAATGTTATTTTTATTATGTTTAAAAATGTTAAAATTCTATGTTTAACCGTCTAGGTTGTTTTTTTACACACGTTTTTTCGTGAGAAGTGTATTTTTATGAAGACCAGACAATTTGTGTGAAAATTGTTACATTTTTATGGCCCTTTAGGCTCAAGCAGTTGACCGCCAAAATTATTTGTCGTGGATTTGTTTTTCGAATTCTTGGAGAAGGGTTTCATATATATTGGCCAATGAGAGCCGATCTCTTGAAGCCCTTGCAAAAACTTGAAGTGAGCCGATATGACAGTCGCCTTGTCAATAAAAAGGACTGCTATCAGCGGATAAAGGGGGAGACCTCTGATGAGAATGATCTGTTGACGAAAAAGCTCTTAACGGACAAAAAGGAAAGTATTAGCGGACATGCTTCAAGAGGACTGGTATGGCCAGAGGGGTTCATAAACACACGAGGAGAAGATTTTTGAACAGCAGGGGGGGGGGGCAATGCAGGTCGACAACATCAAAGAAGTCATTTGTTATCAAGAAAGGAATATCAAAGAAGGAGGCACAAGTTACCAGAAAGCCCCGGACAGGCCAAAATTTCAAGTGAAAATTCTCTTGTCATTGCACAGCCTAAAGCGAAAAGATTTTGAGGAAATTTTCCTAAGCACGACGAACTGTGTGAAGTTAAAAGAAACCTTTTTTTTTTCAAAATAACCTTTGTTTATACACTGCCATCTTGTATTGTTTTCTCTTTTTGTCATTGATGAAATCCTTGTTTTTCCTTTGCTGTAATTTTTTACTTTTCGTTGGCAAAATCTTTGAAATGGTTATCCTGCTTTTGAGGCACACAGAAGGTAATTTTTTGTGCATACTTATATTGTATAACTTTTCATAATTGTGCAAACTGTAAATAAATGTGTTTTTCCTTTCGAAATTTTACGCAGTGGTTGTCTTGATTTAATTTTTGCGTTTCTTGTGTCTTGCTGTTTCTACTAAGTTTTTGTGTTTGGCACACGAACTTGGCTTTGGTAAGAATAATTTTTTTATAATCAGACCAGCCTAAAAATTGTGTTCTCAAAAATGAATTAGTTAAAACATGACATAAAAGGTTAATTTTGATTCTTCATAAATTTCAGTTCAACAGTTAATCCCTTACAACTTCTTGCTATGATTCATAGCACAACAGAGATGAAGCTAATTTTTTTTCAGTAGTACATCAATAAAAACACTCATCTTTATACCATTTAAAAACAGCCAGAAGCACAATTTGACAGTCGGACAAAAATAGGTCAAAAGCATACCATTCTAAACTTACGATAAAAACGTGTCTATTGCAGGTACATGCCTGAAACTTTAAAAATTTTACTAATTTTGTATGAGGAATTCAATAAAACAGTTCTTTTCTCTGTAATATGAATATCTTATACATGTGTTTAATCTTGGAAAATGTGAAATTATGCAATTTTTAACTTGTCAAAAAAGGACAAACGGCTACAAAACTTAAAATCTTTTTTCATGAAATGAATCATTGGCCAATCTTTGAAACAAATACTTATTGTAAAGCTTTAAAATCATTTATCTTCAAGCTAAAAAACGTAAAATGAATAAAAAATACATTTATTGGAACTGATGAAAATGGATTTCTGGCCATTTGGAATGGTCCTCCTGCATTTCCTCTTCTAATGGTGCTTTGCAGTCTGATTTTGTTCATAAGCTTCTGTTATATTCCAATATATGGAATGATGATAGGATATGGAGTGTTCCAAGAATATTGGAACACTCCATATCCTATCATCACTTGAAAGTGGTATTGTACCAAAGTCCCATCTAAAGACAATTGATGATGCCACTTGTGAAGTATCATCTAAAAACAACAACATAATCAACTGTTTCTATCTTTGGTTGGAACTAAAATTTTGATCATAGCACTGAATGGATATTGTAATATCAATGACTTGGCCAATGTAAAAGTTGGAGTAATAGTATACTGTAACTCACTGGGCTTGGCATTTGTAACTGAAGGTTATTTGAAGTGGTGGTTCTTCATCACAAATGCTCAAATTGGTTGAGTACACAGATTCACTGAGTGCCTTTTCTTGTTTCCTTTGTTTCTTTAGAGGTGGAGATGAAGTTCCATTAAAAGTTATATCACTGTAATGTCTATTCCCTTCTTCACACAGTTTTTAACTTTATCAGCATACATTGCAAGGAGTTTAGTGTCTTCTTCAGCTTGCTTCTCCCACTTAGAAGAAAGCTACTTCTTGGCGTGTGGAGTTCATCAGCCACTGAAAGATTAAATGTAAGTTTTATTAAACACCCAGGTACGGGTCTCTGGAGAGACCACAATACACAAACACTTAACAGTTATCCGATTAAAACATGATGTTATGCTTATAGTCTCCCATAACACCGTAAGAAAAAATCAAATTTGGAAAAGACAACGTTTGCAAAGTTGAAGGAAAGAGGCAATCGATCTGGACATTAAGGTCGATTTTGTGCAATTTTCAGCGTAAATGCTATCATAGATTCAACAGGCATCTAATGCTGACCCAACAATGTGCAAACTAAAGAACATGATCTTACAAGGTTGGCCCGACGCAGTCAAAGAAGTTGACAAGGATATGCAACCATACTGGCCCTATTGGGATGATTTATCCATAGTTTTTCGTCATTTGTGTTAGTTTGGCAGAAACAAGCAATGAATGTGGTTTGAGCGTTACTGTTAAATTCAGCAACAATTATGCAATCAGATATTTTTTCAACAGATAGTTAATTTCCTGAGTCTTTAAGAGAGAGAAGTATACCAACTCTGCCGACTGTGGAACCTTGGGAGTTTCTGGTGGCTGAGACGGTGATAAATTGGTATTGATCAAGGTTGTTATAATTCAGGTCTGTGTCAGGGTGATGGTACCTGTGCTCCTGGTTGCTCATGATGTCAATTTTATTTTGCTTTGTGCAAAATAGAAGCTCTTGTTTTCTGCTAGTCTTTGACAAAGTTCATGAATTGAAAGTGCTGTAAATAATAGGACTTTTGCATTTCATGAACTTTGATGTAGAGTTTTGTTTGTGGTTCATGCATCTCCCCTTTCGCAATTACCTCACTACTAAGAGTTGAGAGGTGTCTGGTCATCTGTTTCATGAGAAACAAGGTTTTGAATTAGGAACAGAGTAAGCAGGGGCTGGAACCCTGGTGCAGTTAGTGGACGTCATGATAGTTCTTTCGGTAACTGATACAAAATGTGGGATGCCAACCCTGCATCTGGGTGTTTTTGTCAAGACACCATCTCTAGAATGACTGCCACCCAAGGCTAAAGACTTCTTTCAATTTATGAAGTGAAATATCCAGCGCCAGACACCAACTTGGAATTTGAATTTCCGTGGACACTCCAGCTCCGGATTTGTCCTCGGGATTTGCTCCTGAAGCTATTCTCATAATTGAGTATGGCCACAAGGTAGCGGAGGTTTAAAATCAGAATTTTCCTTCTCTTAGATGAATTACCCCCCCCCCGGGCTGACGAATTTTATCTACTCGAAATGTATACATACACGCATAAAAACATATATATTTAACACTTGTTGCGGAAGCGAAGAATGAGTAACCTGGAAGACAGAACTTGTCGCCGTTGTTATTAATGCTGTAGAGGTTAATTTCTTCTTCGCCTCAGCAAACGCGAATTCAAGGAAAAAGAATACATCGGATTCTGGGTAAATAAATGTATAATTTATTTATATATATACAAAGCCATCAAACTACTAACCGTTGCTGTTGTAAAGGCAACAGAGTGGGAGAGGAAGAAAGAAAGAGAAAGAATGTTGGTGGCTGTTGGCTAGTGTTCTAAGAAGACGGCGGCGTCGGCATTGAAAGTTGAAATTGATGGCATCGCGTTCAATGTGCCTGTTGCGTTCTCGGCCAGCCTCTGCGTGTCGACATCTTAGTTGTCTCTCTTACGTTTTACGGCGGTGAATCGGGGAATTTATATCAGTCATATCGGCTCCAAATCACCACAGTTTGGGTCTTTTAGCGGGAGTCATTTTTACTGGCTTCGTTTAATACAGAAAACATGCGTCGAGCCATGATGCGCAGAGACACGTTTTCGCATTCTGCTTTGAGTCGTCAAGCAGTCAACATCCGATTTATATAGAAGAGTGTAAGAGACACGACACACTGGATATCGGAGTAAACATCGCCGTCAAATGTACCACATATATTATTATATATATTTAAAAAATAATATAAATAAATAAGAAAGGAATAAAATTATCATCAAATATATGAAAATAGTTTATTATTATTTTTGTTAAAATATTTGAAAGATAAATAATAAACAAATTGATTAGTAGTAAATGAAACAAAATATCGTTATGACTCGAACGCTTTTTCTAGAAAATATGAAAATACGTCCATAAAAAATGTTACGTTACAATTAATAAATAAGAAAAGAATAAAAATCAAATCATAGGCAAATGTTGTTAAAAACTAGATTACAATTCTAAATGCATTTTTTTTACAATTTTGAAAATGATCTCCTCTTTCATAAAAAGAGAGAAATGTTACGCTTAAACATAGAGTAGAATTATTCATGCCAATGTATAAGTAATAACACATGCAATGCATTGAATGTTTTTAATGTAATAAATAATCATAATTCTCTGTGAGATATTCTTAATAAATTAAACTTGCTAAATACACTTAAAATAAAACAATCGATGTATAACACGACTTAAAAATAAACAAATATGTATAAACATATTATAAAAATATGTATATTAAGAATTATAAGTTCATAATAATATAACGAAAAATAATCTTTCACTCTCTTGCTTGGGAGCCGGTAAAAAACCATCCGTGAGTGCCATTTCTTTGCCTGGGCGATAGACAATTGTCATGTCATACCATTGTAGGCGTAATAACATTAACTGGAGGCGAGGCGGTGATGCAGTCAGGTTTTTTAGGTTGATCATCTCTAGAGGCTTGTGATCGCTTTCCACTTGGAAGGCACAACCATAGACGTATGTTCAGAAACGCTCACATCCAAACGCAATAGCTAGGAGCTCCCGCTCAATATTAGCATATCGTTGCTCTGTTTCCGTCAGCGATTTCGATGCAAATGATATGGGTTTTCCCTCCTGTAGCAAAGCTGCACCAAGGCCTCTATTGGATGCATCTACCACAGTTTCTTTTTCCGGATCATAGTACGTCAACAGCATTTCTTTACAAATCAGGTCTTTGATTTTTGTAAGGACTTCTGGTGACTTTCAGCCCACCTGTACTCTGATTCGTTTTTAGTAGATCTCTCATTGGTGATGTGAGATGAGAGAGATGTGGAATGAAGGGTGCCATATAGGTAATGATTCCTAGCACTCTTTGTAGGTCTGCGATGATTTTCGGGATGGGTAACATTTTGATTTCCTCCACTTTTTTGGCATCAGGGCGTACTCCGTTTTTGTCATATATGGCCCCCAAAGAAGTGTATCTGCTTTTGGTCTATTGTGCATTTTTCGCTGTTAAACTTGAGCCCTTCAAACTGCGCTATCTTCATCAGGTTGTGCAGATTTCTGTCATGTTCTTTGGTTTTGCCATAAAGCCGTCTATTAATCCTAATGTGCCTGGGAATTCTTCCAGAACCATATCCATTTTCTGCTGGGATACATCCTGGGACATGACCAGGCCAAAAGGCATTCTCTGGAAGCAATACCTTCCAAAAAAAGAAGCTGTGATTCAGGATCAAGCTTGATCAACCAGTATCCATTTTCGAATCCAATTTGGAAAAGTACTTGGCATCAGAGAGTTTGTGCGCGAGCTTCTCCATTGTGCGAGTCTTGTGGTGACATCGCATGATGGCTCTGTTTAGATTCTTAGGGTTCAAGCACAGACGGAGTTTGCCATTACTCGTGCGAACATACACTAGGCTGTTAACCCATTCTGTAGGCTCGCTCACTCTGCGAATGATTCCCTGTTTCATCACGTCATCCAGCTCGGATTTAATCTCATCTCTCATATGGATGGGACATTCCCTGGGTACGTGGATGGTTGTTCGGTTTTAGGCAATATGGTATTCGCCTGTGAAACTGCCTATGCAGTCGAACTGATCCGGGTATATGTCTCTCAGGTCCTTCACAGAGTTGATCTGTGCCTGGTTCCCTTGGGTGACACAGTGCATCGTAATGAGTTTCAGGTGTCTGAATGATGGTAGTTCTATTATTGTAGGTTCCTCTGAGGTTACCACGAAGAACTTGAGTGTTTTCCACTCTTCTTTGTAGGTGCACTATATGCTAATAGAATCATGATGAGGGATGCTGGATCCATTATATACAGTCAGTGCATTTGGCTCTTTATGCGTTGCACCAGAGAATGGCTGTCCAGTGGTGCTGACTTTGCGAGGGAACATTTTGCGGAAAATACGTAAGAGGTGGGTGTTGCCTTCAGTTCCTGCGTCAACCTTGGCTTTTAGCTAGTGGGTGCCTGGTAGGTTGGGAAGGTTGATGTCAAGTTCTGCGAAAACCTCAATCCTCGTGTCTTTTTTATTTTGCTGCTTAATTGCATCAAAAGACATTTGTGCAGATTGTTCGTATAAATCGTCACCTTGACAGGCATTAAGTGAGTAGACACGGTTTCTACGTTCCTTGTCCTGACGGCTGTACTGCTGGTCTCCATGGGTTTCCCGGTATCCAGATTTAAATTAGTGTCTATTTTGCGTGGTGTGTTCGTGTGCGTCTTCCTTTCATTTCTTGTCTGTTGTTACAGTGGTTTCTTCGTCCACAAACTGAGCATATAGTATTCCATGCCGGACACTTTTCTTTCTGGTGGGAATGCATGCTGCCACATCGTTTGCAGCTGCTATACTTTACAGAGTCAATTTCCTGGTACTTTCTATCTTGGATTACTGCCAGTTGCTTCATATCGCCTATTGAAGCTTCGTGGACCCTAGACATATTAAGGACTTCCTCAAGTGTCAATCCTTCTCCTTTTGCTAATAACTACTTTTGCAATTCCGGGTGTTTAGTTGCGGAGATAACATACTCTAGTAACCATTCCTCAGTGTCTACTGCATCTCGGAACTTGCATTTTTTTTTGCCTGCAACCTGCATCTCGCTACAAAATCATCCATACTTTCTGTATCTTTCTGTCTGTATAGACGAAGTTAAAAACGATCGATGTGAAAGTTCAATTTTGGCTCTAACTAGGTATCCCAACACTCAGCTTACAGCCGATGAAATTCTTAACTAAACACTAAAAAATGCATATATTCAACTCGCCATGTTATTTCATTCAATATCTCCATAAAAACATAATGCATGCCAAATAAAAGCTTATTTCATGAACTTTGTTTCTATCTTATTTATTTTTATATGTACTACAGTGTGCGAGGAACATTACAGTTTGAAAATAGAGACATTTTGGTGATTTCGCAAAATTTTGGCCATTTTTTTCACTGACGGCAGTTTAGACTTCCTCAAATTTTGTAATATGCGCACTCCGCAGGGTTTATTACAATTTTGGTAAAACGTTAGTTTGAAAGTTAACATTCTAAGCTTCATTTTCATATATTGTATATCTTTTAATTTTAATAAGAAGTTTGTAAATAATTAAAATGAAAAGTTGGATCGTAAATTCAAATGCTTCTTGTAAAAATAAAACACATAAAATATATCATTAAAATGCTCATTTAATAATCTACGAAACTAAATGAAAACCAAATATGAAACGATAGCTCCATTTTGTGCGTGTGTGATTATGTGTAACCATGTGCGACTCGCTCGGCCATCATTTCAACTCCACGAGAAACTTAATACACAGCGTCAACACGGACACAAAAGAATCGACCAGCATGTTTTCTATGGAGGAAATTTTCAAGGAAATTGCTAAGAATTTGTTTTAAATATTAATTTTCTATGGTATGTAAAATGTGAATGGGATTTAAAAATCGTTTTCGTCATAAAAAATATGAAACAAAAATCGATTTGTTTACTTTAAGCTCAGATTCAAATCACAAAAAAAAAAAACGTAGGACTTATTGATCGAAAAATGTTCATATTCAAAGAATGAGATAAAAAACATTCTACAAAAAATTCTAGAATGTCTTTTATGTTTTTGCAGTATTCTCACAATAATTATCAGCATTTCAGTTACCAAGTAACATTTTGTTTAAAAGTTACCCCTTTAAACAATTTTCTTACTTTTTAAATTATCTAATGAATGGATTTTAGTTACGATTTATTGCTATCTAGATGCAAATTTATGATTTAATATTCATTTTCCTAATTTATTGTCATTTCTTAGTAATATTTATTTCATACGGATTATTAGTAATCATTAGTGGGTATTGCTTGGCGTGTGTAAAGCTTCTCTCTCTCTACAGTCCAGAAATTGTACATGTTGAGTCAGGACTGTACTTGTTCAGCATCTGCTCCATATACATTTTAATCTGTTGATTTTAGGTCATTTAACTATGATAAAGGGAAAGAGCACCCCCAGATATGAAATTTGGTGTTTCTAGTGTAAGAAGTATTCATTTTATGACACAATTCAAGCAAGTCTAAAATCGGCCTTTCAAATACCTTGTGACAAAAGGTTAAAAAGCAATTTTTTTCAATTTTGAAGTGGAATAATCCAGAATATATTCATTCTATCACTCCCCAAAATATTAGGCATTGTTGTAAAAAGAGTTTGAGATGAAGTGAAACAAGGCTGAGTCCATATAGCTTGAGTGAAGCTTTATTCCACTAGAAATCTACTCCGGTAGCGAACCGTAAGAAAAAAATGGCCGACTGCCTCGTAAAGAGAGAAAGACGAAAATAGGGGGAAATCAATCAGTCCTGGAAAGTCAGGGAAAGATTAGATAATTCCTTTATTTTCACCACATTCTCCGCCACTTAAGAAAAAGTTCAGGTTTGGAAGTTCTTCTGGCAAGGGGTGGTTTCTATGGGTGTATCTGCTCAAACTGAAAGTAGAGAAAGGAGAAAAACAGATGTTCAAAGCTGATAATTTTCAGCTAAATACGGAGGTTTTCGACGAATTCTAGAAGAGCGTCGAAGATTCGATACATCAGCGTCTTCTGAAGAGTTCCTCTGGAAGCTATCCAAGGGCAGAGGATGGGGAGATGTAGGAGTGGAATTTACAGTGGGGATGGTTTTCGGGGGCAGCTGAATCGTCAATAACAGTATTTTCCAGAGCACTCGGCAGAGGAGGAGGAGTAGGAGTGTTAGACTGGATAGGGGCGTCCACTGGATCAAGTTCTGTGTGTGAACCGTTTGGCTTGCCATCCAATGGTGCAATATGGCGTAGAGACACTGTCGTTTCTCGTCCGTTGTTAAGTCGCACGTGAGCGTAGTTCGGATTGACTTCGAGTATGTCAACTGTCTCAACTAAAGGCTCATATTTACTCCGCGTACATGGCGCCTCAGGAGCGCCGATTTTGATTTTGTTAACCATGTTGGTATGGAATCACCAGAAGCTGATTTCCTTTGGAAATTAAACAAACGTTCATGAGGAGTACAGTTCGAGGCAGTGGAAAGCAATGAGCGAATGCAGTGGAGTGCTACATCTAGAACCTTTTCCCAACTAGCAACTGGGAGATTACTGGACCGTAGAGCCAGGCTCACCGTTTGCCAGATGATACCATTGTACCTATCTGCTTGTCCATTGCCCTGTGGATTAAAGGCAGTTGTTCGGCTGGTAGCAATGCGTCGAGAAAGTAGAAACGCCTTTAATTCGTCCGACATAAAAGCTGTACCACGACCAGAGTGCACAAAAGAAGGGTCTCCAAAAATGGAAAATAAACTGGTTAGATGTTTCTTGACAGTCGCTGCTGAGACATCAACACAAGGGTAAGCGAAAGGAAAACGGGAGTATTCGTTAACCACAGTAAGTAGGAACCGATTGCGAGAATTTGAAGGTAAAGGTTCCTTGAAGTCTATACTTAATCTGTCAAAGGGTTGACTTGCTTTTATGAGTGTTTGAGGGGGCATTTTAATGAATCTAGGCTTTATCTCGGAACACACCTGGCATGACCTGGTTACTGCTCTTACATCTTCTACAGAGTATGGCATATTTTTACTTCTGACGAAATGCAGCATTCTTGTTACCCCAGGGTGACATAAATCTTTGTGCAAGATATGTAGTTTGTTAACAGAGATGGTAGAAGAGCAAATTCGTGATAAAGCGTCCGCAGCAGCATTTTGTTTTCCCGGACGATATACTATGTCGTAACTGAAACAGGCAAGTTCTAATTTCCATCTTGTGATCTTCTCGTTTTTTATCTTGTTTTTACTTTTAAGATTGAACATGAAGGAGACAGATTTCTGATCTGTGATAAGCTTAAAATGTCTCCCGAGTAACAAGTGTCTCCACTTTCGAATCGCTTCTACAATTGCATAGGCCTCCTTTTCAACTGATGAGTGCTTTTGCTCGGCAGAAGTTAAAGTTCTTGAAAAGAAAACTACAGGCCGACGGTTTTGGGTTAGAATACCTTTCGGGGGACTGCTTCCACCTCTCACTGTTTGTGGACTAACTGCAATTAATAATGTCCCTTACCCCTCTCTGTTTGCGAATCTAACTTCTGATTGTCATCCAATAGCCGTAAAATCCAGGAGACATAGTCTACCTGACCTAAATTCATTCATTCAGAAATATCGCGTATGCTGAAGGAAGGAATTATGGCGAGCCCAAACACTGGTAGTGTCTCCTGAAAATCACAAGAAGAGACTCGTCATAGATTATTCCCAGACGATAAATCACTCTTCTGGATCCTTATCCACTTACTCGGATAGAGGACATGGTAAATGAGAGTGCCTGTTATCAGGTATTTAGCACTCTTGATCTAACCAGTGCCTATCACCAGGTTGCCATCAAGCCAGAAGAACGAAAATATACTGCCTTCGAAGCTGCTGGGTCTCTGTACCAATTTTGTCGAATCCCTTTTGGAGTGACCAATGGCGTAGCAAGTTTCCAGCGAGTCAATGATGACATTATCAGGCGAGGAACCTACGTCTATATCGACAACGTTACTATCTGTGGTCATAACCAGGCAGAACATGACAACAATCTAAAGAAATTTATGAATAGTGTGGCAAAGTACGGCCTAACACTGAATAAAAGCAAATGTCATTATTCACTTAGTTCGGTGGACTTGCTTGGGTATACTATAAGCATGGCTTCAGTAAAACCTGACCCTGACAGACTCAAAGG
The DNA here is from genome assembly GCA_964036315.1 of Acanthosepion esculentum. NCBI lineage: Eukaryota > Metazoa > Mollusca > Cephalopoda > Sepiida > Sepiidae > Acanthosepion > Acanthosepion esculentum. Next base: position 18,423,104 of record OZ038512.1, on the reverse strand, counting down.
ATTGGTGGATCTGCCAGTACCTCAAGACAATACCTCTCTCCGACGAGCAATGGGAATGTTCTCTCAGTTCTCTAGGTGGATATCAAATTTCTCCGAAAAATTACATCCCTTAACCAGAGTTGCCCATTTTCCTCTCGCTAAAGAACAAACGGATGCCTTCAAGCATCTAAAGGGGGAGATCGCAAACTCGTGCCTGGTGGCTATAGACTCTACTTTACCTTTTGAGATTGAGACTGATGCTTCGGAACATGCTATTGCTGCCTATCTAAGCTGGTATGATTTTTACAGAAAAATAGAGGCGACATCGCTCTGAAAGCGTTATTATCCATTATGCAAAAAAAAAAAGCAATTGAAATAAGTGGAATACACTATGATAAGATGTTTGACACATTTACTTGTTTTGTTTCATTGAACAATTTTTACTGCGAACATTATTTTCTATTTTTTTGCTTTGTTATTTAAAAAAAATCGCATATGGCCGGAGGTAGAAGTTTTTTTTTTTTTACTTCTTCCACTCATAAAGCTTTAAAAGGGGTCTTAAGTCCATTTTCTTGGCATAACTTTTTCCTGGTTATTATTGTCCGGTAGTGTATTATTTTTCTGTTGAGAATATTTTCATTTTACCGCTGCCACCATGTAACAGTATTTAATGAAGACAGGAGACACTTTTAATACGTTAGGGTTTCTTCTGCCATCTTTTTATCTCCCTACACTGAACCAAGGGGAATAACTCTTGAGGGATTATCATGACATACTATCGTTTTTGGAATTCTATTTCGTGAAAATATGATCCTTAACGCTTGTTTCACGTTCGAACTTCTTTTATTGGAGATCTGTATTATTTCTGGCCAGCCTGAATACGAATCTACCAGTATTAGTAATAACCCTATTCTATTAACATGAGCATGAATCGTGTATTCTCTCTCAAGGTTAAGACTCTTTAGGCCATGTATGTGTTTTTGTCAGTCTAAATTTTCTTGACATTACACATTTTGCATCTTTTTATGTATTCTTCTACATCTGTAGCCTTAATCTCCTTTGCGTAGACGTTATTCCGCAATGAACATAGTCACGTATGCTTTTTATGATTTTGTTCCTTTGCGTTGTTGGCGGAACCACTGAGTCTCCATTACAAATTGCACCATTTTGTACGATTAACTTGTGTGTAATCAGTTTAAAATGTCTTTCTGTCCGTGAACAATATACTGTTCAATGTGGGATCTCTCCTTTCTCAATTTCAGAAGTCATAAATCTCAATCTCGACAAAACATCTGCATGAAAAATATCTAAGTCAAACGCCATTAGCATTAAGGCCCATCTTATAATTCTAGAAGACGTTACGTTAGGAAGTTTTTCCTAAGATTAAATATGGATTCTAAAGGTCTATGATAGAACCTTAGTAGGAATTCCTTTCCAATAAGCAACTGATGAGCTCTATTTGTTGTCCATATTATGGCCAATGTTTGTTTCTCAATATTTGAATAGTTCAATTCGGCTTTTGACAATTTTCTCGAATGATACATAATAGGACGACCATCCTGAGTTAATATTCTGCCAAAATTGAGTATTCACCTGTGTCACTTGTTACTACTATTTCCTATCTAGGGTCGAATATTTTGACTACTAGCTTTTTTGCCCGAACAGCTTTTAAATGTCCAAATGCCACTTATTGTTCTTTTGTCCAAATAAATTCCACATTCTTTTTTCTTAAAGCAACAAAAGTTTCCGTCAATTCGGAGTATCGCTCTACATATCATCTGTAGAAATTTACAAGTCCTAAACGGATTCCAATTCTTTTAACGACTGGTCTGGTGATATGCCTTCATATATAGATGATATGGAATATCCCCAAAATGATATGTTTTTAGTGATGTGCACACATTTTTTTCGTTAATTGTTACCGCAGCATTTTTTAATTTATTCAAAACCATATTGGTTTTCCACTTTAATTTTTCATTGTTAATAGCACCAACACAAATATCATCCTGGTAGCATATTGTATTTTTTTTATATCGCTATCAATAACTTGTTCCATAACCCTTTGAAAAATTCCACTTGTAGAATTCTTAATACACCCATTGGCGTGTTTATTATACTGACTTCTTTAAAGTCTTCGTCAATACCTATTTGATAGTATGCCGACTTTAAATCCATTTTAGGAATGTTTTCATACCCACAAGGGAGTTCAAAGCCCAATCTACATTGGGGATAGGAAATGAGACTACACATATTTTGTGGTTTACACCTATTTTGTAGTCACTACAAATGCTCAGATCCCCTTCCTTCTTTCTTAAAATTACTAACAGGGAGGCCCATATGCTTCCTCCTGGAGGGACTCGTTCAAGTAAATCTTGTTCCAGTACTTTTTTTTTAAAAATTCCTCAACTATTGGTATTAGATGGACTGACACTTTTTGTGCTTCAAAATATGAGGGAAAGACATTTTCCTTTGCTTCATAGTTCTTTTAATCTTCCGGATTCTTCTGCCTTAACGTTGTTTACCAATTTTGCCGAATTTATGTTCAATACATCCTATTAGCTCGTGATTCTTTTCACAGTTTGTCATGATAACTGGTAATACGTTAAACTTATTCGTCATAGGCTTCTAAATAGCCTAATGTTTTTATCACGAATCCGTCGAACTGGACAAAGCCTTTCTTTAATCTTGGATTTCCTAATTTCTTCCAGATGTCTGGGTATCAGCGTCACATCACCTCCCGTGTCTAGTTGCATGTCCAATAAACCACTATTGATTCGAATTTTTAATAACCCTTTTTCATTTTGTTTCAATGAAAAGACATCCTTACTTATTTTCTCTTCATTTTGTTGGGTTGTCTCTGCGTCTTTCTTTTTGGATTTACACATACGTTTAAAATGATTCATTTTGAGACACTCTTTTGATTTTTTTATATGCCGGATATATTTGTTTTTCTGTTTAGGTTGATATCCACAAAAAAGCATAGCTTATTTTATCATTTTTCTTTATGGCGTATGTGACCATTTCCTCTATCAGAAATAACTCGCTGCATTAATTTTTTCTTGGGTGCTATGTTTTTTTTTACTATTAGTTGATTTATATCGTCAAACGTCATTTTCTTCACTTGCCTTGGATGTGCAATTGCTGATAATTTTATAATGGCCTCACAAGCAGCAGTTGTCAAGAAAAGATCTGTTATTTGGTTTACTCCTCCAATTGACTTCAAATCCTTTAGCGTTTGTGTTCTAGTTTTATCTGCTCGTATCCTAAACAACGCTTGTGCGTATTCATAATTATCCAGTGATAATTGTTCGTTCGATTCGGTAGATATCCGCGACGCCATTGTAGTACAGTGTTACTGACTCACAGGAAGTAGTATGCACTCAACTGCATCATGGGTAACAGGTATATGTAAATGAGTCAGCTCAATATATATATATATATATATATATATATATATATATATATATATATATATATATATATATATAAGAGATTATAATAAAAACATTTTAAATCGCTACACAAAAACTTTTCAATACTATGATTGTACTTCCTCAGGCGATGGTGGGTAACTAGTGATAAAATGATTTTTAGGGAAATTTAAAAACAAATCGTTACCTATTTTCCGAAAGTTAAAGGGGTGGGGCATGAGGTCAGAATTAATATATATATATATATATATATATATATATATATATATATATATATATATATATATATATATATATATATATATATATAGAGAGAGAGAGAGAGAGAGAGAGAGAGAGAGAGAGAGAACTCATTTACGTATAAAGTCACGAGACTATTAGTAGCTACACTTGTTACCATGATACTCTTCTCTACTTAGTGTATTGAGCACTTTACGTTTTTCCGTATTTTACTCGTTTGGGTTGGGGTTTTTTTGTGGGGGGGGGGGGCTAGGCATTAGAGTTTTGTCGATTTTTTTCCACCTACTCGAATGTATTAGTCTTTTCAAAGTTTTTAGTTTGCTTAAATATATTTTTATTTGCAAATTGTATTGTCCGTTTTTTGTTTATAGCAGTCGAGTATAGGTATTAAAATAAACATATATATATATATATATATATATATATATATATATATATATGTATGTATGTATGTATGTATGTATGTATATCCAGGAGAACATCACATTCTAGAAGCAGACAGATAATAGGTAGCCCAAGATATTTGTTTGACTTCACAAAGTAAGTGAGAGTTATCACCTTTTGACTGTAAATAAAACAAATTTTGATGTGTTGCAGGCTTCAACACTTTTGATGAGATTTTATATGTTCCTGCTACATTTGGCAAGCAAGCAATTTTTGGTGGACTTGTGTAAGTCCAAAGGAAAAATAAGACATAGAATTTTGAACAAAGAAATATTAAGAAATATATTATCAGGACATTTTACAAAATGAGAAATGTAATGTTAAGGTGAAGAGTTCAAAGCAACCTTCAGTATCCTTAGTCACATTTTTGTGGGAGCAAAAAGAATACATCTTTTCACTCTGAAAAAGGTGCTGAGAAAGAGATTGATTCTCTCAAATCTCCTGCCACCTGTAATTATCATCAGGTGGTGGTAATCCAAAATATGTAATCATTTATTTTGTGATTTGAAAGCTACAAAATTAATGAAGAAAATAAGAAATTACTTTACTGATGATGATGATGATGCAAGCATTTCTGTTCTTTATCTTCCACCTTACGTCCAATGGAACAACCCTAAACAAGGTACATTATTATAATCACATGTATGTATGTTTCTATCTTCATCATACACTGTTATCTATGGAATCCATGGATATATACATAACTTAATTTTTTAATTGTTTTTGATGTAGGATATTTTGCAGATGAGACACTCACATTTTTTTAAATTTTTGTCTAAGTTAATATTTACTGTATTTTATAAATGTTTAAGTTATTCTTTTTATTTTCAAAATAACGTATTTTTAAAACATTATTTTACTCTAGCCTTCATGAAACAGTGAAGGTTATTGTATATTACAATATTACCGTAACTTACAAAACAGATATCTATGTTTATACTTTGAGGCTTTTCTTGCATATATATATATATAAAATCTATTTCTTCATAGGCATTCTCAATATATTTCTATATGTAATTTCATGTACTTTTTTGCAACAAAACACTTTAAATACTTTTCTTCTTGGTATATATGAAGCCAATATGAAGTCATCTTTTCTTTCCTTTTTCCTTCTCTTCTTTTCAGTTATTCATTTGCAAGGAATCTTTTTTCTTCCTTCTCCTTTAATCTGCTTTCTTTTTTTCCCCACTCCTTAGTTCTCCTTTGTTTCTTCTTTTTTCTCTTCAATAAAACTATTTTCTTGTTTCCTGTTCCTGTGAGATAGAGAAATATGCTACTTTCCTATACAAATATCATCTTCTTATAGTAATATGAATGGAGATTTAGGAGAGACATCCTCTTCTTATAGTAATATGGATGGAGATTTAGGAGAGACAAAAGATTTGAACTTCCTGTGGGAACTGTCTAGCCAACAGAGCTGAATCAACCTGGTAGCAGCCTGAATCTCTTTAACTTTAAATTTGAATACTTAGAATGGCTTAACATTTCATTACTTATTGAAAAGTTCAAATAACAATTGATTTTACATCTGGTTTCAGAATTTCATCGACAAATTCAACCTGGTGATATCAACTCAAATCTTAGTTGCATATGTTTCCATGAAAAAATTTTCATTTTTTACTTTCTAATTCTTAAAAACAACAATGATCAATTTCCAAAAATAAATACCAAGTTTTGTTTGTAAAATGAAAAAATAAAATTTTATTTATATTATATACAAAAAAGGTTTATATGACAAGGTAAGGAGCCAACATTAATAAGAGGAGGTTATAGAAAATAGTTTTGAACACCATTCTCATGTAATGTTAACAAATCATTTAGATCTGTTTTACCATACCTTCTACATAAGCAATGTATGTTGTAGCTATATACTTGGTAATATTGGGAGTTCACCTCTTGTTGCCCATGTTAGAAACAAGACACTGGAAGTTGTTCATTATCTCCCTTAATTTTTCCTCCAGATGCTAGTGATTTTGAAAACAACAATCAATTGTTTTCTGTAAGAAGGATAGTTGGACTCAAAATGCACATATAACTCTATTGATTTTCTGTACACACCTGTATAAGTAAACAGTACATTTAAAAAGAGGATAAGTGTTTTTTGCATGAATTTTTCATTGTGAATTATAATAGAAAGTTTAACTGATTTCACATGATCTGGATGTATATGTCTCCTTAACAATGGTCAGAAGATGAAAATATCATGAATGTACGTAGGCAATCCAGAGGTTTCAAAAGAGTGGAAGCATGTGAATGTTAGAAATCACCAGGGAAATGGATTGATCCAATTTGTTTAAGATTTTTCATCTTTTCTTACAACTGATAAGAACTGAAGAATGGGATGTTGGTTGGTTTTGTCAAACATTTTGGGGTTACTTAATGTTGAATTTTGTATGGGGCACCAAACTAAGATGCCTTTAGATCAGCTGAAATGTTAGCAACCTCAAATATACAAATAGGTTCAAATTTCCAAACAAAATTTGCAATCACAAAATATTTAACAAAGAGTTTTATTATTTACTTCAAAATGAAATGTTAAAAAGATATTTGGAAAATATAAAATCAGCAAATATACACTGTATATGGCAGAGATTTAGTTGTAATAACTTTCAAATAAGTCTTTTGCTTTATTTTACCATTAGTTCAAATACTTTCTTTTCTTTAGTTTGGTTATTTGTTAATCCCACGATCAATACTTTTATAGTTCATATACAATATAAAGAAAAATCATTTTTTCTAACTTAATGCCTGAGCATGATAGTCACTTATCATTTAACCTGCTCCCTAATTCGATTTCAGGCTTTTCTAAATGTTGTCTGTGTTTTACTTATTCCAGTACAAAAACATAAATTATATACTAAAAAAACAAAAACAAAAAAAACACAAAAAAATGTAAAATTATATAAAAATAATTGAAGGATAAATAAAAAAAATATTAAAAGAAGAAAGTTACTAATATTTCTTAAAATAGAAAACTGTTAAAATGAAGTCAGGTGGTTTGTAAAATTTGATATATAAAACTTTGTATATGTGAGGCTCAAATTATTGTTATGGAAACTTGGCAAAATGATGCCAGAAAACCAGCAATGCCTGTGAAAAGTCTTCATTCTCCTTTCAACAGTTAAATGTATGAAATAAGTGACTATTTTGTTGATAATAATTGTTTTTTTATGAGCCAAACAGAATTGTTATCTTGTGTTTGGTGCACAAAGGAAAATTGTGTGCAAACTTGTTTTGCAAATTTTGTACTCTGTATTATTAGTTTTCATATCATTTAATAAATGTAAATTTTTTTCACATTTTACACCAGACTAAGAGTCTTATGTTTTTTCGTTTGCACCATTCAAATAAGAGATTTGACATGCTCTCTTCTCCTTTCCTCCCAATAAATCTTTTTTGAGTTATTGTTATTTTTATGAATTTGTATCTGTTAAGAATTTTGACAAATTATATCAAAAACTCTGAGCACAAACTGAAACATTCCAAAATCATATGATGTGCATCATCACAGATCACAAGCTAATAGACAAAGTAAAAATGAACTTTTAGAAATGGAACCAATTTGCTTTCACTCTTCAATTCCATCCGTATAATCCTTGAAAGTTACATTATATGCAAATTGCCATTCTTAAATTATTCTCTGGTTAACTACAATATATTGTGCAATGTCAAGTGGTTCTGCATGATAATAAACAACTAGCAGCCATTTTGGTAGTGTTGCTAAATAATAATTTAGCAGTCTATTATTTTTAGAGAAAGTGTATCTCAGCTCCGACTTCTGGAGGTTGACAGTCGGGATCAGATGTAACCCATAACAGAGTAGTTGATTTTGATTAGCTGAGCTAGCATGGGAATGAGATAGGGGAAAGGTTTCAACGAGTTGTTTCTTACCCATCAAGCGATGTAGACATGTTCTCTTTCATGTCCAAAACAGCTCCCCAGCGAGGGAGGGGGTGCTTCTCCTACTGGATATTTAGATGATGTACATGTTGACATGATTAATAAAAGTAGCTAAGTTAAAATTCTCTGTGTTGAAGTCTTTCATTACCAAAGTAAAATGATTGGTGATCGCTGGCCACGAGAAAAACCGGAGTTGAGATCATTCACTGCTGTCAACATGCAACAGCATCGCCTCTTTTCCACCATTCCAAATTACATACAACATGGATTGTAAATAAATTCATTAATATTATATGCAACAAGAATTTTGAGAAACAATGAGAAAACAAACATTATGAAGGAAAAGTAACAGTGGAAAGTACTAAAATTTTTACAAGAAATCACTATACAATAAAGAAATTTATTTTGAAATCAGCCGCATGCAGTTCATGTCACAAAGGAAAGACATGACGATAATTGTCCCTTACTCAATGAATGGAAACCTGTTTGAAAATAGAGATGCATAAACACACTTAAATGTAACAAAGAGTTGGATCTCCAAATGCACCTAAAACCTCATGATGGTGCATCCTGAAGTGTTTAGGAATGTGCAGCAAACATTTAGGAACATCCTCTTCAAAATCCAAATCATCTCACTGCAAGTGTTCCTTAAGATGAAATATACTTAAAATTATATTTTCAGTGTTATTCACAGATGATTGCAGGGCATAGTTGATGTTTCTGAAGGTTGGTAGATAGGATGGTGCCTGAAGGACAACCCTAAACCTCTTTGACTAAGATGTCAACAAGGAGTAGGGCAGGAAGCATGTTTTCAACAGGGATTATTTATGAGTTGGTTGACCTTAAGATAGTAGCTGATGGCCTCAAATTGAATTCTCCTGCTTATGTTGAATTCATAAAAATCAACTTTCAGCCATAGTAAAACTTCCAAAGCATAAGGGAGTGATGTCATACAAAGGGACATAACCAGCTGGCTGCTGAAGAAGGTTTCAAATTTCAAAGGTGGTCAAATCTTCAAACAAGAACCAAATAATTCAGCCAAGATGAACTGACACAAAAATTTAATCTAGAAGGCAGAATAAGAAGCCAGAAGGGAAATCAATTTTTGGCTGCCTCCTGAGAAGAATTTGCAAAAAGGAACGAAAATCTCTTAATAGAAAAGTTCTATTAAAAAAAAAAAAGGCTCCATATTAGTAATTCAAAAATTGCTCCTTTCATGCTGTGATCTTTTTTATCTTTCTCTTAGGTAGTTGCACCTCTTTTTTCAAAAACTATTTTCTGCCTCATCCAAAATTTGCATTACTTTACAAAGATTTTCATTCTTTGAAGATTGTTTTGAAATCTTTCCCTTTAAATCACGTGTATATTTTCTTGATATGTTATCCTGCTTTATCTTTTTAAATAAGGTGCACAAAAGGAAATTTTTGTGCAAGCCCATCTTGCAAAATATTGTATTTTGTAATAAATGGTTTTTCATTTAAATTTCTTGTAGTAGTTGAGACTTGCTTGTATTTTTTACCATTCAAGATAAAAGAGGTGACATTCTCTCTTTTCCCATTCCATCCAAACCAAAATAGTTTCTTATATCATTACAATAAGTTGATATATTTTCTTTCTTTTCATTTATGTTAAATGTGCACCATTTTATTTATTGGAAAAAGGTTTAAAGTTCCAAATTTATTAATATTCAACTGGAATATAATTTTGTTACATAAAATTGATCACATATTTTGCTTTGTTCTCAATAATGACAGATTTTCATTATAAAATTTTATATAACAAAAGCCAAGTAATATTTTGCTAACAACTGATAAGTTGGCATAAAAAATGTAAAACAATGATATTCTAGCATCTGCTGAAGATATGGTAAATATCAAGATGAATGACTGTGCCAAGAATCTACTTTCTAATGTGCCATTATCAGATAATATGATTTGTTATAGAATCCAGCAGATGATCTGAATGAACAACTGATTGGAAAATGAAAGGGAAGGAAACTGTGTTGCAGCTCGATGAGGCCATTGACAGTAATGTCAATCTCGTAAGTTATGTAAGATTTGGGGATGTTGAAAAAATTATTGAAGATCTATTTGCAAAAGTACAGGGTTTTGGGAAAGTCAAAAGGCACTTATATTTTTATTAAAAGACATGTTTCAATACCAGGAAAGGAATATGAATGAAAATTATTAACAATGGTGAAAGTGATGCCCATGGGGTGAAATTTGAAATTTAAAATATATGATTAGAAAAAAGCACAGTAACTTTCCAAACACACTGTATAAGTGCAGATATAAAGCGTCAATATTTGTTTGACACATTTATTAATGAAAATGTTTTGGAGTTGATAAAATGCAATGATATATGTACAAGTAAAGAACACCATGGTACTGATGGTGGTCTTTCTATGTGCAGAGTCTATGGAGGGCTGAAAGCAATACTTGTAATAAAGCAATACTTGGAATACACTTTGAACTTATTGCATAATTCACAGAGTAGAACTTGCATTAAAATTCTACAATGTATGTGGTTTCTAAAATGCATAGTGAAGACGATCAATTATATAAAATGTAAGCCATTATTATATTAATACAGTTCTTGGTGGCTGTGAATTACAGCAAGAAATTTATACGTCTTGAAATCAAGAGACACAAGTATGCCAAATACTTGTGAATACAGAATTTTTGACCAAATTAACATATTTGTCTGATTTCTTTGTGCTGAATCTCATTCTGCAATGATGCAGTATGTACATTTTGAAATGAATAGAAAAGATTTTAACCTTTAGTAAAACTTATTATTATAGGAAAGAAGGTGGCATAGAATACTTCACAAGAGTTTTTAACATCCAGTGAAATTGATTTCACTCTGGATATAAATTTGTTTTTTGAAGAACACCTATCTCAGCTTAGCAACTGGTTTCAAAACTATTTTCAAGGATATCATTTGGTGAAATTCGCATGGATTCAAGACTTAATTATGACCTAATCTTTGGCTGACTATGTCTGCAAACAAAGCAAATCTTATTGATCTTGCAATAATACATTGAAAACCAAAATTTTCCACCATGGAATTAATTGAGCTCTGAAAGATGAACAAGGTCTGCCATGTTGTAAAGCTCAGCAAATTTTAATTCCGTTTGCAACCTTTTCACCAGTAGCCATGATAAAAAAGTGTAAGTATCATGCAAAAACTAACATGGAACAGAAAATGAGGGTGGCTGTCTCCATTTTGATGCCAAGATCCGAAAAACTATGATGTGAACAACAGACTCATTCACCCCACTTCTTTTATGTGTCAATTCCTTTTGAGGTGTGGACAATCATGGCTCTCCACAGCTTCCTGTGTTTAGTTCTAATTAATTTTTAAACCATTATCATATGTCTTTGTCCCTGTTTTGTCATATATTCACACATAGGTTAATTACCGTTTCCTATTGCTTTTCTGGCTTTCTATATGTCCAGTGAGTGTTATATTTTCTAGGTTCGGTTTCTTCATTACATCTCCCAGAACTTTGAATTAAGAAATTTAGTCTTTTTAAAAAGAAATCTTTACTCTTTTTACCAATGGATTAATTCAGGTTTATTATTTAAGACACTGAAGTAATCATAAGGGTTTAATTCTAAGTATAAGGCTCATTGATTTGATTTTCTTTCAACTTGCACTAGTCTATCTTTATTGTAAAAAAGGAAAAATCTTTTTCAGTAAAAAATTGACAAAAAAGTGTCTTTCACAATTTTAATTCATTACTTTTCTTGAAAGTTTTTTTATAATCATGGTTATAAAATTTAATTTTAAGTTTTTTTTTTTCCAAAGCCTATTTTAAAAATGTATGTCAAATTTTAATTTTACCATCTTCCATAAATACAAATTCACTTTTTACACTGTTAAGGAAAAACACTATTCATTAAAAATTTTATCACAGAAAGTTAATGTTATAATCAAATTCAGTAAATTTAATATGTTACAACTGTCCTTTAAAATATATCACAAAAATATAAAAAAATACTTTTCTGCAGTTTAGTTGAACTATTGTAAATTGAAAAATTCAATAAAAATGCCATTAAGAATTTTACCACACGAAGTTAATATTAATCTTGATAATGTACATATTGAGAATAAAAATTATTCATGAAAACTTAAATTTGTTATTTCTTAACTATTTAAAAAAAAAAAATTACACTACTTATAAGAAATTTTTATCATCATGGAGGGTTTAATGTAAAAGTAGAAAATGAAAAAGATAGATATAATAGGCAAGTATGGAACTGGATCACGCAATGGATGCAGAGAAAATGTGTAACATTATTTGTCTGAAGTAGAATAAGTTAGAGTTGAAGATTAGGGAAAAAAAAATCTCCTGTCTAATAAACAGCCACATGGGTTGTTAGAAATATAATGCATTTCTGAAATACGATTTAATTAATAGAGTCAGTTGATGATCAAATTTTTTCATTCATCTGTAAATTAACAAATTGGCAATTAGTGAGAAGACAAGATTTCCTTGTAACAAAGTAATGTCTCCCAACAAAATTTTTCAGTGAGAATTTTTGCCTTTTAGAAAACACAACCTGAAATTGCTACATAGTAATGACCAAAAAGATTGTAAGTCTTGCTCACTCACTCCTCTCTTTCCTTCACTGACAAGTAGTTGGTTAAAGTTTCCTATGAAGGGCAATAAAGGTCATAATCAACCATACACATTGGTGTATTAAACACTATGAGAAAAAAAAACTTTTTCCTAGTGATTTTCTGTATGTGGCAGAGACAGTCCAAATTTGGTATATTGATCTCAAAAGGATGTTGCAGCACAATCACCTCCTACCAAATGGTAGTGGTCACCAAACACTCTTTTGACCCATATACCCAACCATATATGACACAGTCAGGGCAGAAATGAGCATCTTAGTACACATTGAATTACCACGTAATAACTGATACTTTGTTTCAAGAATACCCAAAATGCTTGTGGAGAGGGAACAGCCAGGAGAGTATGCAAAGAAACAGAGACTACCCAATAATCAGTAAAATATTAAAAAATTCTACACTCTAAAACATATCCAAACACTAAGTGTGGGTGTGATCAGCTCCCAATAATATGTGTACTAAGATTAAAATTATGGCAATTAAAGAAGTTTAAACTACAATACACCAGACTCCAAAATCTACTCAATTTGTAGACAAACGTGTTGATGTAGTTAAGGATAAATACGAAAGCTTAAATGAGTTAACTAACATCTTAAAGAGAGCACTAATGGCATTGGAAAAAGAAGTCATCCCAAGAGAAAAGAAAACAGATGAAATGTTCAAACTAGTGAAAAAGAGTCAGCAAATAAAGCCAAGAAATGACAGAATATAAGATGTTAAGCAAAAATATCAGAAAGAAACGCAAACAAGCAAAAGATGGATGGCTCAATGAAAAGTATGCAAAGGTAGAACCACAGACATAGCAGTCATGCATAGATAAAAATAAAAGAAATAAGACAGAAAAAGTGCTTTTTATCAGAATAGATAAAGGCTAACAAGGTTCATCTTGGCTCATAAGAAATAAAGTGAAAATATTTCAAAGCTTTTCTATGACAACAGATGAGTGAAACCTGAAATATATAAAATCATGCAAAAACCTGTAGAATTAAAATCCAAGATATGATTGCTACTGGCCAAGATGAACCGGAACAAAACAGCAGGACTTGATGGGATTGTAGAGATACTGGCAGTCGATTTGGGGATTGATAAAATTACCAAAAGAATAAATGAGAAATATAATTTGCAACAAAATATCAGAAATTTTCAGTAAATCTTTTTTCATATTGATACCAAATAACCAGGTGTAAATGAATGCAAACTTCATCAGGCAATCAGATTAATGAGCCATTGGGATTCTAACTGTGGAAAATGTTATCTTTCTGAATCAAATGTTATTCAGAGCAAGCAATACAAATGAAAAAAAATCTACATCTCATAAATTATACAAAATCATTTGATAAAGTATGACACAAAGACTAATTTGAAATACTAAAAAAAGCTTGATTTACATGGGAAAGATATTAGATTAATTTATAATAGGCACATCCACTTTTTGCTAAAAACAGCATTGACAGGTGACGAAAGACATTTTCATGACGTTTAGATAACTTACAGGAGGATAATTCTTTCTACAGATGGAAGGAAGTGAACAAATTATTTACCTCATTATTTTTAATGAAAACTTTCAGCACTCTAATTTTTTTTTGTACTTAGCTTTCACCTTTACATTTACGATGCTTTATGGAAAATATATTATAAAGAAATGAAAAAAATAAGACTGTTAAGACTCTTAACATTCTTATTTTTTTTCACTTAAGAGTGAGATTAAATTTCATAAGAAAGGTATCTAATTAATTTATAGGTACATTTATGAAATTTTATCAGAAGTGTACATAAAATACTATAATTTTAGGTACATTTATTACATTTTACTGTGTTATTTGCATTTCCATTCATTTTATTATTAATTTTGATATTTCATTTATGGAAAAATGCCATAACCGAGATTAATATAAAAATAAGATCATATAAATTTCATAAGATGATACTGATACTTGTAGGTACCCTTCTCAGTTGAAATTGAAAAATCAAATTAACTTCTCCACACGTGTTTCACAAAAGTAAAGGCCTTAACAGCGGAGAACAATGCTTAACTCAAATAACGCAACTTAATTGTATTCTGATTGGTCTTCCGTACTTTATAATTACTGCCCGATTATAAACACAAAATTATATTTCTTAATTACTGCAGATCTTCTGATTAGTCAAAACGATACAGTATACAACGCGCTAAAAAAAGATCTATCTCATAAGGACACTTACAAAACCCGATGCGGTTTTTAACTAATTTTATAATATTTTAACAGCTTAAATGTAAAAATCTATTATAATTAAAGAAATAACAAATAATTGTATTAAAAATTCATTTTTCATCGAAAAAAATCTTTTGCTTTCAGAAAATATTGTTCATATTCATAAAAACAGCTAAAAGCAAATAAAAGCATTTGAAATTAAATATCTTTGTTTTATTGAGTTTTGTATGTTACAATTCAGAGCTGATTTTCAGGTATGTGGGGTCCAATTAAAGAAAAAAAAAACAAAACATGATTTGCATTTCTCAAAGCCTTGTGGAATTACTATTGTAATCACTAAACGCGATACGATCGAATTTCTAGAGTTTTTATAAAATTAGTTATGGGGGGGGGGTAATAAATATAAACAAATATTTCTGCCATGACTTTAATAATAAAAAAAAAAAAAAAAACATATTTATAATAATTTACATCATCTACGAATAGTTTCTGAAAGTTTCATTAACTTCCTAGAATTATTTTTATTTTTGCAAGATTTTCCAAATTAATGTGTTTCATACAAAAAAAAAACCGTACTTAACATTGTACATGTTATTTAGTAGTTCCGGTGATACAAAGAGAAACAAGGTTTTTTTTAATCAAAATTTAGAAAATTCTAAAAAGTAAGAATTTTAAAAAATAATTAAAAAAACTTTGGTCTTTCGTCTTCATAAGCATTTAGATGATAAAATTTTGTTTTAGTCAAGTTTGGCGTCTTTTTTATCATGCTATGCCATTTAGCGATTTCGTGGAGTTACCTGACCGAACATATGAGCAATGAGGAAGTTTTAAGGAAAATAGAAACTAAAAGAACAGTTATACTTAGAATCAGTGACACTGACAATTAACAATTTAACACACGGGACATAACTGAATGCTAAAGAAGCAAGGAGAAACAGCGAGTAACATACCTAATTGAGTTTGTGTGAATGGATGGTAGAGCAGTGACAAAAAGGGATGCTAAAAAAGTTAATTAGAGCAACAGTCACTTTTTGGTGGGACACGACACATAAAAGGAAATCTGTACCAAAAACACTTATTGATCGATGAAATCACATTCCATAGGACCACTCTTCAGACAACGACACTAAAATGTTTTTAAATTTTTAAATGAACAATTTTTTAAGACTTCTAAATTAAAAGTAGAAAGCAAAAATTCCGTTGCTATCACATGCTTTTAGTTTTTATGCCCAAATAAATAAACTACGAAACTTTGCAACTTGTTGAAAATTTGAAATCAAATTCAATCTTAATCAGAGATTCATAAGTTAAAAAAAAACTTGTTCGAAGAGTAGGAATCGATAAAAAAAAATTCAGTGAAGAATTGATAATTAAGACGTTTTTCGTTAATTCTGAAATAAAACAAAAAGACAAAATACATAGTTTCAAAATATCAACCTTTATAGAAAAATCAAAAGCTTTTTCATAAAAAACAATGAATTTCGTTGAATGAAGGGATAAAAAAATAAAAAAAATGACAAAATGATAGATTTTTTAGTGTCATTAGTAATAATTTGTTAATACAAAATTACAAATTTAGGTTTTTAAAAATATTTACATTTAATTGGCACTTATTGGCAATATTTCAAAACTGGTGTGTGGAGTAATCATTATTTTGAATCAAAATAATGATCATTTTTGTTTGATGAAATGTTGATTGCTGGAAATAAAATACGGACAATTCTATATTTTTTTTTTGCGACATTTTGTCCTGTAATTTTGTCTATTTTTTTTTTATGAAATTCCATTCTTCAAACAACATTATTTAAAAAAATATTTTTAAATTTAAATTAAAAAACCAAGCTTTGACTGACAAAAAAAAAATTACAAAGAGTAAAAATAAAAATAAAATTAGTAAAATAACATTTTGTTCGATTTTTTGTACTTAAAATGCCCAAATGAGCTTATTATTCGCACTTGGTTGATGATAGTGTTCTTTCATAAAAGATAACTTGGGTGATTTTTAAACGTTGAAAAAAAGCATCGATGGCCAATGGGTCACCATAGCATCTTTTAGTTTCTGGTTGAAATCAAGGGTCTTAACATCATTTTCTGATGAAGACAATGATGAACCTAATGAAGAACCAAGGAAAGGGAAGTCTTTTTTTAAAGACTTACTACAATGAGAAGACAGTTCCGTAGTCGTTGCATAAAGTTGTTTTCGTTGAAGAGTTTCCAGCCGTTTCAAATCGTTATACAATCGATGTATGGTTGCCTCTAAAACAGCTTGAAGCCGGTAGAAATGTGTCTTTTGCCTATTTAGGTTCATTTTTTTCGCCTGTGCCCGATCAATAAGTTTTTGAATGACGTGACGTTTTTCAAATAAAGCTGCCGTCTTACTATGTGATGACTTAATTTTCATTTTTATAATTTAAAATAAATAATACGAATAATTATAAGGCCAAGTAATTAATTGTTTAAAAAAAATCAAATTAAATTTCTTACAAGCTTCCATATATCGTGAGAGATATGAAGAAAAACATCCAAACTTCCTGAAAGGCGAACACGACAGTTGTGGTTTCTTTTTGAAATGTTCATACGCCAAGTGAGAATATATAGTCCGTTGAAATTAGTTTTATTGTCCCTTTCTGAGAACCTTATAAAATTAAAAATGTGTACTACTATCCCAACGTTTTGTTCAAATGATTATCTGATAAATAACTAAAAATACAAATATGCAGTGTAATCATTTTTATTATTGACGCTGACTTTTTTTTTTTTTTTATCTTTCTCTCTATTTCATGTATAACCGGAGATGGCAGCAAATCCCATTTAATGTCATAATATAATTGTTGATATCATCGCTATTTGCTGTCTGTTTGTGAAACTGTTTATTTCTGCAAAGCTGCACCACTCCCACTGCACTCAAAAGAGCGGGTCAGGGTCATTGCCTGAAATACTCTAAAACACAATTCTGGAAAGTCGTGAGAGAACGGAATATTTTTGCTACCAATCCCATAAATGTGTAAGGCATCATCATTCCATGCCGACTTCGTTTTGTATAAAATTTCCTATCGAGTGGGCGATAATTATTTCTTGATATTTTTATTTACCAACCTTGCTACAATTCTCAAAGCCAAAAAAAATGGCTTTGAAATTTGTGTCAATTCAACAAAACCAAAGTTTTGAAAAAAATTAAAAATATTTCTATTATTACAAAAAATTACAAAAGTTGACTTGTGAAAAGACGTGAAATGTGTTCATTTTTTTCATATTTTTACAATGAATATGTATTTATTTATTTTTATTTAATTACTGAGTGAAGTGAAATTTAAATACACGAACATTTTGAAAAAAAATACTGCTTATTTTATTTTTCACTATTTATTTCATAAACTTGGAACATTTTGTAAACGTTACCAACCTTGCAGTATCAGTTCGGCCTACCTAAGTCCGAAATACTTGTGTAGAATTTCTTTCTTTCTCATTCATTTTAAACTGCATTTTTAATTTTATTTTTACTGAATTCATCTCTCATGTACGGGTCTATAATACATAGAGAATTATTGTAGGTGTTCACCGTTAAATTGGTTAGCAACCGTGGAGGCATCATGGATTCATATGATTATGAATTCTATGAACGATTGAAAAATTTGATTACGGTAGTACGAGAAAGGTTTGTTTTTGTATCTAAATATGTCCTATTTAGTCATTATGAATACCAGGCCCAGTGGTAGTTATCACACAACTTACAGTTGAACACAAGTTACATTTTTTTTTTTTTAAAAAGAAACTTTTACTTTTTAAAAAGTTGTTTCTTTCATCTTTGTTTAAATTTTAAAAATCAAGAAACATTTTTATTTTTATTTTATCAACTTTTCTGACATTGGTAGTATAAGATATTCCTGGATTGATTTTTTACACTAACACCCAAATTAAAAAAAAAGACAACCAATGCCCCCTTTTTGTGATAATTTTCTTTTTACTTTTGTTTTGATTCTAATTACCTAAGTTCTGAGATCGCATTTACAATAGAAAAAAATGAACAAAAACATGTTTTTGTTCATTTGTTTTCTATTGTAAATGCGAGCTCAGAATTTGGGAATTTAGAATCAAAACAAAAGTAAAAAGAAAACTATCACAAAAAGGGGCATCGGTTGTTTTGTTTTGTTTTTTATTGGGTGTTAGTGAAAAATCAAACCAGGAAAATGTTATACTACCAATGTCAGAAAAGTTGAGAAAATAAAAATGTTTCCTGATTTCTTTCTAAAAAAACCAAACCAACCAAACAAATGTAGGTTTTTTGGTGGGACATAAAAAACCGCGTTTACGGTTTATAAGCTTTTTTAATGATGTCTTCTTTTTAGTAAAATTTTTATTTTATTTTTTAAAGATAAAAGTAAAACCTAATCAGAGCTAATATACGTATATGATCTTTACATAAAAATTTAATTCAAAAAAGAAAAATTATTTTACGTATTTCAATGAGGTTTTTTAAGACATTTTTAAAACGTTCTTTAATCTTTTAAACTTTAGTCAACTTCTCACCGATTCGCCATTTTTTGATAAAAAATGACAAAAATATGTTAAAGAAGCTTAGACATTTAAAAAAAAATCAAATCTGTCCTAGATATTTGTTTCAAAGAAAATTAGTAAAATTAATGATAATTAACAAATTTCTGAGCATATTGCTTACTTTACACTTTAAAATATAGAAAACTACATAAAACAGCAAGGTACATCCAACTGTCAACGTCAACAAGTTCATAGAAGTAACGCGGTAACGAAGGACGAAAAAAAACTATCAAAATACAGAACCTGATTTTGTTTACGTTTAAAAATAATTTTAACCTTATAAGAAGCTATTTTTTATCTTATAGGCCTTTATGAAACTTAGTAGAATGAAATATTTTTAGAAATATAAAAATTAAAAAATTATATTTTCTAAATGAAGTGATATTTTTTAAAACCATTTCATTTTTCTTTTCTTTTTTTTAACTATTCGGCATTTATTATCTCACAACATAATTGCAGCAACAAGTTAGACCTTTTTAATTATTTTAAGAAAATTTAAAACTAAAAGAAAGTATGGGAAAAACGGAGTGATAGACTGTTGAATTGATTGCTTACTTTCTTCAGCAACAAATGTCATAAAAAAACTTAAGGCACCCCCAGACATCAAGCATTTACTTTTTTTAACTTCATATAACTAATAGATAATTAAATTCAGACTTGTTGAATTATTTCAATTCCTATTTGACCTGTACAAAAAATGACGTAACACTGACTAACAGGTGCAAAAAGGAATATAGAATAAAAATAAATACTTTTTTAAAAATATTTCACACTCAAAATGGCATTCTTTATTTTTCAATTCTTTCAAAAAACTAAACACATTTTTAAAACAGATCTCCTTTGTCATCAGCAACCAGAAAAATTTCAAAATCATACTGAAAAATTACAAGTAAATTTTCAAAAATAAATATTCATTGTAGAATTTTCCTGTTAAATCTGAAAAGCGAAGAAACTCTTGAAACAAAACAAAATATTTTGAGTTTTATTGAATTATTTTTGCAAGAGTTCAGGATCAATTTTATGTTCTGATTTGATATTTCAAAATCTTTTACTAGAAATAATTCTTACGGATTTTTCTTTTTAAGAATTTTTCATATAAAGATTTTTTTCTTTATATTTTTGTAAGACATGTCATCATCACCCTCCAATTCGAAAGTATTTTCAGTTTTCACAAAGTTTTCTAATAAAAAAAATCTGTTACAATTCATTCATTTAAGTGCTTAAGATTTTGTATAATTCTCTGATTTTTTATAATTTTTTAAGAACTCAGTAGTGATTTTTTTTTTTTTTTGCTTTCATTTCGGAAAACTACATCCATTATTTTTTTTTTTTAGTTTGACGGTACCTTAAAAGAACAATTTACATTTTTACTTTTTTACCTTTAGTCTCGATACTAATTTATTCACTTTCACACTGTTGATTAAAGAAGTAGGATGATTTAAAAATTAATTACTTGGTTATATAATTCAATGCTGTGTGTCGGTAACAATATAACATGCTGCAAACAAACAGCCTCTCAAAACAAATATTTGACAGAACAAATAAATCTTGAAAGATCAATAATGAAATAATATCCATTAATATGTAAATTGTGAACAAGCTTGTTAATATTTTAATTAAATTCTGACATTATTAACTAGTCATTATTCCACAATCCACACATAATTGTATTCCTACTCTTGCCAAAGTGAAAGAAAAAGATGCAATAATTTATGTTAAAAAATGTTAATGTTTTTTTACCAATTGTTTATAAACAATTCTTTGGTGTAAAAGTAAAACATTTACTCAATCTTTTTTTTTTAATATTGTTTCATATATATATAGGGTGCGATGGATAAATTGTCGTGTAAATTACACAAAAAAAAAAAAAAAAGGAAATAACACTTCTTACATCTCATTTTATTTACCAAAATGACACAAAAATATCTTGAAATACTAAAGAGTGAATTTATTCAATAAAGTCAGCATTGGCTTCAACTATGCCCTCCAGACGACTTTGGAATCTCTTGAAAGTCTTCTGGATGGTCTCCTTGTTTAAGTTGGTGAATTTTGCCTTCAGGTCATCTTTGGTGTTACAAGCGGTTTTGTTGGTCTTTTGCTCAACTGCGCCCCACACATAATTAGGGGGTTACATTCTGGGGAGTTAGGTGGCCAGATGTAAGGGGTGATGCGGTCGCAGAAATTGTGTGACGGCCATCACTGGGTTCTGCTGCTTGTGTGGCATGGTGCACAGTCCTGTTGCCAGACATAAGGTGTTCCAGCAGCTACTCTCTTGACCCAGAACAGCACTACCTCCTCAAGGCACTTGATGTACATCTATTGAAGGAAATTTAGCTACAAGTAATCTGAAATATAAAATAATTTGAGAAGAAAATGTATAATGTCCAGAAAAATCACATGTTTATTCAAATTTTCTTGTTCTGTAATTGTTTTCATAGTTATGTATTTAGAAAATGGTAAATAATATAGTAAGTTTGCACATTTTGAAAATTTTGTAGCTTTTGAATAAAATAATTTCTTTTCAAATTTATTTCTTTATAAAATGGCAAATGATAAATATCACATTGTATTTGGTTTACATAGTTTTATAATTTTGTAAATAAACATTACCAAGGGAGTCTCTGTAGTATACAGTAATAACAGTGTCAGGGAGAAACCGTCCTTTTGAAACATTATTTCTTTGCAAGCACAGAGGTTAAACTTTACCAATTTATGTTTGTATTTATCAGCCAGGTGCCAACTGATTCTTTTTGGAACTGTTTAATTTGGTCTTTTCCAGTGAACAACAAAGACTTCAGCTTGAATGGCGACTCAATGAATGGAATCAACCAGACATGAAAAAGTTTGTATAACACAATTTCAGTTATTGCACTCATAAGCATATCTTATATCAAACTTTCTAATATAAAGCATCTATTTTCAAGCCTTTTAATTGTTCCAAATCAATGTAAAATATGTCATCAAAAGCCTTTCACAATTTTTTGGCACTCCAAGATGAAAAATATTGGAAGATTATAACTATTGGCCTGTAGACTTCTACAAAAGATTTGCCAGTGAAAATTAAGAGTTGGTATATTGCTGCTTTCAGCTGGCTTCAGATATTTAAAATATTTTATCATCTAAAAAATTCTGAAGAAGTTGTTTACAAACCTGGCAATTTGCTCATTATTTCTATGTTTATCACATATTTTGACTACATATTCAAAACCTGGCTTGGAAACATGCACATACACCACACATTATTCATATATATTTTATATGCACGTGTTTATCGTTGCTTGGAAATCATCCATGTAAACAAACAAGACTATCATCAATTTCTTGTTCGTGTATTGCTTAAATATGTTGTGTAATTGTCATCTTTGATAATGGCTTATGTAAGCCGAAAGCTTAGATTGGATTAAAAAAAAAAAAAAAAAAATAATATGTGTCAATATTGTGATTTTCTTTCATTGTTTAATGATAATGTTATTAAGCTTATCAGACTATATGAAAAAAACTTACATAAAATATATAGACAACACTTATCTATATTATTTAATGAAACATGTATTAATATATATATATATATATATATATATATATATATATATATATATATATATATATATGTGTGTGTGATTTGTGGCTCACTCAGATGATACCAGAATAGTGTGACATCAGAGAAGCCAGTTGTATCAATGGGTTGACTTCAGACATGGAACCCTAGCACTCGAGTGCAGATCCACGTCTCCCAAGATGTCAGTGGCTGATTCCAAAGAGTGAACATATAGTTAATCCAGTTGTGTCTAGTATGTGGGAAAAACTGTATGATAGGTGAATATATAAACATCTACTCCAGAGAGAAGAAGAGTCTCTTACATCTACACAAGAATGTAGAATTCGTGTTCAGATAAGGCACTAAAACTCCTACAGTAATGAGAGATAAAGTCATCCATTTTCATTTGTAATGCACAATGATAAAAAGTCAAAAAGTAAAAAAAAAGCCAATTCAAAGCAGTTTTTGAACATAATGTATGCACACACACACACACACACACACACACACACACACACATGGTTTATGGCTCCTCAGAATTGATTTGCAAACTTCCTTTTAACCATTTTGTGTCTAATATGGGCCTATAGACTCTAGGATTTAAATCTGTACTCTGACAACCAGGATGAGAGGATGTTGAAAATATTTTGACCTGACCCACTTATCAAAATCAAACAGACCAAGAATTTTTCAGTGCCCCATACATTTTTTATTGTCTTTTTCTCAGAAGATTTTGGTCATTTTCTGCAGTGAGGGCAAAATAAATTTTTGAAAAATGAGATCATGATTCCTTTGAGGAAATAATATTTTAGACTACACTATGTCAGATTTTATTATACATGTCAATGTTTTCATAATAAAACTGGAATTAACCAACTGATGTTGGTATGAGTTTTATGATATGTTTGTATGATAAATATACCATGTGAATTTCATCTGTTTTTACTTTATAAAAAATAAGCTATGCATTAGTCGGAAGAGAACATTGAAAATTGTAATTTCCAATCAGAAGTCATAGATTAATTAAAAAAGAAATTAAAAATGTTGACAAAAATTGACTTCAAAAACACAACAAATGTTTTAAGAAAAATTAAAAGTAATAAGCAAGAAAAGTGGATTGACCAGCAAAAAATATTTAAAGAATCTGGTGTGAACAGAAAGAAAAGATGCAGAATATTAAAAATATTGGTTAATGAAAGCAACAAAACTATGAAGTTTAAGTAAAGAGAAAGTTATATATGTTTGGTAAATTACATGAAAATTAATTTCTTAGAAGTAATTCTTAATGATGAATATAAGTTAACATTGGATGGGCCTGGTGGTGGTCATTCACTTTTAAAAAGTCAACCAACACAACTTAGAAGACATCAGAGGGAAGGTGGGATAATATTTTGAGTTAGTATTTTAGTAAGTAAAATTATAGGTCTCTAAGTCATTGATGGTATCAAGATAAATGCAGAGACTGAGTGAAATGTTTTTGAGTGGTACAATTGATAACCAAGCTTTAAGTTAAAGAATATATTCATACAAAATAATGTTCTTTCACTTTCTGCAAAGCTGACTATTGTCCCCCATGCCACAAAAAATGTTTTAATGACACCAGATTAATAGAATGGCTCTTAACCTCTTCAGATGATATTAATCCAATAGAAAACTTATGGTTCATCACTAAAAGAGATGTAGATGAGAATAAAAAAAACAATATTCAACTCTAAGAAGCAATAAAAGCTGCTGTCTGAAAAGTTAGTAAAATCAGTGAATGAAAGATTGATGAATGTTATAGAATGTTAAAGAATCTATATTAACATAAAATAATAGAATATATTAGTCAGGGATATGAAATTTTGCATTAATCATAGATATATTACTATGGTTTATATCTTAGGTATTTATAAATAAAAATTTATGTTATACTTTTTTGTGCATAAGACTTAACATCCTCAAAACAAGGGATTATCAATATTTTTAATAAGGATGGATATTATTCACTAAAAATCAAATAATATATTGCTTGTATAAATCCTGAAAATTTTACTAACATCAATATATTAGCACCAATTTTATTTTGAAAACACTGACTAATAATAAAATCTTAAAGGTCTGAATTCTTGTGATAGTTTCCACATACTTTGTTTTTTATCATTAAGCACCTCATATTTTAGGCATCTCTCTTCTTTATTTGATTCCTGATATTTTGCAGTTGATGCCATCTGTTGGAAATGTAAACCAATTCTCTTTATAGTACTAGTAGACAGTGACACAAGGGATCTTATATGATCTGAAATAAAACCCTTTTTGAACAGTTCTTCCACTACAAATAGTTTATATTTTCTAAACAGGTTTCTGTTAATTCACCCCAAAATAAAAAGAATTTATCTCTATCTATAAAAGGCAGGATGTGTGTGTGTGTGTGTGTGTGTGTGTGTGTGTGTAACAAATGCATGACCGAAATTTTTGACAGATTTGCACCAAAATTTACATGCACATGCTCCAAGTTAGTGGGAAGGCCAAAACCTACTTTGCATTTCCCAACTCCCATCGATAGTGGAAATAATCAATTTTTTCATGCTTCTACGGCAGTTTTCATGTAGTTTTCATGGCCAGAGTGAGAGCCTATAGCTGGCTGCCACGAATAGGCAGGAAGATTCTATTGGCCAGCGTGAGAGCCAACAGCTGACTGACACGGATGTTAACTAGCGTGCAAAAAAAATCGCTTGCTTAAACTCAACGTTGATT
The DNA here is from genome assembly GCA_964036315.1 of Acanthosepion esculentum. Classification (NCBI taxonomy): domain Eukaryota; kingdom Metazoa; phylum Mollusca; class Cephalopoda; order Sepiida; family Sepiidae; genus Acanthosepion; species Acanthosepion esculentum. Next base: position 18,397,446 of record OZ038512.1, on the reverse strand, counting down.
CTGATTCCGCAGAACTGGGTTGGGTGTGAAAAAGTATTTGTTGTTAACATTCTTTTTTCATTCAGTTTTTCCAGTTACGAGTCCATTTTTAAAGCTGATCGTTTTGTGTTCATTTTGTTTAGTTCTTTTTTCGTAACAGATTTAATATTTAGTATAGAGCTTAGAAAAAATTTGCAGTGTGAGATAGGCAAGAAGTAAGGCATGTAGCAACATCAGCACGGCAAAGGGTACTCCTTTAAAGGCAAGGAAGGGCAAAAATATTTTAAGTCAAGTGATAGCGATTGCTGTATGAGTCGTATGATTTTTGAATCAAGCATGGGCAACGCCGGGCCATGCTGCTAGTATTTACTAAAATTCACACCAAATCCTACCAGAGTGAGATCCTTTCATTGACCTTTACGATCTCCCCAAATGTGAGTGATTCAGGTGCTCTATTTCTAAGGCTGGAGTCGCCATTCATGCTCATTATAAAAATTCCTTGCAAGTACATTGAATATTGTTTGCATTTATGAAATCTGAATAACTCCTGGATTTTTTTGTAATTTTTCATTCTGAGGGTTGGAGTTGTTACAAGGCAAGCTAAACAAATTTGGATTTAAAATTTATAATTTCTTGGGGTGAATGAATATTTGCAATAAGTAATTTTACATTATTTGGGGTGAATTAACACCTTAACAAAATCTTTCAAACATACCTATTCTGTTTTTATTCTTAAATAAACATGCTTGACTCTCATTTTTTTCTTGAGCATATATTTGTTATGATGAATATTAAATTTATAACATTTTTATTTATAGTATCATATTTATATATAGGCTATGGCAGACATACTTCCCACATATTGGTAAGACATTAATGGCAATGGTGCCTTCATCTAGCTAATGTCTTACCATTATGTGGGAGGTATTTCTGCCACATCCTGTATAAATAATGAAAAAACCTGAAACTTCTATATGAGTTTTTGTAACATAGGGAAAGAAGATTTTACACAAGTCAGTTAAGCTGCCATTACATTTTCTCAATTCAGTAGACATAAATGCAAACACCTTTAGCATCCTGCTACCACTTTCTTATCAATGTTGAATTTTGTACAAATCTGTGCAAAAAGTGAATCAACGAGCTTACCCAGCTTCATACATATTTTCAAGAAATCTCAACTTCTAATTGGTCAATAAACACACGAGTGGGCGTTGCAATCCACCCACGTACAAGTCTTTTTCCAGTGCGTGACCAAATCAAGTTTTCCTACTTTTTATCAGGAGCCTGTCACATGGCTACATTAATTATAAATATCAGACATGTGTTTGTTCTCTCTCTCTTTCTTGATTTCATTCGCCTACGAAAATGTAACCTTAGAGGATTCACGTCTTGACCATGTGCAGCCAGATGCTTATGATAACATATAAAAACATATTCACACATGCATATATGTACGGATTTTTCCAAACTACATACAAAACATTTCCAAACCAGCAACAAGAACTTTTCTCTTAAAATACTCTGATCAAGCTTTCACACACATCTTTACAAAACAAAATTGTAATATTCCGCATATAAAAATATATATATGTCCCAAAGCTATCCTTTTTCTTGTAATTGAATATCATTACCATTTGATTTTTTACATTAAAACTTCCTCTTATCAAAGTCATCAGAATAGAAAGTGTGTTTTGGATTGATACATTGTTCAATCTGTGCATTTCTCTGCCAACACTGTGGCAACTTCTTGATTCAACCAACAGCTGAATAGGTTTCCTATACAATTACAAGATAAATATTTCTTTCCATGCAGAAAACTATATACTTACCAACAAATCTGTCATTACACAATTTATAAATTGGAGTTTGGAAGTTCTGGTAGCTCTGTGATTGAATTAATAGAGAAATCAATATTCCCTATTGTTCACTAGGTCTTGCCATCAAAACCTTAGTTTCTTCTCTCTTTCTTTCATATATATATATATATTAAATATAAATGCACACCCAATAATTGTTCAATTTATTAGGTATACTCTTCTAAGACCAGGTTGGAGTCTGTTTTGCCTTTAGAACCACCATAATTCTTCTTAGCATGGACTTAATTATTTTCTTCAAGTACTCTTGAAATTTAAGTCCATGGCATCCCACAATATCTCTCAATTGGTCAGCTGCACATCCAGGATTTTAATCTCTCTTTCCACCACATACCAAAAGTACTTAATGGGATTGATTTTGGAAGTCACTTTAACGCAGAAAACTCATTGCTGTGTTTCATCAACTATCATGTGATGATTTTTGATATGTAGCATGGGTTATGGTGATAAATTGAGGCATGTGGTTAGCTACAATACCCAGGTTGGTTGCAGCATTTAGATAATCTTTTATTGGTACCGAGGGCCCCAGTGTATGCCAAGAAAATACTCCCTATACCATTACACCATCATCACCACTAGTCTGCATCATACATAAAGATCTATATTTTCATGTTATCTATGCCAAATTCTAGCCCAACTATATGTTGTGCTTTCAGAGATGCTCTTCTATATACCTCCATTGTAAAGAATGGTTATTTGAGCAACTGTTGCCTTTCTGTGAACCTGAACCAGTCTGACCATTCTTTTTGTCAACAAAGGATTTCCATGGACAGGATTTCCATCCACAGAAATTTTTTAGCAGATTTTTAAATATTTCAACATGCCCATCTGACACCAATGACCATGCTACATTCAAAGTCACTTAGATTTTTTTGTTTCCTATACTAATGCATGAAATTGATGTAATGGAATAGCCTGCCACCCCCATGAGAGGCAGCACTATAGGTGATAACCACCTATAAGTATCCGTTAGGACAGTGGACAGCAGAGTTGAGCTGGGATCTGTGAGACTAGTGGCCTTCCGATAGCAGCACGCACACAACTGTACTGACTTGCGACGACCGTGCGCATAACTATTACTTCCTTGCTTAGTGTACTGGTTTCTACAATAAACCTGTTACTATTTATTCACCGTGTTTGTCCATTCCATATTCCTATTAGCACGGAATATAACAGTGGCGATGAGGATTGTTGAATTGAATTCACATACCAAATTTCAGTGACACCGAAATGAATTCACAAGAAGAAAAATAATTGTCAGCTATATGCTTGGTTTACAGGAGTTTCGAAGTAAGACAACACCTTATGATATTATAATATTTTCTAATTGGAGGAAGATTTTCTGGAAAAAGATTTATCTTGTAAAATCTTTTAAAAGTAAGAATATTTTTGTTGTATTCTTTGTTTATTATTTGAAAATTACACAAGTAATTTGAGTTTATTGGAAGGCAAAAAGTGAAGGTGTTTTTGTATTTTTTTTCTTGTCTGTCATTCGTTTTTCTGAAAGACTTGTTGAGCTAAAAGTATGGAACAATTAACAGAGCTTATGAAAGTGTTGTGCACTAGTGTTCAGCAACAACAACAGATAATACAACAGTTGCAAAACCACCAACAACAACAACAGTTAGAACTTTTAGAAAACTGATGACGAAAACCGGTGAACATAAAACTAGTTTCTTCTCTGCCAAAGGTATTGCAAATTCATTAACGGAATTTCATTATGTCCCAGACAATGGGATTACCTTCCTGGCATATTTCAGATGATACGAATCTATATTTACAAATAGATGCCAAGACTGGTCAGACGAGGAAGAAGTTACCCTTTTATTACAAAAAAAGGGGACGGATAAAAATACAAAATAATCTAGCCTAATATTACCAAATAAATTGGAAGAAGTCTCGTTTGAAGAAACAATTAAAAACTTATCAAGGATATTCGATGAAAGAGATAGCTTGTTCCACACACATTACAAATGCCTTAATATCATTAAATCAGAAAACGATTTTTTATCATATGCTGGGACGGTTAACTCATTATGTGAACTTTTCAAAATTGATGAGATTTCAAAAGATTTATTCAAATGCCTCATATTTGTTCAGGGACTAACAGCTTCCAAGGACAAGGATATCAGGCTGCGGATTCTGACTGTAATTGAAAAGACAATGGGATTACTTTACAAAATGTTACTGAAGAGTGTCAGCGTCTGATTAATATAAAATGAGATAATACTCGGATAGAGGAAAAAAAATGTGTTCAAAGTTCAGCATATAAAACAAAAAAGGTCCCAAACATGAAGAACAAAAAGTAATGTGAATGTTGTGGAGGATTTAATCACACCAAAAATAATTGCTGGTACAAAAACAAGGTATGTTTTGAATGTGGCCGTAAGGAACATAAAGGGTCCCAATACTATAAAAGAAAGAAAAAGACAAGTGAAAAAGTGAATGTGATTCTCTCCAAAAAGGAATTGAGGAATGGTGAGAAACGAAAGTATGTCTAAAATATAAATGGACATATGGTAACATTTCTTTTGGATTCAGGTTCTGATATTAGTATAATTGATGAACAGACATGGAGGAAAATGGGTCAACCTAATTTGACTGACACAAAATCGGCAGAGGTATTGCAGGAAAAACACTCAAATTTAAGGGAGAACTTAAGTGTAACGTTTCATTTTGTGATAAGGCTTTCAGGTCAAAAGTCTACGTACATAAAGGGAACAACTCCTGCCTTTTCGGCATAGATTGGATCATGCTATTTAATTTATGGGAATTACCTGAAAACTCTTTTTGTAATCAAGTGAACACCTGGGAAAAGAAAAAATTAAAACAGGCTGAAAAATCATGCATGATTTGAAGGACGAATTTCCCAGAGTTTTCTCTGAAGGATTGGGTATGTGTTTGAAAACAGAGGTGAAATTTGAAATAAAAGAAAATGTTACACCGATTTTCAAACCTAAAAGGAACATTCCATTTTCTTCATTAGATTCGATTAACAAAGAACTAGAAAGATTGGAAAAATTAGGTGTTATTTCGAGAGTGCATCACTCAGATTGGGCATCGCCTACTGTCTATGTTAAAAAGACAAATAATAGAATTAGAGTATGTGTGGATTTTTTGACAGGTTTAAATGACTTTCTAAAAGACCACAGTTACCTGCTTCCCTCACCTGAGGACTTTTCTTAAAATTAAATGGGGGTAAAATATACTCTAAAATTGATTTGTCAGATGCATACTTGCAAGTCAAAGTTAACGAAGAGTGTTCCAAGTATCTGACACACATTAACACACATAAAGGATTATTTAAACTAAACCGACTGCCTTTTGGTTTAAAGGTTGCACCATCACTTTTTCAACAAATCATGGATACAATGCTTGTAGGGTTAAAATGTGCCATTGCTTATCTGGATGATATCTTGGTGAAAAGTAAAAATATGGATGAGCATAAAAAACACATAAGGACTATCTTCAAGAGAATAGAAGAATTCGGATTCAAAGTGAACCCTGAAAAATGTGAGTGTTTTATGGAAAAAATTAAGTATCTCGGGTAGATTGGGAATAAAGATAGCAGAAAAACAGATCCACAGAGAACTGAAGCCGTAAGAAATATGCCAGCCCCAGACAATGTGGCAAAATTGCAATCATTTTTAGGTTTGGCGCAAAATACATTCCAAAGATGTATGAATTAACAGCACCACTAAACGAATTGTTGAAAAAGGAGGTTAAATGGGGTTAGTCCAAAGACTGAAAAAAAAGCTTTTCAAAAAATTAAAAATTGTCTACTGACTGATTTAGCATTGGTGCACTATGATCCAGAAAAAGAAATAGTTGTTGCTTCTGATGCTAGTGAATATGGAACCGGAGCAGTGCTACTTCATAAATATGAAGATGGTTCAATAAAACCAATTGCACACGCTTCAAGGACTCTTTTGCCAGCAGAAAAGAATTACAGTCAGATTGAAAAGGAAAGCTTAGCAATCTATTCCATCATTTCCTTCGAGGTATAGTGTTTACACTACAAACTGACCATAAGCCGTTACTGACCATTTTTGGATCAAAGAAGGGCATTTCAACTCATACTGCAAACCAATTACATCAGTGGGGTGTAACATTGTTGAATTAACAATTTAAAAAGGAGTACATCTCATCTAAAAATTTGGGTCATGCAGATGGACTATCAAGGTTGATTCCAAAACATAATGAAACTTTGGAAGAAACTGTAATTGCGGCTTTAAAGGACGAACAAGAAATATCACATTTTCTGTTAGGGAACTACAGGTGATGCTGGGAGACATAAGGAAAGTAGCAGAAAATGATAATTTTATTAAAAGTATGAAAATACAAGCCAGGATAAATGAAAGAAGTAAAAAGGGAATTAAAATTTCTCCTTATTCCATCTGCGAAGATACGCTAATGTACGCAGACAGGGTAGTGATGCTACAGGCATTACATAAAAAGATCTTAAAAGAATTTCATATGGGTCACCCTGGCATGTCTTGTATGAAATCTCTTTTGAGAAGTTATGTTTTCTGGCTTCAAATGGATACAGACGTCGAAAATTTTGTGAAAAAATGCAGAGGTTGTCAGTTAGCTGCAAGAGCCCCGCCAGTTAAAACACAACCATGGCCAGAAACAGATATCCCCTGGACACGTCTACACATTGATTATGCAGGACCACTTAACAGGTATTATTACCTGATCATTGTGGATAGTTTCTCAAAGTGGCCAGAAGTTTTTAAATACAAACACCCAACTTCTAGAAATACTATCAGTGCTTTAAACAAAGTTTGCAGCCACTTCAGAGTTCCTCGGATATTGGTCAGTGATAACAGGACTGCATTTACAAGTAAAGAGTTCAAAGAATTCTGTGCTTCATTGGACATTGAACATGTCACAACTCCGATTTACCACCCAAGGCTGAATGGACAAGCAGAAAAATTTGTCGACATGTTCAAGTTCAAATGAGCATTAAAGAAAAGTCAAGGAGTAGACAGAGAGGAGAAAGCTGTACAGAAATTCTTAGCAGTGTACAGGGTAACACCGAACACAAACAATACAGCAAAATCGTCACCTACAGAATTGATATTTGCAAGAAAAATAAGGTCAATATTCAACAGATTGTTGCCTTGTACAAAAAACAAAATACGTAATAAAGAGAAATTTTGTACAAAGAAATATACGCCTGGGGATAAAGTTTTCTTTAGGAACTATCAAGGTGGAAAATGTTTTTGGGAGGATGGTATTATTTTAAACAGAATCGGAAGAGTAATCTATATGGTAAAAGGGAAAAGATGGGTATGCAAAAGGCATATAAACCAATTAAGACCAAGATACTCGGAAACCATTCAACAGGATGATGAAGAAATTCCTATGAATGTCCTGTACGGCATGTTTAAAATAGCACCTCCCACTAATGTACCAGAACATATGGGTACATCTCCTACACCAGCTTTGCCCGTAAAAGCAACATGTCATTCTCCTCGAAAGAGTAAAAGAAAGCCAACAGCATGGTTAAGCCCAGACCCAAAAAAGAGGAGGTATTAAAAAGATGATTTTTCTGGAGGAAAATTTCAGCTCGGGGGGGAGGTGATGTAATGGAATAACCTGCCACCCCCATGAGTGGTAACCACCTATAAGTATCCGTTAGGACAGCGGACAACAGAGTCGAGCTGGGATCTGCGAGACTAGCGGCCTTCTGATAGCAGCACACACACAACTATACTGACTTGCAATGACTGTGTGCATAACTATTACTTCCTTGCTTGTTGTACTGGTTTCTACAATAAACCTGTTACTCCATCATGTTTGTCCATCCCATATTCCTATTAGCACAGAATATAACAGAAATAAAATTCAACAGGTCACCATGATCATGTTTAAATGTCTGTATCCATTAAATTGCTGCCACACAATTGGCTGATTATAAATTGGCATAAAAGAGCATTTGTTCAGATGTACTTAATTAAGTGACCAGTGAGTGTATATGATGCATTTGGCAGAGGAGGGGCATATTCAACATTTGATAATTTTGGGGCAATACATGCTTAAAGGTTTTAGGCAGTTTTGATCAACATTTCTTTTCATGGTTAGCCATAAGGAATTGTAAATGTAGGACTACCTTACACTTAAGTAAAATAATAACAATATCAAGTTTTACAGAAACATCATTGACTATTATGTATTTACAGTGGGGAAAATAATTATTTTACCCCTGATGATTTTCTGAGTTTGCCACCTTACGAAAATAGGAACGATCTATAATTTTCAGGGCAGGTCCATCTTAAAAGTGAGAGACAGAATATAAAAAAAATTCCAGAAAATCACATTATATTAATTTTTGAACATTTATTTCTTTTTTATATTTTGTTGTTAGGTATTTTTCATTTTCTCCTTTGTTATTGGCAACATTTCAGAATACTTTGGCTGCAATGCTTGAACAAACTGGAGTTATTTTGTTTACGCTTTGTTACCTCTATTTTTCATTGTTGTTTTTGGGATCGATTTCATCCAGGCATTTTTATGGGCAATAGTGAAATTCTGAAATTTAGAATGATCTTATTCCATTTAAAAAATAAAACCTGTAAAAAGGAATATTTTAAATTAATATAGGACAAACAATAAAATGCTTTTGGCAAAAAACCTAATGATTTCACTATAATTATGTAACAATAATATAATGATATTCCGCAGACAACTCATCAGTTTATGTTACCTCATCTCGTTGCATGGTTATAAACTATAAACCTAAATTGAGCTTGAAGTATTGTGTAATTGGATGTAATTTTTTGTAAAATGTTTGGATATGATATAATGAATAATTTGCAGTGAAAAAATAATTTTTTGTTGAATATGCCCCTCCTCCACTAAATGCATCATATTTAGTAAAACCATAAAGAGATGACAAATAGTCCTCACAAAAGGAGAGTTCACATTTCATGGAAATTACTTCTCTCCTATATGCCTGGGAATTAACTAGACCTTTTAAGGAGGTTCAGTTCAATGTCTTTTAATAAAAAACAACACTCACCTTGAAAATCTGTAAGATTGGAAGCAAGAAAAGATTAACTTTGCTAACATCATATTTTCCATCAACTGGGAAATTGTTTGCCTTTTAGAGGTCTCTCCATGAATCACCATGAACAACAAATGTTCCAGTACACAGCTTTCACCACAAACAACATTAATAACTTCATCTGTCAGTTTCTAACAGGAAAATGAGGCTTGGACTTACTCATAGCCATTTCCCTTATTCATTCTCCAGTTATTCCTCAATGAATACAATTAACATATTTTTGTCTGAATAATAAAAAATATCGTGATATATTGTACTTACAAAAATGTATGATTATGGTTACAAAAAGTAAACTGGTTGTGTTTAATCTCAAAAACACCTCTCTTGTTTCTAAGTGAACAGTTTGTAATATGGTTTCTATTGTGTGAATAATTTACAGCTTTTACATATTTGTTAATTTCTTTCTTTTACATAATTAGTGCCAAAGAAAAAGCTACCAGGCTTCAGAGACAACTGCGATTAATGAAAGAAGAAGATAAAACTAGTAAAGAGAGAAATGCAGATATTAAAAGACACCTTAATAAATTGGATGCCCATCTTAAAGTGACCACCATGCCTGATGAAAATCTTCACTTTCTAAAGGTTAGCTATTTTAATATTTCTTATACAGTTTGTAGAAGGTATGTTTACAAAATTGGAAGCCACTACTACTAAACTTTTATAAATCAAGTTCTTGAACATCTTTAGTATAAAAAGTAGCAAAGCCATGAGATTTTTCTTTGTGAGCTGTCTGGCTAAATTTACCCAAATGTTGTGTATACTCTATTGCAGTTGTTCCCAAACATTTTTGCATCACAGGGCTCTTGGTTTATAAGGATTTTTGCATGACACCCAAACCCAGAAAATGATGAATAACTGTATTTATTTATTTTACTTTGTAAAAAAAAAAAAAATAAAATAAAAAAATAAAATAAAAACACCAGCAAACATAAAAAAAAGAAAAGAAAAATGAGGAAATAGTTGTATTTATTTTTATTTACAATGTAGGGGAATTACCCTTAACATTTATATATACAAAAATACTCATAAAAATGAGAAACGGCAAGATGTGTAAACAAAAAAAAATGAATGCTATTTATTATCTGGTTGTTATGTGATGTTGGAGAAAGAGAGATTGTAATACTGTGTAAAATTGTGAGTTTAGGCTCAAATGTGCATCAATCATGGATCAGAATCCAACAGGATGATAAGATAAAGAATAAAGAAAGTGTATACAGTCTTTCTCGTATCTTCTTTTTATAGATGTGTGTAATGAGGGTCCAGATAATTTAGTTAGAAAATATAGGAATTTTTGTTGAGTGCTAAGTGATAAATGTTACTATTATAACCTGAAAAAGGAGATGAAATTTTCGTTGACATATGTTAACAACCTGTCCGTATGAACTGCTTGTCCAATAGCGAGAATGTCACATGTTTGTGTGTGTATGGGAGAAAAGTGGTGTCAATTCTCATTGGTTTAGATTGAGTGAATTAATGATAATTATAATTATTTTTGACACTATAATTAATTTTAATTTTTTTTATGGACATGACAACAGTGTAAGCTGATAATTGTAAATTGAACATCAGGGGTTCATTGAAACAAATACAAAGTAAGATTCTAGTTTTACAGACACTATAAATTGATCATCTCCTTTAAAATGATTTCGCTTCCTTTTGCTATAAAAAGTTAATTTTTCTTAAAAATGAAAAATTACTGAATGCCTTTTCATAATATCTTACTTTGTTTACTTAATATTTATTCATATAACAAATAATTTAATTAATTTAAATTCAAACATAAAATAATTTCTTCTTTTAATATTCATGATTACTAGGTGTGCTGGAGTTTTCTGGCTTGTGAAAATCTTTGTTCATAACTAAAACAAATATGATGAATTTTTATTTTTCACTGTTGACTTGCTATGGTCAAATCAGAGAACAGATGGATTTCTACTGTTGGGATCCAGTTTAAGGGAAAAAAGAATGCTTTTTTATTTTTTTATTCCTTTCTTTGTTAAGTGGAAGAAAATGTTTGACAGATTTTAGTGGTAATCAATTGTAAGTATGAGAGACTAGAAACCAGAGAAGCCTAAACCTTAAACAAACCAAGGGAAAGACCCTCTACTTTTATCCAATCCCTCACTTGAAATATTCTACCTCATTTCTTTTGCTACATTTAGGCAAGTGACTAGTAAGAGTTGCTGAATAGGGATGCAAATGAATGTAGTTTTGTTTTTGTTTTTAGATTCTGACTAAACTGGATCCCTACTCACTTCAAAAGGGGCAAGGAAAGTGATTAGCCACTCTGTAAGATGAATAATAAGACCTACCAAAGAGTATATGATGTCAAAAGGGTCAATATCCATCTGTCTAGAAGTGGTGTTTCAATAGTCACTGTGGAGAAAACAATAGGAAACTACTCCACTATCCATGTTAGGAACAATTATGGCAGTACATAACTCAAAAGTAGCAGAAAACAACATGAAGGGAGTCAGCTCCCTTGGAACTGACTATGGCCTATGCAAGGAAAAATGTGTGGCAAGGGTTGCCTGATTGTCATGCAGTGATTGTTCATAATAAAGACAAAATAATAACACGGACAAGTTAGGTCACTATACCAATGTGGAAAGTTAGAAATTGTCAAACATGAAATGGAAAGGCTAAAGTATGTGAAATGAGACGAATGAACAATGGAAAGTTCAAAAGTGATGACCATGAAATCATATTTGCAGACAAGAGGAAGATGAAAATATCAACCTGATATTAGATAAAAAGACAAGGGAATGTGTTCTGCAACAATGGCAAATGTTAGACAGATTTATTCTAGTAGAATTGTAAGGGAAGCCATGCATTATAACAATCAACATTGTTTATACACCAATAGAAGAAGAAACAGATAATAGTGAAAAATAAGAAAAGTAAAGAAACCTAAAATACAACAGATTCTAGAAGAATTCAATTTGTAGACAGAAATATATATGCTGATATAATTAAGGACAAATATCAAATGAGGTTGGTAACTCAAAATGGGATACCTTGAGGAAAACACTAGTGACATCAGCAAAGGAAGTCAGGCCATGGGGAAAAGGATGACAGACTAAATTTTCAAACTGATGCAAACGGGTCTTGAATCCATGTGAATTTCACCAAATGATATCCTTGAAAATAGTTTTGAAACCAGTTGCTAAGCTGAGATAGGTATTCTTCCAAAAACAAATTTTTATCCAGAGTGAAATCAATTTCACTGGATGTTAAAAACTCTTGTGAAGTATTCTTTGCCACCTTCATTCATTTTTGTCTTTCCTATAATAATAAGTTTTTCTAAAGGTTAAAATCTTTTCTATTCATTTCAAAATGTACATACTGCATCATTGCAGAATGAGATTCAGCACAAAGAAATCAGACAAATATGTTAATTTGGTCAAAAATTCTGTATTCACAAGTATTTGGCATACTTGTGTCTCTTGATTTCAAGACGTATAAATTTCTTGCTGTAATTCACAGCCACCAAGAACTGTATTAATATAATAATGGCTTACATTTTATATAATTGATCGTCTTCACTATGCATTTTAGGACCACATACATTGTAGAATTTTAATGCAAGTTCTACTCTGTGAATTATGCAATAAGTTCAAAGTGTATTCCAAGTATTGCTTTATTACAAGTATTGCTTTCAGCCCTCCATAGTCTCTACACATAGAAAGACCACCATCAGTACCATGGTGTTCTTTACTTGTACATATATCATTGCATTTTATCAACTCCAAAACATTTTCATTAATAAATGTGTCAAACAAATATTGACGCTTTATATCTGCACTTATACAGGGTGTTTGGAAAGTTACTGTGCTTTTTTCTAATCATATATTTTAAATTTCAAATTTCACGCCATGGGCATCACTTTCACCATTGTTAATAATTTTCATTCATATTCCTTTCCTGGTATTGAAACATGTCTTTTAATAAAAATATAAGTGCCTTTTGACTTTCCCAAAACCCTGTACTTTTGCAAATAGATCTTCAATAATTTTTTCAACATCCCCAAATCTTACATAACTTACGAGATTGATATTACTGTCAATGGCCTCATCGAGCTGCAACACAGTTTCCTTCCCTTTCATTTTCCAATCAGTTGTTCATTCAGATCATCAGATTATGTTCAGTGACAAAAGAGAAAAACATTACTGGCAAGAAGTTAGAAACACTTCATTTTTATCTTCCGTTGGGAGTTGCTGGGTGCTATAGTTTATACTAATCCTGTCAGTGAATGAATCAGATTTCTGCAAAAACTGATTTTACCGGACAACTTGCTTAATTTTGGTGCCAACCAACGAATATGAATACCCGACTGAAAGACCTCAACTTGTAAGGTCATCTGACTGCATCAAATGACCCAGAACTTGGGAGAAGTTTCAGTCATAAAAATAGATTCTCTTAACAATGTGTTTATAGAAATTTATGCAATCATATCAAAATGGTGAAAAATTGTGGTTGTTTTTGTAGCTTTTTATGATTTTTATGGTTTAAGTAATGTTGATAAACAGTCATTTAACAAACTACTCTCTAAGATGTTTTACCTATTGCCATTCCAAAGTGTCCGCTCAGTTGATATCCTAACATTGTTGCTTTCTCAATTTGAAATTTATAGGTTAACGTCCAGAAGTTTGAACACAAATTTTACTATTAGTTATTTTTTTAGGCATAATTTATCAACAAGTCAAGTTTAGTTTTACAAAATTTAAATTTAATTTTTAAGATTATCTGATTTCAATTTCTTGCATGATTTTGTCAAAAAGGAAATTGTGAATATAAACAGTTTGGGGCAAATATTCGTCATCCATTTGCCTCCAATTTGCTGGTTATCCACTTTTATCAGAATTTACAATTAAGACAGATTTTTAAAAATGGTCTTTCAATTAAAATGTCCTCTTTCAAGAAAAACAAAGCCCTTTTTTAAAAAGAGGACGTTTAGAATATTTTATCTTAATTTTTCAAGCACAATTTTTAATTTACTGAAAAGAAGAAAGACTTTTGTATGAAATTAAAAAAATAAATTCAAACACCATTCTTTCTTAATAAATTCTTATATTTTTACATTTTGCAATTGTCTATGTCACCACATAAGATGCTAGCAAAATTTTGTTTAGTTTGGATGCATGCTTATAAAATCTATTTTCTTGTCAAATAGTCACAATGTTCATCTTGTTAATTGTAATGATTGATTTGTAGCAAACAGTTGCTACAAGTTGTAATGAAATTTTAAAAGTAGAAATGGTTTCTTCTTCTTCTAAATGCCATGTCACTTCAGGACATGGGAGATCATGGCTCTCTATGATTTCCCTTCCTTTGTAGCTCTTAGTAAATTTAGTGTTTTTGTTATCTTTCCTAAAATCTGTTCTCCCATCCATTTACACAAGCTCGTTAGGCAGGGGTTATGTGCTGTTTTCTTCTGTCCCTCTTGCCTTCAATATGTCCCATGAGTGTCAAATTTACCAACCCCTCTTTTCTCATTATGTGCCCTAGAAATTTCAACTTCTCTTTCCTATGTTAATTATAAGTATCCATTTTCTTTCAAACTTTATCATTGCTCACATGTTCAGTCCATGGTATTCTCAGCATCCCTTAGTAGAACCACATTTCTGTTGCTTCAAGTGTTTTCTTCATCTGTGAGAAAATTGTCTATCATCTATTGTCATATAGAAGGATTAATATTACGTAACAGTTCAGTACTCTTCTTCATTTCAAATGAAATTTTCCTGTTTCTTAATATATTGCTTAGGTTTGGGATAGCATCATTTGCTATTCCAATGTGCCTTTAGATTTTGGTGTTGCACTTTCCATCTTCTGTTAAAACACTTCCAAGATATTTAAATTTTTGTACTTGCTTGATTTTGGTATCTCCAATTTGTAATTTTCATGTTGGACTGTTCCTTTTGCTGACAACCATACATTCTGTCTTCTTAAAATTGATATTTAGTCATTTCTTCTCGCTTTCCTTCACTACCTTCTGTGAGAGTTCTTATAGTTTCCTTTTTGTGTCTGCTAACTACACTGTGTCATCTGCATATCTTATGTTGTTAAGATTGTGGCTGCAAATAATGAATCCTGGTAGGAATTCTAATTCCCTCAGGACCACCTCACTGTGTAGGCTGTGAGAAGATACATCCTTGTCTTTCTATTTTTCTTTTATTTGTTGAATTCATTTTCAATCCATAAACAGGTGGTTTGCTGCCAGTATAGATTCTGAATTCTTCTATTAGAATTCTAAAATATATCAAGCTTACCTAGCATTTCCAACATAAATTGTGATATACTTTATCTAACACTTTTGCATAATCTATAAAGCATAGATATACATCCTTTTGCATTTTTTTTTATTTCCCTTTCTGATATTGTTCTGAGCATAAATATTGCATTCCTTGTTCCCATGTCTTTAATGAAACTGCACTGTTCTCGTCCTATTTCTGGTCTAATTCTGCTGCATGCCCTATTCACCAGAATTAAGCGGAGAATTAAAGTTGGGTCAATATGTTTACATTTTTTTTCAAATGTGACATCTGCAATATAAGTGAAATTTCATTCAGTCTTTTACTACAAAAAGTATCCACCATTTTTTATTACCATTCTTTTTATTTAATGATTACAATGTAAACTTAATTTGATACATGGGGATATACAGGGGTTGGACAAAATAATTGAAACCCTTGCTAGATTCAAAGAAAATTTATTTATTATGGAGTTGGTCCTTCTTTAGCCCCACATATGTCTCGGAATGGAATCATACAGCTTCCTGGCTTCATCCAGAGAAATTTTCAGCCATTCTCCTATTAACACCTGCTCCAGCTCTTTAAGACACAACAGTCGAGGATAGCAGTTCCTAACTTGTCACTCCAAAATGCACCACAAATATTCAATAATATTGATATCTGGAGATTGGGGAGGCCACTCCAGGTGTTTTAGCTCACTTTCATGCTCTTTCATGCACCAATTCTTAGCCACTCAAGCGGTATGTATTGGAATGTTATTGTCTTTGAAGATGCAGTCACTATCAGGGAATAAAGTCTGGGCCATTGGATGAACATGATCTCCCAAAATGTTCAGGTAATCTTTGCTGTTGATTCTACCATGCAGGGCAACTATTGGACTGAGACATTTCTATGATATGGGAGACCAAACTATCACTAATCCACCTCCATGCTTCAATGTTGGAAGAAGGCAGTCAGGGTTGTAAGCTTCTTTGGACTGCCTCCACACATAAACTTGCTCTGAAGTTGGGAAAAGAGAAAAACTGGACTGAGAATATGACTTGCTTCCATTGGTCTGCAGACCAGGCATTGTGATCTCTGCATCACTTCAACCTCTTCTGAATGTTGTGAGTTGAGAAAAGAGGTTTCCTTACAGCAGCTCTTCCATGATATGCAGCTTTATGGAGCTCACAACAAATAGTTTTAGTAGAAACTGGACTATTCAGATGATTATCCAACTCAGCAGTCACTTTGATCGCAGTAGTCTGATGATTTTTTGCCACATTGTGTTTCAGTGCATGTCAGTTCCTGTGAGTAAGTTTGCAAGTCCAGCCTGAATTGCTACGGTTACTAGAGGTTTTGCTCTGTTTCTCGAATTGCATCATAGTTCTTGATATGGTAGCTCTTGAAAAACCAAACAGTTCAGCAACCTTAGTGATCAAGGCTCCTGCCATGTGTGCTTCAACAATTTGCCCTTTTTCGAACTCGGAGAGGTCACACATTTAGCTTAAATTTTACTAAATTCTAAAAATAAATAAGACAAAGACAGTAAATTAGATAAATAAACGTATTTACAATAGATATAACCTGCAATTATGAAGTTTTAGTTAAAGTTCTTAATATAATAGGTCTTTGAAATATAGTAGTGGAATTTGCACCTGTTCCAATTATTTTGTCCACCCCCTGTATATGCAATATGATGCTAGTCTGTTTGTAAATTAATGTATTACCATTAAACTTTTTTTAAAATTCTGCAGCACCCATTGTTTTTATTTCTTCATTTTAGTAGCAGTTGATATTTGTACTAAACCTGCAGAAGGTAAACTAAAACATACTTTAATTTAACACTGAAGTTGTATTTTTTTAAATCTTCAAGGTTTCATGTTTTACTTTCTCTTTAAGCATAAAATTTTTGTTGTTTGCTCAAACAGACATATATTTTACTATCATTGAACATCTAACAATCTTGTAAAAAAATCATGTAAAAACATCTTTATTATTTGAATATGGATTATCTCTTCATATAATAATGATATCACCCTTTTCTTTTTAATTTCAAAATTTATTTATTTTTCATCTGCTCTATCATATTTCCATGCAGAGAAAGTGTCAAAACCATCTTGTACAAGAACATCCAAACTGGAAGCAGTACATGGCCATCCTCCAATCTCAACTGGAAGAGGCTTTGCAGAAAGTGAATGGGATTTCAGAAAGTAATCCAGAAAAAATGTTACAATCCGAAAATAACACTCAACCAAATGTCATCAAACAATCAACAATGGACCAGTTTGCATCATCAACTTCTAATGAACACCATCCAACAAGCAAACTCCAATTTTCACAAGGATCATACATAATTCCTCCTGAAAAACCTCAGAGATCTCTTCCACGGACTTATGATGAGCAACTGAAAAACATAAATGTATTTTCTCCCAGCATGCCTTGTCAAACTGGCAATCAATTTGATCATCACAATCATCAACAGATGAAAAATGAAATTCTTCAAATGAGCTATGCCACTCCTCAACAAATACAGCTTGCAAGATTGCAAAATCATTTGTTGCCTGCCACGGTCATGCCTATTGGATATCTTCAACAACAACCAGTTATGGTGCAAGTTCCATTTGAACACAGACAAGAAATGCAACAAGATAGGCCAGAAGAAGAAATTTACAACATTGAGCCATCAACATTCTATCAACAGTTTCAAGTCCCACAACAGGTAATTATGCTATTTTGATATATATCTATGTGAATCATGCTTTTCAAATTATATATTCATTACCTTCTTGTAATTCTTCTTCTTCTGTGTGGTCTCTCTACAACTTCTTTTCCTTTGTAGCTCTTAGCAATGTTTGACTTTTTACTATCCCACCCACTTCCTGTTCTGCCATTCATTTATGTAAGTTCCTTAGGTAAGTTAATCACTTTTTCGGACCCTATTTCTTTCAATATATTTTGTCAGTGTCCAAAGTGTCTTTCCTCATTATGCATCCAAGAAATTTCATCTGTCTCTTTCTGATTCAGCTGTATGAGTCCTTCTCATTCTACTTTTTCTTAAATCTTCCACATTTCTTACATGTTCTCTCCATGGTATTCTCAGCACCCTTTTGTAGAATCACATTTCTGTTGCCTCAAGTCCCTTCTTCATCTGGGAGGAAATTATCCAGCATTCACTGCCATAGAGAAGGATTGGTATTACATAGCAGTTTAGCACTGTTTTATTTGTTTTTAATGAAATCATTTAATAAAACATGAAGTGTAAAACAAAACATTGATTACTTTGAAAAATTATTGATGCTGTTAAATATTTACTTTAATTTCATTAATTCTAGAATTGCATTCTTAAGAAAATAGCTCCAGGTAAATAACAGGAATACTGAAAAACTAAGGTAAATTCAAATTATATTTTTATGTAGGGTTTTTATTTAAAAGCTTAACTTTTAGATCTCTAATCTTCTCAGGTGTTGTTAGTAGAGATATACTGGCAGACAACTGTAATAATAAAGAGAATATTCTATATTTGAACATTGCTAATAAATGAAATATCCAATTTATAGCAATCTTTCACTATGCCATATAGGGTTAACCTCTGATTTCAGAAAAGCCTATTTAAAACAGAATGGGGTTGTGTTTTCTCTGCAGCATTGATAATACATGTTACATTTGAAAGATGTTTGGAAAATAAATTTACCCAAATTGCTGATATCGTCACTCATGAAATTATTAAGGCAATTTCATTAAAAACTGACATAAAAAAACACCAATGAACTGTTCACAATGAAGCAATAAAAATGAGCCCAAATTCTTTGTGTTGTCAGATAGTCATTGAAGGTGGAACAAAGATGTATGTTCCAGAATCATTTGCCAATGAAGACCTCACAGAAGACCCAAAAGAAACTAAAACAGACCCAAAACAAGAATCTCGTAATTTGCTTGGGATGAATGCAAATAAGGCTGTTGAAGTTGTTGACTTGAATAATCCCCAGTTCCATCAAGACAAGATATCAGGTAAGTGTCTTAACACTAATCCATAAGGATTTACAAGTATGTTTCATATCCCCTTAAAATAATTACTGCCTCTCCACATCTGTCACTTTTTGTCAACCTTTTAATTCTTTTTTTAGTTATTTCCTTTTGTATCTTGGCAAGACTTTGTAAAGAGATTACAGAAACAGATTTAATTAAATTAAGTTTCCTGAGATGAGTAATTATCATTTATTATACACTGATTTATTTGAATTTATTGTCCTTGCCCTTGTTGTTGTAATAACAGCCCTATTTAGGTAACTGTCATATTCAGTAGTGCTCTGGGAAGCATGCCATTTATTTGATTCAAAGAAGTAGGATATGTGGAGGATGTGCAACAAGCTATAACTTTAAATGTTCTTTAAAATCACAAGGTGCTCTTTATTTTGTATTCAGTATATTATGCCTAAGAGGAAACTAAACAGTTGAATTCTTCATATCAGTATAGATATATGGCGACAATAAAATAAATAAATTTGAAGGAAAACTGATTGTTGGTAGTAAAACATATACAGTGAGTCCCCCATATTTGCGGGAGTTAGGGATCAGAACTGGCCGCAAATAGTTAGAATCTGCAAATACTTGTAACCCCCCCTAAAGGTGCTTATAAGTACCTATTTTGATTGTTAAAACCCCATATGCCTTAAACTTTCATCCTAAATACTTTAGAAACATTTCAGACACATTTTAAAACATTTTTGAAAAATAGTATTGGTGACCATACACTTAGCATAAATTTTCTTTCATACATACAATAATCGTTTTTAATTACGTATAGATTGATACAACCATTGATAATACTGTATAAAATATGTGTAACAAGACGTAAAATATAAAGTTTGAAACATTTTCTAAAAACAGAACTGTGATGATGCCCCCAGATTTAGCATAAGCCACTTTTAAGACCCCAGACGCAGCCCCTAACAAAGAACAAAGCCCAAGGACTACACATGTTTTTGTGTATGTTTTTAACAATGAAGATGTACAATTCTGCCATTTTTTACCATAAAAATGGACTGTTATATGTTTTAAGTCACTTAAATAAAATGAAAATAATACAAGAATATTTTAAATATGTTGAAAAAATACGCAAATCAAGGGAGTTCTCAGCGAATAATTTGTACATATGTTCTTCAGAAAAACATGCAAATATTCGGGGTTTTTGCAAATAACAAGTACATAATATGTAGTGTAATACATATAATGTATATAAATGTGTGAAGCCACGAATATGCAGGGGCTCACTGTGTATGTATGTATGTATGTATGTGTGTGTATGTATGTATGTATATATATATATATATAGTAAGGTAATGAAGGGTTTGGTAATCTGTGTGGATAATTCCAAAGAGGATGTAATCCAGAGAGTTCAATGTAACACCAGATAATTAAGAAAGAGACAACCTTAAGGTTCCATGACTATAATTTATTTCCCCAGAAAATATACTTTTCCTGGTTCATCAGGACACATCTCTAGTTACAAAGGAATTAGGTTTCTTTTATTTTTAATACAAGTTTTTGAGGGATAGTTTTAGATTGATAGAAGGTGACAGAGGGAGGACTATGGAATGGTTTATTTTGGAAATGGAAAGTAGGGATACGGTTGTTTTTAAAACCATCTTTAATAATTTACGTAGGTTCAAGTGTACTCAGTTAAGAGGCCAGACAATTTGCTCTCTTAAATAATTTTTAGACAGGAAGAGAAAAGAAGAAAAAAAGAAGACAAATTGTAAAGCAGGGGAGGGAGAAGGAGGAAGAAGAAAGGTTAAGCAGGAGTGGGGGGGGAGGAAGGAGGAAGAGTGAGTTGTCATATGTAGGTATATCATGAAGACACTTGAAAAACACATCAATATAATTTATAGTTAATACATAAAGTATTAATGATTACCAGCTAAGTAGGAATAAAATAAAATAAGGTATATTAATATTATTAATCCTGATTAATACAATTATAATTAATATCGGAAAATATATTGAAGATTATTAAAAACAAATTTTAATTTTTAAAAGAAGAGTATAAAAATTAATAATATTATTAACAACAATAATAAAGGTTAAAAATAAGTTTAAATTTGGACCATAAAATTAAAAAATTAAAAATTAAAATTAAAGTTTATAAATGGTAAATAAAAAATATATTTAATATTAATTAAATATTAGATATTTAATATTAATAATCAGATTACTTACTACTATTACTAAAAATAATACTATTAATCATAATAATAAAAAGAATAATTAGATTAAAAAATAAAGGGTAAAATCTAAAAAATAAAAATAATAATGTTGCTTGGTAAATTTGTTTAGTAACCTTATTTGATGAATATACACACATATTCATACATATACCTATTCTTATACATATATTTACATACATATAATGATATCACGCAAAACATACAATTATATAAAGACGGATACATAAAATGATCACATATACATTTTAAATATGTACGTATATATACACATATACCCATATATGCACAAATTCACATATCTACACCTATGTACATATGTATATGTCTACATATATACATCTATATATGCACATACATAACACACACAACACACAAAAAAGATTAATACTATTATCACACATATATACATGTACATACATATAACATATACACTTACACCTATATACACACATATATACATACACACATACATAAAACACATGAAACACACAAAAAAAGATTAATAATATTATCACACATCCACATTTATATACATGTACATACATATAAACATATACACACCTATATATATATATATATATATATATATATATATATATATATATATATACATACACACACATATATTTACATACCCATATACACACATATATACATATAAACAAATATGCACCCATATACGTACATACACTCACACACACACACCTATATATATATTTTTATATACACACACACACACAAAATAAATTTGCACATACATTGTTTAACCTAAGTTCTTAATCCGACATATAAAAATTAAGTATTATTTGGTGTCTTGATGATTTAAAATCCTGTAGTTTCCATGGGCAAGTCTCCTCCCAAAATTTTTAGGTATAGTTTGTTATTTTGAACTGATTTTTATGTCTGCATTTGAAGATGATTTCATTACGATGATTCAGTAATTCATTAGGTCTATTGCATTTGATTATTAATATTTTTACTTTAATGCAGAAGTCACATCTTTCTCTAAAGGAGTTCTAGCCCTGGAAATAATTTTCCATTTCAGCTGCGGAGTGAAGCTGTTTTCTTTCATATACCAATAACATTTAGATAGTGCTTTTTGATTCTTGAGTGATTTGTTTTTGATGGAATGGTTATAAAAGGGTTGCTTCAAATCCCCAGTGGATATTCCAATATAAACCTTTTCTGGTTTATATTTTCTTTGGGCAAAATTGTGGCCTCATAAACTGCATTTTCTGTCAAGCATAATCCTCCCACTGGGCACTTAGTTTTAACTCTGCAACTACAGGTAGTATTTTCTTGTTTTTGATTCATATAAAATTCTTTAATCAGATTATTATTGTGGGAATTTATAATTTTTTCCATATTGTTTACACATGAGTAACTAACTTTCAAGTTCATTTTATTAAAGATTTTATTCAGTGTATTGTTATTACTAACGTGTTTCTCTATTAATTTTAAGAAGAATTTTCCTATGTTAATGCTAGATAATTTGCAGAATGGGGGGTTGAACTATATAATTTTTCTTTTACTATTGGATTTATTTGATGTATTTTCAGTCGTTTTTTCTTGATAATTTAATGTTTGCTGGAATTTGCTCTTTTCGAGAGCTTGATTGTATTTAAATTTGTTTTCATTGAATATTTTGTAGATAGAAGACAGTTTGTTTATTCTGGTGTTGACTGTGTTGGGAATCTGTTTTATAACTGATTTGGGGTGGTTCGAATGGACGTTGATGTATAAGGAGGTTTGATTTTCTTTTGGGAAGGGTTTGAAGTTGTTTTTGGAGAGATTAAATTTAACATCTAGGAAATTAACGATTTTTAAATTAGATGAAATATCAATTTTAAAACCTAAAAATTGGAAGGCATTAATGACTTTTTTCCATAAGTTAGAAGTTAGAGGACCATTGCTATTAGGAATAAGAATGAGTCCATCATCTCTGTATAGCCCTACATTTTCGGAGTCTAACAATATACTTAGGGTATCTAAAATATATATATATATATATATATATATATATATATATATACATATATATTTTAGATACCCTAAGTATATCTAAAGGGTATATCTAAGGGTATCTAAAATATATATATATATATATATATATATACATATATATTTTAGATACCCTAAGTATATTGTTATATACACACTAAATCTGCTATTTGGGCAGAATCTAAAGCTCCCATGGGGACATCGGAATTTTCATTATCTTTTTTAACCCACAGGGAGTCATTAAATATTAAAATAGATTGTCTGGAACCATAAGTTTTAATTTATCATCAGTGATGTTTATATAATTTTTTGCAAAATTTAAACAATTTTCTAATATATTCTGAGAAATGGATGGGTAGAAATCTATTATATCAATTTGAATAAATGAAGCTTTAGACTTAGCGTTTATATCCTGGAACCATTTAATGGTATCAGAGGAATCTTTCCAAAGATTTACAGGGTATTTTTCTAGTATAGATGTGTTTATTTTCTTAAGGATATTTTTGGAAATTAAATCAAATTCATATATATATTTGTGTGTGTATGTGTATTAATGTACTAATTCATATATATATATGTATGTATGTGTGTATGTATGTATGTGTGTATTATTGAAAATTTGCTGTATCTATAGAGAAAGAGTGCTCAAGCATAGAGACAGAACATTTGTAGATAAAGACAATATGGACTTAGGAATTAATGCTGAATAGTAACTGTTAGCTTCATGCCTCAAGTGATCTTCAGATCAAAAAGACTGCTTGAGGCATGAAATTGACATACAATATTTTGTTGAAAGAGTATGGAAAGAAGAAGCATTTAGAAAATATGGAATAAAGAATATGTGCTGTTGAGAGCTGGTTGCAGTGTTTTATGAAGATTTGCTCTTTGTTCTTTAAGAATGGCATTTTACTGAAGGTTTCATTGCATGGTTGATAAATGGCTGTCTTATTTTTCTCGTATTTATAGTCCTAAATATATATATATATATACACATACATGCATACACACACACACACATGTGTATGCGTGTATATAAACCAGTGTTTCTCAACCTTTTAAGCAAAGGAAAATACCATGGAACACTTAGCAAAATTTTTAAAGGGTATACACGTAAATGTTATGAAATAAAACCATACATTAAAAAATACACCCACAAATATGCACTTATTTTGTTTCAATGTTTCTATTTAACTATTTGTGCCACTTATTTACTGTAAAACCTGTGCCCAGTGTTTTTTCATGATTTCTTCAATGTTTGGATCAAATGTGTGATAAGCAGACCCGCATTTCTTCTTCAGTTGTGTGTAGTCTTTCTTGCTTCTTATTTCTTATGTTATTTAGTGTTGAGAAGCCTAATTCACATAAATAAAAAGTAGAAAATTGCAGTAAAACTGATAAAACCTTTGTCAAGAAATTGCTCCTTTCTCTCCAAAATGAACAGAGACTGGTCAAGTCAAGGAAAAAAGAGCAATAGCACTTACCTTGAGTTGCGAAATATATTGCCACTTTTCTGCAACGTATAACCATTTGATAACATGGGAGGTGATTTTAATAATAAAAAGAGATAGATTTCCTCTCCTTTTATGCAACTTCAGGGATCACATGGTAACCTTGTCACATGACCACTGTAACTATAAAGGGTTAGTAAAGAAAATAACAAGCTTTTTGTTTAGTAAGCATTTCAACAACACAAGATAAGTACAGTGCTTCATTCCTGCCTGACTAACAGTCAATTTCTCCACACCTTTTTAGTTAATGTGGAATATTCCTTTTGTATTGAAATCCAAGTGGGTACCATTGAATGTTTTAAATTTATTTTGAGCCCTCAACCACTAGTAATATTGACCAATTCTTCTTCTTCACATAACTGAAAGGATTTTGATTCCAATCATACTTTTATGTGTTCAATGACAGAAAATAATAGCCAATTTTTTCGTCAAGTGCTTTCGGATGGATAACCATAGGGATCATTTCTTTAATGAAGGTAGTAAATATTAAAGCAAACACATCAAAATTATGCAACCTTGCTCTATTTTTCCAAATCACAATTTTCTTTTTGATGGCAACCAACTGTTGAAGTGAGAATATTTTCATCTTTACCTACTGTTCATATTATTTAGTTGACTAAATAAATTCAAAATGAAAAGCTGAAAAAGAAACAAGCAAAATTTTAAAAAAAATAATACTTTTTAGAAAGTGAACATTAAAACAGTATTTGAAATAACATAATCAAAGAATAGTGAAAAGAATTATTTGAAAAAAACGTTTAATACTTATTCATTTATTCAAATACTAATGCACACACACACACACACACACATATATATGCCATGACAATATTTTGCAGCATGTTTAAGGTGATTGCATGACATGCTAGTGTGTTGCAGTATGGCAGTTGAGAATCACTGGTAAAAACTGTAGAACAATTAAAAGTAGCACTATTTTTTGTTGCCATGGTTGGAACTGTTGATAAAATATTGATGGCTATTGATCAGTGTCCAGGAGTTGAAACATTATGATTATAATAAACCAATTTTGAATAAATCAATAAATAATAAAATGAAATCCCTTTGTTGCATCAACTCAGTCATTATTCTTAGCGAATAACTTATTTTCTTTTTGGTCTGTTGTGAACAAATTCCTTTTTGTATCACAAGAAATTTAATATCTGTCTATATTTCTGAGATGAGGTATTATGTACACTATTTACATTATTTGGACTATTGTCCTCATCTTTGTCGCTATATTTATTACAACGTTTCGGCCGTTGTATGCTCTGGCCTTCTTCAGGTGGTTGGAATGTCAAACTGAACCCTTTATTTCACTCACTGGGGTAGACTGTTCTAGTTCCACGTGCCATGTTTAATGGATGTCAGTTATCAGTTATCTCCTGTTAATTCCCCTCTCCAAGTTCTCCACTGCCTTAACTGGGTATTGAACACACACTCTTTGGGTCCTGTCACTGGATCTAACCAGCGCCTTTATCCACTGTACCATGTGTCCTGTGTATGAATTTCTGGGTATTATAAACCTAATGTCTTCAGCAACCTTTTTTACCAATGCTCATATTGCAATTTTTTTTTTTTTTGCTGTTATCATTGCATGTTTTTACCAGAGATCATATTGCAATTTTTGTTGTTATTATCGCTTTTCTCTGGCACTCCTTATTACTGGTTCCCATATTGTATTCATTTCTATGCTTGGATGGCTCAGGAGATTTTTGTGGACTAGCATATGTGCTGATTCCTTAAGTTTACACATTTTCCAATGGTGTTCTTTGTCTATGATCTCAACCTGATCCCACAGAGGGTGGTGATCTCCCTTCTCTCTCCATATGTGGTCAGCCACTCCTGATTTTTCCACTTCACTTCGTGTTACAGCTTTCTGGTGTTCTTGAAGCCTCACCTTAAGGGGGCGGCCTGTCTCTCCTTTATATTTCTTTCCGCACCTGCACGGGATAGCATACACACAATCTTTAGTCATGTTCTCCTCTATGAGGGGAGGGGTCTTACTCGGGGGTCGTCAAGCTTTTGAAGGTTGTCCTGATGTTATATGGACCGCAGATCCTTTGTATGTTCTCTGATAACCCCTTCACACAAGGCAGGCAGACTGTTTCCTGAGTGTTGTTGTCCTCCTCCTCCCCTTGTACTAGCCTATCCCAGTTTTTGGGGGCTGCTGCCATGTACCCAGGGTAGTTGTTATGTTGTAGGGTACTACTTATACTGACCAATTTTTTATCTAATCTCTCTGGGTCGCCACTTATGACTTTTGCCCGGTGTTGTAAGCAGCGGACGATCCCTTTCTTTACGCTGTATGGATGGTGGGAGTTGAAATTGAGGTACTGTCCAGTGAATGTTGGTTTATGGTATATGGATGTCTTGAACCCATGCTCTGTTCGAGATATTAGAACATCCAGGAATGGGAGAGTTTTGTTTCTCCATAGTGAACTTTATCGAAGGTCTTATTGAGTTCACATGGTCCAGTAGAACCTGAACATCTTCCTGGTGTGGCAAGAGTATAAAGGTGTCATTTATGTACCTTAACCATAGAGTTGGCTTTAGAGATATAGATTCTAATGCTATTTCCTCAAAGTATTCCATGTATATATTCGCTATTGCTGGTGATAATGGCTGTTGCTGAAGACATTAGGTTTATAATACCCAGAAATTCATATACAGGACACATGGCACAGTGGATAAAGGCATTAGTTAGATCCAGTGACAGGACCCAAAGTGTGAGTTCAATACTCAGTTAAGGCAGTGGAGAACTTGGAGAGGTGAATTAACAGGAGATAACTGATAACTGACATCCATTAACCATGGCACGTGCAGCTAGAACAGTCTACCCCAGTGAGCGAAATAAAGGGTTCAGTTCAACATTCCAACCACCTGAAGAAGGCTGGAGCATACAACGGCCAAAGTGTTGTCATAAATATGGCAACAAAGATGAGGACAGTAGTCCGAATAATGTAAATAGTGAAGAAATTTAATCTCAGATAAAATGTGTATTTCTGTTTTCTCAAGTAGAAACTCTCAAGAAAAAGATTTCTGTTTTCTTTTTTAGAAATGAATCAATCACAACCCGTGATGAGTTTTCAAACACAAAATCAGTTGTACAGTTCATTTTTGTTTTTTACACACACAGTCTTCATTTTCTTTCTAGAACTTTAGCCTTTAACTTCTACCTTTGAACTCACCTGCAATTAGAGATAACTTAGATATTTTTAAACATTTTATCTTTTATTATTTATCTTTTAAGATTATGAAAGATAGCTGGATTCTTAATATTCGAGACTCTTATACCTTGTATTATATTACAAACAAAACTTATTTAAAAATTTAATGGATCAGCTTTGTTGTGTATTGTCTAAAAATATGAATGAACTTTTATTGTAAAATTTCACTCTATTGAAAATCATTGAAACCTTATAAAGAATAAATTCTGTTAAATATAAGGCAAGGAATCTGATCTTAACTATTTAACTTTTTGTTATAAATCTTATTTTCTATGATGATTAAAAAATTAATTGCCTTAAACAATTTTTTATTAGAAAATTTGGGTCATCACCAGCTTAAAAATGGACTTAAAACTCTAGTATCTGTCTATGTCTCTGAGACGATATATTATGATTACTTGCCTTATTTATATTATTTGGACTGTTATACTCATCTTCACTGACACATGGCCCAGTGGATAAAGATGTTGGTTAGATCCAGTGACTAGACCCAAAAGTTGTGAGTTCAATACCAGGCCACAGCAGTGGTGAACCAAAAACTTGAAGGGAAATAAGTGAGACATCTGGAAGAGGCATGGCATCTACTCTGGTGGACAAAATAAAGGGTTTGGTTCAAAATTCCAATCACCTGAAGAAGGCCGGAGCTTACAACAGCTGAAATGTTGTGAATATGGCAATGAAGATGAGGCTAACCATCCAAATAATGTAAATTAAAACTGCAGTAAAGCTACTTTGTAATAGGACAGATACAGTATGAGAAAAGTGGTTAAACATTATTTTCTAAAACTAATAACCAATTTAAAATTCTTGGGAAACAAATAACTAACATTAAATTCATAAGTTTTAACTTATGAATTTAATGTTAGTTATTTGAAACATATTTGAAATTTTCTGCATCTTTACAAATCTTAATAGATATTAATTTTAATAAAAGGGTTCTTAAATAATGATGGTGTAAAGAATTCTAATAGAAATAAAAAAACATGGGGTTGTAACAAGTTATTTGTTGAGAATAACAAGTTTTGATGGATTCATATTATGATATATAGAGTCAGGAGCATAAGATTTTAAAGTAGTTACATACAATATTCTGCAGAATAAGCTTTTTACAAAATGTTTTGATATTATGTCCTATATATATATATATATATATATATATATATATATTGATTGATTGATTGATTGATTGATTGTATTGAAATGCTTTTTCTTGTATCAGAAAAACTTGTGGAATTTGAGGGGGAAATCCAAAAAGAAAAGTCACTGTGTGAAAAATCCCAACTTTCTCCTGAAGCAGAGTATCATCACTTTGTTGGAAATATAGTAAGGACTTCTTGATCTTATTTCAGCTTTTGCATGAA
This sequence comes from Acanthosepion esculentum, assembly GCA_964036315.1. Lineage (NCBI taxonomy): Eukaryota > Metazoa > Mollusca > Cephalopoda > Sepiida > Sepiidae > Acanthosepion > Acanthosepion esculentum. The sequence goes on along the minus strand of OZ038512.1, from coordinate 18,367,967 downwards.
TATTTGTTGTAGTAAAACATGGCAGAATATTACATTTATTATATTTCCAAACTCTTTACTGACAGCCTAGTTGTTTCTCTCTTTAACAAAATAAATCATAAAAATGTATTCTGACAAATCTCTTAATAGGGTTCTTGGAAAGAGTGAAGAAATATCTTAGTTTTCTCCACTCTCCAAGGTCCACATTAGGCATTAGTATATTTGTGACACACTAACACCTTAATACAACAGAAGGATATACCAGAATAGCTCAAAGAAATTAATTCCAAAAAATGAATAGTAGCTGAAAAGATTTTGTATACAGCACTAGCATAAACAAATATGTTATACAAAATGTTATACACAGATAGATTTATCATATTTTGTCTGACACAGAGAAACTCTGGGAGTATCAAGTGGCCCACAGGATATTAGTAAAACCTATAAAAAGGAAAGATAATTGCTTTCTGCATTCCTACAATCCACATGCCAAATTTTCTTCCTAATATCAAAATCTTTGATTCAATCATATTCTTGTAAAATCTTCATGTGTGTAAAATAACCACAACAGCAATGGTAGTAGTAATTCTCAATTATTTTATTCTCATACCAATGAGACCTTCCATTTCTACTCTACAAGCCCCATCCTTACTCTGACCACAGGATGGATTGACATGGTCAATTGAAATTTGCCTCAAAGTATGTGTGCCATTGTCCTCGCATTTGTGGAGATAGAGTTCAAGGTGCCCACATGATCATGACACAGCTGACCACTACTCTCCAGGTTGTCTGCAAGTACATGCTTAGCCATTTTGACTGCCAGTTCTGACCAGCAATTGCTTTGTGGGTAGTAAGCTGATGAAGTACATTTCCATATTCCCCAATTCTTAAAGAACAAGTTGTAGTCTTGGGAATCAAAAGGTGATCCCACGTCAGAAGAAAGTTCTTCAGGTGCATCATATGTGCAGAATTCAGTTCACAGGGTGTTGCATACTGCCCTGACCTTCCCAGATGATTATTAGGGCACTTCCATCCAACCAGTGTACTGATCTGCATATATAAAATCCCGTGTAAGTCGAAAAAGTCAATCACAGTTTGTTGGAATGGGAATTCAGGGTTAGACAGTGGCATCAAGAGCTCCTTAGGCTGTAACGAGGTGATAGAGTTACATATCTGACATTGGGCTCTGGTCTGTCGGGCACTGGCATCCAAACCAGGTCCGAATAGGCATTGTCGCACATTTGCTAGCATGCAATTTATACCGTGGTGTGTAGAATATAGGGATTCAGGTACTTCCACACAAAGTTGTCAAACTATAAGGATTTTATTCTCCTTGATCTGTACTCCAACGCAGTACAATTCCTCGTGCATGGGCCAAAAACAAGAGATCACTGACAGGAGGTCATGGTGTGATATGAGGAAACCAATCTGTATATATTCTGTCAGAGTGCAACATTCTTCATTAATGGCTGCTGAGAAATGATCCTATCCCATATGATAGCCCTCAATCTGGGGTTATTCTTGTATGTGGACATGAATGCAGCTTTGATTGCACTGTCAACTGCATCAGTTGTAGTTCCTTCGTAGAATGATCGTCTATACTTCTGTTGTATATGTGCATATGTTTGGGAACATTCTGTTGAGTCCTCTGATGGGATCCATGCTGGTTACCAGGAGGTGCAGTTAGGTACAGCATTAAGTTTTCTAGGGAGATGTTTAATGCTGAATTTGTACATTAGTGTACATACCTTGAAATTGAAGAGACATGGGTTCTTTATGTTCTCAAGGGTCCAATCCAAGAAAATTTTATGAGTGGTTGATGGTCAATAGTCACTAGCAAATCTGGGCACCCCAATATAAATATCCAACATGATTCTAGCCCATAGGCAAGAGCCAGGTTTTCACCTTCGACTGTTGCATAGTGGGATTCAGTGTCATTGGTAAAGCGAGATCTGACCAAAATAATTTTCCAGTGACCATCATCGCAATTTGGGTTCACTTCACCGATGCAATTACAGTGTTTTTGAAAAAGTAACTGATTCCTGTTTTACTGTAATCTGTTGAAAAACATTTTAATGATCTTGAATGTCTTGACTCCATCCTCGATTCCCTACACAATTACTTGCTTCAGCTCCTCACAAAGTTGGTCAAGCATTTTGCTCCAATAAAATTTTCAGTTCTTTGAGCGCAGTAATTCCCAGAAAAGGCCATCACCTCAACTTGCATAAGATACCTGATTCACCAGTCCAAACTAGGACCTCATGCCCATGATATTTGTGGGTGTAGGAAAGTGAAAGATGACCTCAGTCATTTTCTTTGTTGGTTTCAGACCATTAGCTGTTATTAAGAACCCGGTAAACTCCATCTCATTCTCTGCAAAATCGAATTTGTCAGGGTTAAACACAGCCCCATTCTTCCTACAGTGTGCTATATATTCCATTGTGTGCCAGAACAAGGACTCTATACAATCGTCCCAAAGGAGGCTATTGTCTATATAACGGGTTTCTTGAACCATGTCCACTGTAATATCATCAAACCAATGGGTATATCCGTATCCAGACAAGTGAAATCCCTGGAGAGCATGAAGATACCTGTACTGGCCCTATTCAGTGATAAATGAAATGGCATCTTGTGCAACTGGTGAAAGCAGTAAGCTGTGGTACCCGTTCCATGCATCCAGAATCGTTTTCCTTGTCTGAGCTGGAACAATGGCAGCCTGATTAAATGGGGACAGAATGTGATGGGTTTCCCTCATGGAGGCAGCGTTCAGTTCTTGTATATCTACCATATAGCTGTTGTTTTGGGGTGTACCAGGTTGTAGGAGTTCCCACTGGCACTGGTTCAATTATACCCAATGTGATGTCTCGATCGAGGTTTTATTTCACTCCCTTCTTCCAATGATGTGAGACAGGTGTGTAGGCTGCTGATGATGTCACATCAAGGATGAAGGTAATGTCCAATGGCTTTCCTGTTGTAGTCTCTAAAGGTTGTGGGCACGTATTAAATGTGCTGGAAATGGTCACATATCCATCATTCCAGTAGATGCCTGTTGGTTTCCTTCAGAAGAAATGGGATGGTACAAGGCATTGCTGGAATGGGTTTTCTGTGGGGGCATGTGCACAGGTCATTTTTCTTGACGCCCTTCAATGAGTTGAGACATGAAGTCTGGGCTGAAAAATCAGGTGGCAACAGATGAGGATCCTTCAGGACAGATTCTGATAAGTAAAAACTGGATGTGTTGTTTGACTCATGCACTACCTGTCATGTTGCCTTCGAGCCAATTCTTATATGCATGAACAACACACCCTTTATATGGTTGTCTGTGATGCCACATATTTGATGACTAATTGGCATGAGATACTCATCTGGGCACCTGAATTGTTTCAATATCTCTGTTCCACTTGAACAAGTTTGTGCCCCTGTATCAGTGGATGCAAGGATGCAAGAATTACCATGGCTAATTGAACCAGTCTGTGTGCGTCCAAATAAAGCATGTGCTTGATACATTATAGTCCCTTCTATTATAAGTGACAGTGGTGGATCTGGGACACCACCTTCAAATCGCTTTCCATTCCACACAAGCTGAGGCATAGCACTGAGCAGTATCAAAATGGTTTGATGGCTCTGTTTTGATCTGCCAGCATAGCAGATGGTGCAAACTTTCAGACTAATGTTTGAGAAAGTGAATGAATCACACCCTGTCTCACACCTTGTTGATCTGTTCATGGTTCCAATTTCAAATTTAGTAGATTTCTGGCATCCCCTATTTATGTGACTCCTAATCCTGCAATTTAGCTGCTGGGCAATCTTTCCTACTAATTGATCCACATGGGTGGTAGCCTTCCCACAACCCACACAAGGATTCTTATTCGGCAAAGAAGCGGGGGCATAATTTTCTCAGGGTTATCGAAGTGCATGGTGCTCATAGCCAGATATCTGTAGGTAGGACGCGGTTGACAGGCGAATCGCATTTAGTAACCATGCAGCTGACTTGTCTGTTGTTTCCAATCTGACGAGTAAATCAAACTTTTGCATGAGTGTGGTGAGGTTGGCAGTCTTGGCTGACCGCAGCCTTTCATGTTGGGACAATCAACTGTGAACAAACAAAATTTGACTTGAGCTTGTAGTCTTGCTAAAAAATGAGTGATTGACTCACTTTCTGCCTGACGTGTAGAATGAAAAGTTTGCCAGTGAACTTCCTTGTGCAAGCCCTTTACCACAACAAATTGGATGAGTGACAAAAGCCTTTCCACTGTAGTCAAATTTAATGTTTCAGCCCCAATAAGTTTGAAAAAGAACCTGACTTTGGGTGAGCATGTCATTTTCAATTCATTGCATATTTTGACTGGGTTGGTAAGTTTACACATCTCCTTATACTGAGTCCAAGCATCAAGAAATAATGCCCGGTCATTGTCCATTGTGTTGGGTTCAATAATAGGATGTTTTTTTTTGTGCCATGTTAGGGCCTCTGTCCCTCCAAAGCTCAATAGTTTCCCTTTGTAGCTATATCATTTGTTGCATGAGTTGAGCTATCAAATGGAGGGTTCCACCTGGTGCAGATGCCATGTCTTATATTGTTAAGATAGTTCCATGTATTCACCAGATCCTGTTCACAGCACCATGTAAAATAACCACAACGGCCATGATAGTAGTAATTCTCAGTTACTTTATTCTCATACCAACAAAATATAAATACAAAAATATATTTGGCACTTGGCCACTCAACTGTTTATATAAAACTGGACGAAGTCCCCCATTATCTAATGAGACCTTCCATTTCTATTCTACAATGTGGAAACATTGATGTATGCATAATTTGTCAGATGTTTATCTGGCCAATTTTACAACTTAGAAATAAAATTCATAAGCTATTTAATTAAATTTTCATCAATTCTATGGATTACACATTCAAACTGCATGTTTTTAAAATCTTGCTTATGCATAAATATTTCACAAAATCAGTAAAATTTATTTTCTTTGTGCACATAAGTAAATTCCTTGAGTTGTAAAAGTTTCTGTGATTAATAAAGATTAGTCTTTACTGTGTGAAAGATTAGCAATGTTTATAGCTTAATTGTAAAAAAGAAAGCCTTCACTGTAATCAAAAATTTCTTGTCTACTTTTTGAAAACTATAAATTTACACTCCATATCTAGTTTTTAATATTTCATGATGATTACAGTTGTTCAGGTTTTACATAATAAGCTTGACTTTTAATTCTGCGACTAACCCATCTACATGTATGGCATACTCACTGCTGGCAGTAATAAAAAAAAACTAATTTTAACTTAGAGCAATAGTTAACCTTTTTTTTTTCTTTTGTAAGTCAAATTATGCTACTAAAAATCACTAACTCAAATTTTATATGTAGACTGCAACTATGGAGGATTATGTTGGCCATGAAACACCAGGAAAACAAACTTCCTTTGAAAACTTGTTACCTGCTCGTTTCTCACTTTCACCTGAACCACAAAATCGGCGAATTGTGAAGCCAGTTTTTTCTGACATTGAACTTACTGGAGACTTTGAGTCACAAATTATCTATGGAAAAACACCACCAAGCAAGTCATCTAAGCCAGTGGATCCAGAAGGGAAATCAGTTAATGACATTCAACTGCTGGATGCCTCAAGTGAATTAAAAAAGCAATCCATTGAAGCAACAGCAGCAGCAGCAGAAGACACAGACTTTGGTATTTTGAGTCTACCAGAAAATCACTTACCTGCTTCTGCTGCAGCAAGAGCATCTGCTTCTGAATCAGGACAACGAAAGACAGGAGATGTGACAACTGCAGATGGATTTGATACAGGTGTATCAAACAGTATTCCAGGTAAATAGACACTTTTTAGGCTTGATTTTCAAACATTTTCTGATATAGATTTATTTATGTGTCACCATAGGAAAATTGTTTCGATGAATGATCACAGAAGTAATGTCCAAAAGAAAGAGATTGATTTCTTTTCTACAAAGTGTCACTCTCAAGTTGGTCAAGTCACTCAAGATTTTATGTATTTTTTCTTCAATTCTTATAAGTATTGAATTATGAAAATAAAATCTTGTTAACACTTTATAGGTGAAGTGGCATTATTTGATATTATATGTACTCTATTAAATTGATAGAAAATGAACAAACATTCACACAAATATATATATATTAAATACATAGATATATATAAACTTGTAACTGTTTGATAGTAATAGTGAAAATTTTCTAAATCATTAACACACAGAAGTTGGTTGGCAAGGCTACTTATTTATCTTGGAGACAGAAAACTAATTTCAGAACACTGAAAAAGTATATCCATTTGATTATTTTGTATACTTATAAAATATTTGACCAATAAATGAAGGCATAAAGTTGTTAGATGAATAACATCTGTACAGTAACATAATTCAACTGATGTAACAATCACAGATGAAAACTTGTTAGCAAAAATGATGCACTTATAACTAATCTATCACAAACAGAATTATTCTTCCTTTTTATTTCAAGGATGATTATTACAATATTTTGACTATTTTCCTTTATGAAAATTTTAAAAACAGTTTTACAATATTTTTTTATACTTTTCAGGAATCCATTTATCTCATAGTTTATCAAATCCTGAAGAAAGATCCTACATCAGTGACTTAGAGACGGAGAACAGCCATCCTATAGGAGTTAAAGACATGCAAATTATTTCCCATCCTTCTGATCTTGGAATGTTTTCTGTAAACCACAGGCAGTCTAAAAAGAATCTACGGTAATTAATGTGAATAAGTAACCTTTTAACAATTACAAGACATGATAATTTATCATGTCATGTATATTTTATAGCACAAGCATTTCAGAATCATCAACATCCTACTAAATAAACTTTACTCTTTAATGTATGCATTGGATGTTTTGAATGAATTAAAATTATGAAATTTTCTCCTGCTCCAAAATCTCTCATGATTTTTAAGTTTTAATTTATGGATTTCTTGTGTATATTTTGTGGTCAGCAGAGAGAAAATTGTTTCATTTCTGATTCAAATAAATATCATATTGAATTTAAACAGAAAAGATATTTCACATGACTTTCTTCACAGCAAAACTGGATGGAATGTGATCTTTTATGTCATACGTTATGAGCAGCTATGTTTAAAAGAATCAGTAGTTTGAATGTCTTTGGTGCTATTTGATTTTCTGGGAATCTTTCAGTCATAACTTGTGTTATATGAAGTGTTTGGTTTCAAAGGAAAGGAACAAATAAGGATTAAATTTCCAACAGCATGTATTCATCAAAATATGCATAATATATACATAGTTGTTTGAAATTTTGCAAAAATTGTTCATATGTGGTTAGGTGTAAGATTATTGTTAGTAGGGCCAGGAGTTGACCGATTTCTTGGGTCACAGTTGGTATCAGAGGCTATGTCAGTAGTGTATTAGCCATTGGTGGGGTTTGATGCTTGCCTTTTTTAAGGTTGAAATTGACACTTGTGATAGGGTTGATACATTGAGGATTGTGTGATGCAGAGATATTGAAGCTGAAACTGCCTGGTAAGGTGGGTTGGTTGATCGAGGTCCTGGTAGGGTGTTGATTCGTGGTAAGGTGCGTTGTTTGCCAGGATTACAGTAGTGACGATGAGGGAAGCTTGGAGTAGATAGTTAACCCTCCCGCTGCTAACTACGGAGATCTTCGTTTTTCTTATCTTGCTCCAGCGGGCTAAGTATTAATCAGCCTCGATTTTACTCTACGTCATGGTAGTTTCGTATCTAATTTGAAAAATGATGAAGATCAGCTCTACAAGATCCGTCCTGTTTATGATTCATTATAAACAAGTTCAAAGCTGTGTACACTCCTGAGGAAAAACTTTCCCTAGATGAAGGGATGCTCAAATGGCGTGGCCGTGTGAAATTTCAGGTCTATAATCCTCAGAAGCCTGACAAATATGGGATGAAAGGGTACATTGTTTCCGAGTTGAGTAGTGGTTACGTCTGTAACTATGAACTCTATTGTGGTATTGGCAGAACAATTCAGCAGATCTGTGGTGGACTTTTGGAGAACCTATATGGCTTTGGATATAAAGTGTACTTGGACAACTATTGCAACAGCATTGGCCAAATTCTTTCTGGAAGATGAGCGGAAAGTTCATGTTTGTGGTACACTTTGGCTGAACCATGGCTCTCCTCATGACCTGCAGCAGGAAGCTGATCACCTTCAGCGGGGACAGGTGATATTTCGTAGGGATGGAGACGTGTTAGTGCTCGTATGGAAGGACAAACGCCCAGTGAAAATGATCTCCACTCTCCATGACTCTAGGATGGAAGATTCTGGTACTCAGGACAAGAACAATCAGCCAATTCGTAAACCTGCATGTGTGCTGGACTACAACAAACATATGTCAGGTGTTGACAAACTGGACCAGATGGCAAAATATTATCCCTGTACGTGCAAAACCATCAAGTGGAGCAAGAAATTTCTGCTCTATTTGTTTGAATTGTGCATTGTGAACTCCCACATCCTGTACAACAAGGCAAATCCACAGAAAAAACTTGCATTGCTGGATTTCAGGATGGAACTGATTGATGACATTCTTGCAGAATTCCTCTGACTCTGAAAATGAAGGGGAAGCTCCTCAAGCTGTAGTATGTCCAAGGGCATCTAAAATTGATCCTGCCAATCGCCTGGTTGGTGGAATGAAAGCTCATGACTTGGTAGAAATTCCACCAACCACTAAGAAAAGGTGCCCTTCCAAGCCATGCAGAGTCTGCAAAAAAGCTTGAAAACGCTCAGAAACAAGGTACTTCTGCAAAAAGTGTGAAGTCCCACTCCACAAAGGACAATGCTTCAAAAAATATCATGTGTATACCCATTACTGATCTGGTAAGTCATTCCCAGGTATATCCATCAAAATGGAATGCTGTAAAACACACTGGTGCCAGTTTTCTGTGTAATAAAATATGTAGGTTGAAATTTGGCATTTTCTTTAAAAATGGCTGGCCGGATGGAGGCAACACTGGTCAAATGAGTAGCAGTGAAAGTGTTAAGGTTGATCAAGCGAAATGTCTCTGTCGGATTATTATTGAATGTTGTATCAATAAAACAGGGTCACAGTGGTGACAGCAAGGGAAACATGGAGTAAATAGTTAAGAGATACTGATGACCAGTGCCAATCATGGTGGTGATGGCAACAATGGCCCTGCAACTGCAATTGTGTTGGTCGTTACAAGAGGCTTTCATTTAAGCAAATCTGGTAGTCCCCAGGCTCATCTTTTTTCTGGCAGGAATGTTCATGATTGGCTATTGTATCAATTTTATTCCAGGGATTTGTTTTGTGGACTGAATGTGATGATTGAAACCCATGTGCAAAAAGGAACCTTTTTAAAATTTTTTGTTTTGCGTCCTTGGCACTCACATCTGGCTTCACAACTTTAGTGTATATTAAAAAATAAAAAATATTCCTACTTAGTTATTAGAGTTAAGCAGTAGTGTTTCATTTGTATCACTATTTAACTATTTTAGATTACAACGTGATAGCAGTAAAGAAAAATCCTCTCTTTGGTTTACAAACTTTTGGCATTCTCCTATTTGAGTTACTAAATGCTGGGTGGGTGGGAATAATGGTTGGTCGTATTCAAGTATGCCTGTCTGCTAGGGCAGCTAGCCAATCCCTGTCACAGAGGCCTGCTCAGGCACATTTGTGTTTGTTCAATACCCACAGAGCCCATCTATAGCTTATACTGCAACTATGCTGAGTAGACTTTAGCTAGTTTTTGGAGAGAGTGTATCATCTGGCATGATCAACAGTTTGGACAAGGACAGTACACTCAAACCCTCAGTCTCAATGACTTGTGACTGACTCCATGCTAGCAGAACGATTGACAAACAATTCCGTCTCTCCATTTTCACTCACATTGGTTAATACAAATTAAATTCACAAGAAAGAAATTTATCAAAACAATCTTCTCCGACTCCTATATCAGTGCCAGTAAAAAGTTAAATCTTTTATATTCATGTGAAACTTACTAAAATGTATACCGAATCTTTTGATTTTCATCATATGCCTGTAAAAATCTTTTAAAGTATTCTTATAGTTTATTTTTTATCAGTGGAGGCCCTGTGCATTTTACTTATCCTGGTTGACAATTTGAAAAAAATAAATTTTTTGTCTTGAATAGAAATCAAATTTTCCTTATATTATCAAATAGAAAGGAAGCATTAAAACTTGCAATAATGATTTGTGTTCAGAATTTGAAAACTTCACACATTTTTATTGTTTTTCTATAGCCATATTGTTCAAGCCAAGCACACAGTTGTTAATAGAATATTTATGTATTTTTTTTCTTTTTACAGAAGATCATCAAGTCCAGTAACTCCTGCTTTGTCAGTTAACGGTTTGTTGCTGCTGATGAAAATGGTTGAAGATAGTTTCCAAACTGTTTCCTGCTCTAAAGATGAATATTATCGTTCATTTCAACCTTCAGATGAAGAAAGAGGACGCATAATTAGGTAATTAAAAGCTCATAGTTCTGGAAGTTTCTAACAAAATTCTTTTTATTTAAGCCTTTTCTCACACAGATATTTTCAGTCTCAGTTTTGGTCTTTTAATGACTAAATTTTCATTGATTTATCTCTCTAATTTATAGTTAGGGAAAGAACACAAAAGAAGAAAAAATTGAAATCTTAAGATCATGCCAAAAGTAGCACTTAATGTGCAATACTTAATGTAACAGCTATGGAAAGATAAAGATGCCAGATTAGATTTTAAATGAAACTTACAAACAAATTCTTTATAGAGAAATTTCCATTGTTTAGCAATTAATAAATTATTGAAAGTAAAAAAATACTTTTCTATAAGTTTTTTTAATTAAATTATAAATACCTAATTTGAAATTATATTTTAAATTGATAAATTGCTGCCACAGTCATGTAAATTTAATCTTGACAAATAATTCCCTGTAGAGAAACAGCTTGGATGAATAAGTAAACCTAATGTTTTGGCTAGAGTTGATTTGAGACAGTTTTAGTTTTATGGTATTGAATCATATTAAACAAATGCAAATAAAGAAAATGATTGCTAGGTTAGTGTAGAAGTAGAACTAAATTAAAATTATTAGATTTTGATGAATAATCATAAAGAAGCAATTGTAATGTTATGTGTACTATAATGTGTGTCCTCCTGAAATTTAAATAATAACAAGAATTAACTCCTAGATATTCACTATCAATCAAAAATGGATACTTCAAGATGGCTTTAGCTGTATATAATAATAATTATTACAATAAAGACCAAGAATAATAGTTTCAGTAAATCACTACATGTTATTTAATAATAATAGAAAATAAAAAATGCTAGCTGTTTTATCAAAATTTAGCAATGTTTTTTCCGCAAACAAAACAGTCTGTAGGGATGCAAAAGCCGATTACCTATCTTTGGTAAAGATAAGTCACATGGGTCATGTAACCAACCACTAAGTGACATCACTCCTCATAGTGACCATAGTGGCAGTCAAAATTAAGTTTGTTTACAGCAGGTTAACTAAAAGGTTGCTTTCTTTGGCCCAGCCAGAGGTTAAATCTGCCACCCCAGCAGCTTACATGTCCATGGTGCTGTTTTCCTTTGGGAATATATTTTTCCTGATATAGAAAGAAAGTCCAACTCACAGTCCTCAATTTGGGAAAATCTAAGACTCACTCTTTCCCATTTGTGGAATATATTCTTGCCTGGGACATAGATGAGTCCAGCCTGTTTGAATCTGGAGTCATAAACATGTCTTTTCCAGACACAGGAGTATCTCCATATGTAAGACCCTTCTTTTTTGTTTCTCATTACACTCTGCATTGCTGTGTAGATATATGTGATATATTATTCTCCATGTGGATATGGGTAGATATGTATATATAGTTTTTGTATGTCTTAGGGCTATAAAAGTCTCTCTGAGAACCAAGCATGTTTGTTCTTCCTTTTTCCTTCCAACCATTCTGTCTTTGAACTATGTGTTATTATATCCCAGATATAATAATGCCCATAACAGGGGAAATACAAATGGGAGAATAAATCATTCATCAAAATGATCATTACCTGATCATCAGTTTAAAATGACACGCCAAAAAGGAAATAATCCTATCATGATCTGAAAACATCCCAAGATAATTGCTTTTTTTTAAGATTGGCTGTTTCAAAAAATTATTTATTAATTTCATTTCACTATTTACATTGTTCAGGCTGTTGTCTTCATCTTTGTTGCCATATTCACAATGTTTCAGCTGTTGTATGCTCCGGTCTTTTTCAGGTGATTGGAATTTCAAACAACCCTTTATTTTGTCCAAGGTATTAGTACATCCAGGAATGCTAATTTGTTGTTGTTTTCTTTCTGCATTGTGAACTGTATCGATGATTTTATTGAGTTCACATAGTTCAGTAGTAGCTGGACCTCTTCCTGGTGTAGCCAGTGTATGAAGGTGTCATCTACATATCGCAGCCATAGTGTTGGTTTTAGTGATGTGGATTTTAATGCCATTTTTTTTCAAAGTATTTCATGTATATATTAGCCATTGCTGGTGAGAATGGCAAGCCCATTGCTAAGTCTTCATCCTGCTGACACATGTCTGATCCTATCTGGTGTGTTGTTTATGCACAGAAAATCAGCATCTCCATCAGTTATACTGGTATACTCTCCTAGGGATGAGTCTGAGACCATTCTGTCCCTGACTACTGATAGTGCCTCATCTGTGGGTACCTTGGTGAACAAACTCACCACGTCCAGGCTCACTATCTGGTTGGATTAGATGGGAGTGTCTTTGATTATTTCCACAAAATGGGCAGTGTTCTGGACATATGATGGTAACTTTTCTATTAATGGGTCAATTATATCCACAAGGAAGCAACTCAGAGCCTTGGCAGCTAACAACTGACCTGAGTGGAATATCAAATCACCTGAAGAAGGCCAAAGTGTACAACGGCCAAAGCATTGTGAATATGGCAACAAAGATGAGGACAACAGTCTGAACAATGTAAATAGTTTAAATAATTACAATATCTCATCTCAGAAATATAGACAGAATTTCAATTGAATTTTTTGTTTCAGCATCATAATCTCTTTGTATATTTCTAGCAACAGGCTGGCTATGAAAAAGAAATTCTTTAAAAATCCTCACTTTGATTAATTTATAGCAAAATTTACACATTTTCCTTTGACACCTGAATTAAAAGATTGCAAATTCCACAACTTTGTAAAATAGTAATGAACTAGAGTAAAGAAAATGATGAAGTTGCAAATGTTTGAGATGTATGTGTGTGTGTGTGTAAAGAGGTATATTACTTTAATATTTTTCATCCTTCACTATTTTAGCTACAATGAATAATGTTGAGTTTTGACATGACATGATAGAAAACAAAAGGTCAACAAGTGAAAGAGTAAAAATAGAATTTAAAGACTGAAGTGGTATACACTTGTAGTTTTCACTGAAGAAGAGTTTAGATTTTTTTTAAGTTGTTGATAAGTGCTTCCTGCTTATTGCTTGAATTTATTTAATTGCTCTTTAAGTTCCTCAATTCTAAGTTGTGTATTAGTTGAATGGCCATATTGAGGAGTTAATATTTACATTGTGTATACATTGAGTATTTTGATGTGAATAATTATCAGTTGGCAAACACCTTGTAAAAGATCTCACTGATTGTTGTCATCATTGACTGATCAAGAAAGGCAAAGGAGCAATGATAGGTTCAAAAAGAATTTTCAAAACAGCCTTTCAATTTTTCCATTGTTCAGTCAAATAGTAGATTTCCCTACTAATTTCCCTAATAAATCTGATCACCATTCTTCTTTACTTGATTTGTTCCTTACCTCCTCTCCTAGCTCTTGTCAAGCATCACAACTCTGTCTTATTGGCAATTCAGATCACGCTGTAGTAACTGCTGATATTTCTTTTGAGTTGTCTATTCGACAGCAACTTCCTATTCGCAAGACTCCCTTCTGTTACCTGCATACTAATTCAGATTCATTTCATGACTTTCTTTGAGGTGTCTCTTGATTGATATTCTTAAGCTTCTTATTGAGAATTGTGCCATAGAGGTTTCAATGCTTGTGTACCTTCTCAGAAATGCCATGTGAAACCACAACCTTCTCCTTGGTTCATACCAACCTTTTTAACTGCTATAGCTCACAGGAATCACTTTTTCCAACTATACCAGCATTATAGTTTTGACCACAACAAATGCCTGTTTGTGTCTGCTCGTCATAATTGCAAAGGTCTCCTCAAAGAGGCTAAGTCTGTTTGCTGACAGAATGCAGCACGGTATAGCCTCTAAAAAGTTTGGTTTGCATGATGACTGGCGACACTATAATAGTGTGTTAAATAAGAATAAGTCTTCTGTCCCTTCTCTCTTCACTCAATTTAAGGTGTTAACAACTTCTACTGATAAAGCAGAATGTTTTACTCATAAATTCTCTTAAAATTCTACTCTTGACTCATCTGGAGCATTTTTACCTAACCTTTCACTTAGAGCTCAGTCTCTATTGAGTGATATGCATATAACTCCATCCATTGATTCTGATAATCTCTCTAGATTTGATCCCCCACAAAGCAAGTAGACTTCATAGTATCTTTGCAATAGTGCTTAAGAAATGTGCTCCTGAACTGGCTCCTGTTCTCTTTAAACTTCTACAATAAATGCCTTGCTGCTTCTTGCTTTCCTGTTGGAAATTCTCTTCTATAGTTCCAATCTTTAAGAAATCAAGTGAACTGTCTGACACGTTTATTGGCCTATTAGTTTTCTACATCTTTTTGGCAAAGTACTAGAGGCTCTGAATTGGTTAAGTATCTCATCACAAAGAGTCTTCTTTCAGATAAGCAATATGGCTTTCACTTTTCTAGGTCAATGGCTGAAAGAGTCTATCAAACTTTAGATGAGAAATGGTGAATCTTGAGCTGTTGCTTTTAATATCTCAAAGGCATTTTACAGAGTTTGGCACAGAGATCTTCTTCACAAATTGAAAGATTATGGTATTTGTGGACAAATTTTTGAACTGATTCAAAAACTGAATATTTTTAAAAGAATTTTGAATTTGTTTTGTATATTTATAAATATGCCAATTTTTCTAGATGCAGGTGATCATACATGACATTTTCAGAAAATAAAAGCAATAACTATAGTAAAACTTAAAACCAGAAAGTATCTAAAATTCAATAAAACATTTGATTACGGAGAATATTTCCTTAAATTTTTAAGATTACCGAGTATTTAAAAATTATGTTATATTAGATTATTTTTTACAGCTAATGCTCCATAGAACAACATTAGATAAACATCAAGCTGTCAAACATGTCAACAGCTTAAATAAGCAGCTACTGTTGTGTTAAAAAACTGCATTTCTGTGATATTTTAAACTTAAAGTAAATAATATGTTTCAAGTCAGATTAATTATACTTTAAATTTGCTAATATTCCTCAGATAATGTTTCAGAAAAGTATATTTTATTTGTGGAAGATTTTTTTAATAAAGAGAATTACATTGGAATGGAAGACAACTAAAAGAATTGGCACTAATCAGCTATTTTAGCAAAAAAAAAAATCTCCTTCCAGTTAATTTAAATTAGTTTTTGAAATACAGCAAAGTATCTTTCTTATTGGAAATATTAAATTTAATCTATTAGTTTGAAATTAAAACTAAAATAAAAGCTTCAAGAAAGATTTTTCTTTTTTAAAATTCACTTTAATCCTTAGGTATCACATTTTCAATTTTGGTTGTCATTCTGTGAAGATGATTATTATAAATTTCCACTTGAAACATTTTGACAAGATTGAAAGGAGACAAAGAAACCTTTTGGTTTTGAGGAATGAGGCAAGAAATTTACTTTTTCATTCTTTTTTGTTGTTGTTTTTTTACACTGTGTTTTGTACCAGAACTGCAAAAGAAGAAGTCAATTCACAAATTAACATTTATTGTAAGGGATTATTTTGCTTGTTGATTCAGTTGATTAACGATCATCTTCATGATTTATCTTTTGGTTTGTTCACAGTGAAGCAAATAATGAAGGTGCTTCAACAATAGATGCAGATCCTGCCTTGGTCAGTATGATCATCTTAGAACAAATGACTGTCATTATTCGTAGTTTGTCTACAGGTTGTTTGCTCCCGGACACATTACTCCAATCAGAAAATCTTATGAATCTCTGTGAAAGTGACATAAAGTAAGTCATTAGTTATTAATATCTGTCATTTTATATTTCTTGTGCTTTCTCTCTAGAGAAATAGCATTACCATTACTTTGACAATGAAATAAAAAATATAATTTCTTTTAAGTAAAATAATAAGTTTCTTTTATTCTGTCTTTTTCAGTAGAAAAATACTTAGAAACAAAACATTAACAATTTGCTCAATTAATTTTAATATCATGTCATGTATTTATTTATTTTTGTTCTTTGAGTCATGTTTTCTTTTTTTTTTCCTTCAGATCTCAGTTGCCATTTAATTCTGTCATTCTCTGGGAAAGTCTTTTTGTCCATTTCACCTCCATTCTCAAGTACAAAGTAATGAGTCCAAAAGAAGTAGCTGCTGTATTTGTACCTTGTTTACTACAGAGTGGTTCTACATGCCAAGAAAAAGTATGTGTGTCATTTTTCCCATGTAATTACAAAATGTTAAATTCAGATCATATGTGCTTTACAGAAGACTACAAATTTCTCAACTTTTTAACTTTCAGGATAAATTCTTGAGAATGATTTATATCAGATTTTTTTAAATTATGTGTCTTTACCTGTGGACGATTTTCCTCATCTTGGTTGCAATACTCAGAACATTTTGGTCATTGTACTGCAGGGGTTTGTTTTATTTTGAAGAATTTTGAACTAAACCCTTTATTTAGTACTCAGGGGTAGATTGTTTACATTCCACTTTCCTTGCTCGGTGATGGATAGATTGTATCAGTATTCACCCTTGTGTCACTTGTACATTTCTTCCACTGAACCAGAGTATATGATTTCCGACACTACCTTAGCCAGGGATTGAACTCAAAACTACCAGGCAGCCAGATGTGTTTTAAACAATGCTTGAATCTTGGATTATCCAGTGGTGTCATTTTGGAAAATTAAATCTAAAGACTACACTCATGTTATGGATTTTTTGTCTCCTTTCTTAATCAGAGGCTCCCAGATGGTATTTATTTCAATGCTAGGTCTACTGAAGATATTGTCAGAGCCTAACATGTGCACTCATTCTTTCAATCTCAGAATAGAACATGACCAAGAACTGAGTGCATTCCATCCCATTCTCTAAAATTAAGGGTGGAGGAACATTGAAAGGCTGTAGTAGAAGGAGGGATCTTCTAATCAACCATGACTAATTATGCAAAATGAAATCCAAATAATAGACACTGGAGGATAAAACAACTGAAAGAATGTTTAACAACCAAAATGAGGATATTAGAAGGTTATAATAATCCTGAAAACATATTTCTTATATTTACTGTATCAATATTTTCTTTTATATGGCATAGATTCTTGATCTAAAAAAAAGAAAGATAATAGTCTGTAACAAAATGTAAAAATTCAAAAGAGATTTTATACTTTTAATTATTAAGTCATAATAATTCTCATAAATAAACTTAATTGCTTTTTGGCCTCAAAAAATTTTTTTATTCACATTAATAGTAAATTAAAAGAAAAAGTTACAATTTTTGTTTAAACTTCTATAAATATTGTAAAAATGGAAATAAATATTAATGGCTTAATCTTTGATAAATATTTTGGATGTATTGCAGTTTTTGTTTTTTTCTCATGGTATTATATAACTTATAACTTATTTGTAGCAATCTGATAAATATTTTTATAAATCCAATTATTTTATGTTTCATATGAATTTGACTTCAAAATGTTACTTTAGTTTGTTTAAACTGTTATGAGGAAACGTAATTCATATTTCTTGTTATTATTTATTGAATAACGAGTGTTTTCTTTGAAAATAGAATCATTTACAGCTGCTTTAAATCTGTTGCTTTTAATTTTTTTAAATATTTTACTTCCTACATTGCCGTCTATACAACTCTTAACAAAATGAACTGCCTGTTTGGAGTCAAATAACTTGTTTAAATACATGCATTATGGGAATATTTTTAAGAGTTAAATAGAAACTATAAAGATGAAGGTATAAAGATATAAGCTCATTACTTACAAAGAAGATTCATTGGCTCATATAACTACATTAAATAAGCAATTTTACAAATAATTGCCTTTCTTATCAAAACGTATGTTGCGTGTTTATATTGATATTAGTAACACCAAAAGTCATTGTGAATTCATCAGATATTTTTAAAATTTCTTTTTTTTATATGAATAGTGTTAAATACATAGTTTTATTTTTGTCCTTTTCTAAAATTTAAAATGAAATGTATAATATATGAATTAACTTTAAAATTCTTTTTATTACTAACAGAAAAATAATTTTTTATAATTTATATTTGGTGCTTTGAGAGTTTTATCAAAATTCTTTATTCTGCAAAATCTGTTTTATCTTTTGCAGAATATATTTGTATTTCTTTGTGTTTTATCTTTCAGAATATATTATGATTTATACAGTGTTCTTAATGGAAAGTTAATTTTCTTCAAATTAAACATATCAGTATTTTATTGTAATGTCTCACTAGGACTTAGAAAAATCCTGCTAAATTTGGTTTTGCAGCAAATTAACTTTTAATGTAGTAGGACTGTATTCATTTATGGCTGATACTGTACATGAATTTGACCAAATAATCCCAGCATGATTGACATCTGTTTCTGTTTAATTAAAGATGTCAGTGAATTTTATTTTGAGACTCAAGAACAAAGAGTATATTTCAATAATATTTTGAGTGGTTTACAAATAACATTTTCAAAATTTCAAACTTTTTCTTAATGAAAAAGAACAATGGGAAAAATTATCTCTCGTTATCCCCCAATCTCCAAAAAAATCTGCTGTAGTTTATCTCCCTTAGATCATCACTACACCTCTAAACTAAAACAATCCTTTTGTTCTTCACAAAAATAAAATAAAGATCTTCTAAGAAGTTATTATTAATGAAGGTTTATAAATTTTGTTGCAGTTTAAAGCAAAGTTTATTTTATAGCATCTAATTATTGTAATAAAAATAGAAGTTTTTAACATTGTAGAAAGATAAACAATTTTTAAAACATTAAAAAGTTTTTTAATTATCCTCATGTAAGTAATAAGTATTTATTTATATGAATTATTTTTATGAATTAAAGCTAAACTGATAAATCTTTTTTATATCCCTTGTCCTTTCAGAATATACTTGATCATTTCTCTTCACAACTTTTTTTTATTGTTCTCAATAACTTTTGTTCTTTTATCATCCTTCTTTGTCCCTAATTCTGCTATCCATTCACACAAATTTTTTAAGTAGGTTATCCATTGTTTCTCTGTTTCTCTTAACTTCATTATATTTTGTCACTGCTAAATTATTTGAACAGATTTGAAATGCATCCCAAAATAATATAAAATGATGTACATATTTATTAAGCAAAGTTTTTATTAAAACAAAGTTTCAATATTAGCGCACCAAATTATTCAACATTCAGTTACAGATCAAAATAATATATGCATGAAACATTTCCACTGGACAGAAAATCATGTTTCTTTCATTCAAATATATATATATATATATATATATATATTTGAATGAAAGAAACCTGATTAAATGCTAATGTCTGTGTCACTCTTTTTCAACTTTACTCCTAGAGGCTATAGCCCAACATATCATGCCATTTTGGAATCGGGCCAACTCCATGATCAAATTAAAAACATTCTAGGTTGGATCCAGACTCAACAATCCTGAAATTTAGGATTTCCAAGTTTTCATTACTGTGATTGTTTTTGGCAATTTTTTTACATGATCTTTTTAAACAAATTCTTTTGTACAATAACCGTTTTTATAAAAATGAAAATAAATTTGGGAATAATCAAAATTAATTACAAAATCCAGCAAGAGTCATCCATGAAATAAAAATAATTGTTTGTATGGAAAGTTAGGTCCTACGTATATAAAATTGTCTTTAAATTAAGTAGCGGCAGAACAATTATCGTTGAGCTTTTAAAAGAATGCAATACTTAAATGCAGTGATTGATTTTGAGTTCTTCTGTAGTTTATTGTTATCTATCACATCTACTCCTCCTTTTCTAATGTGATGAAGGCCCAATCAAGAGCCCTCTGCAGGAGCTAGTTTAAATGCCACCCAATAAGGTGTCTTTTAAGCTAGTACATATATATATATGCATGCACATGTGTGTAAGAAATAAAAAAAAATATAGATAAAAATAAAAAATTCAATAAGGAATGTTTTCGTAAGTTTCTATTTTGTTTTGTTACAAACTAAATAAAAATGGATGCAGAAAAGAACAATCAGTGAATCATTAATGAAAATTCATCTGAATAATTCCTTAAATATATTATTTTATGTATCTTTATATAATTTTCCTAAGTGAAGCCATTAAAATAACTAAGGTCAACACTTACACTATTTGATAAGTTGTGTAAAGATGAAAATAAACACAAACAAGGCTGAAAATTGTGGGCACTAGAAAATATCAACTCTTATCTACATCAGCTTTCATTCTTTTTGTTACTAATGAAATCAAAAGATTCAAATTAACTCTCAATTGATATTATTGAAAAATTCTATTATATCAATATGCTGTCAAAAATTCACCAAAAGATTTCATAATATTTTAATTATAAACAAATTTTTGTTTGGATATATGCATTCTATGAATTTGAAAAAAAATGTCATTTTCATTTTTTCATTGAATCATTTCATATAAATTTTCTTTTAATGATTCACAGGATAATAAGATACTTGCAATTGTTACTGATGCTTATTCATAAAGCCTGTTTATAATGTCTACTTCTGCCATATCTCTATTGAATAGCGTTTGGTAAGGTTTTTGTCCATATTATTTTCCTATATTCTCACTGTCATATTTTTGTTTCTAGCAGATTATTTGGTCTATCTTTATTCAAGGTGATAAATATAAATGACTGGCTTTTATGGTTCAATAACCATAAACACTCAAAGTGATAACAGTGTACATTTGGAAAGAATAAAAAGTAAAATGAATTTAGATTTGTTAATTTGATTTCTATTCCAATTTTGTTTATTGTAAGGCTTTTAAGTTGCTGGTGCAGTTATTGGAGCATGTGAACAGAAATTTGATGTCAAGTGCTATGGGTATTGATGAATTATCAGACAACTCAACAGACATATCTCATAATGCAGTACCTCAAAGACATGAAGAACAAACAATGAAAGGTTATGTCTTACTTTATTTTTTATACATCAATAACGAAGATAAATAAAAGTGTCCCTATGCTTAGCAAGAAAAATTTTTAACATACTCTTTTGCTTTATAAAAATAGTGAAGCAAATCCTTTAATTAGAAATGGTAATATTAGCCGTTTTCCTACAAGGAAATATTTGGCATTTTATTGACTGAGCATTTATTGACAGCCAGTACTGTTTTTGGTTGAAATTTATAAAATCTTTCTCTTATAACAATTTTTTAGGTAAACCAGTTTTTCAAGTCGAGTAGCTTTTATCGCTCGTTCCAATATTGATGTTTTTTCCCATTTTGTTATTTAATTACCCATCCAAAAGTATGCTATTATTAGATTTATTTTCCTTGTTAGTATTTCAGTAAATTTTTCTTTGTTCTAAAACATCTTTCTTTAACTCTTCTGTTTCTGTTTGAGAAATTATTGTTATTATTGATAGTCTTATTATATTGATAGTCTTATTATATTGTAAGTCTTATTATATTGTAAGTCTTATTATATTCGTCTTTGCCTCAGGAAAATATTTGGTGGTCATTACTAAGAATCAAGTGTGCATGATTCACACCTCAAATCTCCATCAGTTTCCTCTGTATTAATGGAGTTTGCACTTTGGAAATATCTCTGGCATTGTTTCCAGTGTTCTAGTCATTATTGGCATGACATCATCATCCTTCGACCTCCCTGTGGTTGGTCAGAACTCCATTAACAAACCCTTTCCACACTGCTCAGTCCTCCATTGCTGTCCTCAGATCCCTAATATCCAACCTTGAGTTCTGAGCCATGGTGTCTGGGAAAGTCAACTTTCTTTCAACAGAAGGATGCTATAGAAGTAAAGATAAGACAACATCCCAATCCATTCAGTAGCAGTGACTGGAAAATTGTCAAGCTTAAGGGAGATTGATCTCAGTTCTCCGTAAATTGTGTTAAACGTTGCATGAGATCTGCTGTTCTGGATTTTTCTAAGTAGATTTGTATATGTTCCAGTTGTCTTTCAAGATGAATGGATAATGCCTAAGTTTCTGATCCATACAGTAGGACTGGTTCAATCAGTGTTCGAAGGGTTTGAATTTTTAAAGAGGATGGAAGGTTCGAGCACCAAATCTTGCGAAGTTTGTTACACACATTCCATGCAAGAGCTTTGTGGATGTTGAAGTCAATTTGGGAATCTATTATGTGAGATCCAAGATATTTGAAGTCCTCAACTCTTTTGATGGATGTATTATTGAGTGACTTCAACTCGAATGGTTCAGGAGAGGTTATGATATATTCAGTCTTACTCACATTGCAATAGAGACCTACCTGTTTTGCTGCTTGGTGATTGATTGCAGCAAAGATTCAGCATATTTGATACATTGAGAAATTAATGCAAGATCATCAGCAAATTCAAGCTCAGGTAATGTGGAGGGTACTACTCTGGCTAGGTTTCAAAAGGAGTCCCTTTTCCTCCATGTTGTTGAGAGAAATACACAGAACATGATCCAGAACAACTATGAACATAAAAAGAGAAAATGTGTCGCATTGTAGAACTCCTGTTTTAACTTCAAAGGAATCAGTTTCGCCATCGGACAATACAATGGTGGCAGTAGTGTTTCTGTACCGAGCTGTAATTGCCTCAACAATTCTGGAGGGTATACCATAGAATTAGAGGATTTTGAACATGAGATCTCTGTTGATGCAAACAAATGCCTTGTGAAAGTGAACAAAACAGATTGTGACCTCTTTGTTGAAATTTTTCAACTCTTCCCGTATGCAAGAGGATTGGAGAGGATTTGAGCAATTGCTGACCTGCTTCTTCTAAATCCATTCTAGTTCTTGCAGAGGAGTGGATCGATAGTAGGGACAATCCTTTTTAGCAGAAGATTATTGTAAACTTTTGCTGTAATTGGCATGAGAGTTATACTCTTATAATTTGCCACACTTGTTAATCACCTTTTTTTGGAACAAGGATTATTCCACCCTTCAGCCAAGCTGAAGGCGGCAAATGGTGTATGAATGTGTGGATGCAAATCACTAGGAGGAGGTCATGAAATATTGGATATTTCCACAATAATGTTGGTATGTTGTCAAGACCCAGAGATTTGTTGTTGGCAAAATCTTAGAGTGTTGTTTTCAGTTCATTGAGCATGAGTGGGTTGGTGTTTATGTCCAGTGTATTGGATATTTGATATATTGAGAGTGGAAGATCATTGACTTGTAGTGGTTCTCCCAGGAGTTTCTTAAAGTGGTCAGATCAATTAGCTTTTCTGCAGAACCGCCTTTGAGCTAAATGGAAGGCTTTGATTTTCTTCCTGAGAGTATGTTTATTGTTTTCAGGCTGCAGCATGTTGTTTCTCCATATGTCACAAAATTCTGTTTGACAATATTTTGGCCCAATCAGCTTGTTTTATAGAGTCTGGTACTGGCAGTTTAAATGGCCTTAGGCTTAGAGCAACATGTATAGAAACAACTCTATGATCAGAGGCAACAAAAGAAGGACAAGTATGCCTGGGCATTACAAACATTGTTTTTCCACTTGTTTCTCACAAAGATGTAATCAATTTGTGATAGAGGTCCAGATGGATGTTGGAATGTCCACAGACGGTTTTGATGCTTTATGAACCTCTATTTTACCTTTTCTATTTTACTTTGTGCCCATACCATTTATTTATATGGTCACACCCAAGTCATTACTGCCCCTTTCAAATTGGTTTGGCATTTATATTATTATATGAAATCATAAAATTATATGGTATGCAGTGACTTCTTAGTGTTAAAAATATTTCCACCAATTTGGTTATGTTAGATAAGTGAAAAAATATCTACTGGATCCTATTTCTAGATGTGATTTTGTATGAGGAGTTCCTTTCAAAGAGCCAAACAATTGCTTTAAACAAATCCGTTTTCCCATTTAAACCAACTGAAGGCTGCAGTCTGTGAAAAGTATGTGTTAACAGAAACTGTATCAAGATATGTCATCACGATAATGTGCCACATATTTTTGATCCTGTTATGGTGAAGTGAGCAAGAGAGCCACTTAATCAAATGATTGCCTTTGAAACCCAGTTTTATTCAGATATACTAGTTTTCTTTGCTGCATGTGATGAAATATTGCTGTGCATAAAAATCATCATCTTTATCAAAGTGTTTAAACGATGTACCTTCAGAAAAATAAATTCAATGTATGCTTGAATTGTCATTTTATCACCACTAAGAACTTGCCATAGGCTCACCACATCACCACCTATAATTCCACTCCAAAACATCACATCACCTCCAGCTTGTTGAAGATTCAACCTGTAAGTATGTTTTCTGTCAGTAGCCAACCAGCCTTTCCTTCCTTTGCCTAGCCCATTGTGGGTGGGTAGCATGACATTCATCAGTGAAAAATACAGTTGAAAAATCAGTCTTCCTGTATTCGGTTACCCATTTCATTTGAATCAGCTTTACAATTCATTTGAAAGCTTCAAACTCAAAACATGGTTATTAATGTAAGATTTGAGATATTTTATACAAACAGCTGTTTTTTCTTTTTATTCATTTGCAAAGAATGAACCGACTTTTATCCTCACTCACTGTGCAAAAAGATGTTGACATAATTAAACAAATAAATCTTCAGATTTCAACAAAGTATACCCTGGTTAATAATGTGAGATACAGTTTGAAAAATGTTTTGAAGATGGAAATCTGAAATTGTTTGAAAGACAGCTAATGATAGTCAAACAAAATGGTGAATATATTGTCTGGTAAAGCTGATGTCTTATTTTTACTTAATACATTGAGCAAAGCTTTTTGCCACTCAATATCTGATGGCTACAAGCATTGATTAGTTTTTGATCCTGGCTTAAAATAAAACTGTTTTCTTTTTACAATCACATTTGCATTTTCCTACTCCCATTGAATAAGTTATTATTTTAAAACTTCAATAAATTCCTTTGAGTTTCTTTAATTCAATCTCAGTTTCTTCTTCATTGTGGTTTTAGATTCAAATCTTTCTCTTATGTTTTTTTGTTTTTCTCTCACCAGATAAACAAGAATGGGTGACTTCTATCGAAAAAGCATTTAGTGATGGTATGGATGATGACAACAGAAATTTGGATGAAGAATTGGGCAAAGAAAAATCTAGTGAGTTAAATATTAGCCGTAAGTGTTAAGTGTTTCTTTTTTTAATTTCCTCATTTGCAATGAATGTGACATAAAAGCTGAGAATGAAATATGAACAAGTTTTATTAAACAACAGGAGCATATTGTTAGGCCTTCATTCCGTTAACTGAAGATAACACAGTCATGAAATATAATGTTGTTTGGAGTAGACATAGTCTTACTGAATTCTATAGTAAGGATATAAGGCTCGCTCCTGGCTAGCTCTCTGCTGATGATTCTCAGTGTCAGTATATATGCTATTTGTCCAGGTCATATTCTTGAGAAGTGTATTCATCTTCACAACACCCCACCTTTTTCAGATATGCACTTTCTTTAGTCAATGCTATTACCAACATGTTTTAGTTGGATTACATTTTCGCTTACCCTGGCATTGTATTGTAATATTAGTTTTAGGAATAGCTACTTCAGCAGTATCATAATATTAAATTGTATTGGTTGCTTATTCTGTGTATACAGGCTCTCCAGCCATTCCTAGTTTTTTTTGGTTGTTCCTAGTTTTTCCTAGTTTTTCACAAAACCTTCCTAGTATTCCTAGTTTTTTATTCTCAAAAAAATGAAAAGAAAAAATTGTAATCCATTTCTAAAATGTGTTTGAAGTATTTTGCAGAATGTAATCATAAGATGTTAAGATTAAATATAGACCTATAAACTATAGATCTTAAAAGTATTTGGGCATAAAACATGAAGATTTATTAGCAATTTGGGTTTAAAAACTGTGAAAATATATATTCTTTATAAATGAGTGTGGGGCTTTGCCTATTCTATTCGATAACCCTCTGTTTTGCTTTGCTGTGATCAGTGACTGAAAATCAACTTAAGAGTTGTTATAACCTATAGTTACTGTAGCATAGCTTTGGTGGTGAAAATGCTTTTGCTTGTGTACTTGTCTGTGTCCTGTTTGCATGATACCAATCCTATTTTAGTGTTAACATGTAATCCCCCTTTAAGTAATAATATACATCATAGTTCTGCTTGGCTTGCATGTTTAATATATGATATTGTATAAATATCTAACGCTTTCATACTATGCTTGCTTTAAAACCACTTTCTTGTCTTTGTTATCTTTCTTTTCAGAAACGAAGTAGTTTGCTTAGCTATCAACATTACTAATCATGCCTAGTGGAAAAAACAAATTTAACCATGCTTGACTTAGTAAACTTGACAATAATGTCCAACTGCTGTCCAAATGGTGTAAAGAGGATTCTTCAAACAGCTTTGCTGACTTTTGTGTACTGTGTAAAAAGAGTATCTCATGTTCAACTACTGGAGCTATACAACTCATTGATCATGCTGATGGTCAGAGACACAAGGATAAACTCTCTGATCCCAAGCAGAAATTGTTGATGCCAACCAGTCAAGTGGCCAGTACCAGCAAGCAAGGAGGAGGAGATGTGGAACAAAAAATGTATCTTCATCCAGTGTCTGTCAGTGACCAAGTAACAAAAGCAGAAGCACTGTGGGCAATGCAGGTTGCTGCTGGAGGGTACTCCTACACATCCTGTGAACATATTGCTGGACTATTCAAGAAAATGTTCCCAGGAACCATCTCTGACAAGTTTACCATGAGCAAATCAAAGGTATCATACCTGATATTAGATGGACTTGGACCATACTTTTGAAAAGAGACCACTGCAAAAATAAGAGCAGCACAATGTCCTTGCACAATCCAATTTGACAAAACCAGCAATGCTCAACACAAGAAGTGATATGCTTGTTCGATTTTGGAATGAACAAAAAGGTGAAGTACCATGTTTCTGAAAAGCCTTATGCTTGGACATGCTAAAGCAGAGACTGTGAGTAGTGCGATTATAGATGCTGTGACAGAAGATGGATTTGAAATGCCATTAGCTCAGCTGATATCCTTAGGTAGCGATGGTCCAAATGTTAATAAAACAATATGAAAAGCTGTACAAAGTCATCTGAAAACAGCTGAATTGCCAGGATTGATACCTTTTGTGCCATGCACACGGCACAGTGCATAACTCTTTCAGGAAAGGACTTATGTTTATGGAGAAAATGCTGAACAACTAGCAATTGATATTTTCCAGTGGTTTAAGGGAGGACTACAGCCTTACTCTAGAGGATCTTGGTCTAAATGAAGAGTTCTTCATTCGGCATGTACAGTGTCGGTGGTTGACCCTTGTACCAGCATTGGAACGTCTTCTCAAACATTGGAAACCTCTTTGTAAGTACTTCCTAACAGATCTTCCCAAGGAGAGTACAAAGGATCACACCAATGCACAGCTGAAAAAGAACACCTGATACCAAAGGATATGCCAGTTCCTCTCCAGCAAAGAGTGCCTTGCACAGGTTCAGTTCCTTGTATGTGTTGGCCTTTGTTTGATCTTTTTCTTAAGAAATTCCAGAAAGAAGAGCCAATGATCCATCTCCAGTATAAAGAGTCATCAACATTGTTGAAAACTTTCCTCAACAGATTTGTTAAGAATGATGCAGTTGGGAACAGAACAGGACAAAAGTTTCAAGACATTAATGTTTTTGACAACCACAATTTAGTCGAACTCGAAGACATGGAAATAGGTGCAGACACTGAGAAGACCGTAGGAGCTCTTGATGAAGGCAAACAGAAGGTGAAACTGTATGACATAAGAAAATTCTGCCAATCGGACAGCACCTATCTCCAGATAAAACTACCCCTGAATGACACAATCATCAGATGTGTTCAATGTCTTTATCCTGAGGTTAAGGACCAAGACAAAGCCCAACAGCTCCTCAGAGAACTCTACTCAGCATTGCCCTCCATAGAAGATTCCATTGTTTCAAAGATCATTGATGAATGGAAACTATACAGGTCAGAGCAAGTGGATGAAAGTGGGATGTACAACAAGGATGGCCAATTGATCAGGATAGACCACTAGTGGAATGTCATTTTCAGCTTAAAGAATGCTAGTGGTGAGATCAAGTATGCTAATTTGAATAGAGTTGTGATGACCTGTCTCTGCATTTCACATGGGAATGCTGATGTAGAAAGGAGCCTTTCTGTGAACAAGAAGTTGGTCACTACTGAGAGATGTTGTTTGTCAGATGAGTCAGTTAATGGACTGAGACTCATAAGAGATACTGTCATCATGTTCCAGCATGTCACAGACATCCCCACAACCAAGGACCTTCTGGCTGCAGTGAGACAAGCCCACTAAAAGTATGAAACAAGGTGAGAAGCTGAAAAGAAAGAGGAGGCATTGCTGGAGAGGAAGAAAAAGGAAGCTGCTCTCCAGAAACAGGAAGAAAAAGAAAGGATTGAAAAACAGCAGCAAACCAAACGAAAGCTTGATGAAAAGGAGAAAGATGTTAAGAAGAGTGAACTGAAGACAGAAATGGAGAAGGCGAATCAGATCTTTGAAGAAGCCAATTTAAGATTATCTGAAGCTATAAAGTCTACAAATTTCAAAGAAATGAATATTAGTCAGGGTCTGTTGGATGTTGCAAAGGCAAATCTTCAGAAGATAACAGCTGCTATTAGCAAATGCATTGAAGTTAGAAATGACATTAGAAATAAGAGATTGCGATTGATAAACTCATTTATGAAGAAGTAAAAAGGACTGTTAAACTACCCCTTCAACTGTAATGCTTGATGCTTTATATGTACCTGTTTATTTTATATGTTTTACAAAGTACATGTTTATGTTTAATATACTTGTCTCCTTATGTTTAATTTTATCATTATGGAACTGTGTTCAATAATAGTTTTTTATGAAACCTGAAGTAATGTATACTTATCATTATAAAAGGAATATCGCCCTGCTTCTATTTGTTTGAAATATTCAATCTTTGACTTAATAGAGTAATGTCACATGAAAATGGAAATATATTTTATTAATATGTTACTGCATTTTTATCATACCATCATTGTTTTGTATAAAGATTTTGTTCTTTGCCTATATTTGAAAATAAACCTTTCAAATTGGGTAATTGTTGCTGAATTAGAGCTGCAAAAGAATGTGTTATGTCAGCAGAACATCTGTATGATTGTCGTAATTAATATCATCTAAAAGGTAAAAGCATGTTTAGCTGAAAAATTCCTAGTTTTTTCATAGTTTTTCAATATTCTTGGCTGGAGAGCCTGTGTATATCTAGACCGCAATTGATTTCTATGTCTTCTATGTTGAAATCATCCACCTTCAACAATTTTCCTTTCCAGCCTTAAAGCTTTTTAAAGAAGACCTTATCACTGATCTTAAATGATTTGATAGTTTCAGATTGTCAACTTTTCTTTTTATTCCCTGCTAGTAATTTATTTCCTAGCAAACATGAGCCCATGGCAAATACAGAAAAATGCTGCAGGTGACATTTTCACAGTCATGTTTGATTTGATGCCATTTGATATACACTCAAAAATTCTTGTAGTGTCAGCTTCTAAGCCTTTAGCTTTTCTTAATACTCTTTTGAAAATGTCAACAAATCACTCAGCTTGACCATTCGACCTCGAATGATAAATCGGCATGTTCAACTGAGTAATTTTTGCAAAGATTTTTAAACTCCCTAGAAGTAAATTGAGTTCCATTATCAGATATCACACTGTCAAGTACTCCAAACCTTACAAAAAGTTTGCATAAAAATTTCATTGTTATTGTGGTAGTAAGTTGTTTACACTTTAATATCTTGAGTCATTTTGTGAAACTGTCAACCACAATTAAATTCTATGAACCATTTAGTGGTCCAGCAAAATCCATATGTAGTTTTGCCTATGGTTTATCAGTGCTCAGCCATGCCTGATATTGTATAGGTGGTGATTTTGCTGTTGAATTACAACCATTTCATTTTCTAACTCTATTTTGAATATCTTTGTTCAACTTTGGCCAATAAATGTAGCTTCTCATCAGAGACTTCATCCTCATTATTTCCGAGTGTCCTACATGGAATTGTTTCAAAATCCTTTTTGTAGTAAAAACAGAATTACTACTCTTTCTGCATATAAAAGTACTCAATCACAAATAGAAAATGCTGTATTATTGTTACCAGGTTTAATTTTAGTCTTACTCCATTTTGACTTAACATCATTTTGTTTTTGAATAAATTTTTAGAATAAATTTTGGTCTATCATGACCAGCAATTCTTTAATAGTGTTACACACCAAGCTTTTAACTTTGCTTTTAGATTCCAGTAAAGCCGTCACAGTATCTTCAAAATCATCTTTACATTTCAATATCAATCTGGATAAGCCATCTGCGTGTCTCAATTTGTTTTTACAATAGAAATTCCACTTTGAAATCATATTTCAATAAAATCGTACCCTAATGCCGTTTGCAGTACGTGTTGGAATCCCTTTCTTAGAACTGAATATATTTAATAATGAGTGATGATTAGTTTGCAGTATGAATTTTCTTCCTAATATCATCCGGTGAAATTTCTTTACACCAAAAATTATAGCAAGTGTTTCCTTTTCAATTTGACTGTAGCATTTTTCTGTATTTGTCAAACTTGAAGTGTGGGTGACTCCTTCCATGGAACTGTCTTCAAATTTATGGCCTATTACCTCTCCTATTCCATATTCATTCATGTTCAATGTTACTATTATTTGTAGCTGCGGGTCATAATGTGTCAGCAATAAGTCTGAAGTTAGTTTTTTAATTCCTTCAAAACCTTTTTGACACTCCACCAGCCAATTCCATTTTGTACTTTTCTTAAATAAATTATTCAGAAGTGCTCACAATTTGTACATATCTGACACATAAATATTATAATAATTTTCTAATCCAAGAAATGAATGTAGGGTCACCATATTTGTCAGGGGAGTCATGTTTTTAATGCCACTTGCTCTAGAAGGATCTGGTTTTCTTCCTTTTTCATCAATTATCAGACCTAAATATTTAATCTTATCCATAATCCATGATCATGCAGTCTCTGAAAAACTTGCTGAATCAGTTTTACATGTTTTTTTCTGCAATAGCAATGTTACACACAATTTTCCGAAGAAAAATTAATTTCTTGCCCAATATTCTTCTTGCAACTTTGTCATTTTTTCAAGTTAGGCTTGCCAATTCTGCACCAAGTTTGTTCATCACTAATTGTAATATCGCTACCAATGTCCAATTGAAATCTCACCATAATGATATTCATTTTTACTGTCACAAATTTTCTATTATTTGAACTTTCCAGTTTTTTAACTGGTAGCACTACTTTCAGCAAGTTAATTTATGCATTTCTTTTGCTTTCAGTAGCTTCATTTGTGACATGTGTCCACAATTAAAACATTTTTTGGTTCAAGTAGAGAGTCCTTTTTTAAATGAAGCATGCCACAGCCATAGCATAGATTAAATTTGGCAGTATTTTTATTTTTAATTTTTTCTTTTGGTACTACTGTCTGATTTCGAACTACTTGTACTTCTGACATGCTATTTTGTCCAATTTTTGCTGTATCATGCTTATCATGACAATTTTTTGGCACTCTTCTGCAATAGTCTGTATCATTAACTTTAAATCCTGTTCAAGTTTTGTCAAGAGCATATTTCTGCATCGTTTCTAGATCAAGATTCTTTAATAAAGATGAGACATTTAAATCTGAATGGAGATAGTTTGTCCAGTTTAAATTTCTCACACTTCTGGTTGACTTTACCGGCATATATGACAAAATCTTCATCGTCATCCTTAGTAAGGTTCATGCACTGCCAATGTGTATAAAAAAAGTGAATTCTTTTCACCAAAAATTTTTGATAATATCAACACTGTTTCATTAAATGACACTCTTTCTGGAGTATTAAGCAAAATGAAATTCAGATATTTTTCATGTTCATGTTTCCCAGTGCCTTTTCTCTAAATATTTTCTACTTCACAAATTTAAGCACAATATTAAATTAGCAGCTAGGCCTGATAATTTAACTCTTGAATTTGATGCTAACAGTTTCTTCTCTCACACTTCTCACTTTCCTGTCAAGATCTTCAAAAATTTAAATGCAACATCAATCCTCATCTTCTGTCTCCTTGAGTCTTATCCATTTATTGTGCACCTTATTTCTTTCACTCTCTCCACAATCCTTTGCATCCTAATGGCTTTTATCACCTTGCTTGGGATGAAATGATTTACAAAAAAGGGTCCAGACCAAAAAAAAAAAATTGTTTTCTATTTTCTTTCATGTGTTCATCTTCAATTCAGATACACTGGCTTACAAGAACATGCTTTATGGCTTTAAAAGTTCAATATCAGTAGAAGAAGAAGACATAGAAAATTCTGACTCAGAATCAGATGAGTTGGAAAAAGAATTTGGGACTAGCATACCTGATGCTCGACAAAGGTGAACAAATTTTATTTTCTTCACTTGCTTTGTTTGCCCAAAATATTATCACCCCCTGCTTAATAAAGTGCTGGTCCTTCACATGGTTGCAAAACAACTTTTACCTTATCAGGTACAGACTGTACAAAACAAAATATATTTTCTACAATCTGATATAAAGAGAAAATCCTTTCATTGCTGTAAGTTATGTTGCTGAGGTTCTGGCAAGCGAACTTGTTGATCCAACATATCCCAACAATAGGATTGAGATTTAGGAAGTTTAGTAGCCAGGCTAACTTTGAGTTTCATGCCTAACACAATTGTCAGGTGCTGAGTGAAAACTAGCTGTTGCATAATTTAAATATTGATATATATACCGTACTATAAAGATAGTGGAGCAGCCCATTTTGTTGGGCTGGGTAAACAAAAATAAAAATAAAATAATAAAAAATATAATATATACAAAAACACATAGACACAAATATCATGACATCCACATTTACATAGAAAGGTATACAAACAAAAATTTATATCTATTTACAGATCAACATGCTATAGTATTCATACAAATGTATAAATACATGCACACAGAAAAATATATATGCAAACATCTATAATATATATATATATATATAAATTTTCGATACCTAAAGTTTAAAACAAATTTTTAAAAATGAAAAAACTTTCTTGAAGATTTCATTTTAGCTTAAATTGAAAGCTAAATGATTAAATTTAATATTTTCAGTTAAGTAAAATATTCTGATGTATTTCAGATAGAAATTATATAGATTGGAATGTTAAATTTAATTTCTTAAAATTTTCTTAAATGTGGCCATTTTCTTAATTTTAAAAAACAAATTTATCAGTTTTAAAATTCTTCAAAAAAAATATTTCTGACATGTTAATTAGAAAATTTAAAATTAAATTAATCTGATCTGAAATAACTATTACTTACTTATAGCATAAAAAATTAATATTCAACCATTTGTTAATGATTTATATTTATTAAACATTAGTTTTGAAATTAAATTGAACATTTTATCAAAGTAACTGTTGTTAAAAGGAATAAACTGAAAAAATTAAAAAGAAATTACAAACAAAAAATATTTTTGTTTCTCAAAAAAAGTTTTAAAAAATTACTAAATTGAAGTATGACCCAAATTAGTGTAAGTACATAAAATAAAAAAAATTAGTGAAATAGTAATTGCAAAAGGTAAAACTTACTTTAAATTTTAAACTTTTAAAGCTAAAGGGAAAGCCTGTTGAAACGTAAATAAATAATAATGAGCAGATTTCTCTGTAAAGGGACAAAACTATTAGATCATGTGATCTTTTCATAATAATGTCAATTCATTTCTACCATAGCTGAAAAGAAAGAATGTATTAAGTAAATAATATAAAATTATTTTAAAAATAAAATACTACTATGTTTATTAATCTTTTTAATTTGGGATTCATAAATTTCATTTTCACTTAATTACTATATCACATCCAGAAAATGGCCCAATACAGAATTTTACATGATTTTTAAACTATTATAAATTATTATAATTAAAATTTTTAAAAAATGAAAAAAATTCTTGTAAAAATTCATTATCATCAAAAAATTTTATTTCTTCAGACAATAACATACTTGCTGTAACTTATTTACAAAAACAATTAAAAGCTTTTCTAATTAAATAATGTTATAGATTTATTGCATTCATTATTTTTCAATTCAGAGCAGATTTTCAGTTAGAATAGTGCAAATTTGAAAAAAAAAGATTAAGCGATATAGATTCTCCAAGGAGTCCTACTTTTAACAAAGAACGGTTTTTTGCAAAATTTCATGAAATTAAGTAAGTGAGGTAAGGTAACATATGTAAAAAAAAAAAAAAATATTTTTTACCAAAATTAAAAAAAAAAAAAATTTCAGAAATAATTTAATTCATTTGTAAATAGGTCCTGAAAATTTCATTAAAATCAGACTATTATTTGATTTTTACAAGAATTTCCAAATCAGTGTGTTTTCAACAGAAAAATAGCACAAAAAAATCAATGTAATTAGTATGCCACCTGATAACGTAAACAAAACAAAATTTTAACTAAAATTTCAAACGTGTTAGAAAGGATTAAAAAATTTTTTTTAAATAATCAAAAAATACTTTGGTCTTTCATCTTAATAATAACATAACCATTTTGACAATAAAACTTTATTTTTTGTGGCCTTTTTCATTATGCTATGCTGTTTTCCCATGAAAAAGTGGAGGTACCTAATTTTAACTCTCTTTATGAAAGAGTGTGGCAAAAATGTTCATTCACCTCAACTCATTTTATGGACATGAGTCAAAAATAGATTCACATTTTTAACATTTCATTTGACACAAAATGTGACACTTCTTGATCATCAAAAATAATGAATTCATTATGTGTCATAATTTATAAAAAATTTTGATATTTAATGCAGTTTTGGAAATGAGTTAATATTTTTTGTGTCTTCAGCATCAATCCCACTTCAAGCAATACAGGAAAGTCAGGTAAGATTAAAAATGGTAATTTTTTGTTTTAAAAATTTTGTTCAATTGCCATAATCAGTTAATCTGATAATTCAAACAATTTTTTAATGCAACAGAAAAATGAATTGAAAATATTTTAGCTTTAGATTTACATATAGTTTTATACTTCAATAAAATTATGATTAAAATTTTCACTGCATTTTGTTTAAATTTATAAATAAAATATGAAATATATAATTATATTTTTGCAGTAAATTTGAAGCTCCTAATTATAGGTGAAAATAAACTTGCAACTTTGAAGAGAACAAAAAAAGTAACAAAGTAATTCCATTTATTGATAGCTGCTGCTGCTAACACCACACTTGTTTGTTGCTTTGCATAAATAACAATGTCACAAATTAAACAAAATAATCATTATTTTAAAAATTCATTTTTCAATAAATTTGTTTTCTCTACCGAAACTATTAAAATAAACTTTATCAATCAATATTAATTTTAATTTCCCATAAATTTATAAGAGAAAATCATACTTGATAATGTTACGAAATGATAAAAAGAAACCTCAAAAAATAGAGAACCATTATTTTGATGTGTTACTGTCATGGAATCATGTCATTCTTCAAAGATTATTAGTTTATGGTTTAAAAGTTGCAAATGATAATAATAAAAAATATGTTAATGTCCAAAGAGAAATTGAATGAAAATACATGATCTACTGAAATCTGTGTTCAGCTGTAATCTTTTTTACTTTAAATGAAAATTAGGGTAATAAATTTCCATCTTATTTGTATTCGGTATTGTACGGATTGAACTTAAGTTCTAAGCAGTTATTTTTACGCAATTGGATGATGTCTAATATTTTGTAAAAGAAAAAGTGAAATGAAGAATGAATTGCTTTCTACTTTTAAGGAATAATTTGATTTCAAAGCGAAAAATTAATATATTTGGAAATGGAAACAATGTTAAAGTTTTCCTATAGAAAATATTCCAATAAATAAGTTTGCATTTAGTACTCTTTATATAAAAGTATATGACAACATTTAAAAAGAATATATTGAATGTTTAACATGTTATTTTTTTAATTCAAAATAAAATTTCAAAAATTAATAGAAAAAGTAGGAAAAACAAGAAGAATGCTATAGATATGGATTGTTTGTTTCATTTTATTCTGAATCAT
The DNA here is from genome assembly GCA_964036315.1 of Acanthosepion esculentum. Classification (NCBI taxonomy): domain Eukaryota; kingdom Metazoa; phylum Mollusca; class Cephalopoda; order Sepiida; family Sepiidae; genus Acanthosepion; species Acanthosepion esculentum. The sequence goes on along the minus strand of OZ038512.1, from coordinate 18,331,659 downwards.
ATTCATAAAATGTTAAGAGTTACACATAGGATAGCATATGCAGGAATAAATAAAGATAACAATTTTGATTGAAAAGCAAATGTAGATAATTTCCAGATTTATTTATTTCTTCTTTTCTGTTTGTTAACCATTTCATTTCATAATAATCAGTCATTCTTGGAATATCGATTCTGAAAATGTCCATTCTTTCAGAAACGGATGTCTTCTTGTTTCCAAATTCTCAAAAGATGTTTACTAAAATTATCATTTAAATCAAATCTGGAAGTTTAAATTGACCATGATGGAAAGAAAAATCAAACAGAAAATTGTTTAAAATTTTTCAAAAATTAATTTGGTTTTTCATTATTTATAAAAAAAAAAATAATTAAATTAGATCATCTGTGTTGAAGTTCACCTTGAAAAATACCTAGTACCTTATACCTTTTTTAAAAGGTTAATTTTGACAAGCCTTCAAGTTCAAAAATATCAATTATGTTTCAAAATACAAGTAAATTTCCCTTCAAAAAATCATTATTTTTCCCCCAAGAAACTGATTTTTAGTAATCAGTTTCTCAAAAACAAAAATATTAGATTTTCATTAATAACACTTTTGCCATTTAAAAATGTCTTTGCTAGAAGTTTTAATATGTTTTTCATTTCAGTAACAGGAGTCGTATCGGCCAATGTTCCCACTGCCTATTCAGCTGTTACTGCATCTACAGAAGATGAAGATTCAAGAGATTATGATTTTTATGATTAATTCAATTTACAACTCTCTAATATTCACAACTTCAACTCTAAAATTGTATTTTGTCTTCTAAGTCATGAAAAAGAAGAGCAATATTAAAAAGTTTGAATATAAAACCAGAAATAAAAACTTACTTATAGTCATTCTTATTTCTTTCGACAGATACAGTATTTCACCACGAAATCAATTAGATTATCACATCCATAGCAACAGTGATGTGTCTACTGCAAGATAACTTAATGAAACCCAATCTCTCTCCAGGCTTTTCTCCATGGTATCATTAGGAATTCATGGGCTAGAGAGCCCAGTCTGCTCTGCTATTTGACCCATAGCTGGGGGGGGGGGATGGCTACATGCATTTCCCAAGAGCATTTATACAAAACTGAATGCCACATACCAGCCTGGAATTTGAACCCAACTTGCCAAGTTCACTTTTCTTGCTGATATCTGCTATACCACCTGTGCACATCCAAACATTAATTACACTGTAGCTAACCTGAACTATTTTCATTATATTAAAGGCTGATTATTAGGAATCTGTATATGAGAACAATTATATATTTTTACATATCAACAACAGCAAGTGGAAATATGTTGGAAGGCCAAATCTAATAGAAAATCTATCGGATATAAAGCTTTCCGATAAAGAAGCTCTTAGCTTCAGTTTAAAATTTGCCACCAGAATCTGCAAAGGAGACACTATAGTAAAAAAAAAAGCAAAATAACCCCAAATTCATTTCATTCAAATCATATATATATATATATATATATATATATATATATATATATATATATATATATATATTTCTTTATTAAGAATATTCTCTCTCTCTCACTTTCTTTATACATATAATTATAGAGAGGAAACTTATTTGTGTGAACAAAAAAAGTGAATCTATTTTTCTTCACAATCCAACCAGTCATTATTTCATCTTAACTGATAGAAACTGTTTTGCATTTGTTAATCGAATGTAAAGGGTCAGTTTATGTTGTGGACACAAACAATAAACATAATGCAGTCATTTTTAAACTTAAAGAATTTGTGTATGTGTGATAAAAAAAATAAAGAATTTATGTTGAAAATTGTAAACCTTTATCTATTTGCATTCAAAATAAATATAAAAGATGTATTCTCACTTCTTTTCTTTAGCATCATTTTCCTATTTATTTAAGGAGAGCAGAAGGGGCCACTGAAAATTCATCTGAAATACGGGAATCATGAGTTTTATTACAAAAACGAAAATAAGATGGAAAATATGATTTCAAAATAATACTTACGAAATTTTAACATTTCTAAAAACTTTTAATGTGTAAAATTATGTTCATGAAAAGGAGTCAAGGTTAGAAAGTATTAACGTATTTTCATGAGAAAATCTTTGTCACTTGTTCTCTGTACATAGAATGAAACTGCATTTTATCTGTGATCACATGACTTTAAATTTTTTTGCTTTTCTCTTGTTTGAGTTTTCTCAGCACTGGTATCATACTTTGATGCCATATGTGGTTGATGCAAGAAATGTTACAGACATGTATCGGTAAGATCAAGCAATAACTTCTATTTAGATAATCACAATTTCACTTCAGCTTTTAAGCTTTAAGTTGTATGAATGTAACCAATGATAAACCAGGAAATAACTTACAGTTTTAGGGGTTGATAATGCAGATTTCAGAAAACCAGTGAAATTGGTCATTGCTGTATTTTAATAGGCAGGCACATATACACACATTTAGATGTAGATGATTGTGTCAGTTGTGAGCTCTGAGATTGCTAATTTGTCTAAAATAAACTGAAAAATATCTTTAAAAATTATTAATTTCTATTTGATTAAAATATTTTAATGAAGCAGTTGGGATGTTTGAAAAATAGAGAAAAGAACTCATGCATGTGCATTCTTTTTTTATTTTTGGTTGTGATTTAGTTTAGTGGCAGTTTTTAAGAAAGTAAGTGGGGGTAACTCCACAGTACTCCCCTCTAGATGGGGAGAATTTTATTTTGTCTATAAAGTTTATGTATGTTTTGTCCCTCATAGGCTAAAAAAAAGACTCAGCATGGTTGTGATGTGTTAAACATGATAATGAAAATGTACTTGTGTCGTCAGTGTGCTACATGTGGGTCAGAGTCGTAGCACGTCCTGGAAGATATATTGATAGTGTAGAAAGAATTGTTATTAAAATTTTATTATTTTCCAATGCTCCACGTGGAATTGATTTTGTCTGGAAGGTCTGGTTTGTTTGCTGTGCGTGGATGATGTTGACCCACAAAATTTTAAGAAGCGTCAATTTGTAAAGTTGTTGAGCGATGCAGGTGAAATTTCTGCCAAGTGTTGAATGCATCTTTGTGAGAACATTTGAAGATATCTGATATTATTGTCGATTTTTTTTTTATATAGAGACGCAGCTATCTCCGTGTATTATTAAATCGTACTTGCAGATTTCTTAGTTTGTATTAACATCTTTGAAGAATGAAAAATGGTCAAAGAGTCGCTTTTGGAATTATTTCACCCTTTAGCTCCCTTTAGGAGAAACAGTGCTATTTAAAGTTGAAAATGGAGTTAACTTCCGTGGTGTTTGAATGGTATTTTCTCGTGTGGTTCGTGTAGGTTTACTTGTGAATACTTGAAGGAAATGAGTCGTATTTTTCGTTTTGGCGAAAAAAGTTTTTTTGATGTCTGTTGGTTGAGGTAAAGTCAGAGAAAGTGTCAGGCAAAAGTAGTAGAGATAAGATTTGTGTTGTTTACCTGCTGACTGTGCCATCGTAGTAGTAATTCCAATGGCGATTAGGGATTTTTGGGTGGTGGGGGATGAGGCGTGACCACCGAGAGACAAGGCCTGTTCCATTTCGTTGTTGACAAATGTGACGTCATCACATTGAGTCCGACTATCAAGGAGCGTGTCTGTTTTGTGTAGCAGATATTTTACGGCGGCATTTTTAAATTACTTATTAATATTTTCTTTTAAATATTGAATTAATTTAAAACAAAAAACAATGCCTTATAGATGCATTGTACCAAATTGCAAAGGGAATTATAAAAACGGCCCTAAAATACATGTATTTTCTTTAAAGATAAAGAATTATCTGATGTTTGGATTCGTACAATCAGAAGAGATCATTTTTATCTACTAAATTCAGCAGAGTGAGTATTTTTTGTATTAAAAAATAAGTAAATTTTATTGAAACTTTAATGATAAAATTAATACCATGTCTTTGTAATTCATAACATAAAGTTAATAAGACATAAATCTAGCGAGAAAGTTTAGAGAGAGAGACATTCATTCTCGTACGTGTTGTTTTTAAAATCTAAAATCTCGTTTTTTTAAGAAATAAACTTTAAAGAAATTTTCTACATAAATTCATTCATGAATTTTTAAAGGAATATTTTATATACATAAAAAATAATTTTAACGATTTTTTAGAATTGTTTTATTCGTGACTAAATGAAACTTTAATTGAATTGAATTTTATGTCTGTAATTCACAACACATTTTAAAACAGCTTTGTTTTAAAAAGTTATTAAACTCAATTGAAACTTTGAGGATTAAAATAATTTTATATCTTTATAAATTCCATAATAATAATGATCTAGAAGGGAAATTAAATTTCCTTGATAGAAATTACTGGAGTTTTATTAGGCAGCAAGAGACACTTATTATATTCAGCATCATCAAATCCCCATATCCAAAAATCTGTCTCTTGTAATTGAATCTGATTTTGCAGTACATGTTTTTTTGTAGAAATGTGGAAATACATTCAATAGGGGATTATAAGATTTCTAAACACGTAACTGATCAAAATACTCTTGAAATTCCGATAGAAAACATGAAAAAAATGTACACAGAACAACAGCAACCTGAACCTCAAAATATGAGTTTTATATTAAAATTGGTAATGTCATTTCTACTATTGGTGCAAGAAGAATCAAACATATTAATGCACTCAAATTTATATATGAGCAGCTAAATTTAATGACACAAAATAAGCTTGATTATTCAACAGAAATGATATTTTCTTCATTGTTATATAACTGCTCCCCTAAAGGGGACAGATTGTTAAGAGACAGCAAAAATATAATTTTACCTAGCTATTCAACCATTAAAAGATTAACCTTATCAACATATATGAATCCTTTGATTGAGCAACATGATAATTTTCTTATGTATATTAAAAATAAATTTAAGCTCCTAGTGCAGGACATCACAGTATCTTTACTTGTTGATGAAATTCATCTAAAACCTTATTTAGATTATAAGGGTGGTAATATTGTTGGCTTATCTGATAACAGCAATGAAGCTGCAACAAGTGCTTTTGCTTTTAGGATTAGCAGTGTATTCTCACAATATAAAATGTTGTGCATGTTATGCCAACTAAATGTCTTAAAGCTGAGAAGTTATTTGACATAGTTAAACATAATAATTGGTTTATAGGAGATAGGCTTTCAAGTATTATCAATCATAACAGATAATAATGCTATAAATAAAAAAGCTATATCTTTCTTTTGCAGTTCTCCAAAGCTTTCCATTGTATATCCACCCCCAGTTATAAAGTCTCAACCTCTTTTCTTCCTTTTTGACTCAGTCCATATATTAAAATGCATTAGAAACAATTGGCTTAGTCAAAAAGATGCAAATAAATGCATGCTGTTCCCCAAATTTTGTCATGATGGAAATCATGAATTAGATAGTATCCAAAGTGCCACATTTTCTACCTTACAGAAACTTCATGCCTTAGAATTTCAGTCAATTTTAAAATATTGTTATAAATTAACCTCAAAGGCACTTTCTCCTACTAATCTTGAAAGGCAAAATGCTAATTTAGTTCTGCAAATTTTTAATGAATACACTATTCAAGGATTATTGATCTTAGGAAAACAGAAATATTTGCCTAATTTTGCAGAATATATAAACATATTTTATATTTGGTGGACAATAATGAATGTTAAAATGCCATATAAAGGTTGTCGGCTTAGAAATAAATACTGCAATCCACTTAGAATGAATGAAGAAAATTTTAGATTTCTCTCTGTATTCTGTGACTGGTTAGAATCTTGGAATAGCATTTCTGGAAGAAATGGCAAATTAACAAAGGAAAACTTCAATGCTTTGCATCATACAACCTATGCATTTCTAGAACTGACCAAGTATTGCATAGAAGAACTGAAAATGCTATACATATTACCAGGCAAATTTCAAACTGATCACCTTGAAGCAAGGTTTGGTCAATATCAACAACTTACTGGGGATCAGTATAATATCTCGATACGGCAAGTGTTTGAGTGTGAAAAAATTATTAGAATGCAATCAGTTTTAAAATTAAACTTATTTAATCAGCAATGCATTAAAATTGATTTAAAGAGTTTACAAGAACCAAACTGGGATGAAGTGACAGAGGAGGAAAAGTTATATATATATAAATATAGAATTGATGTTAAAGAGGATGATGTAAATAATTGTAGAGAAGTTCTACCTGTAATATTATACTTAGCAAGTTATTGGTGTAATGCAGTTTTTAAGAAAATTAAATGCAATAGCTGCAAAGATTTAATATCTGGAAGTGTAAGAGATAATGTGGAAGAAATACCTGAAATAAGCAGCTATTTTCAGGGGATTAATAGAGGTTCTCTCTTATATCCTAATGATAAAACTATAAATTTTGTTCTGAATAATTATGTAGTCATTGATAAGCTGATAAAAAATCATTCTTTTCTTCATTCAGTAAATCAAAGAAAAATAAAATAAGGCATGCATATAACATTGAATGTTTTTTGCAGATTATGAGGTTCTTTTTTATGTTGACACTTGTGATGAGGGTCACAATATGGAAAAAATACAAAGAATGTTTGTCTGGAGCTCTACAAATGCTCTTTTAAATAATTTTTGTTCTAGGGAAAATAATAATATTACAAGTAACAAGTTAAGCAGAAAAAGAAAACTTCATTCAGCTAAATTTTGTATCAGTAACCCATTTTTCTGAAAGTATTATTTGATTTTTAAATGTATTTATTGTTTGTATCTAATGTATTTTCTTGTTTGTGTTTTTGTTTCTTGTTTATGTTTAATTGTTTTATTTATTTATCATAATTATTTTATTTATTCATCATTTAATTATAATTTGCTTATTTAATTATTGTTTGTTCCCTAATTCATAATTCAGTTGTTACTGTAATAATCTCTTAATGATTACAAAAATTATAACTTCACAGAATAATTATTAAAATTGAAATAAAAACATGCAATTTAAAACAATGCTGATTATGATTTATAAAAAATGTTCAAATGTGAAACAATTGAAATCATGAATGAATTTCATTCTTAAAATTGTCTGTAACCTACTTTTCTATAAGTATTATTTGAATTTTAAATCTCTTTTTTGTATCAAATTTATTTACTTTCATGTATTTAGTTTATTTGTTTCTTATTTATATTTTAATCGTTTATTTATCATTTACATGTAATTTGCTCGTCTATTTATTTAATTGTTTGTTTGTTTCCTAATTCATAATTGAGTTGTTGCTGTCCGAGTGTATATGAATATAATAATCATTAATAATTACGATATTGTAACTTTACAGAATAATTACTAAAATTAAGATAGAAACATGCAAATTAAAACAATACTGATAATGATTTAAAAAATGTTTTCAAATTTGAAACAAATAAAATAATGAACGAATTTCAGTCTTTAAAATTTAATGAAATCTAACATGATGTTTAATTTCTTTAACAAAACATTCAGCAACATTTTTTTTTTCTTATCGGTTATTTTAAAAAAATTAATATGAAATAAAGTTCTGTATAAAATCCAATTCTGTTTATTTGTTTTGTAAAACAATGTATTTTTTAAAAGTTTTCTAAAACCATTTTTTTTCTTACAATTATTCGTTACATTATGATTACTGTCACACTGTCTGTTTCACTGCATGGACTACTTTTGTGACGTCACGTCACTACCGAATAGGCCTTGTTCTCTCGGTGGTCACGGATGAGGATCACACGTGTTGCGAAGAAAAATATATTTGCTGACTTGGAGAACATCTTCAGTTACGTTGTGTTTTAGTTTTTTGAAATTTGCAATTTTTATTTTTTCATCGTGCCTAATCAAAAATTTTGTAACTGTAAGTTGTTTTTGTTGAAAGTTTTCCGTGTTCGCCGTGGTAGGGTAGATAGAGAAGTTGATCGAAATTTTCTCTTCACTTGCTCTCGATTTGAAAAAGTGTAAAGACGATACATGAGTTTGTTTATATACTTCTGTATGTTCTTGTATCCAGGAGAAAAAAAAAATCATGTCTGGGTCACCAAACAAACACACCCAAACGATAATGCATGTATTAATAAACCGAGGGTATACATAGACAATAGTTACAAAACAATGAGCATGAAACAAAAAAAAATTTAAACTAGTGAATTGTTTATTGTGTTATTGTATGTAGTTTAATGTAGGTGAAAATCATAGAGAAAATGAAGCGTTTTCCTCGTTCGACCTACATCTTACCGTCGCTGAGTGAAAAAGAAAAAACGGTATTTACCCTTTACCTCCCCACAAGGCGGGATGTAGCAAAATGACATTTTTTTATGTGGGGTTTAAGCGAGGTCGGGTATCTGTCTAGCCTCATCTAGGTTTCTATCCGTCCGGACGCAGAGAAGCCGACAAGCCGTGTTACCAAACCCAGAAGTTTGGCAACAGAAAGAAAATAGGATGACAGAATGTCACTTCCTATTTATAGGCTTCGGGATCATCCCTCTAGCGGCGATTTTTTAGGAAAGTAAGTGGGGTAACTCCACATGAACCAAGCGATAGCGAGCCTATCTACTCCTATTGGGAGAGAAGGAAAGAGAAAAAATAGTGAATAAGATTTCCGAGTTTAGGCGGAGACGCTAGAAGTATATTGAACCAGGATGGTGTGCGAACCGGACAGCAGTCGAACCTATCAACTCTCGATGGTCGAGGAAAATAATAGTGGATGAAAATCTGGATTTCAAGCTGACACACCAGAAGTAGAGAGCTGGGACCGACTCTAGGAGTCGGGAACTCGATCGCAAGCAAGAAAAAACAAATAAATAGTATATAAGATTACGGCGATTAACTCCGAATATATCCGTTATGGAACTGGCAGTATAAGTTTTAACTTAATATAGGTTCAAATATCGTCTATCAAAATAAAAAAGAAACGAGCAGATAATTAACATTATTTCGACTTTTTTGTGTGTAAAAAGACAATGCACAAAAAACATGGCGAGATAAGTTCACATTTTGAAAAGACTGCTTAGGCGAGCAAAAACGAAAATATGCATTGACCCATTCAAAAATAAATAAGTATAAGGAATAAACAAAATAAAAAAAATTGACTGTATTTCTTCCATCTCACATATTTTCCATTTAAAATAAATGATTATATCCCTATCGCGTCGTTTTTTATTTTGTTGATTGCACAGTATAGTAGGGTCAATTAGGCACCGTCTGTGTGGAAAAGAGCACCATGACGCAATTCATTCCACCAAAAATTTAGAAACGGTATGCTGTACTGTTTGGCATTCGCGCCGGAGGCTCCATACGAACATTTCAGAGTATTTTGATGTCAATCTGAGGACAGTGCAGAGGATTCAATAGACTCACCCAACTCTTGTTGGATGTGTCTATTGGTGATTACAAAGGTAAGGCAGCTCGGAAAACTCACTCTGATCGTTCTGATAAGAAAGGAACTTACGCATTTGTTGGTGAGGACCTCAGACGCAGCACAGCGGCCTACATCAAGTGCCTTGAGGAGGTAGTACTGCCCTGGGTCAGGATGGATGACTACTGGAAGAACATACGTCTGGCAACAGGACTTTGCACCATATCACACAAGCAGGAAGCTCAGCCATGGGTGTCAGACAATTTCTGCGACCACATCACCCCTTACATCTGGCTACCTAACTCCCCAGAATGCAATCCATATGATTATTATGTGTGGGGCACAGTTAAGCGAGAGACCAACAAAACTCCTTGTAACGCCAAAGATGAACTGAAGGCAAGGATTATGGCAGCATTCACCAACTTAAACAAGGAGAGCATCCAGTAGAGTTGCAGGAGATTCCGAAGTCGTCTGGAGGACTTGGTTGAAGCCAAAGGCGATTTTATTTAATAAATTTACTCTTTAGTATTTTAAGATATCTTTGGGTCATTTAAGTCGAGCTAGGGTATTTGCGTACGCCGATGATGTTCGTATGGTGCCGTCGCGTCATTATGGTTGTACAGAAGGCGCTTGAACGATACGAGAAAGTGACAGGAGCCAAGATTAACCGTAACCTAGGTGCCTGGAAGGGGTTCGCGCTTCCGGAGCCCTTTGGTTGGGCTGATGGACCCGTCCGCAATTCTTGGAGTGTGGTTCGGGCCCGGACTCCAGCTGAAGAAGAATTAGTCAGAAGTAGAGACAAAGGTCGGAGCGTCCGTCCGGACTTGGCTCCGAAGGAGGTTGTCCTTAAAGAGTAAGGCTGAGGCGTCTGCCACTTACATCTTGTCTCTCATCCTTTACCTCTTTGCAGGACTCGTATGGAGGCGATCGAGCATTTGTTGATCAACCTCTTGTGGGATGGTCGCGAAAATTGGGTCTGTAAAGAAGCATGTTATTAGCATCCGTGTCATGGGGGGCTGGGATTGCCACACCTGACGAGTCATCGCCAAGCCTCAATGTTGGCTTTCCTACGCTGCGTTTTGACGAAGGGCTCGATTTTGGCGCAGAGTGCTAGGGACGCCTTCCGTAGCTTTACCATCACTCCATTTCTTGGAGTAAGTGCCGTCGCAGTTGTGGAAGATTGTCGAGTTTCCTCAGCGAGTGTCGGTTGGCCTTGAAGGTCCTTCCTCGGTCCAGTGACCTTTCTCGGCCTCGGAGACTATTAAATGAATTTTATTATAAACTAGCTTAAATACTGTCCGGTAGGGTGGATCCTGTGGAGGATTCTTGGTTTGGTCATCATCACTAGAGAGGAGTAGATGCTATTTTTATAATAAAACGTGCACTGCAATTTTGGATACAATAGGAAAATAAGAGTTACTCTCCTTGTACCATGAAAGTAACGATAATGGATAGTATAATATGTTAATATATATTTTTAACATCGCATAATCTGGCAACCCTGAATCTGAGCTCAACGAAATTCGTTCCCTGCGCCTAACTTTACTAGGTCTTTTGAATGAGCTATAAATCATTGAAATCGGACCAGTGAGAGCGGAGGAGTTGCTTGAATACACACACGCACACATACACTGTAGTTTATATATAAGATATATATACACAGTACTTTATATATAAGATATTGTTATAGTGGAACAACATGGCACACCCCGACATGGATTGGTCAGTCTATAAAAGATTGACGAGCTATTGAAGAAGAGGAAAGTGAGACAGTGAGAGAGAAGGCGACCCTTACGAACCTCCGTGACTTATCTACTGTTTTCCTTAGTATTACGAACTCTTGCTCATTTGTACTTTACGTACAATAAACCATTGTTATTTGTTACCTGATTTCTTGTGTTATTGTAATCTTTCCACTCGGGATTACTTTGTTGTTTATATTGTGGAATCATCCACGTTATCCCTCACCCCTACTAGCAGAACAATCCATTTTTACGCCCGCACACACCTGTTATCCAATCAGAACACTAATTTCAACAACTCAGTTTCTCATTGGTTAACAGCCTAGAATGCACGTGAAAAATTACTTTGGCGCTCAAATTTCTTGAGCCTATTTTTCTGTCTAAAAACATATAAAAAGAAGAAACTCAACCTGCTTAGTTAGTCAAACTCCAGCATCCAGAGAGACACCAAAACAAATTTACGCAATTCAAAACCTTGATCTTCCCGCGAAAATCAAACTCTGACTCAACAACCATTTGGCATAATCTTTCTCTCTGTGTTAAACAAAAAACTTTACAAACTTCAATTATTATACTTAAAAAGTAACATTTTCCCTCATTACGAAACAAGTATTAATAACTCAAAACATTTCGTACGAACACAACTAAGGGGACGCAACTTCTATTGACTAAACAACAATCGTACGCAAACACCCGCATAAAATAACAACTGTTTCTTTCTTTGAACGAATCTTATTAACACATTCAAAAGGTTTCAAACGTACTAAAAATCAACACACCAATTTTAATACATCAGCACTTAACATTTATCAAGTTTTTAACGCATTTGTACATATGTAAATTGTATATAAACCATTATTGTTTTTGCATTCAATTCGCCTTTGTTTTCTTAAACTTTGTTTTTGCATGACCTGTTCAATATTAATGAATATTGTTGAGGATCGAATTTTATTGAACACGCATCCACAAATAATTTCCTTCTCATTTAACATATATATTCACTAATCCACAACAATATCGTATAATCCACGATATAACAGTGACAACGAGGATTCGAAAAGAACTCACGACACAACAGTGACTACAAGGATTCGAAAACAACTCACAAGACGATATAACAGCGGCGAACGTAAATTCAAAATAAACTCACAAGGTAATTTAAAGGTACAGGGATTTTTATTTTTATTTTTGTTGTGCCTTAAAAAGTAATATGGAAGAGTTCTTGGAATTTTCGAAAACCATGTGTTCTGCTATGCAGCAGCAACAGACACATTGGGAAGAACAAAATAAATCGATTCAAAAACAAATCGAATTATTGCAAGTACAACAATTCCAGTATCAACAACTACAACAGCAGTTAGACTTACAAAAGCAAATTTTAAAGCAGCAAGAAGTCTTGGAGAAGATATTAACAAAACAAGTCGATCAAAAGGAAGGATCAAGATTTTTCTCTGCTGAAGGGATTACTAATTCACTTTCAGAATTCCATTACAAACCTATGGAAGGTGTAACTTTTCCAGCGTACTTCAGACGGTACGAAACAATTTTTTCAAAAAGATGCCAGTTATGGTCTGACTAAGAAAAGATTATATTACTATTACAAAAATTAGGTGCTCAGTAAAATACCATATGTTATGAATGCGGTCGAAAAGGTCATAAAGCTACTGTTTGCAAAAAGAAAAAACATCAGAAGTTCAAAAGGATAAATACAGTTGTATCTCAAAGAGATACAAATAATGAAGGGAGAATATATGTAGACGTTAAAATAAATGGTCTGCTTGATACCGGAAGTGACATATCTATAATTGACAAAGTTACATGGAAGAAAATTGAACAACTAAAACTACAAAACACTCAGAAAAGGGCCAGAGGTGTTTCTGGAAGAAAGCTAAAATTCAAAGGAGAATTTTACGCGAAAGTGTCATTTGATGATAAAACGTACAAGGCAAAAATCTACGTCATATCTGGAAGAAATTCAAATTTATTTGGTATTGACTGGATTGTGTTATTCAATTTATGGGAAAAAACAATTAACACGTTTTGTAGAAACTTAAATGTGTCGAATATAGAAAATAGCAAAACAGACAGAAAAATTCGTTGAAGACTTAAAAGATGGATTTAAGGAAGTATTTGCTGACGGACTAGGTTGCTGTACTAAGACTGAAGTAAAGTTCGAGTTAAAGGATAATGCAAAACCAGTGTTTAAGCAGAAAAGAAAGGTACCATTTTCGTCATTGGAAATGATAGATACAGAATTACAAAGACTAGAAGAGATTAGAGTAATTAAAAAAGTAGATTACTCTGAGTGGGCGTTACCCACGGTGTACGTAAAAAAAAGAAAATAAGAGTATGCGCTGATTTTTCAACGGGTTGAATGAATGTCTAAAGGACCACAGCTATCCTCTTCCTATACCTGAAGAAATTTCTCGAGGTTGAATGGAGGAAAACTTTTCTCGGAAATTGATCTGTCCGAAGCTTATTTACAAGTCAAAGTCGAGGAAGAATGTACAAAGTATCTAACTATCAATAAAAACGTTTGCCATTCGGGTTGAAGGTAGCCCAGGTGTGTTTCAAAAAATTATGGATACGATGCTGGCTGGTCTTGAATTCGCAATAGCATACTTAGATGACATATTGATAAAGAGCCAAAATTTGGAAGAGCACAAAAACCATGTTAGAGAAGTATTCAAGAGAATACAGAATTACGGATTTAAAGTGGGCCTTGACAAATGCGATTTCTGCAGGAACAAAATTGAATATTTGGGTCAGATAATTGATCATAAAGGAAGAAAGCCTAACCCAAATAGAACAGAAGCTATTAGAAATATGCCTATACCGGATAATGTAACAAAATTACAATCATTCCTGGGTTTAGCTAATTATTATAGTTTATATATTCCTAAAATGCACGAGTTGAGAGCTCCGTTAAACGAGTTATTAAGGAAAGGTAAGAAATGGTGCTGGACAAAAGAATGTGAAGAAGCATTTCAAAGAATAAAAAAGTGCTTCCGTTCATACTCACGAATAACCTTCCGTGTATTGATATTAAATGATGTGAGAAATGTGCTATAACTGTTTAAACCACTTTTATTTCCCATTTTCCAAGTACTTTCGGTCTTCTTCCAAGACCATCTTCAGGGGTGCAACTAGTACAAACTGTGTTGTTCAGGGGTACAAGTAATTATACAAAGCTGTATGTTGTTATCCATATGAATATATAGGATTAACGTGAGTTAAAATGTGGATTATAATATAATTAACATTATATAGGATTAATGTGAGTAAAATTTGTCACTTAGCTGATTGATGTTACCTTCAACATCGCGACTCCAGAGTTTTGTAGACGGACCTGTTCATCTACTCTTCAGGTGGTATCAGCACTTTATGTGTATGCATGTACACACACGCGCATAAGTGCGTACTTTAATATTTGTTCGTTTATTTATTTAATAATGAATTAAGTTTATATTATATTTATTTTGTTTCTATTATATATTTAAGTTTATATTATTTTATTTATATTTATTTGTTTCTTTTTAGTTAGCGCCTAGATGGCAAAGTAAATATTTATTTATATGCCTGCATTTGCCAATTATTTCAGTTTTCTTCTTTAGCACTTTATTTTGGTTTTTAAAACTAATTATTGCTAATTTTTCTTCTAAGCATAATTTACAATTTTTTTTCTGTTAATACTGTAATTGGGCTGTTCTTTTGTAATTCCCCATTTGATTTTGGTGGGGATATTGTTTTCTTTTTGGGCCCATATGTATTTTGATAGGGTTGTATTGCTTGTGTATTTTTTGCTTTCAAATGACATTTTGCGATTATATATTTTTCTTTAATAGTTTTTTTTCTGTGGTCGCTATGTAATTTTTTTCGTCCGTGTTAATGTTATTATTTACGGTTAAATATTTGTTAAGTGGGCAATTTTCTTTGTTTCTGCAGTTACATTTAATGGTGTTATTTTGCTGCATGTTATTGTTGCTGTAATTATTATTGGTTTCGTTGAGTGTTTTTTTTATTGTGCTTAGTTATTATTTTCTTTATATCATCCATGCAGCTGTAACTAATTTGGATTATATTTTCGTTGATAATTTTTGATAATATGGTGTTTTTATGGAAATGTTTGTTAATTATTTTAGCGGGGAGGTTGACCCGAATTATATTTCTTTTTCTGTTGTTTTTGTTTGAATTATTTTCATGTTTTTATTCTACTTCGTCTGAATATCAGCTGTTTCTTAGGGTTGATTCATATGTTTTTTATTTTAATTCAATATTTTAGGATACTAAAATTTGTTGAAATTATTTTATTTGTAGATATGGCTATTTGTTTAAATAGATTAGGGGGTTGTTGTTTGGTTTTCTGTATGGTTTCTAGGTTCCATTGTTTAGGTTGAATGTTATATCTAAGAAATTTGCTATTTTTTTTTTTATTTGATTTTATATCTATTGTATATCCTGGGGTTTTGAAAGTTTTTATTGTTTCTTGTTTTATTTTTTTCTGTAGTTTACCGCTGCAGTTTGTTAGGATTAATAGACCGTCATTCCTGTATAGACCTATATCTTTTTTGTTAATACTTGTTAATTTATTGATTATATATATATATATATATGTCTATAAGTTCGCATATTTTGCGCCATCATAGCTACACATTGTTATGTCAAAGTTGTTGTTATTATTATTATTATTATTATTTTGGTCCTTTTTGTCCATATTTGTGTATTGAGGTATAATTAATTTTCAGCAGTGTTTCGTTATATTTATATCCTCATTGGGGATATTGATGTATTGTTTTGCTAAGTTTAATGCATTGTTTAGTGTATGTTGGTTAAAAAATCTTTTATCTCTAATTGTTTATACAGCAGGAGCAGTTTTATTTGTTACTTATGTTATTGACTCAATTGATTGTTGCATTAGTATTTTTCCATTGATTTATGTTTAGTATTCTTCTTAGTTTTAAGTCTATTTTTCTAATATTTTTTTTTGCATATTTCGCCAATAAACGCAATCTTCAGGCCATGTCTGTTCATGGCCTGAAGTTTATATTTAATCATGTACCAGACTGTCACCACTGGATGTTGACCTCAATGACCATTTTATATTTATATATTTACATACGCTCTATCCCTGATATTGAACACTTTAACCCATAAACTTTAGCATACATTAAAATTATATTTTTATGATATATATGTGTGTACCTGCGCGTGCGAGCGTGTATGTGTGTGTGTGTGTGTGTGTGTGTGTGTGTGTGTGTGTGTGTGTGTGTGTGTGTGTGTGTGTCCGCTCTCATACACTGGTAAAACATAAAATAAAATATCTTTAACTGTCTCACAATAATAAAAAAAATAAACAGGTTTCATGTAAAGAAGAAACAGCTGGATAATCCTGTAAAAACTACAGCCACATCTACAATCACATAATGTTATAACATTTCATGCATAAATTACTTCTCTAATGTTTTCAACTTGTGTTAAAGTCATATCTCTCCACGGTATATGGCACGCAGTTCTGTTTCATGTAAACACGTTTTTCGTGCCAAATATATGACTTTGCATATGTTACAAACCTTTGCATTTTATGAAGGCAACCAATTTCAAGAATTAAATGTTTTTCCAAATTTTCAATTAATTTATTACTTTGTAGCCATTTTTTTGAGCTTCAGTTTTCCGTTTGAACAATCTTGAATCATCAAGACATCTTCTTTGACAGAGGAAAAACAAAAGTAGTTACATATACCATCTTTATAATAAAATTGGTATTAATCAAGTGATGTTCATAAAATTTTCAGGACATACTTATAAATATACCATGTGAATACGAGCTTATCCATTTGTATTTGAAATGCAATAACTTATTTAGTGATGGGAGATGTTATCAAGCAACTGGAGTTATTCATTACCTACTCAATGCACGGGCATACACACACACATAGATAGATAGATAGATAGATAGATAGATAGATAGATAGATAGATAGATAGATAATGATATTTGTTTATTTTAGACACATAAAGATTGCCATTGTTCATAAAGAAATAATCTCAAAAGTGAATCAAGATATTGTAAAGTTATGGAGTGATGTGGACAATGTTGGTAAAATATTAATGAAAATAATGAAACTGAGATTGTAGAGATTTAAAAATAAATGAAAAATACTGCTTAGCTAAGGACAGGAAAGAAATTGCAAAAAGAGATTTTAGTAAAATGAAAAGATCAATAAACAAGTGGATAGACCAACAAAAATATTTAAAGAATTTGGCGTTGTAAACAAAGATGCAAACTATTAAGAACATTCGACGAAAGAGAAGAAAACAACATTACAAAGGAAAATGCGTGAAGAATTGAAATTGATTTTTCAATAGTAATTTTTAGTGTTTAATGTAGAACTATATTGACTCAATTTGATGGCTGGGTTAATATTTTGCGCTTGTATATGGAACATATAGACTTTGTCAAAGTTGATGATAAAATAAGATAAATGCAGAGAATTATTGAAAGACGTTTTTTTACTTTTTAGTGACAGGCCACAAGCAAGAAAATTTAAGGCAAAAAGTATATTTATTCAAGGCATAATTAGGTTGCGATAAAATTTGTATTTTATATGAAAGTTGATATGTAGTAAAGTGTGGGGGGGCATACCATAGATTCTGGGGTTGAAGCATGAGACCCTTGCATCGGTTTCATAATAAACAGATTTATTAGTTGAATTGTTTGTAGAACTAGACACATGTCTGATGTAGAAGTTTTTATATTCAAGAAAATATAATTAATTACAGTTTACAGGAGAAAAGGGAATACAAATGTATTGACTTCAAGAAGAATAGCTAACATTTACTTTAGATGAGTTCTTTTTATCGCCAGTCAATTTTGTTTTTATTAGGAAGTCGCTTGACAGAGATTTGGTATGTTCGTATTGACTGACAAGACCTGTTGCAAAATTCCATATCTAATAAAAAAAACGAACGTTTTGAATTTGCTCAAACAGCGATTTGTTGAAAATTCTTTTTTCATGGCCAATGATCTGTTTTTGACTATATGTATAAATTTCTAATTTTATTTAGTATTTTCTTTTTGGTGAGTTTTTCCTGGGGCTTCATATATATATTTTTTCCATTTATACGTTATTTTTACGGATATAATTTAAGTAAATTCTCTGTTTTTGAATTAAACAGTATTAATTACATTTATCGGCCTAAATGTTCGAGAAATTTCGCAGAAAATATCTGCTTCTTCGACAGGAATCGAACCTGTAATCCTGAGTGTGAATCATCATTTGATTTGATGTTAACCATTTAGCCACATTCTTTGTGGCTGAATGGTTAACATCAAATCTGGTTAACATCAAATCTGGTTAACATCAAATCTGGTTAACATCAAATCTGGTTAACATCAAATCTGGTTAACATCAAATCTGGTTAACATCAAATCTGGTTAATAAAGTCCGAATTTCTGTTTACAAACACACATCCGACGGCTTTTCTCGATCGATCATGTCTACTCAAATCTTAACGCAAATAATGGCAACGTATTATGAAATGGATTACGTCCGACAATTATTTTAATATTATATTTAATATATTTTGATTTATATTAAAACATATCTATTTCTAAAATTAGGAGATTAACCAATCACACTACCAGGTTTCAGCCTTAATTATCCTCAGGCGATATAAGCCAAAAAGCTCTGCACGTTACCGTTAATTTTTTATTTTCTATATGTGTATTAAGCACTTTTTAATACTACTGTTTCCTGGTCTAATTTAACTCTGACCAATACAATTTTATATATATATATTCTTCTGAATTCATTACACGTTAGGTAAAAGTTATTATTAAATTTTGAATATTACTTTAGATGTACGTTTGTTTCATCAATCTATGGCGAAACTAACGTCCCCATGTTCATTACTTCCATTTAGACATACCACCAAAATCAACTTCCGTTACAAATAAAATTAGACAATAACCACTTTTCTTTTGTTAACTGTCCAAAAATCTGTCTCCTGCTTGATAAAAAAAGATCCACGACAAAAGGTCTATAGCCCACCTGCTCAACCGACACGAATCAATAATTGACATCTGTGAATGACTCATGTTTATGTTGGTGACAGCTGTTCAATCTGCATTTATAATATCGTATAGCATTTATTATTTGTTTTACTATTTATATATTTTAATTACATCAAGGATGAGTAGAACAAATAATCAGATATTTTAAAATATTTATCATAAAAATATGGCTGCTGTTAATATGAAAAAAGATAAATCGTAAAACGAACGAGGATCAGAAAACGAACCCAGAAAAATATGTCAACAAAATGTCCGCTCAAATGCACTACTAAATATTAACGAAACAATTCTGTAGCATTTTCTATAGAAAACTATAATTGATTCGAAAAAAAAACGCCGGAATAAAAGAGAAAGTCTTGAGATGGAGATAAAATGCTATTTTCCTCTTCCACGTAGGTCTTCTAATCCTGATGTCTCATAACTTGTCTTCTAATCCTAGTGTCTCATAACTTGTCAACCTTTCTATGGCATAACTTGTCAACCTTTCAAACCTTTTAGTATCCACTCTTGGCTATTCTATAAGTACACATGCAAGAACTTATATTCTGAGTGTTACACACTCTTCTGCCCACTTTTCGGGGTAGGTAAAGCCTTGCCACATTACTCCTAAGATGTAAGCACTTGTTTATTTTCATTATCTTCCTTGCTAATTAGTCCATGTCCTCTTTGGTCCATTCAACAATGGTTGCATCAAATCTGACAAGCCCGACAGCGACAGTAATACCTGCATTACTTATTTTTTAGTTACAAAGACGATGGTTACAATATTGAGTATCTAAGGCAGTGGTGCCCAATACGTCTATCCCGATCGATCACATAGGTAGTGTGGGTAGATCGAATGGCATTAAAAAAAATAGCCGATCATCTACCCTCACTTGATTGATGTAAAGTGCCGCCAGTCTAAGATTTCATCTCTCATCAACACATGAGTGTCACCGCGCATGTGCGGCTAAATCGCGCGAGCTACTGTAAAACTCCAGCGAACAAGTTAGCGGTTTCTTATTTATTTCTACAAAAGAAAGGGTCTAAAAATGTGTCGGGCAGCTGGACCAAGTCAGAAACCAAAAACGTACCACTTCCATTCGGAATGTGAGAAGGACTATGTTATATTCGAAATGTGTTTGTCTGATTTTCCAATCGACTAGCGATGGTAGATTGGAAAATCAAATACATTTCGAATATAACAGTGAAGAAAGGAAATGTGGAGCGACACTTTCGGATTATTCATAAAAACTACGACATTGACTTCCCACCTGAAAGCGAGCTGAGGAAGAGAAAGGTGAGGGAATTAAAATCACAGTTGTCCAGACAGCAGTCACAGTTGACTTCAAAAGTGAAGGCAGCCACCGAAGCATCGTGAGCCACATCAACATTAAATACAAGAAGTCCTTTCAAGATGGAGAAATGTTAAAAGAGGCATTCGTTGAAGCAACTGACTCGTTGTTTCCGGACTTTAAAAACAAACTGAATATATTATCTTCAGTCAAATCTCTCCAGTTATCAAGAAATACAGTTACACGGCGCTGTGAAGTAATGGCCAAGGATTTGAAACTGCAGCTTTGGATGGACATCGCGGACTGTGAGTATTTCTCATTGCAATTGGATGAGTCTAAAGATGTACGTGGTACAGCTCAGTTGTGCATTTTTATTCGGATGGTCTTTACAGATATGACTACAAAAGAGGATCTGTTAACAATACTACCCATGAAAGGACATGCGCGGGGAAAGGACATTTTTAGTTTTTCAAAAACTTTATCGAGAAAACTCATCTCCTAGTGTGCAAATTGGTGTCAATCACTACACACGGAGCTCCCTCAATGGTTGGCTCCTCAAATGGATTTATTGCCAGATGCATAGAAGATAATGCTTTCCCCGACTTCCTTAATTACACTTGTATAATCCACCAACAAGCATCATGCGCAAAAATGCTAAACATGAAAGAGATAATAGATGTGGCAATGAAGATCGTCTGTTCTATTCAAGCCGAATCTCTTCAAAGACGGCTGTTTCCGTGCGCATCTGAAGAAGGCGGACTGTAAACACGCTAAGTTGTTGCTACACATTGATGTGAGATGGTTTTGTAGGGGAAAATTCCTACAGAGATTTCGAGAGCTCTGTCCGGAGATAATGGAGTTATTCCTCATTGTTAACATGCAGAATACAACCAACCAAATGCCGATCGGTGGCTGCGGGGTGAGGCATTGTTAACGGATCTGACCAACAGGTTGAATGTGCTTAATTTAGAGCTGCAAAGAAAAGAGAAAATCAAAATAATCAGCTCAGTTAATGCTTTCAAACGAAAAATGCAACATCTGTTCTCAAAGCTGCAGCAGCCATGATTTAGGAAAATATCAAAATCTTGCGTCCGAGCTTGCGACACAACAGAAGTCATGTGCACAACTTGACCGTGAGAGATACACACAACAGACTGGCAATTGTCTGTCAGAGTTTGACAGACGCTTTCAAGTCTTTGCTTTATTCAAGCCAATCGCTACATTTATGTGCAACCCATTTCAGGAAGATGTTGAAGTTGATTCACGCGCATAAAAAATCGCAACGCTGTTTCATCTTAACTCTTCTGGAGTAGAGGATGAGATTTTAACGCTACATGCTGAAATTGAGCTGAAGTCCAGGGATCACAATCTGTTCTGGAACTCGCTCACTGAGGAAAACTACACAAACCTAAGGAAATGTGCTACCTCCTTGATTGTATTATTTGGCTCAACTTACTTAAGTGAGTCAGTCTTTTCCCACCTGTGGAATATTATTAATTCCAAATACCGTTCCACCATGACTGATGAACATTTGGAAGTCTCTTTGAGGATGGCTATCAGCAGCTACTGTCCGGACTGGTGAGTTCCTTACAGTGTAAGTCATCAGAGTCAGGTAATGGCCAGAAAGTGCGAAATGTGTGTTTCGAAACCGAACATTATATCCTAAAAATTAACTTTAAAAGTTAAATTTTAAATTCGTAGTTCGGTTTCATTTTCAAGCGATGTTAAGCTTGAGAATGAACTAAGCTTATAATATTATACTTTGTATCGAGAACTGTTTTTTAATAAAACTAATTAAATACTTAACAACTCTGGATTATAAATCTGAGTGTTCTTTCCTATTATTTTAATATATATATATATATGTGACACCCGTACTGGTCGCGGCGCACTTGTGACACCCGACTTCTTTTTCAGTCACGACGCCAAAATGTGACGTCGGTCCTTTGTGACTGGCTAACCCTGGGACATCGGTTGATGTCTTGCTGGGTTCTAGCACCAACTTGTCGTACTCGGCTCGCTTCCAACGCCTGGTCACCGAAGCAACTGCTTTGATCTCGATTCAACCTACCCACGTTATGATTTGATCTTAGGTTGACGAGATCAATCAAACGTCGGGCCGTAGTGCCAGCCGAATCCGGGTCAAGGTGATACTGCACAATAAATGTAGACAAAAAAACAAAAGCACAAACAACAACTTCAAGGCGAGCGACTGGTTAGGAATAGTGATTAATTTTATGTCGGTTTGTTGAGTTACAGGAGTGCGTCTCTCTCTTTCTCTGCCAGCCCGAAGAAAAAAAATGTGGATTGTAACACTTTTGCGTTCCTTAACTAGTTCTGGATATCTGGATGGCGAATATAAGTCAGACTTCTATAATTTGTTCTTGGTTAGAAGTCTAAGTCGGAAACTTGTTTTGGTGGAAAATCTAAAGTCGGACTTCAACAAATTTGTTCTTGGTTAGAAGTCTAAGTCGGAAGGCATGGAATCGTGCGGTCACCTGTGCGAGGCGCGTCTCTCTCTTACTGTACTGGCTGTACTCTTCACTCACTGACTGGACTCTCTCTGTCTCGACTTCTGACTCACTGTCTGGACTCGACCCGACTCTACTCAACTCGACTCTACCCTCTGAAACACCCGTAGATGTTTGCTTATATGGACGCCGATCAAAACCTGGCGTGGGGTCGGACGTGATGTGGCCACCACGTTGATTTCAAATCCCCAATAAGGATTTTCTTTGTTTTCGGCCAAAAATAATTATCATTTTCCGTATTTGGAAATCTTATTCCACTCCCACCCTCTTCTGCTCTCATGTGAGTATCTCACCATACTTTAGAGGGCGTCAACGGTTTTCCCACTTCCTCGCAGTAACATCTCATACCTATCCTCTCAATGGGCGGTGGCAGGCCTCCTCTCTGCGTCACATGATCATCTCCGCCTGGCTATTCGGCCAATAGGCGTCAACTGATAATCTCAATTTTTATCCAACTTCACGGGATATGTTTTTTCTCAACCCAGTTTCTCCGTCAACATTAAGTGGACAATTCTTTTTTGGCGAAATTAGGTTAATTAAAATACCCTAACATAGCCTTCGTTATCACAAACGAACTTAAACAGAATGCAGATGTCCTGTGTGCGGTCGGCAGACGACCCATCAACTACTGATAACACAAGTTCGTCATCCTGACACAGCCAATGTTTTATCTGCCCAGAAGCTCTGGTATCCCTCAACTAATTTTCACGACAATGACCATCAGAATTTTCGTGGGTGGTCTTTTTTTCTTTTATCATCTAAGTTGTTAAGTCTTGTCCCTCTGTTTCTTTCTTTTCTTTCTCTTTTTCCTTCCTTTGTCCCCGAAGAGAATTTGGCATATCTCAGCATCAAACTTCAGCGAGAAAGTAAAATGGTTATCTTGAATCGCACTTGAAAATAACAAAACAAAAACCTTTTTTTTTTTTTCACCGATACTCTGTTTGGGAAAATAACAAAACAAAAAGAATATCGCTCAGTATGTCTTTCGTTATATCTATCGGTGTAAGTAATCGCTCAGTATGTCTTTCGTTATATCTATCGGTTTAAGTATCCCCGTAATTAACTTCTGTGGTTAATTAATTGATTAATTAACCTGCCGTTCCTAAATAGTGTTACATATATATATATATATATATATATATATATATATATATATATATATATATATATATATATATGACACTTGTCACCACGTGAGATCAAGTACAAATCCTAGGTGACAAGTAGAAAACAGTTAATATCCGATATGATCCAGGAGAATCGTATGATTAGATCGATGCGATTAAAAACACCTTGGTGGATCCCCGCTTGATTTGGTAAATAGGAGAAGGAACAGAGGGCTTTACTCGGTACCCACGGAGGTACTTTGGCTATGCACACTAAGATTACGCCGAGGTTCTGGTCTCAGTGGTCAAGTTCTAGATGGAGTGAGTGGCTGTAGGTATTCCAGTATGTATCTCCACTCTCACAGGAACTGTGTGACCCAGGACTGACTGGCCGAGAATTTTCACGAGCATGTTACTCCCAATATGTAGCTTTCGAACTCTCTTGGACTGCTACATCTGAAGCATTGTTGAGAACGAGACGAAACAACACTACCAAGAGCCTATTGAAAGCCATCATCATGAACGTGATGGCGAACATATATGAGAAGCACCTGATCTGTGGATGCAGTCACTTCTGAGGTAGCATCGAAGGTAGAATCGAAACTGATGACGGTTTTATTGAATCAACTTTTTAATCAAGTGTATGTGCTTTTATTTTTAAATTACACTATTCTTTTTTCTGTTGAATATCTTTGATTTTCTTTCTAATTGATTTTCATTCACCTGACCCAGACTCTATATACTCTATGCTACCCAGACTGCAATTGCAGATTTTGAAATAATCTGCATCAGTGAATATCTCGGTGTCCAAAAGAGCAGAATTAGGGTAAAGACGTTTCGTGCCCGGAATTCGAGAAATGAATCATCTAAAGTTCAAATATATTTTTTGTTACACTGGGTGGAAAGAGATATTATTTGAGATTGGCCGCTGAAAAGTCAAAGCAACATAAAGACGACACGACACGTGGTAAACTCAACAACGTATTTTATTTAAACTGCCCCGCTGGATCCGTCTAGATCCCAGCATTCCCTAGTGGGACTGGAAGCCCTTACAATCATCATCATCGTCATCATCATCACCATCATCATTATTGATGATGTTGTTATGACATCCCCTCTCCAAAAGTAGATTATTTTCTTTATTAATTTATAACTTTTCCAAATTAAAAAATAAATAATTACAAAACGAAGTTTGTTTTGGTTACAATCGAAGGGCAATAACTCCCTCACTTTGTGAAATTAAACATATGTAGTGACGCCTACACACACCACGCCCACAATTTACTCAACAGCAATTGGACAATAAATAAGCAGTACTATTCGTAAAGACAATTTACGCATCGCACGAGCCGCATAAAAATTTCTCTTGTTTTGTTTCAACCAAACTAACTATAGAAAAAAATCAACAATTGGTCGATTTTAGGCCAATCATAGAAATCGACACTTTCTTCAATATTCTTCCCGCGCTCGTTCTGGGAGCCTACCTCACTGTATAAAAGCAGAAGTTTAAGGAGGGAACTTCAGTAGAATATTAAATCCCACAACCAAAACCTCTACGTGTATTCTCGCAATTTTCTACTCACACACACACAGACATTGACTACATTCACACACACAGTGAACTGTCTGTTATCAAAGCCAAGCGAACTATTCAGAACTTTAACATTCTTCTGCACAAACAAAGAACTTTCAAATTCAAACATCAAACATTCTTAAACACTAAACAAATATCAACAAAGAAACTCCTTACAACATACACTTGTATTACCACACGGTACAAGGGAAATCACTTTTTACGACTTAATCTTTATTGTCATTGTATATGCTTTTGTTTCAATATACATTTTACTTGTTGATCTTTCAAACATCTCTTGTTGTTCTTTTCTGTGTTTTCTTTGCAAATTGAATGTGGAGTGTTAATGATAAAAAATGCAACCTTCGACAAAAACCTTCTGATAATTTCTTACCAACAATTCCCCACAATTGATGACCCCGACATACGGAAAACAATTGGTCACTCCGACGTTTCTTAAAAAAGAAAACTGACGTTTGGATTATCGTCTACATCTACGAAGAGAAAACTATACAAGAGAACTAGTTCGCAGAAATTTCGACTTGGCGCGAGAAATATTTCACACCACGTGCTGTTACACAAAAATGGCCGACCAATCTGCTCACGAGACAGCCGTCGTCTTGACCTTGCCAGTGTTCGACACTACGCACGTAAACGTTTGGTTTGCGCAAATTGAGGCAATCTTTCAAGTCAAACACATTCACTCGCAAACGGCACGATACGCGTACGTTGTGGAAAAACTCCCAACTGAAATAGCTTCGGATGTGTTGGACCTACTCGACACTGTGCCGACGCATAACCCTTTCGATACGCTGAAGGAAGCTATTATTTACCGCACGGGCAAGTCCCAGGAGCGTCGCCTCCACGATTTATTCAATACAATACAATTGGGCGAAAACAGACATACCCAGCTACTTAGACGAATGAAGAATTCATTGGGAAAACACACTATGTCCGAGTCCTTGTTCAGAAAACTCTGGCTTGACAAGTTACCAGTTCAGACTTCACAGATACTAGCTACACTTCCCGATGATTTAGACCTGCTTAAAACTGCTGAGATTGCGGATAAAATTAACGATGTCGCAGTAGTCAGTAGTGTTGATACTCAAGTATCGCACGAAACAACTATGGCAGATACAGTTTATCAGCTACAGCAGCAGCTTGAGCGACTGACGACGCAAGTAGAGTACCTACGTAGAGGACCAACTAAAAACTCATACAAGTCCCGGCGTCGTTCCAACTCTTCTTCTCGTCCACAACAAACTACAGTATGTTGGTACCATCACAAATTCGGCGACTCGGCAAGGAAATGTATAAAGCCGTGCTCTTTCAAGCAACAAACAGAATTCAAGGCAACTCAGGAGGGAAACGCTGGCCCCAGCAGCGCGTGAAGGCGGCATCTGCTGTTGGGGGCATATCATCCAACCGCCTATTTTATATCAGGGACAGGAATTCTAACCAGTCATTCCTCGTCGATACAGGCGCACAAATCAGCGTGATACCAGCCAGGCCTACATTTTCCAAAACCAAATCTTCAGTTACTCTGCGCGCCGCGAATGGCACACACATTCAGACCTACGGACAACAGTCTATGACACTAGACATTGGCTTCCAGTGGCTTTTCACTGTCGCTGATGTTAAATTTCCTATACTTGGTGCTGATTTTTTAGCACATTATGAGCTAACAGTCGACCTTTCCAGATGCCAACTACGATGAAACTTACGAACCACGGTGTCATTTCTCAACTCACCTCTACTCAGTTGTGCGTCGCTGTCTCAGCAAACAACCCACTTCAGGACGTCCTGAATCAGTTCCCTTCTCTCATACGTCCATTTACATACACGGAGACAGTTAAGCACCACACTGTGCATAAAATTCATACAACAGAACCACCTGTATTTTCCAAACCTCGTTGGTTAGCGCCAGACAAATATAAGACAGCGAAAGCTGAATTCCAACACATGCTGGATCTTGGGATCATACGTCCATCCTCAAGCCCTTATGCATCTCCACTTCATATGGTTCCAAAGGCACAGGAAGGGGCTTGGAGGCCATGCGGTGATTACCGCAGGTTAAACACTCAAACGGTCCCGGACAAATACCCCGTACCCAACTTGGGAGACTTCGCCATTTCTCTACAGGGGGCTACAGTTGTCACAAAATTAGACTTGTGCAAGGCATTTTATCAGACCCCCGTTACCGAAGAGGACATACATAAAACCGCAATCACCACCTCTTTCGGTTTATTCGAGTTTTTGCGAATGCCATTCGGGTTACGAAATGCTGCGCAGTCATTTCAGCGTTTAATAGATGAGGTACTACGTGGATTACCCAATTCCTTCGCATATATCGAACGATCATCGACAACACGTCAAACAAGTTTTCGAACGGCTAGACCATTATGGCCTTAAAATAAATCCGGAGAAATGCGAATTTGCAGTTTCTAAACTTCACTTTCTTGGTTTCGTGATAGACAAAACAGGAAAAACTCCACTACCTGATGAAGTCAAAGCAATTAACGACTTTCCTCAGCCTACCACGCTTCGACAGCTTCGTCGCTACCTAGGACTAGTCAACTACTACAGACACTTCGTTCCCAAGTGCTCTCAGATTTTAGCACCCCTTACTGACCTGCTCCGTGGTCAAGGAAAAGAAAATGATACGATACACTGGAACAATGAAGCACTTGAAGCTTTTACAAAATCAAGAGAAGCCCTAGTGAATTTCACTAAGTTATCTTATATCACCGACGATGTCTCGATACACCTTTCGCTAACCACAGACGTGTCGTCTGACGCAATAGGAGCGGTGCTACATCAACATGTTCATGACAATACGTTACCAATTTCTTTCTTTTCGGTAAAACTTGCTCCAACTCAAAAGAAGTAATGCTTTATCTTGCGAGCTACTCGCAATTTACCTGTCCATAAAGAATTTTCGACACATTTTGGATGGCAGAAACTTTACGGTATACACCGATCATAAACCTCTGACCTTTGCTCTCAATACGAAGTCCGAAAAATATAATCGACGTGACTATAGGCAACTGGATTATATCTCACAGTATACCACGGACATTCGACACATCAAGGGGCATGATAACATTGTTGCAGGCACTTTATCCAGATCATCTTTGTGTAATAATGAGCAGGACACGTTGGACATCGAACAGTTAGCTTACGAAGAGACAAGGGACGCAACTCTGCTCGACTCTCTGAAGGACTCGTCGCTCCGGCTTGAGCAACATCACCTACCCTTCAGTACCAAATCGATCACCTGTGACACCAGTTCACCCAACCAGCATGAGGAAGCGAATTTTTTAACATTTCCACTCATTTTCGCACCTTGGACGTAAAGCTACACTTAAACTCATAGCAGAACGATTTGTATGGCCAAACATGAGAAATGATATAAAAAATACCCAATCCTGTCTGATCTGTCAAAAGACGAAAATTCAGAGACACACGAAATCGCCACCCGGTAACTTTGCAGTACCTGATGGCCGTTTCCGCCATCTACACGTCGACCTGGTGGGTCCGTTGACCGAAGTACACGAACACCAATATATACTAAACATCATTGACAGATTTACAAGATGGCCAGTAGGCATCCCTCTCAATAGCACAACCGCGGAATTTGTTGCTAAGGCAGTGTTTCAACACTGGATCTCGATTTTTCGGGTGCCCTTCGATTGTTACGACAGATCGCGGACCACAATTTCAATCCCAACTGTTTACTGAATTTACAAACCTCCTTGGTGCAAGACATATCTCAACCACCGCATATCACCCATGTGCCAACGGGTTGGTTGAGCGTTTTCACCGTCAATTAAAGGCAGCTCTAACTAGTTCCTGTACTGTAAACCAAACCTCATGGATAGAGAATCTACCATTAGTAATGCTATCCCTTCGCACCCAAATCAAGGAGGATCTACATTGTTCGCCGGCTGACCTTGTCTTCGGACAACAATTAATACTGCCTGGCCAATGTATCTCCAACCACTCACCACAGGAACCTACTACGAATTTAACCAAATATTTTCAAAAGAGAATGTCATCGCTGGCTTTTACGCCTACCCGATTCTCTACTAAAGATATATATGTTCCTCCGTAGCTGCATGAAAGCAAATTCGTTTTTGTCCGGTAGGATGCAGTGAAGAAACCTCTAATGCCACACTAAGCTGGCCCATACCGCGTCCTCGCCCGGGATAAGAAATACTACACTCTTCAGTTAAATCAATGCAAATGTAACGTGTCCATCGACCGTCTGAAGCCTGCCTATATTGAATGCAGCGCAAAGCCCAGCCAACCACCGACCCCATCAACGTCACTAACCAATACTCAACCTGCGACTTCACAACAACAACAACAGCAGACGACAAAAGGACGTACGGTGCATTGGCCTCAAAAGTTTAAGAATTACATTACATATTGAAAACTCTTTGATTATCATCACATTTTCCAATCTGGGGGGGGGGGGTAATGTAGTGACGCCTACACACACCACGCCCACAATTTACTCAACAGCAATTGGACAATAAATAAGCAGTACTATTCGTAAAGACAATTTACGCATCGCACGAGCCGCATCAAAATTTCTCGTGTTTTGTTTCAACCAAACTAGCTATAGAAAAAAATCAACAATTGGTCGATTTTAAGCGATTCATAGAAATTGACACTTTCCTCAATATTCTTCCCGCGCTCGTTCTGGGAGCCTACTTTACTGTATAAAAGCAGAAGTTTAAGGAAGGAACTTCAATAGAATATTAAATCCCACAACCAAAACCTCTACGTGTATTCTCGCAATTTTCTACTCACACACACACAGACATTGACTACATTCACACACACAGTGAACTGTCTGTTATCAAAGCCAAGCGAACTATTCAGAACTTTCAAATTCAAACATCAAACATTCTTAAACACTAAACAAATATCAACAAAGAAACTCCTTACAACATACACTTGTATTACCACACGGTACAAGGGAAATCACTTTTTACGACTTAATCTTTATTGTCATTGTATATGCTTTTGTTTCAATATATATTTTACTTGTTGATCTTTCAATCATCTCTTGTTCTTTTCTGTGTTTTCTTTGCAAATTGAATGTGGAGTGTTAATGTTAAAAAACGCAACCTTCAACAAAAACCTTCTGATAATTTCTTACCAACCATTAGCGCCCCACACATATATTTTGGAGTTTATACTTTTCGTACCCGACTTGTTTTTCCAGTACTTTCTCTTGTATTATTATTTGTTTGAAGATTCTTGTAATGATCACTAATTGGTTTCTTTCTCAAAAGTCTATTTTCAAAACCTGGAAAACGTTTCCTATTTCTTCGGAAATCCCCTTGATTGGTTTCTTCAGTGTTACAATATTTTTCTTTATCTAATTTTAACTAATAGGGTTGGTACATTTTTTACTCCATGAAATCTGTTACAATTCTTTTCCATTCAGTTTTTTTGTCAGGTTTTTCTTTCTCTCTCTCTCTCTGATTTTGATAATATTTTTTTGCATGTAAAAGTATTGTGGTTCTTATTTTCCTTCCCATAATTAATTCAGTGGGACTGGCACCTGTAGCTTGAATTGGCGTACTCCTTTTTTTTTTTTTGCCGTTAATACTTGAAATGTTTTTGATTGTTCCAAAATTCTCTTTGCTATTTTAAGAAGACGAAACACGTCACACAGAATTTTTTTTCACTTTATCATTCATTTAGTAACATTGTTCTGAAATATAGAAAGTTATATATCATATTCTCACATCAGTATATCTAATTACCTGATTCTCTTCTTCCTTTCTTCCCCTTTTCTCTCCCCACCTCTGTCTCTCATACAATAATGCATAAATTATCCTCGCTTAGCAGCCATATGGCAATCTGGTAGTAACTTTTCGAACCAGGATGATTATGCATAAGCCTTTTTAAGGTGGAGTTGGTACTCGAGGCGGGGAGGGTAATTAAGGTTATATCATTAGGGCATCGTGGGAGTTTAAACAAAGCTCCAAACGAAAAGCTGTTCGTGTTTTTCCTTCCTTTTTTTTTTGTTTATTTATTCTTTCTTGACACCCTATGATCCGCATCCCGTAGAGTAACAGGAAAATGAGAGCGTTCATTAACATGGAAGTTGACTTGAATATAAACAATTCTGTTGATGGCCACATGTTAAGCAGACACTCACGTATGTATGTCATGGCACACACACACACACACACACACACATATATATATATAACTTACATATAACTTATAATTACATACACACACGTATATAAATGTAAATATATAAATTACGGTTATATATATATAATATATACATATATATAACTTACAGTTATATATATATATATATATATATATATATATATATATATATATATATATATAGAGAGAGAGAGAGAGAGAGAGAGAGAGAGAGAGAAACAGTTTTG
Source organism: Acanthosepion esculentum (assembly GCA_964036315.1). NCBI lineage: Eukaryota > Metazoa > Mollusca > Cephalopoda > Sepiida > Sepiidae > Acanthosepion > Acanthosepion esculentum. The sequence continues at coordinate 18,299,596 of OZ038512.1, read as the reverse complement.
ACAGAAATAAATACTGCAGGCCTAATATCTATTTCACGCCTTAAGGGATCAGCAAACTGATGTATAAACTGCTGCGGGTTTATGGCAAGTAGGTAAAGGGAGAATTTTAAAGATCATTTCTCGTCTTGAGCATGAGTTTATTCATCTACTTCTTTTTTTTTTTTAATTCAATTCAATTTTTAATTGCTTTAGATTTTCCCTTCAAATTACAAAATCTACAGAAGGTAGCGACAATGAAGGAGAAGGCTTATACTTAATATCAGGAAGAGGCAGGTGAAGTTTCTGGGACACATAATGAGGAAGGAGGGCCTGGAGAATCTGAATGAGTTGAATAGAGGAAAAGAGAGACAAGGAAAAACAACGCGTGACATACCTGGTGAACTTAAGCAAGTGGATGACAGAACGTTGTCAGCGGGAAGGAAGCAGAGGGAAGGAACTTGTTGAGAGCTGCAAGGGATAGAGGGAAGTGGAGAGCCATGATCGCCTACGTCCTGAAAGGACACGGCACATAAAAAGAAAAAAATATACTCCCTTCGGTTCTAAAGTTTCGTATGTCTATGGGTATGTATATTTGTTTTTCTTATTTTTTTGTTATTTTTAGTGTGTTCTTGTTTTTTAGATTGTTTTGCTATTTGTATATTCATTGTTTTTAAATGATGTTTTATATGAGTAGCTTCTTTATTTTCATAAACTTTCTTTCTATTTTTTCTGAGCTTCTTTTGGACCTTATTGTAACTTAGTTTACAAACTTAGTTACCGTTTAGTGAGCATTCGAGCTTTGTTCTGCACTTGACATGTCTCAGTGTTATCGATGCTTGTCATGTAATGGTGAGCTTTCCGTTGTTTATGATTTCTAGTACTTTTTTCAGTGCAGCTACTTAAAGTATTTCTGTTGAATATTTGATATTTTAAGCTCGTACATTTTTTCAGCTTTAGACGACTATAGACCCATAACTATGCTACAGGCAGATAAAGATTTGGGCAAAGATCATGACGGAGCGTTTGCAGCAGTCAGTTGTCGAGATTCTGTTGGGACCGTAGCAGACATGTGCTGTGAAGGGCCGGACAATTCAGAGCAACCTGCACCTGATCTGCAGGATCATAGAGGGTGTAGAAGATGACGACGAGGCTGTTCAACAGGGTCGACCATCAGTATCTGGTGGCTGTCCTGCAGGGCACCGGATTCAAACCCAACTTCTGCAAATGGATCAGCCTACTGTATCGCTCCCTAGTGCGGTTCGTCAGGGTTGTCCGCTGTCGCCCCCACTTTACACTTTGGCTAAGTGACAGGGTGTACAGTCCGGCACTACGCAGAATCGGTCTCACTGCATTTTCTCGAGTCACGGTTTCCGCGTACGCCGATGACGTATCCATTTTCGTGTCGTGTCACAGAAGACACTTGAATGGTACGAGAAGTTCACGGGTGGGGAAGAGGGTCAGGATTAACTGCGACAAGTCTTCTGGCTTGTGGTCAAGTGCACCTAGCCGCAAGTCGGAAGACCTTCAGTTGATCTGACGGTCTCGTCTGGATTCTTGGAATGTGGTTAGGGTCGGATCTCCAGCTGGAGAAGAATTGGTCGAAGGTACTAGTAAAGGTAGAAGGGTCCGCCCGGACTTGGCTCCAAAGGGTAGGGTCCGTGTACATCTTTCCCTCGTCCTTTACCGAATGTCAGTATTCCCTCTCTGCAAGGACCGTTGGAAGGCGTACGAACATTTGCTCTTCCCTCTTTTGTGGGGGAGATAAGCCTAAGGTCCGCAGAACCGTATCCAGCATCTGTGTTATGGGGATTGGAAATGCTACACTTGGTGAGTTAGACACGACTCGAAGTTGGTTTTTCTACGCCGTGCGTTGACAGAAGATTCACTATGGGCGAGGTCTGTTAGTCCCTAACACTCCTCGTCTATAGTGAATCTTTCCTAGCATTACCATCACTCTTGTTCATTCTGGGGTTTGGCGCCGTCGTAAGCCCCGGAATCAGTCGGAATTCTTAAACCGAGTACTAAAAGGCCTTACGTGCTACTCCTCGGTCTAGTGAACTTTCATGGCCTACGAGGACATTTTATCGGGGATTAGTGTAGAGGGTCGCGTCGGACCCGCTCTGTGGGCGGCTCGACTTGTTGGCGACCGAGTTGCTGGGCGCTTACCTGGTGATATCTCTCAATGACGAGGCTTTCATAGTGGACTTGGCAGAAATGCCTGATTGTCGCCGGTGTAATCGTTGTTCAGAGGAAACGACTGGATATTCCTTCTTCCATTGCCCGCTTCTGTTGTGGAATTATGACGGATCATATCCATCCTGAATATCTCGTGCTCATCGATCTCGCATATGTATGCGAGAATGTGTCGCCTCCTTGGTCTGGGGTGAAACGGATGGTGTTTCTTACGCTGCTAGCCGTGGCAAGAATTGTGGTGTGGGTGACGCGTATGGAAGAAAGCTTACAAGAAGAACGTTATCCTCATCAGGATCTGATTGGACATCAGCTCAGGATGAAGATCAGAACTGATAGAAAGCGTTTGCTTTCTGCAGATTTTAGCGAAAGTTAGTTAAAATTTGCGAGCCTGGTTCGCGTGAATCGGGCCAACATTAAGTTCCTTTTTTAGTCTCCTATAGACGCAACAGAGCAGATTCATGTCGGACCCCCTCTCTGATTAAACTAGGCTTTCCTGTTCATATAGTTAAAATGATTGTTGTTCCCAGCCTGTTCTCGACGTTTCTTTTTGTTTTGTTTTTTTATGGTCCTTGACAAGTTTCCTAACTTTCGCAATTTGTTTATATCCCCTTTTTTTATCTTGACTGGATCAGCCTTTAATATTTTCCCTCTCCATAATTTATTTTGTCTCTCATCTGAAGAGCATTTAATCCCCTCCGAGTGAGTCTAAAAAAATAGACTTATGACCAAGTCCTATGACCAAGATGCATAACACAAACCCAATCCAAATCCCCCCTTCAAATAAAAACATTTTACGCACTCAAACGTACCTCGGAAACTCCTCATCTGAATGCTCGCAAGATAATCTCCCGCATGAAACACGTGGAGGCTAACAGAAAATGTAATTCCGGGGAAAATCCTTTGTTTTCAGCCGGTGACTGGAACGTCGTAACTGATCCCGATTTTGATTGCGGAGGGTTAGAAACTTCAATATTAAAAAAAAATTATTACCAGATAGTGGACTATTCCTCAATGTTTCATCAGATAGAGTGAACTTTTACATAAGAACAAACATGGAGGGGATGGAATTAGTAATTTTCTCAATTAAAGATTTTGACGAAGGTAATCCGCTTGAAGATTTTACCTGATCGTCCGATATACCCTGAATCCTCAATTTTAGAAAAAGTCGACAGAGAAGCCGCGCTTATCAGTTTGAATCAGTCCAAGGCCTTTGATAAGGTGGACCATCATCTAAGCTGGATTAAAAGCCATACTTTCGCTCCTGGATTCACCTGATGCTACCATCTAGACCAAATACACCGACTACGACAACGACATTTCTACAGTGCCGAAGTTTGTAACGAAATCCGGGTGTACGAGAGTGTCGAGGGGGTATGAGACTGTCGGTCGGAGGCATATTCAACCGATACTCTGTGTCTGGTTCGGTCCCGACCTCCAGCTGGAGAAGCTATACTTTCACTCCTGGATTTGCCTCTTGCATGCGAGCCCCAGAACTATGGTAGAAGTGCTGTCTAGATCCATTCGACATTTAGTTTAGTCCAACTTCCAACTGGAGAAGAATTGGTCGGAACATCTGAAAAAGGTCGTAACCGCGATTAATGTCTACTTAAATTTTTTATTTGAAACATTTCTGGACAAATATTTTTTTTTTTTTTGCCAATGGAGGATGTGCAACATGACTGCCTCTGCCCTGGTTATGCTTGAAATTTAATTAACTTCAACAACATTCATAAACAAGTGTAAACATAACAACTTTTATTTATGGTACTATAATTGATTAAGATCATGAGTACATAAACAAAAGAGATTTGTAGAAATTTCCCCATATAAGTAATTCTTAAGCTTGGATGAAGAGATTGACTGGCAATTGCAATTATGGCTAACCATACCAGAGTCGTTCAACAATTAAAATGGAGATCGAGGGAATTAAAAAAAAACGGTGTAGCGAACAGGACTCTAGCTGATTGAGACAACCCGATCATCCGAAAAAAGCATTATATTCCCTAAAAAATATTTTCACGTCAACTCTTTTCAAAAAATGGCATAATTGAAAAGTATTTTCTACATTAAGTCACATTTACTATGATTAAATTTGTGCTGAGTTTTTGTAGTGTATGTATTTGTCCTCAACAAATACAATGAATGTTTTGTTTTTTTCCAAATCAGAAAAATGATTAATTTTCATACAAAAAATATTTATTCTTCATCAAATATATAACTGTCAAACACCTCGAGAAAACATTTTTTCTTTTTTATTGATGGTGTCCCCACTCCCTCCCGATACCAGTGTTAGAAAATATTGTAGAGGACCGTGTGGGTTTGCGAGTTGTTAGGTTAGGAACACGTGCTGTTTATTCCTGCTAGAAGGTCCAACTACAAGAACAATGCGGACTCAAGTTGAGTCCAACCGAAGATGTAAAGAAAACAAACAAGACCGATATATATATGTCAACAAATATATGTATTAAACAACAAATTTACAAGTGATAAGAACTTCAACATTTGTGTTTGTGTGTGAACGCTTCTGTTTGCGTGTGAACGTAAAGAGTTTGTATTTTGGTGAATGTTCGTACGTACGTGTATGTGTGTATAATGTTCATGGCGTCTCCCACAAATGGGAAGACGCTATCTTCTGCGAGAGCTTACATTGTAGATGTGTTCGCTGAAATGAAGAAATGAAAAAGAGAACGAGGCAAGAAGTCGCCCAGTATTTATAGTGTAGGGAAATCGTCCCCTGGGGAACAATTAGGTAATTAAGGAGGATCTAACTCCGACAATATAATTTGTTTGGGGGGGGGACAAAGGGATAAGAAATGTTTTAGATAAACGAAAATGTTCAAATTTCCGAAATTCTCTGCAATTTACGATTAAAAATGAAGCATCGGTTATGATAGCCACGAATAGTGAGCATTTGTTTTTACCTTTGTATTAAAACTGTCCAATCTCAGAATCGACAGTCGTGTGTCTAGTTCATTCTTTGGTGAAATCTTTGCCAAGAAGTTTTATCATTTACCACTCACTTGAAATTTGATAGAAGAAAATGTTAGTAACATTTGTGTGTTTGTTTGTATATGTTGAAGCTGTTAGAAAAAAGGTATAGTACTCTTTGACCTACTCATATAAACAAAAATATATATCAACAAATTTATCCCTTGTCACTTCTCCAGTCGCAGATTAGCGCTGAAGCGAAACCCGTTACGCACTGATGATAGGCTTTGATGGGCGGGCGCCATATTGACATATGTTTAGTTTTTGGTCGAGAGCTGCGAAATGCTGTGGAGTTTTCTTTCTTGATTACTCTACGTATTTATGGTTTTTATTGTTGCTGTTTTTCTAATTTTCTGTTGAAATGTTTTGGAAAAAACCATGACTCCTATAAGGAGCGGGCAGCAATCCGTGATGAGAATGGATTTCAAAATATTCTCCGTAATTATTGGCATTAAGTCAACGAAAAAGATTTTCACTGAGTAGCATTGTTATTACGAACCTAGTCGTAATACACCTATAAGCATTTTTAGACCTTAGTTTTTGCGTGGCAAATCTCTACTCATTTTTTAGAGAGATTTTATAGCATTTTAGCGAGACCATTTCTGTTGTTAGTCTCCCTTAGCATAACACAGCAACTTCTAGCCTAATTCCTGGTCGGCATTGAACGCTCGGTACGCAGGCTCCTGGCCTTGGTGGCCAGGATGCCGACCCCGGGCTGCGTATTAAGTTACGCTCCCATTTGTTTTTGTCTGCCAACTGGACCTACCTTTCTTTCTCTCTTTACTTCGCTTCATTACTTCTGGTTCCTTGCCTGATAAGGGGTCTCCCATTTTCACACAGATGGACTCGCCCGAGGTATACATATACTACTACCAGCGAATATCCGGAGTCTATATGAGAGTAGTATGAGAGTAGTAATAGAGGAGGGTAGCACAAGTCACCGTCACGAGCACGTAGACTCAGTAAGGAGTCATACCGCGATACTTCAATACCAAGACTGTATATATATGATTTCTACTAACCCGCATTCCTGGATCTACTAACCCGTATTACCAGTTTATATTACTACGTTAATACATTTATTTTCCTTATCTATTCCTGGCGTTTGTTATTTATTGATATCGGATTTCATCCCGGAATCCACAACATTGCCTATGTTCGACTCTCGGCATTCCGCCCCTGCTGGCTGCCCACACGTCGTCCTTAACCTTTCCCCTACACTACGGTTATAATTATTACGGGAGGTTTCGATATCGAACTCGACCAGCAGATCCGCAACGCCAGCACCGGATATTCGATATGCCCAACAACATCGCAACGCCAGCTCCTCGTTCCTTCCCGACACGTCCAGTTGGAAACCAGACCAGCAGCGATCATCTGCAAACGACCAGCAGTGATCACCTGCAACGACCAGCAGCGATCATCTGCGACGACCAACCAACCTTTCCCGTATACTACTGGTTGTAATTACTACGGGAGGTTTTTCGACACCAACCTCGACCAGCAATGCCTGCACTTCAACGTCCAACCGTCGACACGACCGGAACGTCTGCACTTCAACGTCCAACCGTCGACACGACCGGAACGTCTGCACTTCAACGTCCAACCGTCGACACGACCGGAGCGTCTGCACTTCAACGTCCAACCGTCGACACGACCGGAACGTCTGCACTTCAACGTCCAACTGTCGACACGACCGGAACGTCTGCACTTCAACGTCCAACCGTCGACACGACCGGAGCGTCTGCACTTCAACGTCCAACCGTCGACACGACCGGAACGTCTTTACTTCAACGTCCAACCGTCGACACGACCGGAGCGTCTGCACTTCAACGTCCAACCGTCGACACGACCGGAACGTCTGCACTTCAACGTCCAACCGTCGACACGACCGGAACGTCTGCACTTCAACGTCCAACCGTCGACACGACCGGAGCGTCTGCACTTCAACGTCCAACCGTCGACATGAACAATCAAACCCTCGACACGACCACCATTACAATATAACCCACTGGTTTCTTCTTTAGATAATAAACTTAGCATTAGTCATACATATCTTCGTTCTGTTGTCCATTTTCAAATGAAAAATGTTAGCGGGCCCCTTGTAACCTCATCACCTTGCGACACGGGGGCGCTCGGGCCGTGGTTTCATATCGCGCCCCCTCCAGGGAGTCCGCTACATACGTAACCCTAAGCGTAAAATGAACAAATGAATAGAGGAGAGAACGTGAATTTATAGACATTTATAAACGATCGTTTCTCTTCTTTTTTTTGTCATTAAAGAGGAAGAGTGAATTTTCAGTCAACTCTGGTTTTATGTTGTGTGTACTTAACGTATGAAGCGTTCATCTTGAATTTGTAATCATTGAGTATGTGAAGAAATTAATGAGAGTTAAAGGTAAAAAGGAAAGAAAATATAGGAAAAGAAAGAATACAAGAAAAGAAAGAAAACGGAAGAGACCGGCAGAATCACTTTAAAAAGGATGAGATGTGAAAGGACAATATAGAGAAGCAGAAAAATAATAGTTTGAAAACGTGAGAAGCGTAGACAAGCGGGAAAAAGAAATAAAATGTGTAGAAAGAAAGAAAAAATGAAAATCAAAAATAGCATTATAATGTCCAATCGTGAAATTTGAGAATGGTGCCAATTTCGAAACATCCTGACAATACCAAAAAAGACAAAATCCATAACGAATCTTGTTTTGTGTGGCAATGGTAATTATAATAACACTACGGGTAGTTCTGCAGGGGTTGGGGTATGGGTGGTTACAACAGCTGGCAATATAAGTGAACCAATCGAGAACAAAGTGAAAGGTGCTTGAAAAAAAAAGTTTCGAAATTGCCCTGGCAGCCAATCACCAAAGTCTATCTGGATTTTCGCGGAACATTTACTTTGTTTGCATTCTGTGATACAGGGTTCTTCATATTTTCTTCTTCTTCAGAAATAAAAACACGTTGAAGCTGGCACTTATCATCAGAAACCCTTATTTTATTCGGGCATATTTCATCAAAAAGAAAACTCATATAACCAACGTACATCTCATCAGGTAAGAAAATTATTTTTTTATTTAACCCTTTCACAGGTGCCTCCCTTATTTCACATCCAATCGTTTTTAACATTCAAACAAATATTGCTTGATCCAGTGATCTTCTATTATTACAACATTCATCAAGTTAAATTGTTTCATTATGACTTCTAATAATTAAGTTTTATATAATCTGAAAATATTTCTTTCGTCTTATTTCTTGTTGCTTTTTATCGCAACACCAAAGTTGTCAGTCTACGATCTTTAGAGACACGCAATAAACAATAGAAATGAAGATAAAAAATACTAATTAAAAAATTATTAATAATTGACACGGCGTTATTCCAGAAATGCGAATATTTCTGACAATTTGACATTTTTTGGTTGCTTACTTTCAGTTTTAAAATGAAAACATTTTTGAAAAATAGAAAATGAGAATTTTAATGAATTCATGAGTAAGGACATTTGTAGCTTGAAAATCAGCATTAAGTGTTTCACTCTGTAGATAGATATTTCTGAAACAAGCTAATTTTAGAATATGGTCACATTCAGTATTCTACAGCTGCCCCCTCTCTCTAATATATATATATGTGTGTGTGTGTGTGTGTGTGTGTGTGTGTGTGTGTGTGTGTGTAAAGAGGAGGACAAAACCCTTTGCAAAAGGTTTACGATACAGCTTCAAATTGACAGAATTCTGACCAAAGATTTCTGATAACTTTCCCATGTTCATTTTTCCTACAAATAAAATAAAATATTATTCCTGTATTTACTGTATTAATAATAAACTTTGGTTCAAATTTTATCAAATTTGAAACTGTATAAAGTATATTAAAATAAACTTTACAAAAATGAGATACATTCTCCAGTCGTTGAATAGCAAGACTTATTCCAAAACAAAACCATTTAAAAAACAACGAACCAAACATGGTTAAACAAATCAAAACCTCTTTTCTCTCCTCTTTGCTCAGATGAATTGAACGCATTTATTTCTTTCGTAACAAAATTCCGTGGAAAAAAATGTTCGCTATTTTTATATTGATAACTCTTATTTAAAAATGGCATCTACTAAAATATAAATAAATGGTAAATTTATTTGTTATGAAAATAGTTTCGCTTTTGTCATCAGTCAGTGGTTGTGTTTTTGTTTGCTTTTAAGTCGGAGTTAAGTAAAAAAAATGTTTACTTGGGTTTCTGGCGCAACATATTATTTCATCTCCTCTCTCTCCTCTCACTTGGCTTTAGTCGGTACCTATAAAATATAGTAATTACTTTAAGAAAGAATTACATTTATTATTGTTAGTCTATGGATTCATGAACTGATTAACTCGTTTCCAAATTTCATCTGTTCATAACAGATGTTTTCACTTGTACAGAGACTTTCTTTCTAGTAAATTACCAAATATGCATAAAGCTCTGGCGAGACGCTGTCATTGGAATTGGTCCGATAAAAGACGCAATGATTTCTACCAATAATTTTCATTTTTCAAAAGTTATACTGACTTCTATCGCATTTAGATAAATTAGAAAGAATTTTCAAAAGTAAAATATCAAAATGATCAGTGAGTAAAAAAAAGGGAGGGAAAATATAATTCATATGTTTTTACTTTGTTCAAGAATAAAAACAATTTAGAATAGTTGTGTTGTTGCATTTTAATTTATCAAAACCTTTTTTTTTTTTTTGCAATCACAATACGAAATTTGTGTATGAAAAAGAAAGAGAGACCGGTCAGCTGCTGACAGACACTGAGGTAAACTTCGATTATTGAATTTCAAAAGGAGAGCTTCCCACCACTGCCCAACACAGATTAACACTACAAAATCTATTTGTCTCGTATTCAGGCCATTTGTAGACTTTTTAAAATTATTGAATAACAGGCACAGCGAAAACAAATTCGACTCTGGCCTTCGCAGTCTATTTCCGATTAAATCATTTTTAATACGAACCAATCAGCATTCGCTACAAAATCATCTGAGTGGAAAAATCTGTGATAACGAAATGATCAATATGTGGTCCCTGGTTTTTTTTATTTATTTATTTTAAATTTTAGTTTCTGTCTCTTTCGTTCTCTCTTTCTCTTTCTTTCTCTCTCTCTTTCTCTCTCTCTCTCTCTCTCTCTCTCTCTGTATCTTTTTTCTCTCTATCTTTTTCTCTCTCTTCCCTTTTCTTTCTTTCTTTCTTTCTTTCTTTCTTTCTTTCTTTCTATCTAGCCCCTTCTTTCTTTCTTTCTTTCTTTCTTTCTATCTAGCCCCTTCTTTCTTTCTTTCCCCTTCTTTCTTTCTCTCTCTTATATGTGTGTGTGCGTGTTTGTGTGTGCGTGTTGTGTGTCTGTACAAATGTTTTTTGTTTCGTTTTAAAATGCAGGCTTTTTATCCTTTATTATTAACAAAATACTAAGTATATATAAAGTTTTTTTTTCTAATGTAATTTGTACATGTAACGCCGACAAAGGAATAGAACAGAGACGCACAGAAACGTATAAAAATGAATATATTTCCTATTTTTATGCTTTACTTGCTGACAGAAGAGCGAAGCTAGTAAGCTTAATTTCTCGTTAAGCTGTGACATGGGTCAGAAGCTTTGTAAAATATCTATTTAAGCCAAATTTAGATGAAAATTTAGATTATTTTCTCACATGAGTATACATTAAGGGCGCTGGTACTCATCTCGCTTGCGTTGGTAACATATCACGGTCATAAAAGAATAAATATTTTCTTGCACGAAACATTTGAAAGTTACTATTTAAATTTCTTTTGTAATTTTTTATTATTTTGATTTCTTTATGCTTTCTTAGAACAAGATAATTTTTTCTGTTTGGAGATGATTCTACAAACAGAAAAAATTATCTTTGAATAACGATGATCAGAGAAAATGATTTTATTGATCTATAAAAATAAAAACAGATGTAATCTTTATCTGGATATTTTTAACTAAAATTGAAACTAATTAAAATGTTTTACAAAGATTTGAGAGAAATTTGTTATCGTTTTTACCCTATTTGTGAACAAATTCTTTTCCACCCTTTTCTTTCTTTTTATGTGCCGTGTCCTTTCAGGACGTAGACGATCGTGGCTCTCCACCTCCCGCTATCCCTATAACTCTTTTTCCCAGACGAAACATTGCTAGCCTCTCGCTACTCTGTCGCGGCTGATGTTGGGACGAGCTGTATTCTTTAGTTCCTGCCAGTTGAGACCAATTTCATTCCTCCTTTACACAAACGAGCAAAAGGCAAATTAATTGAATTTATCGAAAGGAAATTCGGTGGAATTTTGTTCTAAAATTTGAAAATCGTTTAACGCATTTAAAGAATGATAAAGGATAATAAAGAATGATCATAATTGATGATTCGGCGCGTATGCATATACAACGGGTCATTAGATAGTTTTAGATGCCATTTACATGTTTAAGATGCCATTGCTACATTAACTTCACACACACACACACACACACACACATATAAAGTGTGAAATAATAAGAAAAAGAAAAACATTAAAAAGGGAGAACAATAAAAGAAGAGGAATCAACAAGACAGTAGATAACGATTGACATTGCATTTAAATCTTTGAAGATCAAAGTTGACTGAGAAGCAAGAAGGCGAGAAGTGCGAGAAATTGTTAGTAAAGAACTGTAAAATGATGAGACCTTGTTGTCAATCTAATACTGCGCTTAAATCCCTAAAATTTAGGTACGTAGAGAACAATTAGCATGAAAATATTTATAGAAAAGACGGTAGCTACGTTACGACGGTGGGAAAGTCACAAAAGCCGGGATGCCAAATCAAGATCAAAAATATTGCAGATTCTTCTTTGGGTTTTAACAAGAATCTCTATATCAGGAGCACACACACACACACACACACACACACACACACACACACACACACACACACACATATTCTGTGTATTTAGGCATCAAATATCTTTAACACAAATAGTATTAAAATTTTAAAAATAACAGACATTTTGTGTCGATTAATTTTACTGATCAACTTTTCCTAATTACGAATGATCCTTCTCAGACGAGGAGGAAATTCCGTCAGAAATTGTCCGAAGTTCATTTCGGAAGGAATATGGTCATTTTCTAAGCGTAGCTTAGATGTGGCACAAGGCCGAAAGTGTGGATCATCCAGTGAGGACCGAATTCACTACTTAATAGTAATTAATCTATCGAGACATATTTGCTAACCATTACACCACGTTGCAGTAATTTCAGAAGAAATGTGGTCCAAGCTTTCGACTTTATTTCATCATTTGGATAGGGATAAATGGTGAGTGTTGTAATGCAGGCAAAAGTGTTGTGACGTAGGCAAGGTGTGACGTGTGACACGTGTGTGTGTGTGTGTGTGTGTGTGTGTGTGTGTGTGTGTGTGTGTGTGTGTGTTTATTTAAATATTTTTGATAATGCTGGCTCTTAATTTGTAATCATTTTTTATTTATAGTTGGTTGTTTTCGTTGTATGAATATTGCTCATAAGTCTGTTTGTACTCTTTGATTTTGCTAGTATTTTGGTTGTGATCCTTATGCTGCTTATGTGTTGTCTGGTGGCATTATGCTTTGAAATGTGGCAGGTGAGTTTTTGTGAGAGTGTGGTTGTGGTATATTCTATGTAAGAGTTTTTGTGTTTTCTATTTTTTTTTTTAAGCGTATCACCCCAAGCAAGGCTGGAGGCCACTATCACGCAAGGGGTTATAGAAGGGTTGGAGGAAGAGCAGATAGGAGTGGTAAAGGAGAGGATGTGGAGAAAGAGAAAGACAGTGGGTCGATCAAGGCAAGGGAGTTACAGAAGATTTGGAGCAAGAGCAGAAGATTTGGAGCGAGAGCAGATAGGAATGAAAGATGAAAGGATGTGGAGAAGGGAAGTGGATAGATCAAGGCAACTGGAGATGTCGATTGACGCTACACTTAAACCGTTGGAGATTTGTCAGGGAAACAGTAATAGGGAAGAGAGTTCCATAGGCGAGAGTGCGAGACATGAAGCTATTGGAGTAGAAGAGACGTCTACATCTAACAGTTTCAGCGGTGTAGGGGTGGGAACAGGGATGCCAGCCTCGTAGGACGTTTAAATTCACGAGGCCTAGGGACAAGCGAAAGCAGCTCCACGGAGCAATTACCGTGAAAGTACTTGTAAAAAAGGCAGAGCGAGGCAACATCGCGTCTGTGAGAGAGCAAGTGCAGACGAGATGACAGATCAGGGCCAATCACATTGCATATCCGTCTCTGGATCTTATCAAGAACCCTGAGGTAAACAGCATGGTCCCCAGACCATATTTGACAGCAATACTCCATGCAAGGGCGAATGATCGATTTATAGACTTGGAGGATCGATTCCGGGGAGAAAAATTTCCTGGCTCGGCACAGGGAACCAACTTTCCTTGCAGTGGCTGGTGCAACTGATTCGATGTATTTGTTCCATTTCAGATCAGCGGACAGCGTGAGACCGAGCAGCCGCAGAGAGGAGCTCTCGAGAAGTTGGTCTTCAGACATTCTAATGGGATGCAGGGATGGATCCTTGTGGTGGTTAATAGAGAGCAGTTTTGTTTTAGAGGCGTTAAAGTTAACCATCCATTTCTCGCCCCAGTTCACAACCGATTGGAGGTCCTTTTCAATTTGAGCTGCCAGGTTAACTTTGTCAGCATCACTAGATTTGTGTTTGAGGCAGGAGTAAATTGTGGTGTCGTCAGCGTAGATGCCGACTTGGGAGTATATGGCGTCAGAAAGGTCGTTTATAAATATGAGGACCAGGCCTTGAGGAACACCTGCGTTAGTAGGATAGGAGCTGGAGATGAATCCACTGAGAATGACCTTCAATTCCCGGTTTGACAGGAATTATTGTATTAGGTCAAACAATCGACCTGTGATACCATAACCCTGGAGCTTGCGAAGAAGGCCGGCATACCAAACTCTATCAAATGCTTTGGAGATGTCAAGGGCCACGGCACGAGCTTCACCGTTATTATGGATAGCTTGGTAGACAAATTCAGTGATGGCCGTAAGCACATCGGCAGTAGATCTGGCAAAGCGGAAACCATACTGCTTGTCTGAGAGCAGATCATGGGATATCAGATGATTAATCACTTCGGTGTTGATAATGGCCTCGAAGACTTTCCCGAAGAGGGATAGGAGACTTATAGGACGGTAATTGGAAGGGTCGGAGGCGTCACTAGAATTCTTAAAGACAGGAACAATGGTTGAGGACTTCCAGCAGTCAGGAAAACAGGACTCCTTGAAGCAGCGGTTGTATAATTTAGAGAGGGCAGGCGCCAGTTCAGGTGCGCATTTCTTCAGGACAATGGCTGGTATTCCGTCACCACCAGTAGCATTGTGGTGATCTAAGTTAGAAATAATGCCCAATACCGACGACGGGGTTACGTGCAATCCGTCCAAGAGGGCCTCAGTTCTGGGAGGGAAATCGGGCAAGGGTACCCCGGAAGAGTCTAGCGTAGAATTGGAAGAAAACTTCCGAGCAAAGCGTTCGGCCTTGTCGGCAGAGGTGGTCAGGACCTCAAACTGATTGAACAGGGGAGGAATGGAGGGTTTGTTATTGTTCAGAACGCTCTTGCAGAGGTGCCAATAATCTTTGGGGCCAAATTTGCGGGATGCAATACGTTCCTTCATCCGGTCAGCAAATAGTAACTTGGCATCGTCGAGGATACGCTTACACTCGTTACGGGCAGAGGTAAATAGACGTCTATTGGAGTCGGACATATCACTACGAAAACGGTGGAAGAAGTGGTTCCTATGGGCAATGGCGGCTGAGCAAGCAGCTGTGAACCAGGGAGAGGAGCGCGGTTTGACCTTGAATTTCCTGAAGGGGATGAAAGCTTCGATTCCAGCTTTAACCCAGGAAGAGAACTAGAGAAACATTCTCTAAGGAGTTTATAAATTTTGAATATATTATTTTTAATAACTAAGTTGCTAATTATGAATTTTTTGTAGTAAATAAGGAATCTGATGTATTTATTTTCATCGACTGGTTTTATATATCTATGTATGATGCTTTTTATTGCTGTTTCATCTTTTTTGTAATTGTGGTGCATTTGATTTTGGTAATAATAGCGTTATTGTTAATATTATGTTTATGACTGTACTTTTTATTATTAAGATTGTTGTTGTTTAAATTAAATTTGCTTTGCTTATTGACTATATAATTAGGGTCGCTATTATTGAGAAGTGTTTCTTTTATATTATTTAATTTTTTCAGGAAAACTATTTTGGGTGAGGAAACGAGTTTAGCTCTTTGCACTATTTTATTAATGACCGCAGTGTTATATTTTTCAGAGAATTCGCTGTTGTAAGAAAGCAAGAGTGAAGATGTGGCAAGAGTTAAGATATGGTAAAATTATTGCTGTTAGAGTCAATAAGAACATCTAGAAATAGGATTTTTATCGATATTTAGTTCATAAATGAACTTTAAGACGGACTTTTCCCAATTTTTTTCAAGTTCTATAAGGTCATTAACGGATTTGGTTTCGATGGAAATATTATCAATATATATTGTATAAATAGTAGGTTTATTTATTTTATTGAATAATTTTTTTCTAAGTTGGCTATAAATATATATGAGTATATACATATATTCAAGATTAAAAGAAATACAATATATCCATATATTTTATAAGCACATATATTTATATGAACGCGTATAGCTGAGCTATGTGATTGTGATTTTTTTAAATTACAAAAGAAAGGAAAAAGTTTGATACCTTTTATGTTAAAACGAGTATATAGTGCTATGATGGCCGCCACCTCGATTTCGACTATGTCCATACTATGACGTCATCATAAATCTCAGTGTGATATGTACCATCATGTACCACACACATACGCATGTATGTATGTACACTCCTCCCTTCTTTCTTTCCTTCTCCTTCCTTCCACCCCCCTCTCTCTCTGTCTCTCTTTCTCTCTCTCTCTCTATGTTCCATCTATTCTTGAAGAAATCTTAGACTCTTTCTGGCACTTTAACTATTAAAAAGATAATAGTCAGTGATTATCATGGATTATATTAATAATCCCATTCTTATTTCCATGCCTTTTTTCTTATTCAAATACTTTCTTCTTTTCCTTTTTCCTCTTAACTTTGTTGATCATATCTTTGATGTGTACAGAGCCCACAAACAAACATAAAAACTTATCTACTCTGTATTACAAAAGTGTTTGGAGATCAACTTACATCTCTGCTACTGACTCTCACAGTAACCAAGTAAAAACAAGTAGGATTTAGTTCGTCGCCGGGCACCATTTTCACAGAAGCAATCCCTTAGTATTTAGGATGTCCCAGTTTAAATCAAATAGGTTATATCTCTTGCAGATGTTTCATGGAGACAAACGCCATCATTAACAGCTGCAAAATAGATAATTTTAAAAAAGAGGGAGAGAAAAGGAGATGAATAGAATGTATGTAGAGTTACAAAAAAGGTGTTTAAAGCATATTTGCTTGTGGAGTGTCAGGTCCTAATTAAGTGACTCACTATTACGTGGCTGTGTGTCTAAGCAAGTTAAATGAAGTGAACATTTAAATGAAAGTAAAGCACAATACCAAATTATAAGTATTTATAGTAAGCAAAATTTGCAGTTTGTAAAGTTAAACTCCAGCAATGATAAAGATCATGTTGCGCCAAATCATTCACTAAGAAAGCCTTGCCTTCTTAGTTTAGTCCTCAGGCAAGTCATAGTAAAAAAAAAGGCAATGTCCTTACCAGTCAAATATGATTAAAATTCATTTTTTATTTTCTACTAATTATTTTCTATCTTAACTGAAATTTCCGGTTAAAATTCCCGTACCTTTTCCTCGTTAGATCTGGCAACCATTTAATGTTCAAATAAAATATGCATTGATTTTTTTACAATGATGTTCACCTTGTACTAGGCCCGAGGGCCACTCGAAGTAGAGGGTTACAGAGTAAGAGGCACAACTTATGCGGATATGTTTGGAAGATAATGGTTAACTCTACAATTGAACAGGTTAAGATTGTATTGATCGGAGAATCATCCTCTTAGAAGTCGGTTCCAAAGCAGTGGTTTGTGAGAAGCTGTGGCTCGAGTTGAACTTACATCTCACTCATGGAATACAAAGAGAATGAGGGTGGTTCACTACAATGTGTGTCTGGCATGGTGGGGTCCATAGCCATGAAGGTGAGAACTGGTAAGGAGTGGAGTTCATCTGAACATTCTCCATAGAAAGAGCGACAGAGCAGCGAGAGGCTTGCGACGTCTCGTCTGTGAGAAAGAGGTTGCAAAGTGGAAAATAAGTCATCGCCTAGAACTCTTTTGGACTATCGAAAATGAAAAATGAAGACTTAGAATCTCCTGCCCCTATATGGCAGCAGTCATCTATTTTCGGCCTGATCTGGATCTTGTAAAAATCTGATCATTTTCCCAGCATCTTTAGCGATGGACCGTATTTTACAAGTTCCACTTGAAGTCTAGGCTGATAGTATTGTACTCTTAGGCAGATCATTTATATGAAGTAGGAAGAGGGCTGGTCCGAGAAGCGAAACTTGGAGGACGCCTGCGTCGATCGCTTGGGACTATGGGGACTGGCCGTTAACAACTACCTTCAGAGACTTTATCACTGAGAAGACTCTTCCAGTGGTTCCATAGAGAGCATTAGAAGTAACACTTTATGCCGCACCTAGACAAAGGCCTTTAAAATATTTAATGCGATCGTCCTTGAGATGTATTTGTTGTCAAGTGCTTCACTAATTCAGTAATCGCAGTTACGATATCAACAGTGAACCGAATTGATCGAAATCCGTAATGTTTGTCGCTCAAGAAGTTCTTACTATTGAGGTGATCAACAACCTACTTGTTGATTTTAGCTTCAGAGAGTTTGTTAATGACACTGAGGAGACTGGTGGGTCTATACTATGAGGGGGATGAACGCTCACCCGCATTCTTGAAAACCGGGCATACAATTGACACTTGCTATAAACTTGTGAAGGATTTCTCCTTCAATCTCATTGAGGTGGGGAAGCCTGGAAGGAGATAGTTTTTGAATCTAACGTTTTATGATCGAAGTGAAGTGATTTGCCTTGTCTGACGAGGATCAGATGAGTTCGGGGCCATTTATGGGAATGCATATTTCTGTAGAGGCAGAAAATTATACCGTAAAACTTCACTGTTCGTGGTTTCATTTATCTGCGGTTCATGAAATCAGCAAAACTTTCATAGTTAACATTTTTATCAAACTAAAATTACTTTATGAAGATATTTCAAACGAGTGAAGATATAAGCAAAATAAATAAATAAATAAACATCGGCTTAAGTATTAAATGATAATATTTTGGAAAAAACAAAAAAAATAAATGTTCTCAAAACCATAATGTATGTGTCATTAGATCCTCAAGTAAAAAGCTCAAATTAACAAGAAAAAGTTGTTTATTCATTGCTGAAATGCTTTGATTTAATTCATTTAATTTTACAGCTTATTTTCTGTAGGGAGCATTCTGTCCTTTCTGTCATCCAATGTGTTCTCGATTTATCGTAAAATATTGCCGAAAAAAAATTGAGTAATTTATGTTATAATTAAATTGTATTTTTTCGCATTTTATGAAAAAATTGAACTTTTTCTTTCTAGCACAAATAAGAAAAAATTAAGAGAAAAAATAATTGTAAAAAATAGGGTGTCTATTTTCTGATGAAAAAAATTCATCATTCGAGGAGATTTGAGAATCTATCTAACACGGATAATGAAGTACTACTACATTTGTTTGAAACCTGTAAATTGTACATACTTATGTTTTATACATAGGCTTAATGGAATATGTGCGAATAAATAAATATGTGTTTTGCGTAAAAACTCTTATAAGTGCGCTTTTTGTGCGCTATTTTTTTTTTTTTAAGATTATGAGTTTTTGGATTTGCTGTTCGTTGTAAATGTCATCTAAAAATATACGGTCTTGTCAACACATGAGCGCATACACGCACACAAATGTACGTAAGCCCCCCCCCCCAATTGACATTTTTATGTAATTATGAGATTTCTCATAAACAGTAATCTTTTCTCCTTTACCATCAAACATAATAGTCAAATACAAAAGATGAAGTGTAAAAAAATGAAATTCATTATGTCAACGAAGTAGTAAGCATCGAAAAATCCATTATCTTTTAATATGGAACTCTTTTCATATTGTTATATGACTGTGGAAGCATCTGTCTTGAATCCTTTCATACACAAAGTATATTGAAAGTGCAAGGAAATAATTATTTGGACACCTGTAAAATATTTGATAGTTTCGAAGCGTTTACTTTAAATTTACACAGGTAATGTATTTTGATATAAAATTAACAATTACTAGAAAAGTCGACATTTCAAGCAGACATTGCAACATAAACTATAAACAAACGTATTCAGACACATTGATTTCATATTTTACTTTTAAATTTTAAAGCACTAGTTTTTTTTTTTCTGAGATATTTTAAGTCTTCACAAGCCCATTACAATTATTTTTGAAATCTTGGCCTAATCTTCCTTGCAAAGCATTTTCAAATCGTTAATGCTTCGAGGGTCATTACTATATCTGAGTTCGTCATAAATTTTCAAATGTATTCCAGTCAAGAGAATGAATAAGCCAGTGAAGCCCTTCCATAATGTTCTTAATAAATCATCTTCGTATTACTTTATACTTCGGACTGAAAGAACCAACCCTCTTCAACTTTCTCTAGTTGCATCAAAGACAATGAATTAGCTTCAAAGTTACTCCTTGACATCGCTCCATTCATGGCTTCCTCAATCACATGATGTATTCCTACTCTTGAACCTATTGAAAGAGAAATAAATCTGTGTCATTGAAACACCTCCTTACATTATCAAATTTCTTTTAATCATTGGTGCCTCCATCTTTTCTCCATATATAACGAGTTGGGTTGTAGCTGAAATGTTCAGTTTTCGTTTCGTGCAATCAAAGAATTCCCCGATTGCATCGTTAAATATTTGATCTTAAAAACTTGGACAAAATATTACAATAACAACCATAATTATAATTGAAGTTCATTATTTAAAGAACTAAGATGGCATAAATGAAAAGATTAAAAACTGAAAAGGTTTTCCATTTCTTTGAAGCAGACGTTAAACTCGCAAGAGCGTTATCACCTCCTCTCACTTTCATTTCTTTCTTTCTTTTTCTCCCTAAAACCAAACAGCGTCTCATATATCTTCCGTCTTTTGTGACAATCAAAACGGAATGGTGCATTATTTATCTGGGGTAATGGCAGAGCATAAGGCGCGTACTAACTGACTTACTAACTTACTCCTGCTTAGGAACGAGCAGAATGACAATTTTATTTTTGGCAATTGTTAATTTTACATCAAAATGTGAAAATTTAGAATAGATGTAAACATCGGAAATATATTAAATATCATCTCACTGCATATAATCAAGTATTTTTGTTGTTTTTTTTGTTTTGTTTTGTTTTTTTTGTTAAGATTATGGATATCACTATTATAAAAACAACATTTTTAGCAAGAATTAAAATACAATTGAAAGCCTCAATTATTCCGCCATAAAGTTTGTTTTTGTTTTGTTTTTTTAATGTTTCCGTGTTTTAGACAAAATTTAGACCAAAATTTCAATATTTCTCTTTCAAGGAAGAAATCGTTAAAGTTTGGAAACCAATAAATTATTTAGTATTTATTTATCACATTCAGACATTCATGAAATAAAACTTAAAAAACAAATTTCCAATCTTTACTGATTTCCTCTACGGATGAACAAGACTAAAATCGGGCAAAAATAGAAAACAATTTGTAAAAATCAATTTATTTTGAAATTCAAGTTTCTGATTTCGACCAAGAAACTTTTTAACTCTTCAAAATTGTGAGATTTGTTTCTCTCACTATTAACGCGACAAAACCAAGGTAAGATACTTTGAATTATATATATATATATATATATATATATATATATATATATATATATATATATATATATATATTCATTAAAGACGACAGACAAGGTACTGCTATTAAGCTTTTTATTTAATTTTTCTTGTGTTCGAAGAAGTGTGTAGAAACTGTCCAAATGTTCTGTAATTCCGAGCGCTTTCGGCTATACTTTTAGCCATTATCAAGGATGATTTTATTTTTACTTTTTAACTCGATTGTGCGTATGTTTCTAGAGTTATAGGGATGTTTTATTTTCTAAACACAGTCAGCACATTGTAGTCGTGTTCGTAGTTAATATTACTGAGTGTTAGTTTTTTCTTTTCTATTATTAAGGCTTCCATTATTTTTAATCTTTTATTACATGTGGAGGAGGTTATTATGCTTGTATGTTCTACTAGTATGTTTCGGACGGAGTCTAGTAAGTTTGTGTGTGTGTGTGTTTAAATGGATTCTGATGGAGCTGTGGTAGGATAGGTGTAACATAAGGCGTCTGGATAGGCATGCAGTAGTGTGACCGATGTAATTATTCATGAGTTCGGTTTGACCAGGAACACAATTCCTTAAGGGGCATTTGAACTCGTAATTAATGTTCGTTCTTTGTAGTTTTGATTTTGCGGATGTGTTGTTATTTTTGAGGATAAGGTTAACTGTTTTAAATTTTTGTAATAGATAATTAATTTAATTTTTTTGTTCGGGTCAACTGAGTGTATTTCTTTATGACATTTCTAAGTGAAGATTCATTTTGTTGATAGTTGACGTGCATTTAGCTTTTGTAGAAAATATTTGTGTTATTTTTGTCTGTGTGTTTCCTATCGTTATTATTTACTTTGGAAAGAAATAGTCTAATTTGGTGGTCGATGTTGTGGTTAGGAAAACCATTGTTAGCTAGTGTCTGTTTTGCATTGTTGAGTTCTTTAAGGAAAGGTAAACAAGAGGATGAATTCTCGTGTGCTCTCTTTAGGAAGTTTTTTTTATCACCGCTATTTTGTAACTCTTGGGCATTTACTCTTAAAGATAAGGTGGCAAGAGTTTCTGCTAGTGGGTTTTTCATACAATGAGGTGGTAAAAGTGTTGTTGCTGTATTCTACGAGAACGTCTAAGAATGGGAGTTTTTTTTTTTTACTAAGTACGTTAAGGACAGAGGTTTTTTTTAATGTAGTTTTGAGTGTATCTATTTCTTTTGTGTTTTTGTTAAAATAAAAATATCGTCTACGTAGCGGACATATATTTTAAGTTTACAGTCCTGTTTAAATATCACGATTTCTACATGGGACGTGTAATAATTGGTTAAATAATTTAGACGTATTATGTCTATTTATTTTAGTTTGGTGGCTGTAGAAAATTGATTAAGAAAAATTCCAAAATTTTCTTTCAAATAATTTTTATTTTCCCAAGTACTTTCAATCTCATCTGAGACCATCTTCAGGAGTTTAAATATCTGTGGATGTTCATACAGTAGCTCCGTAAATTCTAAATATTTTTTACTGTTCATTTACAGCATTCCAAATTCAAATATTCACACTTAAGTAATTTTATTATTTTAATATTTAAAAAGATAAAAAAGATTTTAGTATTTAGTTATAATATTTTAATTTAGTATTTTGCTGCAGCATTTGAGAACTTTGTTGCTATATTTAGTTGACTTTATTTGCTTTTGACCGCAATTATCTTATATAAAGGGCTTCCAGAATTTAAAGTTTTTGCTTATTATTGTTTTGATGAAGTACTAATGTATTTTCGGGAACTTGAAAGGATTAAACCTAAAATAAATAATGTGTCTACATTGGTTAACCAAACATACTTAAATGAAAAATTATGTGTGTGTGTGTGTGTGTGTATATATATATATATATATATATATATATATATATATATATATATATATATATATATATATATATATATATATATATATATATATATATATACACACACATAAATTTTTAGAATGGATTTTTAATAATCTTACAAATTTGTAAAGATTTGGGCCCTTCAGTAGGAATCGAACCTGCCCTGAGGGTCGCAGGTTCGATTCCTGCTTAAGGGCACAAATTTTTCTTTAATAAGATTTCTTGAACATTCAGGCCAGTAGGTGAAATAAATAGATATACCTTTTAATAAATAAACGGAGCATCTACTCAAATACTCTTCTAAAAATTACGTTTAAAGTGATATATATAAAGTACCCTCCAAAAATATTGGAACGACAAGACCAATTTCTTTTTTTGTTGTCCACTGAAGATTTTTGGTTTAAGATCAAAGGATGAATATGAGACAAGAGTTCAGTATTTCAGCTTCTAATTCTTGATATTTACAACTTAGGAGATACCATTTTTATCAGATCACTCCATTTTTAGGTGAGCAAACTAAAAGAACAGATAGTCTTAAAGTAAATAACATTTAATATTTTGTTGTATAACCCTTGCTTGCAATAGCTGCATTAATAAATGCAGCCTATTGACATCACAAAGTTGTTGTATTCTTCATTTGTGGTTTGCAGGCTTTTAATGCAACCTCTTTCAGTTTTTGTTTGATGTGGGGGGATTCCTTCAGTCTCCTCTTCAGATGAAATGCATGCTCTAATGGGTTAAAGTCTGGTGATTGACTTGGCCAGTCTAAAACTGTCCACTCCCCCCCCCCTGATGAACTCTTTTGTTGTCTTAGCAGTATTTTTTCGGTCATTGTCCTGCTGCATGACAAAACTTCCTCCTGATTAGTTTGGATGCAGTTCTCTGTAAATTGGCAGACAAAATGTTTCTGTAGACTTCTGAATTCATTCTGCTGTTACTATCATGAGTTACATAAAAAAACAAAGGAACTGACCTTGCCGTTCCAATACTTTTGGAGTGTGTGGGGGTGAGGGGGGCTGTATATATAAATCTATTGTCGGATGATCGGCGACTAAACAGGTACCCCGACTCTAATTTATCACGAGTAAGTCCAGTTGTTAGCAAACCTGTAGGATGAAAAAAACACCTATCAAAGGGCGGAAAAACTTGAAAGTCAACGGTCAGCTAACTAGAGGTGGTGTCTTAATAAAAATTATCGTGGAGAAAACAACAGGAAATCACTCCCTATCAATCACAGGAACACTCATGACTCTCGATAATTATTATACAAGATGTTCCTTTATTCAACTCTTCTTTAACAAGTACAAACTTGTTAATTACTCAAATATAATCTATAAAAAATATATTTTCAAATGACAATCTACACATTTTATCCTGTCTTTCGTTGTCTTTGACTTTTGTAATGATAGATGCTCGATGTCGTTAAGGTTCCGTTCATTTTTTTATACAACGTAACATGCACTATAATGAAATAAACTTTTTCCAGATGAATAGCCACCTTTTTATTATTTACATATAAGCTACAAACATATTGCAACGTTTTTAGTAGGCATTGCCAAAATCTGAGCTAAAAAATTAAAAACACTTTTAAAATAATTTATTTCTTTTTCGTAAAATATAGGTTTTATTTGAAAGATAATAATCTCTAAAAATAATTTTACGTATTTCATTTTTAAAACATTCTCGTGGTTAATTTATCATTGATCCGCCATTTTAATTGAAATCATTTTTTAAAAATGACAGAAAATTTAAGACATTTTAAAAATCTCTTAAAAAGCTAGTATTTGTCCTAAATATTTACTTTAAAGAAAATTTGTAAAATTAAGGATTAATTAACAGAAGATTTATGCTTAAAATATAGCGAAAAACACATTTGAACTGAACAAGTTCATAGGTCAAACAGTAGCAATTGCTCCCACGACAACTACTTAAAAATAATAAGTAAAACTGCCGTCATGTTTAATAAAATACGGAAGACCAAAATTACCAAATTACAGAAACTGGTTTCATTTATGTTTAAAAATAATAATTTTTTTATCCTTATATAACCAATAAATTAGCAATATATCTTTATTCTATGTCTTTATAATATATGAGGGATACTTTGTGGTTAATGACATCATATTCTTTTTTGCATGTTGCTCACCCAATACAAGGCCCAAGAGCCACTCAAAGTAGAGTGATAGTTTGTGGTGTTGTATAAGGATAAGAAAAGGGAAGAAGTGAAGTTAATGGGGTTATGCAGGAAAAATAACGTCTAACCCTAGACTTAAAGAGGTTAAGATTGTAGTGATTGACAAAACATGCTGCCCGGAATCTGTTCTACAAAGCAGTAGTTCTTGGAAAGATGCTGTCCTAGTGGATCTTCTTACTAGTGGAATAGAGAAGAATCCTCCATGTGTATGTGACAGTTGAAAAGGTCAGGGCTGCTGGGACTAAGAAATGTAGCTAGTCAGAACACATGTCACGGTGCGAGACTCACGATGTTTCGTCTGTGAAATGGACAATAATCCATCACCCACAAGGCCGCGTAGACGCTTTTGAACTCGATAGACAGGCAGTTGAGGACTGGGCAGTTCCAACCAGCAATACTCCATTTTTGGTCTGTTTTGGTCTTGGTTGGTTTTTACGGCGTTGTTTTGAGGTGCAACAATTGGGTTTCGCGTTTTAGGCTTTCTTTGCACAACCATGTCTACATCGTTTCATGTACAATTTCTTCAGTTTGTCTTTTAAAATCTCCTTACTCTGTTTCCCCGCTTTTGCATTATCGTTGCCTTTTTTACTGGCCTCTGTTTGATTTCCTATAATAATCTCATGCATCATCATCATTATCATTATTATTATTATTATTATTATTATTATTATTATTATTTATTTATTTATTTCAGAATATCTATTTCCCGGTTGACAGAAGAAAAGCAAAGCAAATACTTATAACCGAAGTTAACCGCACTTATCAATTACGATGGGCACCCACGGTAGTGAAACTAAATTTTCCATATATGTTCCAGCAAGACCTGGTGGGGGCGGCCGACTGGCCAAAGTGACCGGCCGTATCTCCAGAAAAGACAAACAAAACCCATTTGCTGGAATAGAGAAGCAAAATTATGCCGAAGTGATCAAAACCTGCCAGGAAAGAGGTATTTTATTCGAAGATCCGGAGTTTCCAGCTGATGATAGTTCCTTGTACTACAAAAGCGGTGGGAACTTTTCTGTCGAGTGGAAGAGACCATCGGTATGTTGAGTTGTCATTTTTCAACCATACAATTTTGTTAGCAATAAAATAATATTTTATTTATCTGGAACAACGGTATGAACCGATACTCCACCCGATCCACTTTGACCAAGTATCAAAATTTATTTTAGATTTCTCCATTGGTTAAATTGAGAAATTTTGAACATTCACTCGTAAAGAATTTAATGAAAACAGAAATAAATTAATAATCAAAATGAAAAATTATTTTTCAGGCGAAAATATTGGGTTTAGTTTCGTTTGTTTTACACGTGATTAAAAACTAGAATGAAATAATAAAAGAATTTTGTGTTAGCCTTCATAAATATCTCATATAAGTTGATGTGTAATTATAATCATAGATAAGTGTAGTGGACTGTGGGGTGAAGATGTGAAGAGATATCAGAAGGTTAAAATTTCCTGCTAGCCGGTCCAGCTACATGAGAAAGAAAACAAAAAAGACCGATATATATGTAAACAAATATATATTAATAACAAAACAAGTTAAACAAAGACATGAACAGTTACATAGTGTTTGTGTGGAGAAATGTGTATGTGTTGTGAGTGTTCGTACGTACGTGTATTGTTCTTAGCGCGTTCCCAGAATTTGGGAAACGCTGTATCTGTGAGAATCACATATTGGCATAAGTGGAATAAAAGAGATTTTACCCCGTCTTCACGCGAGGTGGCGGCCCAAGCCTAAGTCGAAAAGAGAGATTATTTATTCCTGTGTATAACAGAAAATGAGGCACAAGGCCGAAGTGGGGAATGTGGAAAAGGTCGGTCTTCTGTCTTAACTTCTAAACTTAGCTAGCCACAAACGCTGACCCAATCATACTAACAATATTTCTTGCACCAAAACAACACATTCTTACTTACCTTTTTTTACCACACCCACCATAATACCTGAATGACTCCATGAAAATACTAACTAGACCCCATATGTACAATTTATCGTTTGTGGGGGGAGGGAAATAAAATAACAATTCAAAATTTTAAAAAGTAACCCCAATGACTAATTACAATATGAGACAAATAACTATTTACAAGGAACTAAACAAAATCGTGTTAGTAATAAAACCCCCACAATCACTAAATGTGGCAGAAACATCAGTTAACCGGACGAAATTAATGCGGGACTATAAAAAATTAAAAAGATTCATTGATCCCAAGCACTCACACAGACATGCACTCATTCAGACACAACAACAGATAAGAAAAATCACACCCGAAACGAAAAAACGCCCCGCGTCCACCAGAGAACTGATGTCATTGACCACCTAACGAGGGAGGGGATGGGGAATTAAACAAAGAAAAATAGGGACAGAAATAAAAGGGGCCAATGAGCACACATACCCTAGCTAAGTTTACTGGAAAATGAAACTAAAGAATCAAAAACAAAACCTAAGCTAACCTAATTTTGGGATGGGTTACCCGTGTTCAACCCAGCTAAAGCAATATTCTGATGCCTAACCGGCATCAAAGTGCCACTCCAGGTCAGCCCCTTTCACACGACACAAGCGCGCAAGATTCACCCACCTTTTGCCGAATTCATATGAAGAGAGTCGCCGCCTTTCCGACCTAATCTTGTCTTTAAGCTGATGCTTAAAGTACAAGATCAGTTGGGAAGAGGTAAACTTTTCACCTCCATAGAATCCCTTCTGACGTGTCGTCCAAATCACGACTCTCATAACACCTAGCAAGCATAAGAACACATACTGTTCAGCCCTCGTCAACGGCGGGGCCACATTGCTACAAACAGAAGGTGCCCACCTCATCCGGTTCGCGACACATTCGATCCAGGAATCCGATGCGAAGCATATATTGACGAATCTCAATGCTAGGCATACCTAGACCGCCTTCAGGTGGATGACGGCAACAAATCTCCCGAGAGACTCTGGTGGCCTTGCCTCCCCACAAGAAGGAGAAGAAGAGCTGCACTAACGCCAGTAAAGTGTCAGACGGAAGTGGAAGAACAGAGAGTCGGTAAAGGAGAATCGGGTAGATGTGTGAAACACATACTTCCGCCCTCCCCTTTAAGGAAAGATTCCTCCGAGACCACAAATTAATTGCGATCTCGGCCTTCCCTTGCACATCCGACCAATTCATATCCAACTGGAGATCAGGACTGAACCAGACGCCGAGAATCTTGGCCGGCCCATCCGTCCAGAGGAAAGGTCCTGGAAGAGAAACTTCCTTCCACGCACCCAACCGCAAGCCAACAGACTTATCGCCGTTGATCTTCGCCCCTGTAACCATCTCATAACCACTGATTTCTTTGCTGACTTCGTTAATCTCGGCCCTGCTCGACACAAGAACCGAAACGTCAACAGCATAGGCGGAATACCTGGGCGCGTTGGTAGCGCCAGGTAGGGAAATTCCGCGTAGGACCGGATTCGTCTTTAACTTGCGAAGGAAAGGTTCCAACGCAATAACGTACAGCAAAGGCGAAAGCGGACAACCTTAACGAATGGAGCGAGACAATACGAAAGGATCCGATCGTACTCCATTCACTTCCACCAGCGCACCGGGGGTCGCATACAGAAGTCGGATCCAGGTGTGAAAGTACGGCCCGAAACCAGCCGCCGAAAGAACAGCCTCCAAAAACCGATGGTCAACCCTATCGAATGCCTTGGACTGATCTAAATTGATCAGCGCAGCTTCACTGTCGACTTGCTCGATGATCAAGCGTACCATATGAAGGTTGTTCTGAATAGTCCTGTCCTTCACAGCACAAGTCTGTTCGGAGCCAATCAGACTAGAGAGGACAACCTGCAAACGGTTCGCTAAGACCTGAGCCAAAATCTTTAACTCTAAGTTTAGCATAGTTAAAGGGCGAAAGTTATCTAACCCATCCCCACCGTTTTTGTCCTTACGTAACAACTTGATTACGCCCCTGGTGAAGCGTTGGGGTATAGATCCCTGCTTCAACCAGTTGCCGAAAATCAGTGCCAGCAAGGGAACAAAAACGGGCGACTGCCTCAAGTACACTTCGTACGGAAGACCATCTAATCCCGGAGATTTGTCCAGGCCAACCTGTTTCAGCGCATCCCAGATTTCCGAGTCTGTAATGGGATCCTCGCACCTAGCTGCTTCAGCTGCCTTAAGGCAGGGAAAGTCAGCTAAATAGGCGTCGAACTGAGCAGGGCTCAGACCGGGCTCCCTGGTGAAAAGTTCCTGAAAGTACTCACGAAAAGCCTCACATATGCCCTCGTTTGTGGTCACGGTCCGCTTATCCGACAATATGACGCATGCGATATGTCGCCGAGTTGCATTCCGAACCTTCTCTGCACGCAATTCAGCGGCCATATTCGTTGCCTCAGTAGACATTCTTTTTAGCCTAGCCCTAACTACCAGAGCTTGATCCTTCTTGATAAGCAAGGAGGCCAACTCTGCCTTAGCTAAGGCTACGTCCCCTCTATCACGGGATTTAACCGCCCGATCAACTTTTTGCTCACAAGCCGTTTGCGCCGCTAATCTATCTAGATTGAGCCGACGACTATAATCAGCAGCAAACGTTCTAATTTTGGATTTAAGATTATCCCACCAGGCATTTCCCACCACAGCCCCCGTCAGCTCCCTTTGTATCATTAGTAGCAGCTGGTCCCGGAAATCTCGCTCCCCAAATAATGAGCAGTTCAATTTCCAGTAACCAGCCATCTTAACCTTAGGCTTATCTAAGTTTACCCGGACCCGGACTAGCCTATGATCCGAATAAGCTATATAATGGAAACTTGGACACCCTAAGAGCCCTACATCGACTCTCCTGACTAAGACTCGGTCCAGGTAGCTAGACAGCACCTGAGTACCCGAGCTGCCACTATTAGTCCAAGTCCACACTACCTCCCGAGGGTGTTCATTTCGGTATTTATCGACAAGATCAAACCTGTCGATAAAGTCCCGAAATGGTTTCACGTCCGGGTTGTTAGTACCCAATTCTGACCCTATACGATCTATATCGGGGTCAAGGACGGCATTCCAATACCCCGTTAAAACTACCCGACGAGATGATGCCAAGAACGGCTTGATCTGCCGAAACAAAGCAGGCCGCTCAAAATGCTTATTGGGCGCATAAACCCCAATGAGACGTAGAGCCTTATCCTTTATGGTAACATCCAGCACGCGAAGTCTGCCCGCCGGATCTGCGAAGACAAGAACACACGCAGCCTTCAAGGACTTGCTCACTAGCCAAGAGACACCCCTCGAACGTCCATCATAACATGCTGAATAGAGGGAAAACCCTCTAGACAGAATTCTGTCATGATCGCGAGAAGAAAAACGGGTCTCTTGCACACAACATACATCCACCCCGAGACGCTGAAGGTCATGAATGAGCCTCGCCCTTCGAGATTCGCACCTCAGGCCTCGGGCATTCAAACTAGCTAACCAGAGAGACATGGTGAAAACTGATTAGGGTTGCTTACCTGAATTAAAACATGGACAGGATACCGACCGCCTCTCCCATCGACCCATGGCCCATCTCAGTCTTGATGGTGCCGTCTTGGGAGAGACCGCCTATATCCCATGGAAAGGTCAACTTTAGTGCTCTATATAGGGACTGGGGAACAAAAATAGGGACCCTCCCAGCACAAAATTGCTTCATTTTTTTAAAATTATTGTTTTCCACGATGGCTATTGGTGGGGACATTTTTGAAAGAGGCTATTGCCTCGTCGAGCATAGCCCAAACGAGTCTATCCCCCGTCCCAGTTCTTATGACAGTTAGCACTCTTTGCGCTTCTAGGAAGTTTTTTCTGTCTTCTATGTCTTTGCCTGCAAATTGTTTTATGGAGAGGAGATATTTTAAGTTTTTTATCCGATTTCCGTAATCCCGAGCTTTTTCTGCTTGTGCAGGGGAAATACGACATACCTCCTCTCCTGAGTTGAATATATGTTTAAGTGCTTTTTTATTTTCCTTGGTGTCTTGTGTGGGACTTCTTTGCCTTTTGTTGGGGGTGTGGGCATTTCAGGTGTTTTAGTGGAGGAAGGTTGGTATACGATTTGTCTTAAAGGGCTGGGGTCTCTACTAAGTGGGGCAGAATTTGTTTGTTGTGAATGTTGAGCGGAAGATGTGGATGGAGTGTCCTTTTTCATTGGAAAGGTCTTTTTTGGACTGGGTTCTCTACTGAGACGGGATGAAGGAAGTGGGGATTGTTGCGCAGAAGATGTAGAGCGAGTGGCCTTTACCACTAGAGAGGTCTTTTTAGGACTGGGTTCTCTACTGAGAGGGGTTGGAGGATGTGGCGATTGTTGGGCAGAAGATGTAGAGGGAGTGGCCTTTTTAAGTGATGAGGACTTTTGTTTTTCCAATTTCTCTTTCAGTTTTTTGATTTTCTGTTTTTTCGAATCCGGGGTCATACTTTCTCTGCAAATCTCTTAGAGTAGATTCAGAGACCGGGACGTCGCCCTTACTGCTGACAGAGGGTGTGGCACTGTAAGTGTCTTTTGTCCCGAGGGCTTCAGAGGTCTGAGGACCCGCTGTCTGACGCTTCCCTCTGGCCCTGCCAGCCACCTGCCATTCCCCCTCTCCCTTCTCCTCAACTGCACTTGCAGTGGAAGAAGGCTCTTCGGGGAATGGGGGCTTTGGTGATGACCCAACCGGGGGTAAAACCACTCCGGTCCCGGTAGCCGGCATGCCCTTTACAGGCGAGGCAGTTTTTAAAGACTCGGTCAGAGGAAGAGTTTGGTCAATTGAGACCTGACTTCCAGAGGCCTTCTTCTCTGGACAGGAAGAGGAAAGGTGACCAGGCTTTCCGCACTTCCAACAAGCTGGTTTACGGCCGGTCACAATGACCGGCAGCTTCAGGTCACCAACGTCAAGACAGTTGGGGAATGGAGCTGAAGGCTTTATGATCGAGCATAATATCGAAGCTCGCGATACTGGGTCAAGAAAGCCGCTAGTTGCTCCCCCGATAACCTGAGGAGGGACCTCATATACTGCTAGAGGGGTCCTTCGCCGGCCCTCGTACTCTATACGAAGTATTAAATGTTTTGTTATTAACTCCTTTCTTGTGGCTCTTACGCATTCTTCGGCGTTGGGTAACAGCACGTCCCACATGAAAAAGCCCTTTCCCTTAACGATTCGGAGTGGCTTAAACACCAGGACTCCAGTGTTTTCAACACTGTCTTTTGTCGAACGACAAATTTTGCGCGAACGCTTGTCGACGACGAAAACTGACACTGTTCTTTTGTTGATTTTCTTTAGTTCAGTTGGATCCTCCAAGAGCCCACCTTTTACAAGGTTTGCGTAACTCTTGGCACGCTCTAAGAACTCCGCAATATCGATGACACTTCGGTGGGGGGGGACTTCAAACAAGAGGGCGATTCCCCGGCCTCTGCATTCTCACTTAGGTTGTCTTTTAATTTGTCATTGCTGGCTTCTACATTAAGGCTCTTTTCGGCCTCTGTAGATTTGGAAACCTTTTTAAAGCATCTACTATCTCTTCGTTTGTTGGTACCCTAGCAAAGGCTGGATACTCCTCGATCTTATCCTTATCAGGCGGGTCTTTTTGGGGTTAAACAAATGCTTCTTCACGGATCTTCTGAAGGAAGCCATTTTGGGTTTCTTTTTTACGACTAAGAAAGAAGGTGCTTTTTTTCCTTCTTCTCCATTTTAAAAAGGAAGGGGGGTGAAAAGGGGAAAAATAATTAATCAAATCTGCCTTAAAGGCCAGGAAAAAAAATTGGAAAATTAAACAATCAAGGTTCGCTTAACAGCGAGACAACAAAATTAATAAATACAAAAAACAAGGTTCGCCCGTGAGCGAGACTACAAATTCACAAAACTGAAGGACGTACAATAAAAATAAAAAGACAAGGTTCGCAAAAAAAAATGGACGTACATGTGAACAAGTTTTGCCCAAAGGCGAAATTACAAAAAAAAAAACGACAAAGGACGTACAATAAAAATAAAATAGACACGGTTCGTCTAAAAGCGAAACAATTTAAACGAACAAGTAAACAAGGTTCGCCAAAAGGCGAAACTACAAATTTAAAACAAGTACAAAAAAGCAACAAATTAATCAAACAGTTATAAACGGAAAATAAATAAAATACGAAACGAAATTTCACAATTTACAATATGGCCGCCGATAAAACGGTCAACCCTAAAACAAAACGATAAACAAGGACAAAAAAAAAGTGGACAGAAATACAAACTAAACACACAATTTACAAACAAATATATTAGAGACGAAAAACAGATAAAACACAGAAATAAACGGTTATTTAACAGAAAGAACACAGAACAAAATAATAAACAAAGGAAAATAAAGTCGGACGGAAAATGTAAAAACGAAAAATAAACAGATAAACTCTGGGAAGTGGGTACGGGGAGAAAATAAATTCAAAAAATAAAAAATAAAACGTAAAAGAAAATCAAAATATTAAATAATAAAAGATTAATAGCAAAAAAAATAAAATTGGGGAGGGTAAGGAATTGAAAAGGAAAAATCAAAAATTTACAAAACAGTCAAAAGGAACGTAAGAAAAAACGGTAAAAATAATTCAAAACTTAACAGAAAAACAGTAGTTAGCGATTCCAAACGTTCTCAGATAGACAAAGGGGGGGGGGGTCAGACAAGGTCGAAGTGGAAAAGAGAGCGAGAGAGTCGAAGAGTCAGCCAGTATTTATAGCCAGGGGAGAGAGACCCCTGTTGAAGGATTAAGGAACTGAGGAGGAGCTAACTCCGACATTATTTATGTTAATTTTTATATTTAACGTGTCAATGCATATATTTATGTATATACCTCTTTAAAGGTTATTATTAGTGGATACTGGTATTGGAGTAAGCCCTCTGTTTACATATTAAACAGTATATTTATTTATATTAACCTACCGGCCTGAAATTTCGAGAAATCTTGTTAAAGAAAACTTTGCACTCTTCGGCAGGAATCGAACCTGCATCTCTCAGGGTAGAGAGGGCCATCGTTTAGCCCGATGTACCTATACGGCTTTGATTTTCCAAGTGACTGAATCTGAGTTTGATTACTGAATCTTTGAAAAACATTTGTAACTAAAATTTATAATTACAGAATGTGTACAACGTTTGCGACGAAAACTGTTTTGAACAACAAAATGTCAATAGTCTCATTATAATGATGATAAACTTACAATTACGATATTAATGGGAAATGTAAACATTGCTCTGAAACTAGAAGTCGTTCATTCATTGATTTTTATGAACCGTTGCATTTATTCATATTAAACAGACTAAACAGAATGACATTCCAAAAGGCATGCTTTCTGGTTAATTGCCGTCTGCTAATGTAAACATTCTTCTTCAGAATGTACTCCACAATTTTTCAATCGAGTCCGAGAAAACAACCTGGTCACTTCATTAATTGAGTGTCCTTGAACCCTATTTTATTCAAATATTCAATTCATTACTGAACTTGATGAAGAATTGTCAGGCATAAAAATTATTTTAAAATGCGTTTGGCTCCTTCTTTAAGCGTGGTTTCACGTACGCCATCAAAAATGCTCACTCTTAACTTGAGGTCCACACGACGTTAAAAGAGAAAGGCATC
Organism: Acanthosepion esculentum; assembly: GCA_964036315.1. Classification (NCBI taxonomy): domain Eukaryota; kingdom Metazoa; phylum Mollusca; class Cephalopoda; order Sepiida; family Sepiidae; genus Acanthosepion; species Acanthosepion esculentum. The sequence continues at coordinate 18,264,918 of OZ038512.1, read as the reverse complement.
AACATACACCACTTCAAAACTTATAATCTTATCCCAAAACATCTCTAACCCTATGCCTTGTTGATGTCGGAACCTTTGAGAGTGGTTTCCCTCAGTCGCCATCCAGCTTTTGCTTGACGGAATTCGTCACTAGAAAGAGCAGTTGGAAAATCGGTGTTTATGTATTCTGTTGTTCATTCCATTCGATTTTCCACGTGGATGTCTTTCTAAATGAAGACTAGATGTCGGTCTCGGAGGTTTTGTCACTAGATTTATGACCTGATATATGCTTTTCAACCTCGCTAGAACAATGCCTAATATTTCATAGCTTACCAAAGTCTTTATATATATATATATATATATATATATATATATATATATATATATATATATATATATATATATATAAACTCCGTTCTTGATATTGGACGAAGGTCGGTCAACAACGTCTTCAGTTTGCTTTTATCAGATCTGCATTTGAGTTGCCCATAATTTTAAACCCATTTCTTCACAATGCAGTCGTATCTGACGGCCATGTTTTGTCATTCACGGCCATTGTTTTACTTGCCAGCTCTGAAGTTATTAAACATTTCTCTTTATCCATCAAAACAGTCTAACATTCCATTTTAAAGCTTTTAAGGTGATTACTTTGAAATTTCGAAATTCAAAATAGTTCCTACAAATGTCTTCCATCACCGCAGAACAAACTGGCTTTCATCATAACTGTTCAGATAGATGTTATTCAGTAAATAGCCGTTTAGATTCCAATAAGTATTTCTTTTATATATTGATAAAACATGAAGGCTTAATAAAGTGAAACACAATCTATATCCTTACCAGATTTTATTATGCAAGCCAATGTTTTCACAATAAAATTGTATTAACCAACCAATGTTGGTAAAAATATCATAATATACTTTTATTTAAATAAGAAATAAATTGTGAGTGCCGTGTGAGCAATAAATCGTGTACTTTTAATATTTAACCTTGTTAAAAATATTGATAAAGCCTGTTTTGTGAGGGCCAGATTTTGTGCAAAGTGCAACATTATTATTTATAAATAAAAGAGTAACAGATAAGTAACAAGTAAATTCGCTAGTCTCCACATTTACGGTCAAAAGTCCAGCAGAAAAAGAACAAACTTTTCTTTCACTCCTCCATCTAACAATGCCTTCATTTTTTACAACGACAAACATGTCTACTCTCACTTTTACCGTGAGCTGTACTCTAGAAACAAAAATGAAATGCTTGTCGTTGTAATATATATATATATATATATATATATATATATATATATATAAAGGAATTGTTAGAGGTCAGGGTGAAAGGAAAAGTAAACCTTCTACTGGACTTTTGCGTTTAAATGTGGAGACCAGCGAATTGTTACTCATCTGTTCCTCTTTTAATACCTTTCTCAGAATCAAAATGTTTTGCTATATATTTTGCCGTTTTGTTAAAAATTTTCAGTTCTATTTTGCCATGTTTGGAATACTCATCTCTTTTCGTTTAGGTTAGACGCCATTTGAAATGGAGGGTAGCGGAGCTTCTATTATACTCCCCCCACTTTTTCTAAATGAGTCCCCACAAACAAGTGAACTTGTTTCAGTGCCCCACTCCCACCACACACACACACACACACACACACACACACACACACATATATACCCGCTTAGGCATGATATTTCTAAGTTCACTTTGGGTAGAATGCCTGTAATTTCTTCTCAATCTTGGATTGTTTGGCTCTTCATCAAAGCTGCTGGAAATAAACGCTTTTCTTGGCTGGCGTTATCCGCCCGATTGATAAGGATTCGAACCATAAAGTAACTCCTAAGGAGGGTATCCTATCAGCAAGTACATAATAACCGGGCTACGTTATTGCCATTTTTGTGAATGTGGTCTGAATCGTGCAGTAGCTTCTGGCGGGGCCTTTGGATGCTATGATGAAGTTTACGGCTGCGCTTTATGGCAATTCACCCAGGTAGATGTTTACATACACTACTTGGGTTGTTGCTGACTCGCTACCTAGGTTCCTCGCCTCCACATACCAAAATATGACACACGAAGTAAAGCTAAAGGCAGATCATCACCCCTCCAGTTCTCCATCTCCAACGCTAATATAAGAGGTCTATGCTCCAACTCTAGAAGTTGAACTTTACATCTTCAAAAGGTAAAACCTAACCTCATGGAGCAGTGTGAAACCAGTCTATTCCAGTTCATGGATTTACAATCCCGGGCTACTCAACTCTACTTATTAAAAAAGATCCTTCAAATCAGGTGGCTATGGTCTTGGGGCCGATATCAAGTATGGGCTACCCTGTGATAGAGATAGTAAAAAACAGAGCGATATTCAAATATATCTGATGAAAAAGGTAAATACTTTCTTGACTTCTCCATAGCTCATGAGTTAACCCAGATCGTAGTTAAGCCTTACTCGTATTTTTGGTATTGTTGGTCATCATGCTAACTTCTTCTTCACTTTCTGTTCTCTATCATTTCCGTTGAAATGTTGGGTACTTCATCCCAAAACAGTAGTAGAGACAACCTCCATTTAATAAAGTAAAAAGATGAATTTAAAGAAAAAACATCGTCAAAGCCATACAACTCTTAAATTTTGCTATTTTTGAAGTTCACTTTTCATCAAATGAAAACAGTCACAAGAAATGCCTGCTCTCTCTCTATATATATCTATCTGTCTTTCTCTCTCTCTCTCTCTCTTTACTTTTCAAACTGTCCTCTTTTATCATCTGTCTTCTTTCCACAACTGCTACAAAAAATCACATGTTGCTTTTGATAGGCCTTATTTCGTTGACTTCTGAAAATAGTATTTCATGTACACATGGTATTTCCTCGTTTGATAATGAAAACACAATACCACCACAGGCTTTATTACAAAAATATATTTCTCTCATACAATGTTTTTTGGTAGGTACCAATGGGATGTGGATAAAAAAACACATCAACTCGTCTTTTTCACTGAGTTGTATGAAGCAATAAAGAGGATTTGTTTATTAAATGGTTTTCTTAATTCTTTATGAGCTTTAGAATTGGTAATAACGACAAAAATGCAACATTTTCTTTTTTTCATCATTTCTCCTTCAGACTTTGTACAAGATGCATATTCCTATGTCGTCTCTAAAAGTAAAATTCTTGTTTAGTGTCGTAGATTATATTCATGATTCCTGTTAGTTTTAACGTTTTTCATCTTCTTAGGATTGTTTCTCTCCTCTCTCAAACGAGCTGTGTTTTTCTTGAGAGTTCTATGATTAACGAGTCTCTTCAACTGATTTAGTTAGGGGTGGGATTCAACACCATCATAGATAAGCAATCACACCCACCACTCAGATCTCATTATAATAACTTTCATTTACCTTTGTCAAAATAGTACGGTCGGATCGCGGGTTAGATAAGGCCAGTTTGGCAGCTGATCTACAAAATCACCTACAATCAATGGAATGGTTTGTTCATTTTAACGCCTCTAAAACGAAAGAAATCGTCTGAGAGAACACTTTCTATCTTCCATCAGCATGGCTGATGCTAGCCTCCAGGCGAGCGAGTCGTTGCGCTTTCTTGGTATAATGTTTTTCGCTGACATGAAGTAAAAAGACGATATTGAATCAATTGCTACTACGAAAGTTCTTCTTTTTGTGCTAGACATTTTTTTCGTTCGATTCCATCTTACATATCTATAAGTCTACCATTTGACCATGCTTTCAATATTGCTGCCACATTTGATCTCTTTAGAGATCATTAATAAAATACGAAGAATTTACAATGTTATTGGGTTTGACCTGGTATCGCGGCTTCAGTCACTTTCCCACTTTCCTTTACAGTTCAAATGGCTAGATGTAACCGTAAGTTCTATGATAACAGTTTCTTCTCTCGCACTCCTCGCTTGTGGAACTCTTCCGGATTCCTGCTTTCCAGCCATGATTTTGATCTTTAAAAATTTAAATGCAAAGTCAATCGATATCTCCTGTCTTTTTAATTCCTGTTCTTTTATTATTCTTTTATCTTTAATAATGTTTTTCTTTTTCTTGTTCTTTCATGCTCAGTAACCTCCTGCGTCTCAGTGCCTTGCTTGCGGTGAAATAAAAAAAAATTTAAATGTCATTTTGTTTTGAAGGAAATATGTCAAGATCCAAAGTTCTTTGTTGGTGGAGCCAGCAGATTTGATGTGAAGCAAGGAATGTTAGGTAAGTATGTCGACTCTTATACGCTAGGTAGGTAAGTAGGTAAGTAGGTAGGTAGGTAGGTAGGTAGGTAGGTGGTTGGTAGGGGGGTTGTGGTATATACGATCACATCTGTATATGAGCGTATATACCATAATATGTTTGTAAAAGAGAAGAAATATTAGAACCGTTTGTGTGAATATTTATTCAGAATTGAAAAAATCATGAAAATATACGAATAAAGGTAAGAATTTCGGTAAAAAAATTAAAAAATATGCCCTCATAGTATATACATACATACATATATACATACATATATATATATATATATATATATATATATATATATATATATATATATATATATATATCACAGTAGTTAAGAAAATATGAGAGCAATTCAAATATTTTAATGTAATTTTTAATTTAACCTAAATTCGAAATAAATATCAGAAACTTAAACACAAATCGGTTTGGTATGAATAATTCGACTTATCCCATATTCAATTAAACACACAAAATATAGAAGAAAATGTTCCCTGTAGAATTCATGGATGTTGAATCGATATGAAATGATCTCCACAGAAAAGGATGAAGACCAAGTTAAATATGGTAATAACTTTTATATAGTAGTGTGTAGTAATAGGATTTTTTTATAAGGTAAAACAAACTACGAAAAAAAGGGTATCGGAGTACAAACAAATGTTTGTTGTAACGTTAATTTATAAGGCCAAAATCACACGACAAAAGCAGGCGACACAAACCCAGTTGGAAAAGGAAATTTGTTAAAATTATTGAACACACACAATGAAAGGTATTACACAAGTGCTTTGTGTGCCAATGATGGCCAATAACATGTATATACAAATAGAAAATATATAATGCAAATAAAATATGCCTTTGTGTGCCAATAAAGGATATAAAATTATACCTTTTACAATGAAGGATATACTGTCAACAAAGTATGCTGTTTTTACGATAAAAATATAAAATATGCTGCATGAGGTCCCCAGAAAGTCAAACGACATTCAAAAAATATAGAAAAGGGAAAGGTAGTACTTCTCTGGATGCTTTTCAATCAGTAGGTACCCCTCTTGATAACAGTGAAGAAACGGATTTCACACCAGTCGATGAATTTTTCTTAGATGAGGGAGAGACTTTGATTTTCTTTTTAATCCTCGCCTGGCAGTATTAAATTTCTTTTGTCGTTGCTTCTTGACAGGAGTGACTTGGATTCAACTTATGTCGACTCCTGAACCGGAGTGACCTGGCCGCTCCTTGCAGCTGATGTCATTCTTTCGTTCGATTCAATTAAGTTCTTTTATACACCAAGACCGGCTCTAAATCACAGGCCGCTATTTTTTACACAAATCGGAAGGACGCAAAATATTTTTTTGAAAGTCAATAATTTAAGATAAAGCCTAAAACAGTGTATGTTCTCTTTCAGAAAAGCAGACGTTATATGCTCAATCAGCTTAAATTTCTTATATTATCTACAGGTATTTACATGATATAATTCAATTGTCTTTGTTGCGGTCATGAAGAAACCAAGAGTTCGAGTGTTCAAAATGAATAGTTGCAAGTGAGTCTACAAAGTTCGAAGTTATTTTGTTGCAAGTGAATCTGCAAATTTCGAAGTAATATGATCGCCAATATGTGTATGTAACGCACACGCTAATGAAACGTGTGTGACTGCTGACTGATTTCGTGCGATAGCAATAATTTTCAAACCCAATGAACAAGAACTGAGACAAGACTTACTTCGCCACGTCTTTGTATGTAGGAAAATCATCAGCGTGTTAACATGGTAACGCGTGTCAATGCTGATTGTTCCGTTTCGCAGATCTGTCCGCTGACTGTACTATTTCAGATCTCGTCCTGACTGTTGCTGACAAGTCGTTTTTATCGTTTGGGGGTCAGCTCCGAATCGCTATCTGAGTTTTGCGAGGGAATGTAACCCGTGCTCAAACCTATTTCCGTGTTATTTGGAACTCAACCGCACGGACATCGTAGAGAAAACGTCACGTGACTTGTCATATCCAATCAGGCTCCAGAAACCACTTATTTAATTTTGGTGCAGTGTTTGTACAGAATTATAAAAAAGTTTTTCGGATCTACTGAATTTAGTGAGATTTATTCGAAGGCCTACACTTGGCCGTAAAATATAGGAGTTTATATCCTTACAACAGTCGCTAAGACGATAAAATATGACAAATATTAAAAAGAAAACCACATCAGGGCGGCAGTTTTTTCTTTTTTTTTAAACAATCTTTTCCAATATCAAAGTTTGTGTCTTACCACATCTATCAATTGGGCAAAAAGCGAAAATCTCTCAGCTATTCTTGCATCACGCAATGACTTCAAACTCTACGTTAGCAGATTAAAAGACAATGACGCGTAATCCTTGAAAGAGAGAAACAACAATTTCGGGGATTTAAATTTCCGAAATCGTTTTCTATACGTAAAAAAGGTTAAGAGAAGACGCATAGGTTTATTATATATTTGTGCAGGGCTCGGTAGATTTACCTTAGTTGACTATTTAAAAGATATACGCATTTTAACATGAAAGGAAAACTGTTTTGTCATTTTGCACCAGTTTTATGATTCTCTGCTTACTGTATATACGTACGAACACGAGTCATAATGTGAGGTACTTATCTGAAATACATATCGTAGGCATTTCACCTTTTCTTCGGGAACCCAGGCAGGTGACTGATGGTAAAAAAAAAACTCGAAACTCAAGTGTTTGATGAGGACTCTTAACATTTTCACTATTTAGCTACACTACAGTGTAGCGAGAGATCAAAGGGAGAGAAGAAAGATCAACATTTTTCCTTTCTTTTCTTTTCTTTTCTTTTTTTTTTTTTTTTTTTTGATGTTCATCCAGAATGTAGCGTCGTTATTTTTAGAGATTTTATGTTTGCTTTTTGTAAACAAGTTCTGTTAATATGTCATAAGTTGAGAGGAGAATTAAGCCCAAACACGAGAGAGATAAATCCGAGCAGGCCGAGTCAGCTTTAAAATGGAATTTTTAAACGCATAGTGATTTTAAGGGATAGTTTTAAAAAGTTAATTAGAAAGATCCCTGTACACCGAAAATAATAATAAAATTCCTAAACTATAACATGTCTATCCATGAATTTAAAACTGATTCATACTTGCAAGGGAAGTATATATATATATATATATATATATATATATATATATATATATATATATATATATATATATATATATATATATATATATATATGGAGAAAACAACTGAAAAGTTGCAAATTAAAAGAAAAAAATTGAATGTTTTTTGTGAAAGTATTTATTTATTGTGAAAGTATAAATACTTTCACAATAAATAAATACTTTCACAAAAAACATTCAATGTTTTTTCTTATTATTTATTCCGTATTCCCTCAGCGTAAAAATCTTTGGACTGATGTCTCAGACAGTCGCTCACAACACTTTTGACTTCATCGTCAATTTTAAACTTCCTGCCACTCGTGAACGCTTTCAAGGGACCAAACAGGTGAAAGTCTGAAGGGGCAAGGTCTGGGCTGTAAGGGGGATGAGGGAGCAGTTCCCAGCCCAGATCGTTGATGGGCTGCTGTGTGAGGCCTTGCGTTGTCATGATGCAAGATGACTCCTTCTGACTGATGTCCCCTGCGTTTGTCCCAACAGATAAGCTCAAAGTCCTTGAAATGTCATCCACTGTCACCCTTCTGTCAGACTGAATGAGGTCATTGACTGATTCGATCACCTCAGGAGACCTCACTTCTGTAGGCCACCCTACTACTCCGTCCTTCTTTAAACAATTTAGCCCACTTGTAGACATTTTTTGGCTGAAACATGTGGCACCATACACAGTTGACATCCTCCTATGAATTTCAACTGGTTTGCACCTTTCAGCAACCAAAAATTTGAAAACTGACCGCTGTTCAATCCTGGAGCATGCTTCTTGGTCGGCCATCTTTGTTAATCGCCAAAACTCTCAAAGTTTTTTTTTTAATCTGCAAAAGAAATTAAATCGATGTGAAAAAGAAGTAAAACAAAAAAAAGAGTAAGCTTCTATCTGTATTAGAAGTCCTTATACCGAAAAATTCAACTTATTTATTGAATGACCCTCGTATATATATATATATATATATATATATATATATATATATATATATATATAGTTCATTTTTATGTAAATATAGTTCAAGCCTGTTTAGAACCATTTCTCTGACTGCTGAATACAGTTCTTGAATGCTAGATTAGTTAAAATGTGCCTCCGTTATTCAGAAAATCTTCATACAAACTTTCCAGAAGCTGTGGGAGAGGGTGTCTTTCACCAGATCTGAAGTTTGAAACCTGTTTATCTCCGAAACACTAACATCACCTGAGTGCGCTAGCAATAACAATGATAGGCTTGACTTGTTCCAGAATCGAATTGGTAAGAAAGAAAAAAAAATTAAGTTTAGTTTGGGTCGAAACCTGTTTTCATTCAAGAAAATTTCTGATCACGAACGGACATGGCAAAAGATTAGAATCATTGCTCTTCCATCTAAACATTCAATTCATATTCAGAAAAATAAAATAAAATGATCAAAGCAAAATAAACTACTATATGACTGCTCTATATTAAAATTTCAAAGGCTTACTGTCATATCACGTTGAAACATCGGTTCCCATACGATCACCGAAATTAAGCAACGTCGAGCCAGCTCAGTACCTAGACGGGTAATAACTTGGGAATATCATGTGCTTGTAAGTTTGGATGTGCATGTGGTGTAATGGTTAATGGCTCGGAATTGTTAATCGGAGAGCCAAGTTGTAGTTTCCGTTGAGTTCGTTATATTTACTTACATGCAAATACCCTTGGGAAAGGTATGAACCCACCTCTTCTCCCCACAGCTATGGGTTAATTAGTAAGACTTGTATGACTAAATCATTATTACCTAAAAATAAAAAATTCTTAAAATCCAAAAATATTTTCTAACAAAGGGTTGGTAAATCATAGAAAACGAATCAATAAACAATAATAAAATTTCAGGATAAAAATTGATGTAGGATTAGAAAATAATATCGAATTTCACTAATCCAATCTACGTTCACGAATTCTGGGATAAAATTTCATATGAAATGATAACAGTCCGACTGTAATTGTGAAACACCCTCCCCGGTCGTTGAAGACTTCCAACACCACGACTGATCGATGAAGATCGCTTCGATCTCAGACCTGCCCTATCCTACGTTGTGGTTTAAGTTTGATCATAAGGCAGCCAACATCGAATTGTCGCAGGTATCTTTGAGATTGGGCTGATCCAAGCAGGGCGGAGAGGTAAGGGAGAAAAATAACACTCGAATAAATTGAACAAAAAGTAATTAATGTTTTTATATGAGCCCTTGGTAAAATAATTGGTTATATCAGAGTTCGTATGCAATTAATTTTCATCCCAACCCGCGTCTAAATCGGAAGTGATATTATTGTTGACTTGGTAAAGTTTGAGTTGCTGTTTTGGTAAAGTTCGGCACAAGGCTAAAGTCGAGGGGTCTCTTCAGCAGGCAATCACGTGGTGGGGTATCACGACTAATAGCTGGGACGAACTCTCTACCGTCTCTCTCCGGTCTCCGTCTCGTCTGCCTCTCTTCTGCTGAATTTGCTTCGCGCAATCGTATTTATTGACATTTCGCTCAAACTGGCAAAGTAAGAGAATTCGATAATTCTGAGAAATTCCCTTCTTCCACTCTCTCACTAAATCTCCTCGGTGAGCGTGAGTGGCTTACTCTCCCCTCCTGGTATTTCAACTCAACTTTCGACCAGGGGAATCAAATCCAAATTCATTGTTTATGAAAAATGAAATTTTCGCTTTACAGCTTGCATGTGCAGCTGTGTGTCACTCAACATTGCCCCCTAAGTCTGGGTCACTTTTCCATTGTTCAAATTGCTCCACATACAATTCCACGGGGTTTTGGCATTAACACTGTTCGTTTCAATGTCTCTCAGAACATAACACTTTCTATTGATAAGAAAACTTTCTTAGGTTTTATTTTAACGCGCTCACAACAAATAGTATCACAGACAAATAAATCACGTTTGCTTCCAGTGGTTCCCAAACGGTGCGGCGAACCTCATAAGTGTAGCCTAAGAGGATAGCCGGTAAGGTGGAATGATTGAATAAGAATCAAAGATTTAGAAACAGTTTTTAAAAATTCATATGCCAAAAATAAATATGATTTCAAAATTTAAAATATTATTAATGATTACTTGTATTTGCATGCACGAGTCCCAATATAAATAGTTATAAATAATTATTGACCGATTTTATCATTGTGATATTTTTGCATTATATCAATTATTAAGAATATAGTAATTAGGGTCTGCAAATTGGAGGAGAAAGTTATCAATGTTAATGTTCTGGTTTCGAATCCTTTAACCCTCTCTCTGTTTTTTTTATTTTTGTGAGGGGGGGTTCATTTCGAAACCAATTACAAATAACCTCAATGTAATATATATATATATATATATTTATATATATATATATATATGTGTGTGTGTGTGTGTGTGTGTGTGTGTGTGTGTGTGTGTGCGTGCGCACGCATGTGTGTGTAAGTGTCAGAGAGAGAGAAAGAGAGAGAGAGTGAGAGGTAAATAAATCATAAACAAAAAAACGCCCAGAAACCTCTACCAATCTTCAGTGGGAAATGCAAAGAAGTTTGCTTAAACAACGATAAATATTTAAACTGACAAATTATCCTAATGCTAAGAGGAGGGAGCGATATTATCACCTGAAGAATGTATTGTGTGTGCAAATATGATTATTCATGCAAGGCCTAACGGAGGAAAATCACTTTTGCCTCTTCCATAGGTGATTGCTGGCTGCTTGCCGCTATTGCATCATTGACAATCAACAAGAAACTTTTTTACCGGGTCGTCCCACCAGAACAGTATTTCAACAAAAACTACACTGGCTGTTTCCGCTTCAATTTGTGGAACCAAGGAAAATGGGTCGAGATATTGGTTGACGACAGATTACCCACACAAAATGGCCGTCTCATTTACATGCACTCTGTCGATGAAAATGAATTTTGGAGTGCACTTCTGGAAAAAGTCTACGCAAAGTAAGCAAATACTTTTATCGAAAAGTTTATAAACAATTTGATTTCCCCGACCATTATTTTGTTTGTTTTCTAATTTGTTTTTGACTTCACTCGAATCGGGACGTCTTTTTGCATATGTAATTAAAGATTTCTATCTTTGTATTTTTCTAGATGAGTCATATTTCTAAATTTGTGTTTCTCACTTGATCCTTTCCTCTCCATTATTTTTCTTTCGCCCTGCGTCTCTATTGTTTCCATTTAGACTGAATGGTTCGTATGAATCGTTGAAAGGCGGCAACACTTCAGAAGCCATGGAGGATTTCACCGGGGGTATTACAGAGCAGATTGATTTGAAGGATCCGCCGAAGAAACTTTTTGCTATTATGCAAAAAGCTTTCCAAAGATGTTCGATGATAGGATGCTCAATCGATGTACGTACATCATATGCTTATTCTTACACACAATACATTTTGTCTTTTTGTTATCTCTGCTACACCTTGTTCCGCCACTCATTTACTCAATCACGCTAGGTAGGCCTCTCTTGCTTTCAATCTGTTCTGTGAGTATCAAATTTTCCAAGCCCACTTTTCTCATTATGTATAAGTATCCTTTGCTTCCATTTTCTCTAAAACATGTTCGATCAATGATATTCTCAGTATCCTTCTGTTGAACCCCATTTCTGTTGCTTCAAGTCTACAAAAACCACACAAAGTTATATCACTGTAGATACACCATATTTTTATAATTACATTCGCAACAAATTAAATATCTAAACGGTATATTTGTATGTATATATAAAGTGTCTTCATATTTTTTAATTTCACTTTATATTTTCACTTATATATGAAACACAATGTGGCTTATCTAAAGGGCAAAGCTGCTGACTTCTGAGATATCCAGTTGTCATAGATTAATTTAATGATTATTATAACAACGGGTATCAGTCAGTCGTATTGACTCGTGTTACGTAAAAAACGGTTGCAGATACATTGCTTTTAATTAGATATCCTTTTAGTTAAAGAGAACGCTTATTTTTAAAAATCCTACAGTAATACATGTGTGTGTGTGTGTGTGTGTCTGTGTCTGTGTGTGTGTGTGTGTGTGTCTGTGTGTGTGTGTGTGTGTGTGTGTTATTTACTTTCTTTTCAAAATCCATTTAATAGGAATTTATATGCATCATTGCCCACGTCTTTTGCTTGATCATTTAATTTGTTTTGTTCTCAACTTGCCTATACTGATCACCGGAATGAAATTTCAATGCTACGATTTCGAACCTAAACTTAATCTTTAAACTTGTCTCCACTAAAAAGGGTATTGGATTGGAAAAAAATATTTTGTGTCATTATTTATCATGTCAAACCACAACTTTCAAATTGAGTGCAATACCACGGTTCCAAAACTGACCTGCCCTATTGAGGTAATGTCTCTAGTTAGACTAAAAGTAATGACAACAATATTTTGTACATATAAATGACGGGTGTAAGGAAATGGAATGAATTTCAACAAGACCATATTTTATATTTTGATTTTTATCTGAGTAAAAAGTAAGTAAGTGTGCGCGTGCGTGAACTAAGAGGAAAGATGCCCCTATGCCCGGAAACAAGGTCCCGGTGGTGTTGTAATGAACAAAACAAAATCTAGATTTAAAATTCAAATGCTAAGCACTGACTCATTGATCTTGTTCGGAATTTAAAAGACTCGAATTTACAAACTTTGCTTAACACACACGCAAAAGCGAATCCAAAACAAAACTCGTGAAATTTCACACCTTGATGCGAAATGTTTTTCGGCCAATAGAAAACTAGGAAACATTTAAAAACAAAATTCAAATAATCTTCAATTCTCAGAAACAAATTCTTTTACGGACCTCTTCGCAAGCCGACGCGGAATTTATTCAAGGTCCAATAGAAAGGCCCGAATCAAATCTGGGAGTGAATTCCCAAAAGATCTTTTCAATCCCCACAAACAAAATAAAAGACGGGCAAGTTCACCTGTCACGAGAGAGAAAGAGAAGATCGTATTAACACGTCCCTTGACAAACGTCAAGCGATCGTTATTATTATCTCTACCTTTCTCACTCACCTCTTTTATACTTGATAAACGAACGGAACATTTTAAGACTCAGCGATTACTTCAAATACATTCCTACCCTACGATAACGCTCATACATATATACATATATACATACATCCACACATACGTTCCTGCCTACGTACACATAAACTCATTCTTGCAAGGACTACTACGAACATTTTGACGACCTTGTACCAACCAAAATACATTTGTAAAGACCTAAATTGATTCATATGTATATAAATTTGCTGTTTCACTTTACTATTTGATTTTCTTGTTTTATACCCCTCTTATGGTGGGCTATCTAACTAACAAGGCCAAATCAAACTAATCTGTTTCAACACTCATACACTTCACTATTACTGATAATACACTGTATTGTCACTGAAGCATACTGCGAGGAAAAGAGAGAGTACGGGATGTGTCGCGTTTTTACAGCTACTCGACAGCGCCATCTAACAACTTCTTGGCAAAACTGGCGAAGCTATATGGAGGCAATCCACTGTATATCCACGATAGTCATGTAGAGACGGGTGCACTGTTTCGCTCTTAATCAGTTTCCTCCAACCCATATTTGTCAAATTATGAAACAAAAGCCAACATAGTGTGTGACTTACGTATTCAGACTACTCGAAGTAACGTCCTCTTCGCTACACGTACTTGAAAAGCATCAGAATGTGCGCTGATAATTAGGCTTTGATATTTTATAAGAAAGAGTTTTCTTAATATCAGATTTCACTCAATTAGATTTTGCTCTTAGCGACGAAAAAGAGCCTCTCAAACCAAGAAAGAACTAACGGCGACACATAAAAGGGTCAATATGTGTGAGATATGTTGTAACATTCGTAGATAATGAGTACAAAAAAAATTGTTAAAAAAAGTGAAACCTACTTTTTAGTTTAAAGACTGTTTTCTTGGTGTGTACAGCTTCAGAGGAGAGAACTGAAAATCTTAAATTCAGAAATCCTTAAAAAAAATTCTTACTAAAAATTTGCTTATTAAACAAATAAAAATTGCTGAATCTCACTATTATACCTAGTAAAAAGTTCAATTATTTTCCGTCGACTTTTTGTAAATTAAAAACATTATGTTCTACAATAATGTATTCAAATCTTTTCACATGAAACCAGGCCGTTCCAGGACAAACTGAAGCCAAATTATCAAATGGTCTAATTTGTGGACATGCCTACAGTATCACGGGGCTCAACACGGTAAGATTCTTAATAATACGCTTCACAAAGGACAAAGCTGTTTGTAGATGGACAATAAAGTAATTCATTTTTTTTAAATATTTCAAAACCCTTCGTAAAAGGAGTAAACTAATGATTTATTGTAAAATTATTTCTCATTTAAGAAGAGTTTTTAAATCCGCAAATCATGTTCGACGATAAAGAAAAAATTGAATTTCATAAATTCATTAACTTTTTTTTTTGCTTTCTAGGAAGACAAATAGTTTTGTTTTCTGCGATGCGGAGATGAAAAAATGATTGCTGCCTAAGAAGCTGAAATTTCAAGTTTAACTTGTATATGAAAGACGGGCAAAAATTTACAGCTTTAAAAACACGCCGGATGATAGATAAATGTAGAAATTATAGAATATGTAGCACTGCCATTTCTCTCTCCTCTCTCTTTCATACATTTATCATTTCTATCATTCTCTCTCCTCTCTCTCTCTCTTTCATACACACACTTGTCTATTTCTTTTGAATTGATCGTTGATAGAATCAGTCATCTCAAGTAGTTTACCCGAAACCTACGGTAAACGCTGATTTTTAGACATTATCTTTTTCTCAAGCAGATCTTGTGTCATAATTTAACGATCTGGAGCGGATCATCACAAATGACCACGGGTCCTACCAATTATTATTCATCTTTGCATCGAGAAAAAAAAGAAACTTTTCTCAATTCGTGCCGTTTTTGAAAATAAGTTCGAATCACAATGCCGATTTTAAATGTAGTTGTTATTTGTTGATATTGCCGTATTTCTTATAAAATCCACAACATTTGAAAATAGAAATCTTAATTCATAAGCAACAAGGATACAGTAAAGTTTAGTAAAGTGTTAACTAGAATTCGTGCAATTTAAGTTGCAATCAAAGATTTGGCTCTAAAACTGGGTCACGATATCCATCCGATGATTGGATTACACTTTTTAATGACTGACCAAAGAGCATCGCCCATCTCCTTTCTGTTCTTAACGATGATTATCAGTATTTATAATTTATTATTTTATTTTTTCATTTTCGAAATATCTTGTCGCATTTTTCAAACTGTATTCATTTTCTTTTTCTTTACTGTCAGGTCGATGCCAGGGTGAGTATATTTATTTTTACTTAAAAGCAATTCATATATTTTATTCAATCCAATTTTTGAATCGGCCATCAAATAATTTATAAAAGTCAATTTTATCTAAAATTCTGGTTTTCTTACTGAATTGTATCTTCAATATAAAGTTAATGCATAACACATTCACTTCATAAATTGAAAACCTTTTCACAAGAAGAGACAAGAAAAACGAATACGGTTTGCTATACAAATTTTTTGTATAAAGTTCTTGAATCGCTTAGAACTATTAAGTAGATGGTTATTGATATAGGTAGTGCTACAATTAAAAAAATACCAAAAACAAACACTGTATTTAGAACCAAAATTAAAATGTTAGCTAAATAAATTTTACTAATTTTATTCTTAGAAAAATGAAGGAGGTTTTGTTGTTTCATTCTCTTCAAAAATACATGTCGGTGTAAATGTAGAATATGCATGACAAAGAAAGATTACAATTTTCGAAAATGACAAAAAATACCTGAGAAAGCAAAGCAAAAGATTAGATAAGTCAGAAAATACAAGAGGTGCAGCCACTTCATTTGTAGGGCGGAATAGGAATGTCTCAGTACGAAAGAGCTTTGATAGATTTAAAATGGTTGATGTCTCCAGGGGCTTTTTCCTTTTACAGAAAAGTTCAGTTTATGCTTTCAGTTCCTTTAAAAATGCCTCTCTGGAAACAACTCAAATGCATTTTCCTCCGGATATCTGCCATTTCCGGTTGAAATTTTAGTCTCCGCTTGTCTTGGTGGTTCCTTCTCCGTAGAGAGATTCATGGCTCCCTTCTGCTTTGACACTTCCTCCTGCCTTAAAATCTGAGTATTTTCTACCCTTCTTTGACCGTCAGTCTCCCTTTATAAAAAAAATGGGAGTCTCCCAGAGACCTTAATTTTAAATTTTCCCAACAATTCATATAGAAGAAATAACCTTCGTGCTTCTTTAATCGGCGCTAATTTTAAAAATAGAAATTTTCAAACAACTGTAATATTTTCCCCAGACCGTCTGGCTTTCTTTAATATCTATTTACACGTTTTAATTTATGATTAAATAATTATTTTGCACTATTAAAATATAAAATATTTATAGAATGGCTCAATAATAAACGTGAAGAAAGAAAGAATATCAAATACACGAGGTGTACATAAAAAAAAAAAACTTATAGAAGAAGCCAGGTGCAAATGAATGAACTTCATCGCACAATCAACTTAATGACTCGCAGAACGAAGCCTATCCGAATTCTGAAGAATATAGCACGTGGCAGAATAGTGTGGTTTCGTTGAAGGCACTGAAACAAAAAATGCAATATTTATGATCAGAATTAAATCAGAGAAAGCAATACAAATGCAAAAGTATGTATAGCCAGGTTTTATAGACTACGCATTTGATACGGTACGACACAGAGATCTGTTTGAACTGCAAGGAAAACTTGACTTATTTAGCAAAGATATTAGAATAATACAGAATATATATTGGGAGCAAACCGTCTGCATACGGATAGAAAATGAATTAAGTACACAAAAATGGAAAAGGACGTAAGACAAGTAAGTATCTTCTCACCGGATTTAACATTTACAGCAAAGTAATCCTAAGAGAATTAGAATACCTACTAGGATTATTATTGGCGGGTATAATCTTAGGATAAGCAAATATTGTCTTCTTCGGCTGTTAAATTTCTAGTAATATTCTTTTGTTTAGAAATTCTAATATGAAACATTTTCTTTATTGCATGGATTTTATTAGGATTTTTTTAGGATTTTTTCATCTCCTCTTTTTCATCAGAAAATTTCTATAAATTTAAGTTATTTACTCTCGCCATATTCGTCCTCCTTTATATTTCGTAAGAAGAGCAGGGACCCTGATTTCAAGTCACAAATGTCAGTTAATATTCGTTAATCTACAGTAATATTTTGTGATATAACATCTTTTAATATTAAAATAAAATCATCCTCAAATAATACTTTTACAGAATTAATACTCAACTTTATTTTATATGTAATTAATGTTTTATAAATTGCTAAATAAATTTACATAAGTACGTTATAAGAATTAATTGTAGTATAATATTTGTATGTCGAATCTGAACTTAACATAAAATTGACACATGAAATGCAAAAAGTTTGCCAATTTGCCATCTCCCCACGGCACACAAAAAAGTTTCGTTATGCTTGCTCAAATCTCATTTCATTATTTTCCATGTCTTTAAAATTATTTCCAAATCTTTCTTAATATTCTGCGTTCCAGAACGGTCTGAAAACACCTAGTATTAATGGCAAGATTCTCATGGTAAGGATCCGTAACCCTTGGGGAGAAAGCGAATGGAATGGACCGTGGAGTGATCAGTAAGTACCATTATTCATTATTAGAGCTTAATTTACACGGAATATTAATTGCCGACTTCTCCTGTAGTCGGCATTAACAAAAAGAAGCGACAGTGTGACGCAAATCTGCTTTTCCTATTTAAAATTCATCACTCAACACAACGAGAGTTGAAAAATATCCCTGAAACCTCGACTTTCGAAAAACACAAATATGAACGCCCGTATGTGGAGATGTGAATGAAAACAAGAGAACAAGACTTTTACGTTCATCATTGTTAAACTTGATGGTTGCTAATGTTAATTTTCATTGTTTTTCTTAGATCCCCCGAATGGCGTTTTATTCCCGATCATGAAAAGAAAGACATGGGCCTAATAAATGACGACGACGGAGAATTTTGGTTTGTATTTTTCTTAATTCTTCTCCAAATCTTATCAATTCCTGGCAGCTTTCATACGTGTTGATACTAAATTTAATTCAATTAAACAGTTTTTATATGCTTCTTTAAAAATCCTTTGATTATCGATAAAAGTTTTTAAATGCTTGTACTTTAACGGATACATATCTGCTTTGCATATTACCTTTGCATTTATTGTGCAATTGTGTAATTTTCATTTTTTTGTCCTACCTGACAGCACTCCAAACACCCGCTAAAACTACCACTCTCACTGTCACGAAAGAGTAAATCCAACGAAAAACAAACAAATCAAATAACAGCGCGCTTCCTGTCGTTGTTGGGCGCATAAACCCTAAGGAGACCAAATGATTTGTCTTTTATCATACAGTGCGCAAAAGCAAGCGTATAAGTCACCTTCAAAGAACGGTCTACCAACCAAATTTCGGATGATTATCAAAATAGTCACTTGCAGTAAAATGCGTCTCTTGCACAAAGCGCTGAAGATAATGAATAAACGCAGCCTTTTTAAACACCTTCCTCCTCCATTCAGTGTAATGATCGGTTTACTGGAGGTTGCTCAACCGAGAAAAGCATGCCACAGGTGGGGATACCGGTGGCTTGTCTTCAGATCCTTAGCCGGTCTCAGAATAGATATAATCCTGTATCTTGGGAATGTTAGCTTTACAACCATGTAAAAGGAAGACAAATAATTAAAAAAATTCTGACAAAAAGCTTCTGACCATCAACGTCCAAACAGGAATAACGTTGAAGGTTTGCCTATCGATCATTATTACGAACCGTCACTCCACGTATTTGGTCCGGACTCACAGCCACAAATTTCTTATGTTATCGGAAACCCTCTGACTGTGTTGACCGTGACATTCGATTTTCAATATGTTATCTTTATTCTATCATTTCTTCTTGGTCACGGCTACAATAAACCACAAGAGAAATATTTTCTTTTTTGCGGCTTGCAGGACAAACACACACAAACACTCTCACACACCATTCGAGGTGTCCTCCTCACGAATGTAACTATCGGAATCTCGACGTATTTCCTCCTTGCGCAATTCTGCTGTCATGTTCACGACTTCGTTAGACATTTTGTTTAACCTCTGTCTAACTTACTTACCCCGGTAGCGCTCGCTACCGGAATGATCCAAGGTCTGTCTGGATAAACCTTTTTCTAGAGTATCCCCCACAGCCTTCATCTTCTTAGCCTTATTTAGGGCGAGTCGTTGGTTAAATTCGGTGGTAAAAGACCTAATCCTATCTTTAAGGCTCTCCCACCAATATTCTCAATAACCGAATCAGTAACTCACACTGCATCAATCTAGTCAGCTGTAGTCGGAAGTCCTCCCTGTTCAGTAACGACATGTTGAACTTCCAGTCTCCAGCCATTCTAGAACTAGTGTCTAACGCCAACGGGCACAAACAAGTTTGTGTTCCAAATAGCCTAATTAGTGGAATGTGGGATCTAACAGATCTGAATCGACCCTTCTCACTAACATTCTATCCAGGTAGCTGACTACCCGTGTAGAGGGTCAATTAAGAGCCCATGTCCACATCTCTCAACCAGGGTGATTGACCCGTTAACTATCGACGAGACCAAATTCGTCAATCAGATCGACCAGGCTACAGAACCTCTCGCTAACTTCCCAGTCCCCTATCTAACTTGTGATCCAAGATGGCATTGCAGTCCGCCGTTAAAACTAGGCCCAACCAACGGAAGAATGAACAATGCTCCGTCTAGTCGTTGGGCACATAAACCACAATGACCGAAAACGAACGATTTTTCACGGCAATATCGGCCCCCATCCCACTATCGACATGAACAAGGTCCACCCTCACGCCCAGGGTACGGTTCACCATAAAGGAAATACCTCTGGTCCGCCGGTGCCCGTATGCTAAATAGACAACAAAGTTGCTAGACAACACACGAGCATCGATGTCGCCTGGATCGCAACCACATCCAAATCGAAAGAAATAAGATCACGAAGCAGGCGGGTCGCTTTACTCCGATCCCTCAAGCTCCTCGCATTCAAGCATGCCAACTTGATAGTCATTTTCTAGTGATTAAGCACACACCGGATGAAACTCTGCGAGGGTCAGGACCTCGACGGATTGTCCTAGGCTACCAGGGCCCATCCGTCTTTAACAATACCGCCTACGTCTGTCGGAAAAGTTAGATTTACATAAAGTGGGGTGGAAAAAATGAGCCCTACCCGAACAATGTTTTGAAAGTTTTGTGAACCTAAGCGACTCAACCTGATCCATCCTGAGCTTCGGGAAAGAATCTTTTGCAGTAGATATCAGGTCCCATACCTTCAATCTCCCTCCAGTGTTCCTAATGAGGGTGCATCAGAAAAGTTCCGGGCGTCCTCTGTTGACTTCCTGTCAACAGTAGTACATTTAAAGAGGACCTTTCTGTGGAAAGACAAGTCCCTCTCACCTCCAGCCTGTCCACTTTACAAATGTTTTCCACTTTAGGCTCTCTTTTTTTGCGATGGGCTAGGGAGGGAAATAGCGGAGCCCTAGTGGGAGAGGAAAGGGGGCTCTTTGTCTTACCTTGTGAAGCTACTGGTGCCTCTTCTTTTCTTGCAGGTGAAGCCGGGACAGATTGTTCCATGGTCTTCTCTTCCTGCTGGTAGCTTCCTCTCTCTCACCTTCTTATGCGAAGAGGATCTAGGAGGAGGCATATCCAACAGCTGCTCTACATACGGTCAGGTCTGGGCTGATCAGGAAAAAGAAAATGCTAGATCATTTGACACTTCAATGGAATAAGCCATTTTTACTGTAGGATCAGTCAGTTATGTGCCATGCGTGATACATGACTGACGAGGCAGATTTTTCCGCAGTTGGTTGCTATTTCCAAGGCTATAGAACCGGTCTGTTCTGCTATTTACCCATAGCTGGGAGGGGGAGAACAAGAGGACTCATACCTTTCCAAAGGATATTAGCACGTAAATGAATGTAATGGATTCGACTGGAATTCGAACTCGGCTCCTTCGATTCCTCAATCCGATCCGCTATCCATTACTCCACGGGGTAGATAGCTGAAAATCGAACAAATTACTTCTTTTTTATATAGAGTAGTGGTCTACTACAAGTAATTGGCTGATTTTTTTCTATACTGACTTCTGATTGGCCAGAGTAATGTAGTGTTTTGAATTCCAACTTTTTCCCTAATATTAACAAAACTCATTTCTTTCAGTATCGGCTAAGCGATTAAATAGAGCGCATTTGAGGTGTATTCAGGAAAAACACGGATAAAAGTAGGGATTATTAGATTTAAGCCTTTGGAATCACAATAAAAATATCTTTCTATCCCACTTTCTGTTTTTAGGCACCGTCCAAATTTGTGCAAAAAAATTCTAAAACGCATTTAAAATAATTTAAATGTCTCCTTTTTAGTAAAATCTTGATTTTATTTGATGGTTAAGTTCAAGTAGATCCATTTTAAGAAACCAGATGCAAACTCCATCTGACTATTAGCCTAAAAAAATTATGATCTCTATTTTAATGAATAGAGCACGTAGTGGAGGTTGACCGAAAATAGGACAAGATTTTGTTAAAGAGACTGCATCAAGGAATGATATCAGAAAGAATGGATATTTATTGTATAAAAATACAATTATGGCACAAGGCCGAAAAAGGGAGGGTTGAGGCTGGTCTTCACTAACTATCTTATACCTAGCTAATCCGATTCACGACCCATTCACTCATTACAATTTGCCCATTCACCATAAAAACTCGTCCGTCACCAATCAATCCTCCATACACCATAATACCACATCCTCTCAAGGGGAACCTACGAAACGCGCCTCATGCCATAAAAATTTAATGACAATAAACTATATATACAATTCTAAAGATGAAAAATGAGAGGGAAGGGAGATGAAACCAATAACAAACTAAACATGAACACAAAGTGAACTAAACATAACTGATGTTAGTAGGGCCCGTCCAAACCTCAAAAAAGAGAGGCCGCTGTATTCTGTCCATTGGACAAAATCAAGAAGCTCTCTTACTAAAGGAGTGGGAAATGGAGAAAATATATACGGACATGGGAAATAAAAAGCTGAACCAGTCAAGATAAAAAGCGGGCCAAAAACAAACTGGGGAGGTTGGGAATCTCGACTTGGATCATAACCAAAGAGGCAGCAGGGAACAGGTCAGGAACAACACTTACTCACATTAACTAGGTACACAAAGGCTTGTTTAACCTAACCAGGGGGAGGGCTCCAACGGAAACCACCCCGATGTGACGTAGGTTGACCTAAAAGAGAAAATCAAGGCTAGCCCCGTTCAAACGAACCAAGCTTGCCTCAGTCACCCACCTTTCGCTAAAGACTGTCGAATACAAGCGTTTTCTATCAGTTCTAATCTTCATCTTGAGCTGATGCTCAAAGAATTGGATCAGATCCTGATGAGAAAGACGGATGTCTCGCAAGACTTCCTCCATTCGCGTCGTCCAAATCACCATTCGGGCAGTGGCCAGCAGCGTGAGAAACACCATCCGTTTCACCCCGGAAAACGGGGGCGACACATTGTCACACGCGTATGCGCGATCAATGAGCACGAGCTGTTGGGGAGCAAGACGGGCCGTCAACTCGCCGACATGGTCCCATAAGGGGCAGACCCGGGGATAATGGTAGAAGGCGTGCGAAGACGTTTCCTCTAAACCAAGGTCACACCGTTCACAGTCAGGCAAATCCGCCAAGCCCCATATGAAGACCATGTCATTGAGAGGCAGCCGATTCCGAACCAATCGCCAGGTAAGAGAAAACTCAGGGTTACTGAGATAATCCGCCGCTGGCGCCCAAGACCAGAAAGAGCGAAACTCCTCCTCCGACAAGTTGAGCCGTTCACGTAGAGGTTCCTTCGTGACCCCCTCCACTAAATAACGATAGAAGACCTTCCTAGGCCGTGAAAGGTCACTGAACCAAGGAACAGCCAACAAGGCAGACCGACAATCACGAAGGAAGTCCGATTGAACCCGGGGTTTATGATGGTGCTCAACCAGCGAGCTGGGGGGACTGATAGTAAGGAAAAGGAACGCGTCCCTAAAAATCCCCGACATAATCGAATCTTCTGTCAATGTGCGGCGTAGGAAAGCCAACCTAGAGGCGAGTTTGTGGCTCGCCAAGTGTGGCATTCCCAGCCCCACCCCCGACACGGACGTTGTACACAGACTCCTCTGTCGACCTGATGCTTGCGTCCCCTCCATAAAATGGAGGATAGCAAGCGCTCGAGCGGCTTCCTATGGCCTTTACAGAGGAGAAGTACGGACAATCGGTAAAGGACAAGAGGAAAAACGTAAATGGCACACGCCTCCACCCTGCCCTTCACGGACAACCTCCGTCGACGCCAAGTCTAACCGGCCGCGTCGACCTTTGCTCGTACTTCAGACCAATTTTTCTCCAGCTGGAGGTCGGGTCCAAACCACACTCCAACAATGCGGACAGGACCGTCTGTCCAACCGAAGGGCCCCGGAAGATCAACCCCCTTCCAGGCACCTAACCGCAAGCCCGAAGACTTGTCGCGGTTAATCTTGGTCCCTGTCACATTTTCGTACCGATCAAGCGCCTTCAGTACCGCCTCAATGTCGCTGCGGGACGACACGAAAGCAGATATGTCATCGGCGTACGCAGAAACCCTGGCTCGAGCCCCTCCAGGAACAGCGATTCCACGTAGGGTCGGACTGCACGCCCTGTCCCTCAGCCGGCGAAGGAGAGGCTCCAACGCCAAAGCATAAAGTAGGGGCGACAGTGGACAACCCTGACGAACCGACCTAGACAGCGCAAAAGCTCCCGACAGCTTCCCGCTCACCTGTACCACAGCGCTGGGGGAGCGATACAGGAGGCTAATCCACCGGCAGAACTCGGGTTCGAATCCGGCAGCCTGCAGGACAGCAGCAAGGTAGCTATGGTCAACCCTATCTAAATTGATCATCACGGCTTCATCGTCGTCTTTTACATGCCCTATGATCGTGCGGATCAGATGCAGGTTGCTCTGAATTGTTCGGCCCCTCACAGCACAAGTCTGCTCAGGACCCAACAGAGATTCGGCAATTGACTGCAATCGCTCCTGCAGGATCTTGGCCAAAATCTTTAACTCTGTGTTTAACAGAGTTATGGGCCTATAATCATCTAATTTCCCCTTGCCCTTTTTCAACAGCGTGATCACACCCCTGGAGAACCGGTCGGGGAGGGACCCCTGCCGGAATCAGTTGTTGAACACGACAGTCAAAATCGGGACAAAGATGTGCAACAGCCTCAAGTACAATTCATAGGGCAAACCATCCAGACCGAGCGGCTTGCCTCTGCCAACTTTCTTCAATGCCGCGTAGACTTCGCCCTCCGTGATCTCTCCCTCTCAGCTGGCCGCTTCAGTCGGCGAAAGCCGAGGAAAGTCAGCCAAATAGCTGCGAAATTCGTCCTCACGAAGACCAGGCTCCTTGGTAAACCGGCTCTCGAAATACCGCCGAAACGCCTCGCAAATGTCGTCAGTGAACCGAAGAGTATGTCCCTCCGAGGTTTTGACTTCACGAATGTACCGATCGGACCCTCGACGAACCTATTCCTTACGCTAGTCTGCGCCCATGTTCCCCGCTTCGGAAGACATCTTGCTTAACAATCTGAAAGAATGATGCAAAAGGATGTATATATTTTATAGATTACGCAAACGTTTGATAAAATACGTCACAAAGAACTGTTGGAATTTTTAGGTAAGCTGGATATATTTAGGAAGGCTATTTAGAATAATCCAGAACATATACCAGAAGCAAAACCCCTGCATCTGCATACAAATAGAAAATGAATTCAGTAAATATACAAAAATAGAGGTGTAAGACAAGGATGTGTCGTCTTACCGAGCTTTATAGTGAGGTGATTCTGAGAGAATTAGAAGTTCTGCCAGAATTCATTAGTTGCATCCACCATCTTAAGAACACAAAATCAGCAGATGACGCGATGTCGATAGAAGACGTACAGAAGAAAATACAGGATCTCCCACAGAAGAGGGTCAAAGGAAAGTGAGAAGAAAGGATTGAACCTCAATTTTAAGAAGACAGAATCTATGGTTGTCTGCAAAAAGAAAAAGCCAACACGCGAATTACAAATTGGAAATGACAAAATCAAGCAAATACAAACATTTAAATATCTAAGAAGTGTATTAACGGACGACGGAAAGTGCGACACTGAAATCCGAAGCCATATTAGAACAGTGAAAAATATCTTCCAAAAGTTGAACATGTGAGCAATGGCGAAGTTTTAGAGAAAATGACACTCAATTTGACACTCAAAGGACATTTTGAAAGCAAGAGGGACAGAGTAAAGCAACGCATAACGTACCTAACGAGCCTGTGTGAATGGTTGTCTGAACAAGGATTAGGAGAAATAATAAGGAAAAGGCTTCGAAAATCTGATACTCACAGGACAGATTGAAGTCAGGAGAGATAGAGGAAAACAACGCATAACCTACCTAGTACTGCTTGAGTAAATGGATGGCATAACAAGGTCTAGGTAACATAAAGACAACATTTTCTAAGAGCCACAAAGGACAGGAAATTGTGGGGAGTCATGATCGCCTAGGTCCTGAAGGGACACGGCACATAAAAGAATAGGCCAAAGCTAATCTATATAAAAAAAAACAATCCGTATTTCAATAAGGTTTTAAAGCATTTTAAAAACTTCCTTACAACCGTTTTATCATTGATCTGCCATTTTAATTGATAAATGATGACAGGAAATTAAGATACTTTAAAATCCTTAAAAACAAATATGCCCTAGATATTTATTCCAAAGAAAATTAGAGATCTTTTAACAGAATTTTGAAAAATATTATTTACCTTACGCTTAAAATATAGTGGAAAACCCATTGAACACACTAAGGTATATTCTGTCTTTCAACAAGTTCATAGTTCAGCTATAACAATAGGACAAATTTTCAAGATGTTCTGATTTGATATTGAAAAAATTGTTACTGAAATAATATCTTTAAGGATTATTCTATATAAAAAATATTTTTCATCACACCACAATTTTAAGTGTCCCCGGTGTATCAAATTTGGAGGGGGTGAAAGTGACCCCCCCACACACACACACCAATTTTTTTCCACAAAGCTTTCTAATAAAATAATAACCTATACAGTATATAATTTATTCATTAACTAGCAGCATGGCCCGGCGTTGCCTGTGCTTGATTCAAAAATCGTACAGCAATCGCTATCACTTGACTTATAATATTTTTGCTCTTCCTTGCCTTTAAAGGAGTACCTTTTGACGTGCTGATGTTGCTACATGCCTTACTTCTTGCCTATCTCACATTGCGAATTTTTTCTAAGCTCTATACTAATCATTAAATCTGTTACGAAAAAAGAACTAAACAAAATGAACACAAAACGAGCAGCTTTAAAAAAGGACCCGTAACTGGAAAAACCGAATGAAAAAAGAATGTTAACAACAAATACTTTTTCACACCCAAGCCAGTTCTGCGGAACCAGAATCAACGTTGAGTTTAAGCAAGCGAACGAGCCAACTGGAGTAAAGTGCCATGCAGATTTAAATTTTTCCCACTTGTGACGAATGCAGCTATCGATTTTTTTTGCATGCTAGTTAACATTCGTGTCAGTCAACTGTTGGCTCTCACGCTGGCCAATAGAATCTTCCTGCCTATTCGTGGCAGCCAGCTATAGGCTCTCACTCTGGCCAGTACAAAATGGCCGCAAACTACATGAAAACTGTCGTAGAAGCATGAAAAATCGATTATTTCCACTATCGATGGGAGTTGGGAAGTCGATCTTGGCTCTCCTGCTAACTTGGAGCATGTAAATTTGGGTGCAAATTCGTCGAAAATTCAGGCTGTGCATTCGTTACACACACACACACACACACACACACACACACATCCTGCCTTTTATAGATTGAGATAGATAACTGCAGGGAATTTCATTTAAATTGGATAATTCCCTAATTGTGATTTTGAATTTGATCATTTTTTTTTTATACAGTCGGTAGCGTTTTGTTTTGTTTTATAATTTCTTTGTCTACTCTGTTGTGTTGTTTTGCTTTGTTTTTTGTTTTTGTTTTTCCTATTATTCACCTATACGAGAATAATGCATATTGCATGGTGAGTTCCGACTTAATCCAGTTTATGAAATAGAGTTTTTGGCCTTTTTTGTGGAATCCTCTGCCTTCAAATATTCGTCGTGCCCAGAACTCATGGATAAACAGAAAACAATGTACAGATCCGCTGTAATCGAGAATAAGAATATTCATTTCATTGTTATTAGCAAAAAATAATTAGAAATAACCGACTCCAGTGCCTTGAGCAAATATTGAATATTGAATTAGTCAAAAGTGGAATTAATGCGTATCGATTTACAAGGGAAATAACTCATGTTAATTTTTTTATGAATTACTTCCCTTGTTATCTTGTCAGTTATTAAGTTCTTAATATAAATCAGAAATCGATTCAGTAACTGACGGACATTTGAAATTTTATTAATTATGTAAATGCATGTTGGTGTATCCAGTTCAAAAAACAAAATCGCTCATACAATTACAAATATATCTCTACTACGACCTACCACACACACACACACACACACACACACACACACAAATTACCATGTTTCAAAACCAAAATCTTAAACTTAAAATTTGAAGTTCAGTTCCATTTTCAAGCTATACTGAATAGTAATAAGTGTTATTCAGCATCGCTTGAAAATGTATATATATATAACGCTCCATTAAAAGAATGTGTGCCATGTGTCCTCCTCAAAGACACATGGCACAGTGGATAAAGGCGTTAGTTAGATCCAGTGACAGGAACCAAAGAGTGTTAGTTCAATACCCGGTAAAGGCAGTGGAGAACTTGGAGAGGGGAATTAACAGGAGATAACTGACGACTGACATCCATTAAACATGGCACGTGGAACTAGAACAGTCTACCCCAGTGAGCGAAATAAAGGGTTCTGTTCGACATTCCAACCACCTGAAGAAGGCCAGAGCGTACAACAGCCGAAACGTAATAAATATGGCGATAAAGATGAGGACAATAGTGTTCCAGATTCATTTAAGATTTTTAATTGAAATTCAGTAAAGATAACTATGGTGGTAAGCTATAAAAATATATATTGTATTAATAATTCAAATCATTTGGGGCTTTTGTGTTTTCAGGATGTCATTTCAAGACTTTTGCCATCATTTCAAGAAGCTTGAAATCTGCAACTTGGCTCCTGATTCCTTGGATGAAGAAGAACTGAATGCTAACTCAAAGAAGAAATGGGAGATGACACTAGAATCTGGCAGTTGGATACCTCGGGTTAATGCTGGCGGCTGCATCAACTATATAAGTAATTAACTAAAAAACATGGGAAAAAAATAGCCGTCCTACATTTGTTGTTTTTCATGCATATTTTTTCTGTTTATTTATTCATAATGAATGTTTGCATTGTTTTCTATGATAGGATAAAGAACAAATTTATCAATCAAACATGTTTCACTTTTATTAAAGCTTCATCAGAGAATGAGATATGGAGAAAAAGAAGAAAGAAATTCTGATATTTTTATTTTTGTGTTGTTTGATTTTCATTGGTTAATCATGTTTCACTTTGCATTTGACTTGTTAAATTTGACTAATGTTCTTAATCAAACAATTTGTTCTTTATCTTGTCATTCCATTGGATTCCAATCCATATTTGATCACAATTCATTGTTTTCCATTTAATATATTATTTGTGATTAATTATGATTTTTTATAAGATAATAGTTAGCATTTCTATAGTAACCTGTATTTTATATTTGATTGCAGAGACAACATTGTACGTTCTTTTTATTGCTTTAATTGTTGGATATTTATTGTTGTGATATTGTAAATGTGTAATCTTAACATTATATAATGTACAATGTTAGCATTGCATGATGTGTCATTATTATTTAATAAGAACATCAGATTAAATCTGTCATATGTAAAATTAATTTTATTCACTTAAAACTTAGTCAATTTATATCAGCATGTGGATGTGTGGTTTTGGGGGTTTTCCCCAAATGTGGATTCTTCTTCTCATTCTCTTTTCCTTTTCTGGTCTGCGTGGAGGGGATATCTTCTCACGTCTGGTAGGGCACAATTGTGTGTATTATCTGTTTATATGTTGTGGCCAGAAAGTCACCTGTTTACAAGTTGGTGATGAGGTCAATTTCCAGGTTAACGCATTTATGCCTGGCTTCTCTGATGCTCTGGTGTGACATTGAGTGCAAAGTCTATTTTAGTAACATCTAAGATGAGTCCAGTACATGGTGGGGTCTGCACAGATCACCTTCTCTGAAAACAAAGGTTCCTTGTTGATATTAAATTCATTTTCGACCATCTCATATTTTCTGGTATGAATCGCATACTACAAATATTTTGGCTTCGTTTTAGTCAACAGGCAAACGGTACAACTATTTGTTTTGTAATGGGACAAATTTTATTTGTTAATTTTAAAATGTAACACTTTAGTGTGACTGCAAGATGTCATCACTTTAAAAAAATAGAAACCAATTTTGATAAACCTTCTCTTGCTTTGTCATTTATATTTGGATCCAATCTTTGTTCATTGTTAATGGATTACATCAGAATTCCAAGAGATTTGGAGATTTATATAAAAAAGGAAATGAAATGTGAAACTAAAGAACATATAAAATCCCTAGCGTGAATGTTACCATTTTCATTCTTAGAACAAATGCTGTATATATTTGATTACTAATTTGCTAGAAATTATAAAAACATCTATTTCCATTTCAGATACTTTCTGGACAAACCCTCAGTATAGGGTAATGTTAAGTGATGTTGATGACGATGATGATGATGACCTGTGTACTTTGATAATTGGACTTTTGCAAAAAGACAGGCGCAAGAAGAGAAAAGAAGGAATTGAGAATTTGACTATTGGCTACATGATATATAAAGTGAGCAATTCTAACATTCTTCTATTTTCTTATCACTGTTAATTTACTGAATCTTTTGATTGTATTTATTTCAATTTTTATATTTAATGAATGGTCCCCATCAAATCAGTAAAAATGTTTTATATTTAATGAATGGCCCTCATCAAATCAGTAAAAATGTTTTATATTCAATGAATGGCCCTCATCAAATCAGTAAAAATGTGGTTAAATCTCAAGAAAGTTTGGCGAGATGTGATTTTGAAAATGACTAATAAAGAAAGAATACTGAAAGAAAGTAAAGATTGAATTATTTTGAAAAGTTGAAAATCAATTTCCACCCACAAAAGTACATTTCATAATTTATAGTAGTTTTTATTTTATTTTTGTAGTACTTAATAGTAAAAGCCATGGCAATAAGCATATTAATGATAAAAAGGCATTCATTTTACCCAACAAA
Source organism: Acanthosepion esculentum (assembly GCA_964036315.1). NCBI lineage: Eukaryota > Metazoa > Mollusca > Cephalopoda > Sepiida > Sepiidae > Acanthosepion > Acanthosepion esculentum. The sequence goes on along the minus strand of OZ038512.1, from coordinate 18,234,195 downwards.
TATTTATTTTTCAACATAGTTTCCTCTTTCCTTGTCAATACACTTAATTCAATGATGATTATTAATCATATAAACTGAAAATTATACTGTGAATATTTCATATAAAAATTCAGATAATAACGTCTCAAGTTATGGATTCATTAATCAACCATCACATATATATATATATATATATATATATATATATATATATATATATAATTATTAAGACAGGTTTCATTAAATACTTAAGACATGTTCTGTCTACTTATTTTATTTATTTCATATTTTATTTTATTTTATTATTATACAATATTTTATTGTAGGATCCTTTCATATTCGCGGATAAACTTTTTATGCAGTTATTAAAAGACAAGAGGAAAACACTGTATTTATTTCTGAGTACTTTCGGCATAGCATAATGTCATCATCAGGGTATTGTTAATTATAGTGTTCATGGTTGTGACGGACAAAAATTGTTGTGGTCATCTGAAAATTGCCATTTTTATATGTGGAGTCACAAACAATGTGTCATCGCTGGTTGACTGACACCGTTTAAAGGGCGGTAACTAGGCATGTTGTAGAAAAATTATGTTTGGAGTTAGATGAGCATTATATTCTATATGTTTTCTACAGAGGTCTCTGATGGAGCATTTTATTTGCTTGTCAACGATGTAGTTGGGGAATTTATTATTGATGAGTGTTTGTTCTATATTTTTAAGTTCGCTATAGAGGATCTGATTTGTGGATGAATTAGTTTTTGCACAGTTTATTATGTTTTTTATAACTATTTTATAGCAATTTTGGGTATTCACTTTTATAGTTAAGAGTACAGGAATTTATGCTGGTAGGTTTTTTTATATGGGGAGATGGTGAACTTATTATTATTGGTGTTAATCATTATATCAAGAAAGGGAATTTTGTTACTAGTATTAAGTTCATATGTAAACTTAAAGATGGAATTTTTCCACAGCATACCTAGTTATTACCCCCCCCCTTAAACGGTGTCTGTAACCCAACCCTTGACACAGCATTCCTGGCTCCACATATAAAAATGGTAATTTTCAGATGACCACAACAATTTTTGTCCTTCACAACTATGAACACTAAATACTTACTCTATAATTAACAATACCCTGATGATGACATTATGGTATGTTGAAAGTACTCGGAAATAAATACAATATGAGCCAACACAGTGTTTTCCTCTTGTCTTTTAATAACTGCATAAAAAGTTTATCCGCAAATATGAAAGGATCCTATTGAGAATAAGTAAATAAGCAAATATGTGGATGTAGATCCGACGGTATGATGAAAAATATTGAAAAGACAAAACAAAATCCAAATATGCAAGTTTACTGTTTTAATGTTGTTTTACTGTCAACGTCAGATGTTTCGATCTAGGAGACCATCTTCAGGACATGGTTATTACAAACATACTTAGGATTAGATGATATTTAAGTCAACGTGAAAAGACGATAGACACAAGACTAATCAGAAACAGAACAAATGAAAATCTAAAGTCCGCGTTCCTTGAGAATAAGTAAACAAAACATGTCTAAATTATTTAAGGAAAATTGTCTTAATGAAAATATCCTGCCAAAATATACACATTTCAAAATATATATATATATATATATATGCTATATATGGTCCAGAGCTCGTGCTATTTATTTAGAGCTCCTTGATAAAATCCAAAGAAGAATCAGCAATATTATTGGTCCTGGTCTAGTCTTAGCTTCAGTCACCACTTTAAGGTTACCTCCATTTGGCTTTTCTCTAAATACTTTCATGATAATTGTTTAGATGAGCAATTTTCTATGGAGCCTAGACTCTTTGAATTTAACCACAGTACTAGACTGGTGACAAGGTCTCACCAATTTACAATTAAGTTAGCTAGATATAACCGTAAATTCTATGCTAATAGTTTCTTTTCACGCACTTCTCACTTGTGGAACTCCTTTCTGGCTCCATGCTTTCCAGCCAACTTTAATCTGCAAAAATTTAAATGCAATGTCAATAATTGCTATCTACTCTCCTCCTGATTACTCTTCATTTGTTCTCACTCCTTAGTAATGTTTCTGCTTCTAACTCTGTCGCACCTAGTAACCTGTTGTGTCTCGGTGGTTTTACTGCCTTGCATGGGGTGAACTTGATTAAAACTAACCTCCTTAGACAAGAAAAAAAAACAAAAAACAAGGAAAGAAAAAAGAAAGATCAAAAGACAAACCCTTACATACACAGTAAAATGCCTAAAACCCAATAACATTCATCAACGGCTTCGAGGTTAATGTATTTTATTATAAAAATTGGGTTTGAGGTTAATGTATTTTATTATAAAAATTGGGTTTGAGGTTAATGTATTTTATTATAAAGATTGTTTGCCTGAGTGATTCTTGCCATATCATTAACTTCACTATCTGCTTTTTGTATGAATGATTCATGTAATATATATATATATATATATATATATATATATAATATATATATATATATATATATTAAGAGATGGTTTTACCAGTCCATATTGTTGTGCATTAGGCATCATGAATGTTCAAAGTCTTGCACTCCTTCAAGTCTGTTGAATTGAGTTGGGAAAAGAATAAACTTTCGTCTATGTTTAAAATAACTTGTGTGATGAAAAGAAATAAAACTAATAATGTTTAGAAGTCTCAATCATTCTGTGAGCTGCTCTAGTTTGGTTCTCTTTACAATTTAGAAACAATAAAGACAAAAAGGGGAGGCACAGTGAAGTAATTAATTAGCCACTCAGATTGAGGAACCGGAGAGCCTAGTTCAAATCTCAGTCAAATCCATTACATTCACTTACATGCTAATACCCTTGGAAAAGGTATGAATCCTCTTCTTCTTCCCCCAGTTATGGGTAAATAGCAGAACAGACCCGGTTCTATAGCCTTGGATGGCAACTGGTCTACTACAGAAAGAAATGGCAACCTACTGCAGGAAAAAAATCTGCCTCATCAGTCAAAATCTGACTGAAAGACAAAAAGTGTCAGTCATTTTTCACATTTCACACGTTCTTTTGTTGGTGCTTTCCACAAGACATCTTATCACTGCATAACTAGATGCAATAATTCTGCTTAGAAACGTAGGTCAATAAATCAATTTTAAGTTTGTTGGACGTACAAAAGACACACAGCAGGAAACAGGTTTTCTTTGCCAGTCAGTTTATCCACTTGAAACTTCTAAATTGCCAAGACTAAATCTTTCAAAGTTGTAACTCTCAGTCAATTATGTTCATTTTCCAGTTACCAAAAAATGATTCTATTGCTTGCCTAAGCACCAAATGAATGTATCTTCTTTTCTTCTACTTTTCCAAAATTTCTTCCTGATCAGAACTTCCTTTTATCACCTACTTAACAGAAAAAAATGATTTTTAGATCATTAATATTTGTTGAACCTCTTGGGACTCAGACTACTGCATAACAAGAAAAGAAAAGTGGCAAATATTTTTTGTAGTCACAAGTTTACTCTATAAATTCTATTATGGCATTGAAGCTAAGAAGCTTTTGCTTTGTAATCAGATAATAAAATGAACCATGTAATTTTTGTGAAAATTTTAAATGCTGTGAAGTTTACTAAAAAATATTTTATTTTAATGATTCAAAATGAATTTGCCAAAAATGTAGAGAAAAAGCACTAAAGTCCAATAATCAACAGACATTAACAGAAAAGATGACATTAACAGAAAAGATGACATAATTCATCAATAATTTATGTTCTTTCCTGATAGTTTTGTTAATTATTTTTCAACAACTATTGATTAACAAGTGCATCCAAATGTTGAGAGATTCTTATTTTTTCCACTTTGTAGTTGGATGAAAAAGATTCAGGAGACATCAAAGACCTGAATTTTTTCAAATATCATGCTTTGTCTGATAAGTCACCTAATTTCATCAACACTCGAGAAATGTGTGGCCGACACAAACTTCCACCAGGGAACTACCTCATTATACCTTCAACATTTGAACCAAACAACGCAGGAGACTTTCTTATTAGACTGTTTACAGAAAAACAAAATAAAACAGGGTAAGAATAGAAATTAATCATTTTTACATCAACAGATTTATGGCATATAAATATATGACTTAAATATATGATTTATGGCATATAAATATATGACAGCTTCTTGTTTTGGTTTTTCACATGTTATAGGTATACACCTTTCTTTATCATTCTATTATTATTGATTACACTCTGGTGCCCATTATTAGTAAAAGGGATTTAATTAAGATGTTTCTTAATTACTAAGCTAACATGAAAATAAAAATAAACTGAGAAAATATCACGTTTATACTTTATGCTCAATGTAAAATTTTCAACAAAAATATTCAACAAAAATAAAGAAATGCATTTTTTTTTATGAATTCCACAAAAATCCAAACTACAAACTTCATTTCAATTTTAATTTAGTGTTGATTATCACAATGTTATCAACCAAAGACTGATCAAAAATTTATGACTGAAAACTAATCAAAGAAAAGATAACTCGTCCCAACCTGTCAAGCAAATGATGCTGATAGGATGTAAAATACTAATCTTTTTAAAATGTTTAATTTGGAAAGATTAATGATCTCACTGGTAATTAAAAACATATGTAATAAATTAACTGTGAAGCTAAATATTTTTGTTAATGTACTACAGAGACAAAAATAATATAAATTACAAAAATGAGAAGAAACCTATCCTTGTTATAAAAAATTTGAAAGGTTAAAGTTTCAAGTTTGCTAATAGTTTTTGTTATGAGGATCCAACTTAGTAGCCATAGATATTCTATGTACACTAACTCAAAGTTGTCCATGAGTTACAGTTATAGCTCTCTTTATGCTAATTACCTATTAGCTAAACCAATCCCATTACATCTCCCTGAATCTTTTGGGTTTCATGCCCTGCATGGATGAACAGTTTCTCCTACAGTTTTCTTAATTCACTTTAAAGGAAATTCCAAGCATATACCACAAAGTAATGGCTAACAAGTTTTGCAAACAATAACTTGTGACTTTAATTCATATATAGCCTTATGACTTCTGTTATTCATTTATACTTGAATAAAGAATGATGGGAGAATATGAAAATATGAAAGAATCAAAAATAATATCTGTTCTCCTTTAATTAAAATGGATTTAATAGTAGAAAAACACAGAGCATAACCAAAATAAACTCAAAAGTTTCAAGATTCCCGATTGTGTTCTCAACATGGTTTCCTTTCTTCTGAATGTTAACTTTAAATGAGAACATATATATCTGACTAAACATATATATCTGACTAAACATATATATCTGACCCTAGAAGCCATGGACAAGTTGCGCCTTTCATCTCATCATTTTGTTGTTGTTGATTTTTTTTCTCTTGTTTATTTTCAGTGTTGTAGATGAAGTGACAGGACTGAAAGAAACAGAGGTACTTGACAATTAAAATCAGTAAACTTTTCTTTGCATTTTTTAATATTTATGGTGAGATGGATTTTTCTTAATTTGGTAAAGCTTACATTTAATCAGAATTTAACTAATTTATTTCAATGACACAACTTTAGTAAAATTACCTACAAATACTACATCTCCTGTCAAGTAAAAATTTCCTAATTATTTTGTAAGCTCCTTAGAGTTGGTAGAGATCTTTCTACTCTAGAATGGTTGATATCCTGTGTTGATCTTCAGAATTGTTAAGAGTAAAAATATTCACAATAGATTTTCTTTTGTTTCTTTTGAAAATAAACATTACATTAAAGACAAGAAGATGACACCAAAAATCAAAGTTACATATTTTGTAAATTTTTGTTATTTAGTGGCATTTAGACATTGATATATAGAATGGTATATAGAATGGTATATAGAATGGTATATAGGCTGCATCTAAAATAGAAATAAAAGAGTTGCATCAACTGGATCATTTAAATTAAAATGAATGTACCTTAACGAGATGGAAAATTCTTTGAAGTGCCACATGTTTGGTTAAGGCCGATAATATAATTGGTGAGTAATTTGACATGGGCAAAAACTTCAACGCTGGATGCAATGAACAGAAACGAATCCTTTCAGATGACTTCAGACACTCTTCTCTTATTAACTTAACTTTTCTCCTCATTTTATATCAAAAGGAATTTCACATAGGCTCATGACTTTCTTCTCTTTCTTCTTCAGCTAATTTCTGTTGAGACAAGGTTTTCATTGGTCAAAAAAATTTCAAATAGGCTTGCAAACTTATTTGGATCTTTTTCTCAGCTAACCCAAATATAAAGGGAGTGAGTAAAGGGATTTATTATTATTTTGTACTTCATCACAAATCCATCAAACAAAAGAAAAAATTGAGGATAATTTAGAGTGAAAGTTAGAGAGTGTGGGTGTTAAAAAGGATATTTGTAGGTAATTTTACTAAAGTTGGGTCATTGAAATATTTATAGTTTTTTGTATTTCACAGGAAAATTATTGCCTCTTTGCAAAACTGAATATTTAAAAATAAGTTAATAAATAGACAAGATAAACTATTTAATTTGACTTATTGTCAGATTAATTCAGTTATTCCATTTTCACAAAGCTTGAAATGTAATAATTTCTAGTCACGTAGAATAATGTAAATCTGTTTGTTGAGACTAAATTTTACCATTTTTATGCCAGTTTGGGAATGGAGTATCATTTCAAATCAGGTATATTTAAATTAGATAACTTTTAAATGGACACAAATATAGGTCACTTCTCTAACATAGATTGGAATACATCAAGCCAAGAACATTTTTACATTTTGAATCCATCATGTAGGGCAAAGCTAAAACTGTGTTTAATGTGCTAAAATATGTCCAAACAAATTTCATTTTTTAAAGAAAACCCAGTTCTTGAAGATGATAAATTTTTGATTAGAAAGAAATAATTTTTGTTTTTTATATGTTCCAGTCTGACAGTGAAGATGTTGCAGCAAACCCTGAGGTAATTGTTAGAAAAAATATCATTAAGAAAATAACTTCATGCAGGCTTGCATATTGTCAAGCAATTATTAACATACAAATGTTGAGGAATATTTTGTCATATTTGGAGAATGTATGCATTGAGATTTCCTCAGACAAAAAAGTAAGAGTTACAATTAACAAGAACAAGAACTAGATTAAATAAACGTTTCAGTTCAGAATTCCCTATAGGTTACCCACATTGATATACTCCTAAGAAAGGCTGGAGGGCATGATGTTTGAATCATTGTGAGAAAAACAACAAAGATGAGGACAATAGTCAGAATAAAAATTGTGTTAATAATGATAACTCCTCATCGCAGAAATTCATACAGAAATTAACAATATATTTTATTTTATTGTCTGAACAAAAGTAAATGGCTTATGGCCATATCTTGAAACATTGGTTCCCATGTGATGAACGAAGTTAAGCAATGTCGAGCTTGATCTGTACCTAGATGGGAATACCAGGTGCTGTAAGTTTGGATGTATAGGTGACATAATAGATAACAACTATGAATAGCTGCGTTCCAATTCCAGTCAAGTTCATCAAATTCACTTATGTGCAAATATCCTTGGGAACGGTATGAATCCACCTCTTCTCCCCCAGCTATGGATTAATTAGTAAAACTTGTATCACTAAATCATTATTATCTTCAAAACAAAAAAATTTCTTACAATCTAAAAAAATATTTTCTGGTTTTAAATAACCTGCAAAAGGTTTTGATTGAATCAATCAAAAGCAAATTGAAAGAAAACAAAAGCAATAAATGAAGGTGTGTATGTAGAGATGTAATTATATTTGATGTATGTGTGAAGTTCCTATGAAAGACTCTGAGAGACATTTGAGAAGAGTTCTTTGTTGCTTTGGCAGAATTATTAGACATGCCTGCACACCGTCAATTAAGTTTCAGTCAAGTTGTATGCAGTCTGTTATTCTGTGTTGTGTCCAATACAGCATGTGGTTTGGTGGGAGACCAAACGCTTCCCCTACCTCACCACTGATAAGCAAAACAAAGTATGGGTAAAAAAGAAAAAAAGAGAGACTTTTGCACTCTTTTGTTTTATTTGACTTTTGCATCTCGCAGTCATTAGCAGAGATTCTTTGGCAGGCAAATAAAATAATCCCACACTAGTCTTGTAAGTTATTGTTAATGAATTATCTCTTTGGTTGTTCATTATATATCTGGTCAAATGGCAAAGTTGGTTTCCTCCAAGTAATATTTAATAGAATTTTGTGTGTGAGGATTTTACAAAATAATCCCCAGAGAATACTTAAGACTGAAAACTCATATATATATATATATATATATATTATTAATGCCTTAGATTTTCAATCCATTTCTGGTGTCGTACACTAGTGACATTCTTGAGTTATTGTCAATAAAGTTCTGTAGAGATGTTTTTCCCCATTAAAATAAATATTGATATTAAACAATAGTCATTATGTTCCAGCAAATGAATAGCAAAACTTTTTATGAATAAAATCCTCTTGGGATTGATTACACATAAGTTGATGACTATGTCTTTTTGCATTTAATATACAGTAAACATTTCTCATTCCCTAAAATAATCTGAAGAAAAAGGCAATTTTTAATTTTGGTCAGCAGACTGTTGCAAATATGCTTAATTGTGGTGAATTGTCTCATAAGAATTTGTAGGAAATTTCTTCCTTGTTTTTTTTTTTCCAATTTGTTTGAGATGTATATAATTGACCATGTTTTTGTCCTAAATTTTGGATGTTTTTGTGAGAATATAATTGAGAATTTACTGCTCTCCAAAGATTACTGACCAAAGTGAGTAATCTTCCAGAGCAAGTCTTTTTCGCATCGAACACCTTCAACCTTTTGAAACGTGCTCAGCCATTGCTGGTATTACCACACAGACTCTGTACCCAAGTGAACAGCCCAGATATTCTTCATTTTCTGTGTTGCATTACAGCTGTTCTAACATTCATAAATATTTACAAATCTGATAACTTATTAAAGTCTTTCTCTCTCATAAACACAACCACTTATTATTCAACTTTGATATTGTTGTAGTTGATTCGTTCCAAATTTGTGTATTTTAAATGCAAATTTTTTAACAGCTGAATACAAAAAATTATTTCAATAAAATTCTTCATTACAAATTTCATAAAGAATTTTTCATGCATTTATTCTTATCATATTCTGAGGTTTTCTGAATATTCTTGATGTATGAGTGAAATGTGGGCAAATATAGACAAAGTCAATCATAAAATAAATATTTATTTGTGGAATTCACTTTTTATACCTGAATATTTTACTCTAGTCTGTACCTGTGATTTTTGCTTATATTTTTGTCCTGTTGCTCTATTAAATATTGAAATAATTCCATTTTTTCTTTAAGAAATTCTTAATATATTCTTAATATTGCATGGATTCTTAATGTCAATAGACCAAGTTTATATAAATCTAAAAACACAAATAATCCTTAGACACTGCCTCCAAAAATAATGTTTTATCAAAGAATATTTTAAAGCAAACTTAAAATATTCATATAAAATTCTATAAATCAGCAAATTATGTATTTTACAATTGGTTTAAAGATAGAACAACATTTAATGCAACAGAAATGTTTCGTTAAAAATTCTTCTGAAAGAAAACCTAACATGATACAAGCTAATTGTCATTCCATGTTTGAGAATAATGCCATTAAAATTGCCTTTTATAAGTTCATAAAAATGTCTTAAATCAAAAATTGCAATAACTTAGAGATATATGGATTCTTGTTGGTTGGAATTCATTTGAGATATGGCACACTGTATCAAAGACATTCAAAGAATTCAAGTACTAATTCCAAACAATCTTAAAGACATTCTCTCTATTATTTGAATTAAAAAGAATTTTGCAATGCCTTTTCTCTCTTTTATAAAAATGAATATCTTTATTATTTGTCTATTTTCATCTTTATCTTCATTTTTATAAATAAAATGATAACAAAAAATTAACAGCAAATGTTAGTAACAAACTTGAAAATCATTTTACCTCAACGTTATTATTATTGTTGTTGTTATTTTTATTGTTGTTGTTATTTTTATTGTTGTTGTTAGTAATGTTGCAAATTATTTTCTCTTGTAGATAGCAACAATCAAAGAACAGGAAAATAAACTAAGAGAAAACTTCAAAACAATTGCTGGAGAAGACATGGAAATTGATGCATATGAATTACAAGATGTTCTTAATACTGTCTTCAAAAAAGGTCAGCATGTCAGAAACTTTCTGTCTTTATTTCATTTTTCCAATAACAAATTTATTGTTTTATTTACTATTCTGAAATCTTTACTTTTTATATCCATAATGTATCAAAAATATTGTTCAATCTTACTCAAACTTTTTTATTATTAGTTTT
>OZ038512.1:17923885-18218885 GCA_964036315.1 Acanthosepion esculentum | reverse complement strand
CACAGTTAACAATTTATATTTTATAATTTCTAAATTTTTCTGGCAATGACTAAATATTTTTAATCTCCTTTACTCCTGATTACTTTAGGATTTCAAGGGACAACCACAGGTTATGTGAATTAAACTACAAATTATAAATACAAGATGTGGTTGTTTTTGAAACAAAGTAAAACAAATTTCTATAAAAAAAAAAAACCCATATCTTCTATTTATAATTTTTATTTTTGTTGAAGTCAAGTTTAGTTCACATAACCTGTGGTTGTTCCTTGAAATCCTAAAGTAATCAGTTTTTTTCAGAACAGTTTATAACTTATTTTTTAACACCATAAATATTTAAAGGGCAACTAACAGCTAAACAATTTTAATTACTGCAATGACTGATGTAGTTGAAGATTTTATTTTGTTTCTAATATGAGGAAAACATATGTTATTGCATTTATTTTGTCAGTAGTTGTAAATCAAAATAGAGAGATTCAGTTGATGAGCAAACAACTCCACAATTATCAACACACCTACACAAGCTAACACAGCATCTTCAATAACATCATCCTTGACTACATTATTAATTTTACCTCCATCAGCCTCTGTCATCATATTTCCTTATAATATAACCATTCCTTTCAAATTAATCATCCCTCACACTACTGCCTTCTCCTCCTCCTGCTTCCTCTTTTTTTTTATTTTACTCTTCTCCTCTTCCTTATTTCTACCCACTAATATTACTTCTAATTCCTCTTTCCTTCTCTTTTGATGTTTATAGTTTTCATTTTTTCTTTTTTATCCTTTCCTCTCCTTCTCAATTATTGCTCATCCAAATCTGTTTACTTTTTCCCTATTATTATTATTATTATTATTATTCATTTTTGCAAGAAGCTAACTGCTGGTTTAATTTTCATATAAAGGAAACATTCACCTCATGTTCACACAGATACTTCAATCAATATTTTTTACTATTTCCATCTCCCTTTCTCTCTCTAACACACACACACACACACACACACACACATACACTTGTACAGATAAAAACAAAGTGTTGCTCACAAAGTAATTAACAAAACTCTTGTATTCCTTTTGTTTTGTCACATCAAACAAATACAACCACCTACCCCATACACACATCCATTACCTGCGTACTTACTAACCCTATACACCCACTCACTACTGATATTTCTACCTATTAAATGACCCACATATCAGGATATTTGTTTTTACATATTCTCCCTCTTAGCAAATCTAGTATTTCTTCCATGAAATAATTCTCAAGTTCCTCTGTTGATTAATAAAATACTGGTGCTACTATAGTGTGAGGTCTACCTCAATATGTGCCCCTCCTCTCACATGGCCATTAGGTCAGGTGAGGTCTAACATGGATATTTATATCTGTCTCATATTTACTAAACATCACACTATCTTGAGGTAGACCTAACGATATAGTAGCACCAAAATACTTTCCAAATGTAAAGCCTAATTCACATTGCATAAATTGCAAACAAATTTTTGTAAAGCTCATTTACAACTGAAAGTTTCTTTTTTTACTTCACTCAAGTATTTTTGTTCTTTGATTTTAAAACATCAAAAAGTATTTCTGCATTGCCAAAAATTATTGGAAATTATTTTGCTATAAATAATATATATATAAATGTAAAAATTGATAAAATTTCATACCAGATTACTATTTTTGTGCAGCCATTTTCTACATGAAGACTTTCTTTCTTGTTCCAACTTCTTTTATTTTAAAAATAAATGGCTGGTTAGACACTGAATAGAATTCATTCACTCATTTTCAGTACTCTAATAAGAACTCATTGTCTTTGATGATGTTTCTAATTCATTCAGTCTATACTTATGGATACCATAAGTATAGACTGAATGAATTAGATTCAGGGAAGGATAAGAAGTTTACTTATTCTTTCCTCACTTTATGCAATATGTAAGTAAATATGCTGCTGCTTACATCAATGTGCAAAATTTGCAGTTTTAAAATAGTATCATCCCCTACCATAATGTAAGGCACAGATGATGACTTTCTTCATCACTGACCACACCTAGAATGTAGACTTGCACTAAATCTGACTCAATCTAACTTATGTTACAAATGGTAACAATATCAAAGAGTTGAAAATTTATATTAGGAATGAAAATTGGGAAATAGCCATTGATTAATTACCTGAATTGAAAAATGTAATTGAATAAACTAAATAATAACTGTTAATTTGATTTATATTTTTAATTGTTCTGATTAATTGGTACTCTTGTCCATCAATATGAAAATTAAGTTTTACTTTAAGTTTTGTACTGAAAATCTGAACTGTAAAATGTCTATGATTTTGATAAAGAAAAAGGATGAAAGAAGAAAAAAGTTTGTGAAAATTGAAAATGAAGATAACAGTTCATATCTACATAAACAAAGGAAAGATTGAATAAAACTATTTGCATAAAGACATTGCTATTTATAGAATTTGTATTATAATCATTTGCAAATAAGGGGAGAATCTACTAATCTCTAATTTGCACAAGTATCATGTTAAAAGATTTTTGAACATACATTTTTACAATTTAGAAAAAGTGTTTTTGCAATAAATTATAGAAATGTACATGGTGAAAGAAGATAAAAAAATGAAAAAGTTGAGAATTTCTTTGTAAAAATGGAACCCATAAAGATAATAATATATTTGTTTTATGAAAATGAATATTTCTGTGTGTAAAGCTTTCTTAACAAAATAATGGTTCCTTTATTTCATGGGTTATTTTATGCAGCAATGCAGTAATCGGTCATTTTTTTACATCTTACAGTGCTAAAATAATTTTCTTTTCTGCATTTTTTAACAAACAGCCATCATTATTTTAGGAGAGGACAAACACAAAAAGAGCTCAGAATGTTATTATTAAGTTACAAATCAGACTGAATTTTGATTTATTCCTAAAATTAGAATATTTTAACAGCATTGCCCTAATAAAATCTCACTATAATATGCAGTCTACAAATATAAAATCTAGAAACAGAAATTTTCTTCTTATTATTATTGTTATCATCTCTTTCTTTTCCTTTGTTGTTTTGTATGACCTTCTCTCAATTTTCAACCAAAGACATCAAGCTTTTACACCTGAAGGGCTAACATATAAGTTGCCATGTATTTTTTATGGGAAAAAATCTTTAAAATTTGTGACAAACTTTTAAAATTAAGAGTTCAATTTATTTTTCATAAAATATGTAAGTTTCAAGAGAGCACTGAAAGTCAAAACCAGTTTTTAAACCAGTTTTAACATTCATTCCTTGGTTACTTACTGTAGTAAGTAAGCAAAAGTCTTGGTTACTTACTGTAGTAAGTAAGCAAAAGTCCCACCATAGCAGTCTTCAATGAAAGTTGGAGTTGAATTAATCCACAGCCTCTTTCTTTTCTGCGGTGGTACAAACAGTTCACAGCTGCCTATGGATGATGCAGTGTCAGTAGCTTGCAAATTTTAACATCAATTTTGTTAATTTCCTTGATTGATGGGTCAATAATAGTGAACCGATTTGTAACTATAAATGTGGCTAGTGTGTTTATGGGCTTGTATTTTGTTTCTGGAATACAATTCAATTTTTAAAATGGTTTTTACTCACCAATAACATTTTTTCTATAATTTTTCTCATATTCTTATTATTCTACTGCTGTTGCATCCCTTCAAGACGTTGGCAATCATAGCTCTCCACAATTTCCTGTCCTTTGTAACTCTTAATAAATTTCATCTTTTTGTTATTTCTCCTAAACCTTGTTATGCTATCCATTTACTCAAGCTTGCTGGGTAGGTTATGCATTGTTTTATCTGTCCCTCTTGCTTTCAATCTATCCTGTGAGTATCAAATTTTCCAAGACCTCTTTCTTCATTATGTACCTTAAAAATTGAAACTGTCTTTTTCTGATGTTAAGTATACGTGTCTTTTTTGTTTCAATTTTCTCTAAAACTTCTTGTTGCACTTTCCATTCTCTGTTAAAACACTTCCCAGTTATCTAAATTGTTTTAGTTACTTGATTTTAGTATCTCCAATTTGTAATTTGTATCTTTTTGCTAACAACCATGCATTCTCTCTTTCTTTTCACTTTCCTTCACTACCTTCTGTAGGAGTTTTTTTAGTTCCCTTTCTATGTCTGTTGTCAACACTGTCATCTGCATATCTCTTAAGATTGTGGCCACTGATAACGAATTCTGTTAGGACTTATAATTTTCTCAGAATCACCTCATTATACAATGAGTTGGATAAATCCAGTGAGAAGAGACATCCTTGTCTTAAACCAATTTCTACGTTTGTATATTTACTGAACTCTTTTTCTGTCCGTATGCAGGTGTTTTGCTGCTAGTATAAGTTCTTGATTATTCTAATATCCTTCCCAAATATATCATGGATACCTAACAATGAGTGCTTAATTTCACTCCCTTCACAAATACATAAATATTTGTAACTACCCTCTGGTTTCAATTCTTTTATTATGATATTCTTATCCAGTACAATGTCATGATTTCTTAATAGATTTCCCTTGATAAATATCACCTTGGTGAGTTCAAATATCATTCTGATGTCATCACTAAACTGTTCCACAGTTTGGAGAAGCCACTCAGTTGTTGATCCTTTTTAACAAACAGTTTTAAATCATCCATATGAAAAAATGATTAATGGTCTTGTCGTAAGCTTTGTATCCACAACTTGTTTCATTCACATTGTTTACACTGGGGAATTACTGCCAAACAGAACAAGAGTTGATATAATGAGTCCCCTTGGACAATCAATATAGTCATTTCCAGCATTAATTATCATCATTATATTTTTATTTTCTGAAATTTCCTACCAGTTATAACTGGTAGCTTACACTGGAGATTAAGTGAAAGTAAGTTTCCCCGATTTTCCAGCACCCTCCTTAGTACACTAGTTGAGTCTAAATGGATGTAATTCTTGCTCAGATTTTCAGTTCTTTTAAACTTGATTGGAAATTCAATTTGAATTTCCAAATCCAAGAGATGTATTTTATTTGATTTTCTTCATCAATCATTTGCCACTGTTCCCTGCAGATAACCCTAACCCAATCCACTAAACCAACCAGTTGCATTCACTTATATGACCGACAATCTCATCTCTATCTCTGCATAATCAACATTATTTTAATGCATCTTGTCTATTAATAAGATATCAGTTTCTCTCTTCAAATATCCTCTTCACAACCATGTCCTTGTTATCTCATCAGGATGCATTTCTTGTGCCTTAAATTGCCTGTAGTGTTCTTCCCACTTCTTCTTTCAGAGTTTTTTATTCTTTATTTGTCTTGTCAGTTCTGATGGCATTTCTAGTTATTGTAATTGTGCTTTTCTTATTCTGCCTTACATTGTATTTGAGTCTCTTAATAAAATCTTTGATGTCGTCAAATTCTCTTCTTCCCTTCATATGACCATTAACATCATCTATTGGATGCAAAGATTACAGTTCTTTCTTTGATTATTGTGATTATAGTGGTATCATCATTGTCATAATGAAAAATTTCTCTAGGAATTCCTCTCATCTATTCAATTCTATTTTCAATGCATTTATCATGAATTTTACTAAATGTTTTAATATTTTTAATATATTTAAGCATTTTCATATCTATTTTATCATAGATATGTCTCTTTTAGAGTCTATGCCAAGAAATTGATTACAACTAATACGAAATACTGTTTGTATTCATCTGTGTGTATGAATGAGAAGAGAAAGATCAAAAGAAAGAGAGAGATTTTAAAATTCCCTAGTTTTGAAATGTTTGAATTGCACATTTATATTCTTCCATTTGACAAGGTGAAGAATTAGAAAGATTTTACAAGAATGAGCAGTTAAATCACAAGGCAATTTTTCATTACTATCACACATTCTCATCCTTCAATATTATCACACATTTTAATATTATCACATATTTCAGTATTGTCATACATTCTCATACTTTAAAGTAAAAAATCTAGCAACTCTTTCATATTGGATCTCATGTGTTTTTTTTTCTCTCATTTCCAGGTATGAATTCAAAAACTTTTAATTTACCTAATATTTATTACTTTCCTTTTCTCTACTGTTCTTTGGACAATTTCATAAATTGTCTTCTCTTCCTTAAGTGGCAAGTAGAAATACTTCTTTTGCAAGATGTTACATATCTAGTTTTAAAATAATGTTGTTAGCATTATTATACAAAATAATAACCAAATTATGATGCTACCTTAAATGTCATTTAATTTATTCACTCTTCATATACTTCTTAAATGACAAAGAAATAATTTTCTTTTTTTCAATAATAAAGAAAAGAGTTTCAGACTTGGACAAAAAGTAATCCTTGATCAATTGATCATAACAGAAAAATTTGAATCAACTTCATTAGGGGTAAATTTCTTATTTGGATGACAGTCAAATTATTAAATGGTTTCTTTCTTATTATTATAAATGTTATTTTTAGTTATATGATTCAATCATAATGATCATTTGAAAATGTTCTTGTTTATAGAAAAATCTACTTTATGATAAACTCACTTTATTTGAAATGGGAAGGATCTACAAAATTCCTCTCATAGTTGTTTTTTTGTCTCTTATTACACAAGGCATATATACATTTTTAATTTGACAAAATTTCAAGGCAAACATTAGTGACTTTATTTAAAATTGTACCGCTGAAAACATGCATTAACTAAGAAAAAAGCTGCCATTTTGTTATTTCAAATACAGATTAGGAGAAACATTTCCCAGCAACTGAATTTCAACTAAAAGAGATTTTTCCCCCAATTTCAATAAAACATTCAGCTTCCAATATTCAATAGAAAATAAACAGAAACAACACTTGTTTCTTGGCATCCAATGCTGCAAATATCTAATCACTGATGAAAAGAAAAACATTTTGATCCCCTTGCATAACTAAAGTCTTGCCATTTTCTCTTGAATAATATGTTTATTTGAAATTTTTTTCATTAATCTTTTTCATAATAACTTTCTTATTCAATTTAGTTATTTTATTATCTGGTTGTTATGCCATTTTATTAATAAAGTAACGAGATGAGTTGTTCACAAGATTCAAGGATTTGATTACCTCAACATCTTTTTGTCATGTTTTTGTTTTGACTTTAAGTCTTATGTTTTTGATTAACTGAAAAAATAACTTTCTTTCAATTTACATTTTAAATTTACTCTAAATGGATATAAAATGTAATTTATAAATATTTAAATATAAATTATTATGTTGTTTGCAAAAATTACAAGAGTTGGAATGAATTACTGCTGAAAAATATTTTCTTTTTATTACTCTGATAACTTTGAATTTTGATTTATAAAATATATTTTCATATCACATTACCTGCCCTCCACTACATCAATTTTTATTTGAATTCCTACCAAATTTTTTGTTTGTATCTCAAATTAACTGCAACAGTAGTTAAAGCACATTGAAAATTTACATATCACTACAGATACATAAAAAAATCAACTTAAACACAACTTTACATACAAAACTTTAGCTGTGAAAATGTAATTTATAGTCTTAAATTTTATTTACTATACTAATTGTGACTATGACACATTACTATACTAACTGTGACTATGATGAATTAACAATGTCAAGTAAGAAGATCATCAAATGATATCAACAATTATCCAGAACTTAGTATTTATTGCATAACAATCACTACTTATACCAGAGTCAGATTAGTCCAGAAGCCCAACAACTAAATAGCAATATAAAACTTTATTACTTTTCTCTTATTATGGGCTACAAAGTTCTTTGAAAAATATATTTAAATTTTTTAGATAAAAACAATCAAATCTAACACGAATAAAATCCTTGAATCTTCTGTTATTTTTTATGTTTGCTATTTTATTTTGTAATCATCAATTTTTCCATTTTCTTTTAATTTATTTTCAGTATAAATTTTCCAGTGGCTTCTGAACCCTTTCAGCTTTCATAAACCATTATTATAGAATTCTGTGTGATTTCATTTCATTGGTGGCTGTTGTATCAGCTTGCTCAAAACAACTAAAGAAACACAATGGATATCTATAAACACAATCTTACTAAAGCACAAACAATTCTTTGATAATCGTTTATGAAAGCCAAAAGTACTGAAAGGGCATTGGACAATTTATATATAAACTCTGCCTGAAACCCAGGACACGAGTACAAGAAAAAAATAAATAAAAATCTCTTAAACAAAGAACTTTTGTTCCTTAACCAAACATGCATGATATATATGTATTGTTTACATGGGTATCAATCCTTCTTTTATACATGTTTTGTTGAATGTGACAGACAAGGAAAAAGGTGAGAAGGAATTTTGGGGATAAAATCAACAGTGAAAAAGAACATTCAAAATTATTGTTGATTGTGAATCCAGATTAAATATCATCAAAAGGAGAAAAAAAGCATTTAGTTTTATTTATATTAATAATTTTATCTGGAGATGTTTTATAAGAAACAAAATTGTAAAACTTTTTAAAGACTAGTAATAAACATATTCTTAATATATAAAAATTACATGCAATACAGTTAAACTTTTCAATTCACTCATACATTTTATTAAAGTAAATATGTTTGATTTGTTATCAACACAATTACATTAACTGTAAAATAGCAGAAAGATACAAATGTTAGTATTTGCTGTTGTTTGAAAATGACAATAAGCATTCATTTGTCAAGGTTCTTCAAAATTATTAAATAGATTCAATCATGTACTGACCTCAAGATATTAAAACTGCAACTGAAAATTCACATTATTTGAGTATATTTAACAAATTGAAGAACCTGTTGAAGTTTGTTTTAAAAAAGTTTATTTTTTAAAATTTCCTTGATTTTTAATTGAATTTAATTTCATTGATTTGTTTTTAGATTTAAATTTTAGATAATGAAATTAGATAATGTAATTTTGTTAAAAAATTACAATTTACTCAAGTTTATTTTTTGTTTTACACTATAAAATTAGTTTTTTATAGAATGCTTTTAAGATGTTTTCTTTCATCAGTGTCACTTGATTAAAAATGACTTTGTGTCGGTTTTTTTAGTTTTGTTAATAAGTGAGCACAATAAATTACTTAATTTGAATTTATTTACAAAGAAAAAACTAAAAATAAACAAAAGAAATAAATTTCTATTAATTCTATGAAACTTTATTCTATTCTAATTAGTTTGTACCAGCTGAAAATAATCAAATTAAATTGTAGTAGCTAAAGTCGTTTTTCCAAAGGAAGCAAGTGTCTGATTTCAGATCTATTTTTAAATAAATATTTATTCTATAAGAGATTTTAAATAAATATAAAAATATTTTCTTTTTATCAAATATATTTTGAAATTCATCTTTAAGTTTAATAAATGTGGAATATTCCCATACAACAGTTTTTATTATTATTAAAATAAAAGAAATCAAAACTATTTGGATCCATCACTGGAATAACTGAACACTGACTAAATGGTACAAAATTTGAAAAAGGAAAATTCAATAAAAATTTTTATCTATGAAACTTTTTATATAAGTCATAAAACTAACTTATAATAAACTTTATGAAAAACACAATAATTCAAGGTACACACGTGTGCAGATCCCTATCATGTGGCTAGATACATTATTAATCAAAATAAATAAGAGACAAAAGGAAAACTTTAATTTACCAATGTGTTTCATTCCTTGAGAAACTTTATCAAACGAAATGTGTGATAAATTTTTTCAAAGGATGAAATGTGTTGGTAAAGTTTTTCTTTTTTCTTTTATTTATTTTATCTTTACAGATATATTTTATTTATATCTCGATTTTTACACATTAATCAAGCTCTCATTTTTTTTTAAATGTTTTGGAGGATGACAGTTCTTTTGAGGTTTTCATATCAATCTATTAAAATAATGAACCTCATTTCTAGATGGAAAATACTATTATAATTAATGTTATTTTATCAAATTTATACATGGATTATATTTATGATTCTACCAAGCTTGTAAACTATATTATTCTTCCATGTTACAATCATGATTACAATTGCTGTTTCCTACATGTGAAAGAGAAAGCTTCTTTTGTAACAAAGAGATATGATCTGTAAGGATTTTAAATGAACTTGTAACTGAAATTTCTACATTTCTTTCAGAATTTGACTTTGAAGGATTTGGCATTGAACCCTGCCGAAGTATGGTAGCACTGCATGATGTATCCTTTGCTTTCCAAATTGAAAACAGAAGTGTATCAGATCCAGGACTTTGAAACAAGACATTGATTTATAGATCCTTGACAAAATCTTACTAATATATCTAATAATTTTGGAATACTTAATATGGTTTTTGAAAGAAATCTATGCAAAAAGCTATAACAAATTTAATTTTCATTATGAAAAATGAACAGGGCCTGATTTTTTAATGGAATTTCAAGGCAAGGCAAACTATAAAACATTTAATTTACATTATGAAAAGTGTATTTCAACTTTGTTTTCATTTATAGTATCTTTAAGTAGCAGTATTTTTAAAACATTACAAGTCTTATGGTTTAGTCACTTGGGCTTCAACACATTCTTAATTTATAATAAGTGTATACATTTCATATGAAATGCATTCTAATATTTGTTTTCATTTATTATAGCATTTTAAGTTAAATATATTGATATTTAAGATTCTTACAACTGCATATGAACCACTAAAACTGAATTTTTATAAACATTTAAACTTTCAAAACGTTATTTTATTTTTATTAAAACATTTTGCTATTATATTTCTAAATATGAATATTATATAAAAAATGTTTTTCGGTTTATTTGTAGCATTATTTACTTTATAATTATCAATGAAAGTTCATAAACTTTTTCCACAAGAATTACAGCTTGATTCCATAGAAAATGAATTGTACATCTGAATTTTCATTGATTATATTTTCTCAAGTTTAAGCATATTACAGCTTATTGAAAAGCATTATTATTTAGTATTTCTCTCATCTTAATTCTCAGTTGGTTTTTATTACAACTACTCAGGTCATCAGTATACAGCTATTAGTAAAGAGCACAGATTGGAATTAAAGAATAAACTCTCAACAAAAATTGAACTTGCATATCTTTTGTCACAGAAAAAAGCCAGTTTTCTGTAAGTATTGCATTATTGCTTGAGCAACAAGAGCTTTTATGGTTGGCAGAAGATCACAATCAACTTAATCTGAGATGATTACTTATTTTTCTATAAGGGTTGATTTACTGTTTCTGCTGCAAATCTTTTATGGTTGAGAGAAGAACAAATCTAATATTGCTTGAAATTTACTCAATATTTGATTCATTATGAATCAATTTTGATCCACAGGATTTAAGAGGATTCTTAAAAGTAGAATTTTATAACAATAGACTGATATTCTTTATAAATTTTTGCATTAAAATCAAAATACCCTCTTCAAACCACTGGATTATATCAGCCAGTGGATCAAATTGTTATTTAGGAAAATATAATTCTGTTTAAATTTTCAGTTTTTGTAAAACTGAATAATTAAGAATTATCACTTGTGAACTGTTTTAGAATTCCATATTAGAAATAATAGTGTCAATAAAAATGTTATCAAGTTTGTTTTTTTGCAATGTAATTTAAAAACCAACATTATTTCCTTATGTATATAATGTAAAAGTTTCCATTCCAAACAACAAATAATAATTTCAGAGTTTCTTAGATATTCAATACAGGTGCCTTTCAGCTGGTGGATTTGGCCGAGATATTGTCATGGAAGAATCATTTTGGCTAAAATTAGAAAAAGTCTAACAAAAATGATGGAGCTAAGAGATAGCTGCAGAATGTTGGTGAGGAGCATCTGTGTTTGTTAGGAACCAACCAGTTAGAATTAGAGTAGAATCATAATGAGTATGCCATAAGTTGAATTACAAGAAAATTCTGTTGAAAGGTATCAACTGCTTGGTTTATTGCTTGTAATCAGTGGTAAATGCAGTTTTGTTGGATTTACTGTAATGCTTTTAAAGCAGCTTCTATTTGTAATTGCATAATCTAATATAAAAAAATGAAGACTTACTCAACTATATATTTCTAAAGAATTAATGGATTTATTATCTGACATTTTATATTACTTCAGACGTTATTTTTAGTGGATGGCCATATTTGAAATAGATGCTCGGTTTTTATTTTTTATTTTTAAATAGTGTATATTACAACTGTCAATTTGCCCTCTCATGAAATCTTAATAATTTTCTTTCTCAAGTGCACAGTCAATAGTTGTAATACACACTGTTTAAAATAAAAAATAAAAATGGCATCTATTTCAGATATGGGCCTCCATTAAAAATAATGTTTGAAGTAATATATATATATATATATATATATATATATATATATGCACTCATATATCTTAAAGAGAAAAGTGTAGCAGCAAATATTTTTGGTTATAATGTGGATTTTTTTAAAAATATATATTATACTTTATTTTCCATATGTTTTGCTACACATGGTTTTGGGTCTTGTGACCTTCATCAAGCAAAGAATGGTTATTTCCACTTTTTATTTAAAGGAGTTAATTTTTTCCTTATGTTTTCTTACATTTAACCATTGTCTTTTGTGCGTGGTAGTAATCCAACTTCTTGGACTGGTGGATAAAATGTTCCTCTGCTTAAGGGAAATAAAATAATTAGGTTTGGTCAGAGAAGTGGGGGCCCCCCCCCCTTCTCTGACCAAATATATATAGAGAGAGAGAGAGAGAAAGATAGATAATAATCTTTATGTATATGCCATACACGCATATATATATGTGTGTGTATATATATAAGATATATTGAATTTAAGGTTATATATATATATATATATATATATATATATATATATAATGTATTTCGTAATTATGAAGATGAATTAGATATATTGAATTTAAGGTTATATATATATATATATATAATTATGTATATTATATTTTAATTTTTCACTCCTTTTTTATATATGTGATGATTGTTTTTATTTGACAAAAATTAGATGATGAGGATATAAATTTTGATTTGCTTCCAATGTATTTCATTAGCTGTCATTTGTATTTCCCTCTCCCGCCCCTGTTCACCGTACTCTGGTACTTTGCTTCCCCACCCATCTCTTCAAAAAAAGAACTCCACAGATAAATTTTTCTAGGTCAAGCAGTTTAGACTTATTATTCTTATGATTTATTTTAAAAGTTTTTTAACATATTGTCTGGATGAATTTAAACCATTTTGTAATTTCAGCCTAATGAGGCAGATATTAAAAACTTAACTGCTGAAATAAATTTATTACCAGATTTTTTGTAATGTGCTCAGTTTTTTCCTTTGACGTATATGTTTAATATATTTTCTGTTTATATGCTATTTTTATAGATATAATTTATATACATATATATATATATATATATATATATATATGTATATATATACACATATATATACATATTTATATATCTATACATATACATATATAAAATACATATATATATACACATATATATATACATGTAGATATATACATATATATGCATATATATATATATACATATATGTGTGTGTGTCTCTCTCTCTCTCTCTCTCTATATATATATATATATATATATATATATATATATATATATATATATACTTATATGCATATATATATAGAGAGTGAGAGAGAAAGAGAAAGTGAGAATGGAGTTTGGAAACAAAAAACAAATTTTCTATACTTTTCCTTGATTGATTGCTTAGGGAGACATGTCTGGAAAACTGGGCTTTGATGAATTCCAGACTCTTTGGAAAGATCTTTATCGTTGGAAGGCAAGTACATTATTAATTAATTATATTAATTCTTTCTCTACTGCCCAATCTACAACCTAAGTTTCCTGTGTGCAACACAAGAAAAAAAATGTGAAGATTAAAAAAGATAAAAACCTTTAATTTCCCATTTTCTAACAACTGATAACGAAACATAAACCTTGATTATTTTCATTTAACTGCAATGTTATGTATTGTTGCACAGTTTCAAAGTATTCCTAAATTCACAGTTTTAAAATATTCCTAATTATATTAGAAATTTATCTTTCAAAGATAATTGTCATTAGTTTGAGAGAAAATTTATCTGTGGTTAAGAATAACAAAGATTCACATAGTTTTTGTGTCAGTAATTCATGCAACATTCCTTGTCACACATCATGTATTAGTTATTGTTGTAGAAAACTGAGAAACTCTAAGTCAATCTTTTTAATCTCCTTCTGATCAATGTTAATAATAAAAGTTGAATATCATTTATATGACATGATATTTACATGATAGTGCAGAATTCATTCTCTATTTGGATTCTGTAAAACTTGAAATTTTACCTAAGTAATACAAACTTGTGTCCTCTTTAAAAATTATGTGTCATGCAATTGTCAAATCTTTTTTTATCTACATGTGTTAGTTTAACATTATATGTACATATATGAAATGACCTTGTGGTTATCAACAAAGAAGTTATGTTTATTTCTCTTTAATAATACAACTTTGATCAAAATTAACATTATTAGCAAAAAATGCAGTTTGAAACAACCTTTCATTTAATATAAGAAATTAAGGAAGCAATACTGCTTTTAATTTTAAATAGTATTTGAACAATTATTACCATACTTTTTGTTTACAAATGATTACAAAACACTGACCATAATTTCCTATATATAATACTTATATACTTTTATATATATACTTTTTCTTCTCTAGAGTTTAGAATATATTTTTGAATGTATATAGGATAAGACATTATTATCTTCATTGAAGATAAACCCTTAACCTACAGATATATTAATGATATTTTCTGTTTGCGATCTTTTCTCCATAAAATATTCCAAAGGTTAATTTTTCCATATAACAGACAGATACAACTACATAGATATCTTTGGACTGAAAATGACAATTGTTAAAATAAATTATCATATGTAAAAGTAATTTCAAAAGTCAATTGTTTGAACAAAAGCTGACATATTTCTCTTCTCACTGCCAAAATCTATTCTTAAAAATCAAGTTGTAATAAAATATTTCTACTTTTATTTTATCCTTCAGTTATTTCAAATATTTATATTCTCCCACAGACAACTTTCAAAAAGTTTGATGTTGATAAAAGCGGGAACCTAAATTCATATGAACTGCGTTCAGCACTCAACCATTCTGGTGAGTATAGGGCTTCAAAATTGAAATATAAGTGTTAATGTGTCAGAAAATGTTTTATTAGATCAAATCACAAGTTATATTACTTTTCTCATAAATTGGAAATGAATTTGCGTAGAAATATATGCTGGTATATAATTACTTATAGCTATGGATATACAGAAAATTTATACTATTCTATTTGTTTTTGTTTTTTGTATACTAAAACTACATGTTTTTGGGCTCTACTGTGTTCTTGGTAGAACTAAATGTTAGCATTGATTAATAAAATAAAGATGAATAATGGGCCTGCAAATGAGAAACGCAAAGAATGTTTACTTGATAATATCTTCATAAATATAAAAAAGGAAAATAGTGACTAGGATTAATGTAAGACTTTAAAATTTAAATTTAAGACTTCATTGTTACATTTTTCTATAATAATGTGTAAGACTATATATAATAGCAATACCCCACCACACACACAGAAAGTGAAGTAGACACAAACAAATAAAGTTTTAGTATCAATTAATGTGCTACTATTTCTTCTCCAAAAATTTAGAATATTTTTTGTAAGTTACCCATTCTACTTTCTATTAAAGATGAAAAATATTTTTATTAAATTTGAACAACAATATTTCAACTGATAAATTTTCAGATTTTTACAAACATAAATGTATTCAATTTTGACAACTTTATTACAAGGCCACCTTTATAAAGCACTCAATGAGGCACTAACTCTAAAAAACTAATTTCACAAGAACAAATATTAAAATAGTGATTAAACAATATTTTTAAAAATGCACTAAATATTTTATGTATTCTATAAAATATGCATTATTTTGTAATTCATTAGTTAATGAGTCTACTTTTTAGGTTCTTAAAACTGAACCAGAGAATGCAATGCATTTTGTTATCATTTGTTTATTTTCTCAAACAGGTTTTAAACTCAGCAATAATACGTTCCAGGCTTTGGTGATGCGGTACAGCAACAAAGCTGGACAAATTACTTTTGCAGATTTTGTTATGTGTACCATCCGATTGAAATCCATGTTAGGTAAGTGAATTGACATCTTTTGATTGAAGTTTGTTTTTTCTTTAAAGGTAAGTTAGAAATTTTAATATCAATTGTAATTTTCTAACTAAATAACGTAGAAAGGCTATGAATAAAATGAATAAGATATTCATTATTATTAATAAATTATACAAAAAATACTTAACATCTTCTTTCTACTTTCTATTTAAATTGTTTGTTTGTTTGTTTTTAATTATTATACTGCAGCTATTTATTTAAAGTAAATACCAAGTGTATAAAAATTTCTTAATTTTAAACTTTTAAAAATTTTGCTAAATATCTGTTTTCTTTTTAACCATTTTGTGGGCATGTGTGTGGGCGTGTGTGTGTGTGGGCGTGTGTGTGTGTGTGTTTAATCCTCTAACAGTTAATCCTTTCCTAATCCTTTTTAAACGAAAACCTTTTCTCTTTAGCTTCCTTTAAAAGTCACGAGAGCAACAATTGTGGTATTTCTGGTTTTCATTTGGATGATGTAAGTCACAAATGGATTTTGTTTTACTTAAGATTTTTCTTTCATTGAATAATTTTTCTTGCCATTGTTATTTTTTTAAACAAATAAATCACTGATTATCTTCAAATGTCATATTTGTTTCCCATTAAACAATAATGCTTCAACATAATGTCTTTTGACTTCTCCAGTTTTCTTGATTTTATTTCCAAAATATTATCTACTAAGGCAATAAATCCACTAAGATGCAAGGAGTTATTGAATGTTAGAGACTATGATGAAAAACTACTATTAAGGAGAGAGAACAATAAAAGAACAAGAATTAAGAAGGCAGAATTGACATTTCATTTAAATTTTTGAAGTTCAAAATTGGCTGGAAAGCAAGAAACTGAAAGAGAATTCTGCAAGTGAGAAGTGTGAGGAAAGAAACTGTTAGAATGGCATGTTAGCATTACAGTTACACATCTAGCAGCCATTTAGACTGTAAAATGATGAGACCTAGCTGCCAATATAGTACTGCACTTAAATTCATAAAGTCTAGGTACCATAGGGGAAAGTTCATCAGAATAATTACCAAGAAAATATTTATAGAAAAGGCCCAGGGAAGTGACGTTACAGTAGTGAGAAAGTGACTAAAGCCAATGTCAAAATATATAGCAGAAGAACCAGACCATATGGGGCAGTAATATTTAAAGCATGGATGAATGGTAGACTTATAAATTTGTAAGATAGATTCTAGTGAGAAAAATTGTCTAGCATATAATCTTTCCACTTCATGTCAGCAGAGAATGTTTGCCCAAGAAGATACAATGAGTCCCTCTCCTGGAGATTAGCATCAGTCAAAAAGAGTTCTCTCAGATAGAACTGCTCGTATACAGCAGTTTCGTTTTAGAGGCATTAAAATTAACAAGCCATTCCTTGCCCTAGTTAACAACGGATTGTAAATTATTTTTGAGATCAGTTACCAATTTGACCATATCAAAACTTATCAGAATTGTGTCATCAGCATAAATACTAAGTTGAGAACTGATGACATCAGGAAGTTTGTTGATGAAAATTAAGAGGTCGAAGGTAGAGCCCTGCAGGTGGGGACACCTTGAATTAATGCAAAAAGATCTAGAAGAGTGGCTGTTCAAGACAACTTCCATTTCATGATTTGATAAGAAAGATTGAGTCACTTCAAAAATTTGTTCAGAAATAATATAACCTTTCAATTTGTGAAGACTGGCATGCCCCTGTCAAATTCAAATGCCTTTGAGATATCCAAAGCAACAGCCCAAGCTCCACCATTGTTATTTAAAGTTTGATAGACTCTTTCAGCAATCATTGTTAATGTATCAATGGTTGACTTAGAGAAGCAAAAGTCCTATTGCTTAGCCTCTTTGGGGACACAAACTGATTGGAAAATTGGAACTGAGAGTCATGTATTTCTTCACAGTTCCAATTTGTTCAAAACTTTTATACTGCCTCTGTTTGTCTTGGTTTGTTTGATATTTAGCAAACATATGAAATATTTTTGGATTTTTGGATATTCTGGTAGTCTAACAAATATCAGCATACAAAGTAGAACTGGTAAGCCAAGTTCAAATTCTGGGATAGTCTGCTGCATTTACTTTCAGACTAGATGGATTCATGCCTTTCCCAAGGAAAGGCATGAATCCATTTCTTCCTCCCACTAGCTATGAATTCTCTAGCCTTGGATGCACAACTATGAATTCAAAACCAGCCTGAACTGGGATGGACTTCATAAAGCTGCCTTGCTTTAGACACAACTAGTACTGTTATAGCTGCAGTACATGTGGTGCACTTATGACCTAATGGGTTCTGGGAATTGAGAACATGATTAAAGATTTTAATGTTATATAAGTTATGTTTGTTTGTTAGTTTTCCAACATCACTTGGTGATGACAAACCCTTTAGAAACAATATGAATTTCAAGCCTCTCAGCTTCTCTATCATTATGTGATATCCATGAACATTATTAATATTTCTGATAATTTACATTTATTATGATATAAAAATATAATTATTTCATATCAATTCATATTTTTTATGCATAAAATATAATAAAAACTATGAAGAGAATTTACTCAGATTCAAATGATTTCAATATTAATATTAATTAGTTCTGTATTTGATATAAATTGTATCAAATATGCATTGCAAAAAAGAAAGTTTGTATATTTTCCATAAATAACTAGAAAAGGAAAGAAATTTTTGTAATAATAAACCATTATTTAGCATAGACATAATAGTAAAACTCCATTTGTAGTTACTCATATAAAACCATTATTTAGCACGGACATAATAGTAAAACACCATTTGTAGTTCCTCATATAAAACCATTATTTAGCATGGACATAATAGTAAAACACCATTTGTAGTTCCTTATATAAAACCATTATTTAACATAGACATAATAGTAAAACACCATTTGTAGTTCCTCATATAAAACCATTATTTAGAATAGCCATAATAATAAAACTCCATTTATAGTTCCTTATATAAAACCATTATTTAGCATAGACATAATAGTAAAACTCCATTTGTAGTTCCTCACATGAAACCATTATTTAGCATGGACATAATAGTAAAACTCCATTTCTAGTTCCTCGTATAAAAACATTATTTAGAATAGACATAATAGCAAAACAGTATTTATAGTTGCAAACACAGTTAAAAAATTTATTCATTTCAAAATATAGACATTACATTTTTACAGCGTCTTTCTGTATCTTAAATATTATTCAACCAGTTTTATCCTAATTTTATATTTAAACATGCAATGTTCTCAAAATGGAGGACATTATTGCTATTTGTCTCATCCCTTTTACTGTCTAAAAATCTGCTGATCGTTATTCTAAATAGTTTTTAGATACAGGAAAGGCCTACAAACATTAGACATCATTTAAACCGTTGTACCAAAGTACAAATGAATATGGCCAATCATTTTTTATTATAAGATCTTGAATAACAAAAATATTTTATCTGTCAAATATTTATCTTCCATGAACTAATTCCATAAATGTCTTTTTATACTCTTTTTATAGCTCTGTTCTGAAGTTTTTTATATATGTTCAAAGATCAAAAATGTTTTGGTTACTTTACAAAATCTCTATTATTAAAAGTACATATCTGCATTAATTATTAAATAATTCACATATATATATATATATATATATATATATATGTATTAATTCTTTATATAATATAATTACAGCTTGTTTTTATAAAAGTAATAAATATCAATCAAACCACACACACATTTTCTTTTCTGATTTTGGTCATTTGTATTCGGACCATTATATGCAAAATAGTTTTATTATTTACATAAATGACATCATATATGGAATCATTATATGTCATTCCAGAATATCTAATAATAATATTATTTGAAAATTTTTCATAATTTTTTCAAAATAAAATACATACCTTTTTCCCTTTATACAATTTGCATGATTGAGTTGTATTTACTTTTGATTTATATGTAAAATGCCAAAACTGGATATTATCAAAATTCAATTCTTGTATCAAATGCTAAAAAATTCAAACCTTGTATCGAATGCTAAAAAATGGATATTATCAAACAAACCTTACATAAAATACTAATAATGGAATAGTGGAAAAGGATATGTTGAAATATTTATTTTTCAACATGATCTCTTTCCTTACTCCTGAATTCAGTCATGAATATTAATCATATAGATTGAAAATTATTCAGAAAAATCTGAGTTACAGACTTCTTGATCCACACACATATTTACCTTCTTCATATTTTATGCATTTATCTTGAACTTTTTCTGAAATTCCTTTTGCTGTTTCCTAAATAAAAATCTCTTCTTATGCATTTTTTCTTTCTTTATTTCAGTTCATCCAACTCTGCATGTATTCTTAGAACCACTTTTGATCTTTGGCACGTCAGAAGATTTTCAGTGGAAATTCACTCAGGAAGTAAAAGATTTTCATTTGATAATTTGAAGAATATTGTCTTTTATTCAAAAATATTTTTGTTTATTTTTGGGGTTTTTTCTACATTTTATAGATTAAAATAGTAAAACTTTATTTACAAATTTTAAACTTTATTTTTTATTTCAAAATAAATTTTAAAATATTAACAATTTTATTTAAAACTTAATTTTAAATTAAAATTTTTAATTAAAAATATTTTTTAATAATATAAGTAAGCAAAATTTAAAATATTTTGGTTAAAAATTACAAAGCATTATTTCTGAATTTAGAAAAATATTTTCAATTTGTACTTTTAATAGGACATTTTAACTTAAATATCAAAATATAAAAAGTTAAATGATTTCTATGAAAATTCATAGAAATCATTTCAAATTTTTGTTAAATTTTGATATTTAAGCTAAAATGTTCTATTAAAAGTTTCAATTTTCTATGAATTTTAATCAATAAAAACAGTTTTCACAATTTTTTTGAGTGAAAAATAAAAAATGTATTTTTAATTCTATTTAATTTTGATTCTATTTAAGGTTTTATTTGCCTTCTCATGATAAAGGAATTGCTCAGTTTACTTTTTAGTAGTGATTGAAATCATAATAAAATTGTTTTTTGTCTTTGCAATTGTTTCAAACTTCTGTTTAATAAATTATTATAAATAATATGGGTTATTTGTTACTGATTTGGTAAACCATATATTGTATAGATTTCTAGAATCTTCCAGAGAACCAAAACATTATCTTGATATTTTTTATTTGATGAAGATGATTAGCTCTTTCTACGTTTTGTATTGATTCTATCTTAAAGACTAGTCGACCAGAGAATTTTCAGCATAATTCTTGTGCAATATTTTAGTAAGCACAACACATGATGGAATTATTTATGGTCAGTACTTCTACCTAAGTTCAGAGTATTTATTTGAATCTAAGTGTCACTCTCTTGGTCACTGCCTCAAATCAGTCTAGTATATGTGCATTCTATGAAAAATGATATACAAACACATATGGTGACACATTAAACCTAGGAGAGAAAAACAGTTTATTGTTTTATTTACCTACATATAAAATAAGTACACATATAATAAGTACTTACCTTAAATATGAGGTAAAGTTTCAATACATTTCTAAAAAATTATAAAAGACAGTTTTAAAAAATATTCAATATCTTATACAATGCTAAATTTAAAAAAAGCCTAATAATTTGTGGGTTTGTGTTTGTTCACACAATAAGTAGACATTAGCTTCAAAAACTCATCTGCTGATATTGTTGGATCACTTTTCAAGGTAGATCTTTGTTTTGCTCAAATTACTAGACTGACAAGCATGGGCACACTTTTTCAATGGAGTTTCAGGTCAAGGACTGGGACACCTCAGTAGGTTGCCCCAGGCCACTATATTTCAACATCACCAGTTGTGTTGTTTGGCAGTATGTTAAAAACTTAATTATAATGCAATCACAACATTTCTTACATACTTTTTTACAGTATAGATAAACTATTTATTCACTAGTGAATTTTTTTCTTGAAAATTATTGGGATTATTGTTTCTACTGAAACACTCAATTGTACTTCATATTTAAAGCCTTGAGTGATTATAAAGTGGTTGGTTCTTGTTTAATATAGTTCAGTATAGGGCTCCATTCATGCTTCCTTCAATTATGTGAAGTCATTGTGCACCAAGTGATAAAAAACAGTGTCAGTACTATTACATTGGTGCCATCATGCTTCAGAATTGGACTGATTGTCTTTGACTTGAATTCTTCATTCTTCATCCTCCACACATGATGTGAATTGAAGCCAAGTAATTCTTTTGGGGTCTCATCAAACCAAAGTAGGTATCTAACTTATATAAATGCTCCTTAGCAAACTTTAGATGTGCCTACCTACATTTATTTTTTTTTTTTCAAATGTGATACTTTTCTTACTCTACAAGATTACAAGTGAAGCTGCTGGTGGGGTGTGCTGCTGACAGCTTGAATTGAAAATGTTTTCCTGTTATTTAATCTTCTACCAACTGCAAGTAATTCTTTGCGACTTCTTTACCATTCTAACAATCCTGCTTGCAGTATGGCTGGAAATCTTCCAATGGATAACAGTCACTGTTGAGACAGATTTCTTCCACTTGTCAACTATCAAATCAATGAAAAATGAATAAAATTGTAGCTCTTTACCAATTGCTTTGTAACCTTTAACTTTACAATAAAGACTAACTATGGTAATTCTGAAGTCTGTAGAATGTTCCTTAGATTTTTGGTATTATGGTTACTGCTGCAATTGTGGCTAGCAGTCAAATGATACCATCATCCCAAAAATGTTAACTACTACTTATTCTAGAATAACCTACAGCTGTTTAGAACTAACCATGTATAAATTTACATTTTCCTGCAATATTAGTTCACTGTTTTTATGAATGCTTATTGAAGACTGTTTTGGCTTTATATCTTTTAAACATATCTTTTATAATTTTATATAAATGTATATGCTAAAAGTTTTTGTTTTTTTTTATTGTAAAGATGTGGTGTAATTTTGAGATAAATACTTTTTGTATATGTAGGTAAATAATAAAATGTTTTTTTGCAATGTGTATTGAATACTTATTGTCTTTACTGTATATTTGGATATTTGCAATTATTTATCTATACATAAATAATCCACCATTTTTTACTATATAAGTAAATATATAGTTGACTTCTGTCACAAAATGATGTCTATATTTTGTGATGATACTGCACTTATTTTAAACTATCAAAAATGTTATGTTACTTTATAGTTTATTGCCTATGTTCAGTATTTATTGAATATAAAACTAAGCAAATAACATTAAAGATGGTAGCATCAGTTATGCTGGTAAATGAAGAATACAGGAAAAAGGAAAGGAAAAAGAAAATTGAGAAAGAAAGGCCGATGGAAGAATTCCTGAATATATTTGAATTTTTTTAATTTTTTAAGAAAAATAATTAAATAACATATTTACATCTATGTATATTTACTGTAGTGTTTTTAAATAAATAAATAAAAGCAAATATTCCTTGAAATAATATAGTCTTCATTTGCAAAAACATTTTCATGAGTTATTGAGCATGTCTTATCTAACTTAAAACATTAAAATAAAAATATCTAAAGAAAACTAACACAAAACAAAAGGAAGAAAAAGCAATGAATTAGCAATCTTTGTTATTGCAAGATGAGATATGCATCAGTGTTATGAAATATGCCATTATCTTAAATAGAAGAGACAAGTAGGCATAATCAATAAATATATAATGTCACATTTTGTTTTATATTGTAGAATATATTTTTCTCTTATTCTTTACATCATTTACACTTTTAATTTTTATATTGCATGAA
The DNA here is from genome assembly GCA_964036315.1 of Acanthosepion esculentum. Taxonomy (NCBI): domain Eukaryota; kingdom Metazoa; phylum Mollusca; class Cephalopoda; order Sepiida; family Sepiidae; genus Acanthosepion; species Acanthosepion esculentum. The sequence continues at coordinate 18,194,964 of OZ038512.1, read as the reverse complement.
TTCAAAAATTTCATTACCATTCAATAGAAAACATCAACCATTCTATCATTTTTCTTTCCAATTTAGGAAACACTTCAATTACTCGCAAATATGCTGAAGAAGTTCTGCACATTACATTTTAGGTGGCATGTTTTCTAATGGGTTTTACAATTTCAAGCTCATATAAGAATTGAATATGAAGGACCTGGTCATTTTTAAGGAGCACACTGCCTCATTGTGTCATTGTGGTTGGTGGCTCATACAATGTGCCATTTTGTTTCCTGTGTCACTTTGGAAGCTACCATGTTTAATGTTCTCAAAAGAGAAATGATACTGTTCAAATTGGTGTATGCAACGCAACATTGCATTAGATTGTCTTCCATTTATGATTAACTAAAGGTCTGTTCTCAAAAACGGAGGCATACATAACAAATGTACAACCTTATGATGAAAAAAAAGCACATTTATTTTACATAAAAAATATTTATTTTTAAACATAATCTCCACTTTTTTCAAGCACTTATCAAACATTATACAATTATTTTAGTAAATAATAATGGTGTGGTGTAGCCACAGTATTTAAACATTATTGTGAGTTTAAAAAATATTATGATTTACATAAATGTATACTTAAATATTTTTTTCTTTCAGCCAGGTACAAAGCATAGCATTAGGTATTTTCGTGTATGTCTGCACCCTAACATTATTTCTCTTTTTTTATTTAATAAATTAACTTGTTTTTTAAATATAGCTATGTCTATTTTTTCCTCCTGGTATAATGGGCCAAATCCCACTTCATAGTTTTTAGCTTTTTTTAAAGTTTTCCAATTGATAACAGGGACATTACTTTTATTTTTTGCATTTTTAACTTTTCTTTCCCATCACACACACCTCAAAACAGCAGTACTGTTTTTATATTTTTATATATGCCTCTCAATATTTTGTAACTATAGAACCTTCATTCAAGAGGTCTCTACAGGATAATTTTTTTCCTGGGGGTCTTCAAATTCAATTGTTGCTTTGAAAACTACATTATCCATCAAGCAGTTCCCATTAAGGGGCCACTAATAAGTTTTTCTTCAATTATGCATGTTACTTTCCAATTTGGATTCTCATTTCAGAATCCTATTGTTATCTTTTTTCACCAAGCTGCCAAAATTGAGCATAAAGCAGTGGAGACTCTAGGTTATCTATGTTTGTCAAGCTCATTACAATCTTTAACAAAATATACTATTGGTATAACTTTACTCTCTAACTAAGATATATCATTTTTAAAAATCTCTGTGCATAAAATTTTTAAAAAAGACACACACATTTTGATATTAATTGCAATAATTCTATAAAAATAAACATTTATTGATGGCAGAGTGTGTTTGTATATATGTGTATGCATTAGCGTGTTTATGTATCTCTCTCTCTCTCCGTGAATTTTTAATTTATTCTATGTTTATGATCAGTACTGCTGACTGATATCATATTTCCTCAACACTACTCCAGTCACACTTCTCACCCCAACCTTCCAGTCAACATTTAATGCTGCCACTTTTTTTGATTTTTGCCAAATTTAAGTTGGGCTAAATTTAATTTGTCCTTTCTCAAAAGATACATTCCGTTAAAAAACCTAATACTATACAGAATAAATTATTTAGAATGGACATTTGAAAACAATAAGTTGAAATAAAAATGTGTTCTCTGAAAAACAGGGCATAAATGTCATTAGAGATTTTTTTAAAATTATTTATAAAATTAAAGCAAGAAATACATTGCCTATTAAGTATGTCACCATCTTCCATAGGACTCAGAACTACACAGCATGACTAGTCAGGTTAACATTATTTCATTCTTTTTTTACTTACTTTCTTTTTTTGTTTTTTCTTTCTTCTTTATTATGAACAATATCAAGAAAATTTATTTTGGTCAATATTTTGAGGCATGGAATTAAAACAATAAATTTTGGATCCAGCTGAAGTTAAGAATGAAAACGAAGCACTATGAAAGATTTTTGTTGCTTGACTCACTTGGACTATGCCCGACAAGCCCAACCCCTGGAGTTGCCACTGGCATAAAACTATAACTTAATTTAATATTATTTTTATTAAAAATACTGAGCAAGACAGATTTCTTAGAGAAATGTTTTCTAGTAGTTTAAAAAAAGTTACTCCAAATTTGATTTTCACTGGCAAATTGAATGATGGTGTAAACCAAATCCCATTTCTTTTCCTAGTGTTTTCATCCATTTTTCTCATGTTCCATTTCACTATAATTTAAATAACATTTATGTCCCACAAATGCCATTACTGATTCATAATCACCCTTTACTTAATTAAATATCATTTCAAGTTGGTTGATAACCTATACCTTTGGTATTTGTTTCAGTATGCTTTTGATGTGGTTGGATAATGTATTTACATAACACAATGGTGTATTTAATTTCCTATATGGCTTAATGTCATTAGGCCATATAGGTAATGTCTAGATATTCAAAAACCTTATGGTTTATTTCCACTTCAAGTTTCAAACCAAGTTCTTTTAAAACTCATAACATTTTTCTCACAATGTCATTTTTCTATGCGTACTATGAGCCCATCATTTATATATTGGCAGTTGTTTTCTTTATTGACAATTTTGCTTTTGTTTGCTTCGATAGTGATTCTCAAGTTTTTAACCAATAGAAATAAAACGTTTATGTTCCCTAAGTTTGGGTTTTTGATCTGCTTGGAGTAACTTATTTATAAGAGTGGACAATTTCACTGCAAAGTTAGAAAGGTATAGACCATATCTGGATGAGAAAGCTGTTGTCTGGGTAGATAGGATTGATCATTTCAGGCGTGTACAGTCTGTGATGAGAAGAGATGACTTGAGCAAGAAAGCTATGACCGAGGATGATAAAAAACTGCTGCTGTGAATTAGAAAGGAATAGACCACAGCCAGGTGAAAAGGCTGTGATTTGGAAAGAAAAGAATGGCCATGTGAAGAAGCTATGACTTGGAATTATAAAAAAAACTGCTACAGTTACTACTATTACTGTTGCTGAAGAAGATGACAAAGAAGAAGACGAAGAAGAAGATTTTAAATTTAATATGTGAGTGTCTTTTCTAAACTTATGAGTTTATTTCTTTCGAATGTCTTTCATAAACCTGTGAGAGTTTATCTCATATGTGAGAACACCTATTCTGAAATCCTGAATACTTTGTCTAAAGGATTGAGAGAAACAACGTCACGTGAGGTAGGTCATTTTTGTCACCCCCTTTGACATTTTGAATTGTGAACTTTTCAAAGTAAAATTCATTTTCTGTCAGTATGTAGGCGGTTTGCTCCCAGTATAAGTTCCGAATTATTCTAATATCCTTCCCAAATATATCAAGCTTTCTTAGTAGTTCCAACAGTTCTTTGTGTTGTACTATATCAAATGATTTTGCATAATCTATAAAATATTAATATACAACATTCTGCATTTACATCACTCGTTCTGATATCATTCTGAGTATAAATATAGCATTCCTTGTTCAAGTATATTTAATGAAACAGCAATGTTCCTATCTGCGGTTTAATTCTGCTTTGTGCTATATTCATCAGAATTCAGCTGATAAGTTTCGTTATGTGGCTCATAGTTTGATTGCTACGTAGATGGAGCTATTATTTCATATTCATTTGCACCTTGCTTCTTAGGCAATGCTATGAAAAAGGAATCTAAGATCTTCTGGTATGTTGCATTGTTGTATATATCATTTATTATTTTCGTAACCTCGTCGATGCCAAAATAGCCTATGACTGATAGCATTTCTATTACAATCCCGTCTAGTCCTACTACTTTATTCCAGTGTTGATTTCACTTTAGACTCTAATATTTCAGGTCCTTCCATATTTTTGTGTATTGTAGGATTCCCTCTCTCGTCGAGAAAAATGTATTTGTTCTATCGTTGAAGTATGTTTTCTTTTTCTGTTATCAGCTTTTAATTTTAGGGACCCGACCGATGAGCACATCTTCTGTTCAGTTATTTCTTTCATTCTTTTAGGCATGTCCGCCTTATCTGCGTATGATCGTGACCACTCTCGGTGGTCACGGTATGATGCTCGTTCTGTCTGTCTTTGCGCATGTTTCATTGATCTAGTTCTCTTTTGCCTGTCTGCATTTGTTTCTAATTTTTTGTGTGTGATGTACTATATTTTGTACCATACTATTTTGTTTGGTATCATTGTTTTCCTTTTGATCATGTCGAGAATTTCATCTAACATCCACTCCTTTTTTCTTTGTTTAATTTTCCTGTGGATAAACTCGTTTGATGATGTCGTTAAAGCTTCTCTTAAGGTGTTCCCCTCTGAATTTCCATTCTCATTTAATTTATTGAATTTGCTTTTAGCGCTATCCGTATAGATCTCTTTGCAATTTGGTTTATTCCGGTGTCTGTCGTATTGTAATTTGGCTGTTGACTTGGCTTTCTTTCATTTCTGTGGTTTCATTGAGAATACATATCATCGGAAGGTGATCGCACCCACAGTCGGCACTTTAATCTAAGACTGCATTTCTGAATCGCTTATTCACTCTTATGTAGTCGATCTGGTTTTTCGTTTCTCCGACTGAACTTCTCCATCTCCATAAATGTCTTGGATGTTCTTGAAATCAAATCGTTTGCTGTGCACCACGGGGTTTATTTTTCTCCGCGTTCATTACCGGTTCCTAGTCCGAATTTTCCAACAATTTCATCATCTTGCTCCTTCCCTACATTGCTATTCATGACGATTGTAATTTCCTGCGATTTGCATTAAGTCATTACGTTGTCTAGTGCGTGAGTGCAAATTACAAAACATTCTCGAAAATGACTTCTTAATTCTTTTGATCAATGTTGATCATTTTCACTAGTGAACAACAAAGATTCTACTAGTTTTTGATAACAGATAAAACTGGTTTTTCAGGTAACTTGAAAGGCAAGTCATACTTGCAAGTGAATACATTTTTTAGTGAAGTATAAATTGACCCTGAATATTTTTCCTTGGCTGGGCTTTTAAACAGTTTTATCGATCTATTTTTTTATTCTTATTTCAGGAGCAATAAGTCCGAAAAAAATTTTTAACATTTTTTTGGTTTATAGGAGTGAATGAAATTGTTTTATTAAAGCCATAAAATTCTGAAACCATTTATTGACCCCTTTTATTAAATGACGAATAATTTCTTTCTATGGCTCCTTAATGACTTATTCAGGTAAAATCAACATATCAGGGGGTTTTGGGGGGGGGGTAGGATTGGTGAAAATATTAAAAAATGAATTCTGCAACATAAATATGCAAAATGTAATTTCTCTTATTTTCTCAAACCGATTTTTTCTAGTTCTTTCTCGGACCCTTTAATATGATCTATATGCGCAAGCACGCACGAGCGCGCGTGTGTGTGAGAAAGTGGGAGAGAAAGTAAAAGAACTTGATGTGTATTTAGAGATACTTCAGATATTTTCAATAGCGGATAAGTATTTGGCACCAACAACAATAGGCCAACATCTGACGAGATCCAAAGTTGCCCTCGCAAGGATCTCGAGGCCTAAATGGCGAAGAATAGGATGGTTGAGTAGATTCCTTGAAAATTGTCTTTCCCCCCAATGGCGGACTGGGTTGAAAATTTCTGCCGGGAAAACTTGTAAAAGGGCCCAGTCACTTAATCCCAAAACGCAGTCAAATGGAATCAAATGAAATTAAAGGTTTTAGGGAAATAAAATGTTACATCTATTCAATATTGTTTTGTTTATTTGTGTAAAATTATTAGAATTTTCTAGTATTTCTATTATGCATGCATTTCCTTCAGAGAAAAATCTAGATTATCCTCTGTGTATAAAATCCTTCATCTTGAAGGCGAAAACATATAGCTCCTACATAATGCTAAACTACTCAACAACCTCAAGCATAATAGACACTGCTTTTTCTCTAATAAAGTTAAGTGAATGGATTGAACATGGTACATAATTTACATACCTGTTAGTGTTAATGAGTACTTGATTCCCTTTCTACGGACCCTTCATATTAGATATATTATGGGAAAAGGAAATAAAATCAATAAATAAAATAATAAAGAATAAAATAAAAAATAAATACATTTGGTAATAAAGGAACCGGAATGGGTTTTTGCCATCTGCGCAATTTTATGACCCCACTTCCGAAAAGGACACTTTCCACTTTCCAACATATAGCGTAGGGACGTGGTTTTCAGAAACTCCGCCAAGGAAGCAAGTACAACCTTTTCTTTAGTCGTTCCAACTCAGCGCAAAGCTGACGATCTCGGCCGTTATAGTTATTCTTATCATTATTTCTGAACTAGAAAAAAATGGACAAGAGACATTTAGAACTTTGTTTCCCTACAGTTTCTATAAAAAAAGAAAAAGAATAGTCCGTAGTGGAAGTCCAAGTTTTGTTGATTCTTCTGTAATTGTTTATGTGTGAACATGTAAACACCTACAAGATACCAACGCGCAACCTTAAATTCCATAATATCATCGTAGGGATGACTACAGATCTTTCCAAGTGAAAGTTGATGTTCATCCAGGGCCTGAACAGGGTCATGGATGAATAATTTTCAATTTGTAAAAATGTTAAAAAATTCTTAGAGGGTGTTTCCATCAAAGCAGTATTGAACTACAATTAACAGCTGGTCAACATGTGTCAACTCAGACATAGAGTCAACAATAACAGTTTGGTGTCTCGGTTGTTGATTTGATCTATAAATTCATCTGGCATATGTTTCTCTAGGATTTTGTTTGATCAATTCTTCATACACTGTTTTGAATAGGTAAGTAAACTTACATTTATTTTACATTTTTCGAGATGTTTAGTTTATGTGAAAGTAAAAATGGGTCGAACTCTGCAATAAGAACCCTGCATTAGGTTTCTATTTTTGGGTGATCTCTCACTCCTTGCCATGACCAGTAAAGTATCTTTCACTTAAAAACTTTATAACAGCTATAACTTTAAAATAGCACTTTTTCTTTGTTTGCTAGAGCTGTCAGAACACACATATGCACAACGTATGCAAAATTTCACTCTTATTTACATCAGCCTTCAAAGACAAACACACTCAACACAATGAATAAATTTTCATTTATAGAAATTAAACAAGTACTCGGACAATTGAGTAACTAAAGTAAAGCGTAAAGTTCTATATTTGGAAACGCTTTCAAAAATAAAATGACTTTAAACATATCCCAGTGAAATTCATCTCTTAAACGAACAACGATATGACTACTTTTTCTTGTTTAATTTTTATACTTGAATTATTCCGAACTTGACGCATCATCAGCATAAAAACTAGAGCGTATCTGGTATCTCGTCATGCTATTGAGAAGCAAAGCGCAAAAGCATGGCTAGAACTGGAACGTTGTTGTTCTATTCTCAAGATGGGCGAGGTCTTTTCAACAACGATGACGAATACCGGTTTTTTTTAATCACCATGATAAAGCGTGCGTGAAATAACATATGCGTATATGTATATTATACGTGGGTTTATAGGTGGATATACGTGCATTTATATATGTATGTTCATTGACACAACTGATCAGATAACAAAACAAAATCAACATTTTTTTCAAAAATGATTCAACACAACTGAAGAGGTATTGTTACTCTTCTTGTAATCATATTGAACATTTTTAATAGTTAATTATAATAGCTAGCGTATAAATATTTTGGAGGCATGTTAAAAATTTATGTAAAAAGTGGATAAACTCATGTACACACATGTTTTGTATTTGTGCAGCAAAATGACTGACAAGGTACATCTGTACATTTTTATCCTAGTTTTCTTGCGTGTAATCAATAGATTTATTTTTTGGACATTTTTTAATTTGTCCTTATCATTGTTTCTTTCGAATGCTTTTGATTAATCTAATTAGGCATTTTCAGGAATTGTAGTTGTGCTATTGCAAATGATGTGTAGTAAGTGACTGATAGGTACACGTACACGTGTAGGAAATCCAGGGTGTTTTTTATTAAAAATCCGAACGATAATAAAATAAAAATAAAAGAAACACGGGCATGCCTGTTACATAAATCGTTTGTACTTACAAACATAGGTACATGAATTCAAGAGTCAAAAAGGAATAAAAAATAGTCTTTAGTTGAATTAAAGTCTTTGGGTTCACAGAAAAATTTCATCGTTAGCGAAAATTCCCAGACCAACAACTGTCGCTGTTATAACTGATTCGTTTGGAGTCGCCGATACATGTTTCTTTCAGCACGCACTGAGGAGAGGTTGGGTTTCGACCCCCCGCTACTCCTCATTCATATTCATTGAGGACGAGTTATTTCTTCAGGACCTTTGCCTTTTCTTCGTTACATCACATCACTTTCTTCGACGCAACATAGCAGGCTTATTTAGATTTCATAATCAACCACATTTTTCTTAGTTGTTTGATATTATTATCATACTCCTCTTGAACATTCTATAGCACTTTTTATGCTTCATAGCAACTCGGGATTTATTTCTTTTAGATATTACGCAGCAAGCCCAGGTGATCTTATTATAATATAAACCCTATCATAAAATACGGCGATTTTATGGAGGATTCATTGGCAATGGATGAGTTTTTATGGTGAATGTGTCAATTGCAATAAATGAATGGGTCGTGAATAAGATTAGCTAGGTATAGGATAGCAAGTGACGACAGACTCAACCCGATATCACCCTTTTACGCCTTGTGCCACAATTATGTATTTTACGCAATAAATCTTGAGAGAGGAGGAGAAGAGAAACGCAGGCCCCTGGTCCTTGTGAGCAGAGCACTTGGACGGGTTCTGTATTAAATTACAGCCCATTTAATTTTGCCTGACAACTGGATGCTAGTCCTGTCCACTCTTACTTCTGGTATTCTTGGCCTTTATTACTTTCGGCTGCCACGGCCCCTTATTTTCCGGCGTTCTTACTTTACTTCCGCCGTTTCTGACCTGCGCATACTTCCGGCTACATCAGCTTTCTACTTTCGTTCCAGCACTTGCAAAGCCTAAAACCCTACTTCTGGCATTTCTGGACCTACTTATACAATGGCTGCCACAGCCCCTAACAGCGGGCTTTTCTGGAATTGGGCTACCACAGCTATTTACTTCCAGCAGTAGAGTCCATTTTTAGCGTTCCGATTTCAACATAACTCACTTGGTTCATTACAACGCCTGCACCGGACAGTCCAACTATTTCGGCCTATCTTTAACTATCAACTTCCGGCGTTTCCTTTCAACCTAACTCACTTGCTTTACTCAACTTTCGCCGGATATTTAAATTTAACTTTCTTCCCCTTTGGCCATATCGTCCAGACTTCCAAAAACCTATTCTGTACACTTGGGTTTAATTAGTTACTTCCACGAGATCGCTAAAAAAAGAGCATAGCATGATGAAAAAGACGCCAAACTTGACGAAAACAAAATGTTATTGTCTAAATGTTCATGTTATTATTAAGAGGAAAGATCAAAGTATTTTGGGGGTAATTTTTTTACATTTTTTAATCGTTCCGAGCACGTCCGAAATTTTCGTTAAAAATCTTGTTTTTTTTTGAGTCAGCAAAATTGACAGGTAATTGATGATGGCATCATTTTTTTCCATTTCATAAAAAAGATAAAAAAATCTCACTTTGAAATTCTTTTAAAAATCAATTATCATTTTTTCAAAACTTATTTTAAGAAAATCAGAAATTATAATGTTTATTTAAAATATTTTGAACCAAGGTTGACTTAGCTTCTGCGCCGAAAAGATGTAATTTGAAAATAAAACAAAGCAGGTCATAACCTTTCGCGTTACTTGACAGGTGTTGAATGACGTGTTGACGGTTTTCGTAATCATAATTTGTTCTACGGAAGGCGAAAAGTGAAGTTATTTAGATTTAAGTGAACAGATTATTTACCTCGTTATTTTTAATAATAATAATAATTTTTTTTTGTACTTAGCTTTCACCTTTACGTTTACGATGCTTTATGGAAAATATATTATAAAGAAATTAAAATAAGACTGTTAAGAGTGAGATTATATTTCATAAGAAATGTACCTATAAATTAATTAGATACCTTTCTTATGAAATTTTATCAGAAGTGTACATAAAATACTATAATTTTATGTACATTTACTACATTTTACTGTGTTATTTGTATTTCCATTCATTTTATTATTAATTTTGATATTTCAAAAATGCCATAACTGAGATTAATATAAAAATAAGATCATATAAATTTCATAAGATGATATTGATACTTTTAGGTACCCCTTTCCAGTTAAAATTGAAAAATCAAATTAACGTTTCCACACGTGTTTCGCAAAAGTAAAGGCCTTAACAGCGGAGAACAATGATTAACTCAAATAACGCAACTTAATTGTATTCTGGTTGGACTTCCGTACTTTATAATTAGAGCCCGATTATAAACACAAAATTATATTTCTTAATTACTGCGGGTCTTCTGATTAGTCAAAACGATACAATTTACAACGCTAAAAAAATATCTATCTCATAAGGACACTTACGAAAGTGGATGCAGCTTTTAACTAATTTTATAATATTTTAACAACTTAAATGTAAAAATCTATTATAATTAAAAAATAACAAATAATTGTATTAAAAATTAATTTTTCATCGAAAATTTGTTTGCTTTCAGAAAATATTGTCCATATTCATAAAAACAACTAAAAGCAAATAAAAGCATTTGAAATTAAATAATATTTTTTTTTTATTGAGTTTTGTATGTTACAATTCAGAGCTGATTTTCTGATTGGGGGTCCAATTAAAAACAAAAAAAACATGATTTGCATTCCTCAAAGCCTTGTGTTTTTAATTATTGTAATTACTAAAGTGGATTTAATCGAATTTCCAGAGTTTTCATAAAATTAGTTATGGAGGGGGTAATAAATATAAAAATATATTTCTGCCATGACTTTAATAAAAAAAAACATATTTATAATAATTTCGATCATCTGTGAATAGTTCCTGAAAGTTTCATTAACATCCGAGAATTATTTTTATTTTTGCAAGATTTTCCAAATTAATGTGTGTCATACAAAAAAAATGTGCTAAAAATTGTATATGTTATTTTACTAGTTCCGTTGATACAAAGAGAAACAAGGATTTTTAAATGAAAATTCAGATTGTTCTAAAAAGAAGGACATTTTTTAAAAAATAATTAAAATAAACTTTGATCTTTCCTCTTAATAATAACATAAACAATTAGACGATAAAATTTTGTTTTCGTCAAGTTTGGCGTCTTTTTCACCATGCTATGTTCTTCTTTTTAGCGATTTAGATCTAAGTTATATTATCTTTGATCTTCTATCTGGGCAGTATACCTCCATTTACTTGATTCATTGTTTGTTCACGTTTCTTTAACCGAAATGCTACTTTTGTATATTATGTAAATAAATTTTGTATTAATTTAAGTTTGTCGCTTTATTGTCCAAGAGGCCTGTCTTTTATTTTTAAATGTTTGTGGGCCCCCTGTGACTCCTCTTAATTTGGGCGCACTGGCATATCCTATATTCGAGCACTCCTCCAGTCTCATTTCTGCTCTTTAAATGTCGAAATCTGTAGGTTTTTATAAGAATTTTTCCTCGATGAAAAATAGGTTTTTAGATTTCACTGATTGGCCAAATATTTCACGTGGTGTTGTTAATTTCTAACGAACAGAGACTTTGATTTAAACGGCCTGTGTTGTTTTGTGAAATCTTTTTGGCATGCTTGTAAATATTGTCTGTTGTTGGGTAGAAAACAAAGTTTGAGCGTCTTTTAATAAGGTATGCAAGTTGGTATGTAACTGTGTTGGAAATAAGGTTTATTTCCTATACTTGTACCTAATGGATTGCTTTTTGTTTGAGGGGTTTTATGATATGGACTTGTAATGACGAAGAAATAAAATCTTATTAATCCTAAAAAGTTTTCAATGTCGAGTAATAATTCCAGGATACGTGATGTGTTCACTTCTTATCATAAACATTTTATATCAAAGGGTAGGCGTAAATCTATTTTTGAAAGCCTTCCTCCTGGCCTCAACCTGGTATTAGATCATCTACAAAGTTTAATTAAATACAAACACTATTGTCCAAGTGTAAAAGACATTTTCATAGAGTGGATATCTTACCAGCAGTCAAAATTAATAAACATTTTCTTTTTATCATTTCACCCCAAGCAGGGCGATAATGCCACTAGAACGCAGGCGGTTACAGATTTTAGTGAGAAGTGAAGAAAAGGACAATAAAGGAACAAGGTTCAAGAAAACAGAAGATGGCGATTTATATTTTTGAAGATTGTAGATGACAGGGAAGCAAGAAATCGAAAGGGAGCTCCACAGGTCAGAAGTGCGAGAAAAGAAACTATCATAAATAGAACTGGCGGTTGTCTCTAGCTAGTAAAACGGTGAGACCTAATTGCCAAACTAGTAGCACGCTTAAATTCATGCAGTCGAGGCATTAAGGAGAACAACCCATCAGAATAATTACTATGAAAATATTTGTAGAAAAAACAGAGGTAAGCCACGTCACGTCGGTGGGAAAGTGATTGGAGTCGAGATGCCAGGTCAGGATCGATTACATTACATATCCTTCTTTGAATTTTGTCAAGAATCTCGAGATATATGGTAGGAGCACTAGACTAGATATGGCAGCAATATTCAATGAATGGACAAAGGGCAGATTTATAAATATGCAAGAAGGGTTCTGACGAGATAAATTGTCTGGCATGAGAACAGTTAACCAAGTTTCTTAGTAGTAAAACTGGCAATTAATTCAATATAATCCCCCCATGTCAGTGGAAAACGTGAGTCCAAGAAGGCGTAAAGTGTTGCGCTTCTGAAGTTTAGCATCAGCCATGATGATAGCAGACAGAAAAGGCTCTCTGTGGTGATTAAATGAAAGCAGTTTTGTTTTAAATGCGTTAAACTTTATAAGCCATTTCTTGCTCCAGTTGGAGGTCATTTTCGAGAGCAATTGCCAGTTTTACTTTGTCAGATCTGTTGGACTTGCTATAAAAACAGGAGTAAATAGTTGTGTCATCTGTATGTATACCTAGTTGTGAACAGATGACATCGCGAAGGTCGTTGATGAAAATGGAAAATAGCGTAAGTCCGAGGATAGAAACCTGGGGGACCCCTGCATTAATATGAAATGAACTAGAAACGTGTCCACTGGGTACGATTCTTTGTTGTTATTATTACAATGTTTGGATCGATCCACTCTTAAGTGAAAACAGTAAAAAACATATTTATTTTGTAGAAAAACACAAAAACATAGCACGAGACTGAAAAGTTGGGAGAAAAACATTAATCGTATTTGCTTAATCATTGTTCCTTTCATCATTTATTTTGTCATTTTTCATGCTACATTCAACAAAAGTTACTTTCTATGAATATTTTAAACCCATATTTACTAATAATTATTCATTTATGAGTTCAAGTGGGAAGAGGTAAATGACACATTTGATTCATATAAAAGTAAAACATATGATTAAAATGAAATAAAACTTTTATAAAACGTTCTCCTCTTTGACAATCTAATATGACAGAATCGTAAGTTAAAAAATATACACAAAAGAAATATAGAGCAAAAAAATAACAGAGAAAAGAATAATTAAAAGTAAAACATTTCCACATTATCGGAGAATTTTACTTTAGTGTTAACTAATAGGGAGGAAAAATGTAAAGCGAAGTTAAACAGACTTATCAATATAAACAACTAAAACACTATTCTATCTTAATTTGGGTTGGGCTGATACATCTTTCTCACAACTATCAAATGTTTTTCCTAGCTTCAAGATGCCATACCAAGATTCAATACACGTTAACCCGAGCTACTCGGTTAGATCATTGAACAGAGAACATTCAATAACATTTTATATAATACCTTCACACAAGAAAAGACTCTCAGATCCTGTCGCATACGCAATAGAAACAAACAGCAGGTATTCTCATCTGAATCCCTACTTCTCAAAGCTGAAGAGACACCTTCTCTTTGGAAACAGTTTGTGCATACATACACACTAGGTCATACTTTAACAGTAAGGTATGCCAACATATCTTGATATTAGGTACGCACTTGGGAAGATGGGAGCAACAGATCTCGTAATGAACCATAGTAGCTCTCTAAGCTCAAAGGAATTTAAACAAGGTGTTCTGTAGTTCAGCTAGTTTAGGACACAAAACTGGAAGTGTTGATAGTCGTTAACAGACGAGGGAGTAGATATCTCTCAGGTAAGTTAACAAAAAAAGGGAAAAGTGACCTCTCCCAGAAGATAACTTTTTCATTACCTAACGGAAGCGACAGAAATCATTTCCAATATATCCCCATTTTTTATAAGAACCTGACAACAATGAGGAGGCATTGACTTTCCAGAGAATTTGTAGGATCCGCCATTCTTTGCCTTCATGAGTAACGCCATATCTATTTATAGTATTCCGATGAAGATCTGGTAAATAGTCCCATGTCTGTATATGCCGCTTTCATGAGCACCTTGTCGTCACAAATGTTCTACTGAACAGACTAGTATCAATATCACCTTTTTGAGAGTCAATGTAGTTTTAGAACTAATTGTCACACAACTAACAAGAGGTTTTTGTCCTGACTTAACTCAAAGAAAAGTGTCAAGAGCAGAACAAAATACCAGAATTCTTCACTCTGATCCACCAACTTATAAAACACAGAAATGTTTCTCCTCCACCTCCAGTCAGATAGAATTAAAAATAGTTCAGAAATTTACTTATTTAAGATGTATCATATCTTCTGAGACAAAAATAAAAAAAGATAGCCAACAAACTGGACAAAAGACACAAACTATTGAGAGACAACTGTAGAAATAAACGTCACACGAAAGGTACAATTGTAAATGTTTAAAACACTGTTTCTAGTGTCGAATCGTTGCTAGGAAATAGGAAACTAGGCAACAGACAATATTCTAAGTTATTCCCTTTTTGAGAAAATCCATAAAACCAATGCTGTAAAATTTGAATTTTAGTTCATCCTGTTAATGCGGCAGATAATGATTAATGATATACCTACCTCGTATTTCTTATATCACCCTTCAATGGGCCTGCGTTAGAAAGAGAACATATTGAGCCTTCGTTCAAGAAAACAAACAGAGCAAACGAAAACAGAACACGAAAACTGATGAAACAGTTTCGAAGTCTAAACATCAATGTTTATTATTCGAATAAAAAAGCATGCTCTCCAATTTCCTAGCACCAGTCAATCAATTTTTTTTCTTTAAACAGAGTGACTGAAACATGAGACAATAATCTATACTTGAGTTTTAATGCATACATATTGTTTTATTCTTCCAACTATAGACCCTATAAATTTGTGTCGGCAATTTTTGTCAGCTTGTTCGAGGCGAGAGAGAAAATCATTTATCAATACAAGTCAGAAATAAATTAGGTCAGCGCAGTGAATCATAAAAAAAATTAAATAACATGACATTCTCTATAACCGTGAACAGATAGTATTCAATAAACAAGTACGAAAAGAACGAAGGAGAAAGTTCACTTTGGTCATCTTATCCGTAGATATTTGAGATTTTATTAATTTGAATTTGTTTATTTTTGCATAAATGTGCTTGGGACGTGATAAAATTCCGCAATCGAATTGCTTGAGTTTATCGCACCCGGCCGGAAGTTACTGCCGGCTACTCAAACGTCTGAAAGCGTCACCACGGAAAACAGAACGAATGCCCTTAATTTCCGGTGACTCAGCTTTTTCAAAAATCGAAACACAAAAACAAAACAAAAACAAAACGAAACATAACATACACAAGTCCTCCTAACTAAAAATAATGACCAGAAACTAATTTATATGCACATGGTGCCCAAATGAAACCCATGTGTACATTCAAAAGTGGAAGGTAATTTTTAGTCGACAACCAAAAGACATTGTTAACTAGGCAACGATGCTACCCGCGGCCGAAATAAACACAGCCGATTTCTTCCCCCAACTTGGCCCTGGGGTATAGCGGCGTCCTCCAGCTCTCACCTTCACTGGCCGACCCTCGTCGCTGACCACACGAAGCAGCCAAGCCTAGCAGCACCAGCATCAACAGCAGCAGCCTCCACTGAAGCCAGTCACTCCCAGTCGTGTAGCCGAACTCAGCAGCAGAAGCTGACCAAGCCAAACTTAGCCGCACCAGCAGCAGCAGGTACCAGTGAAGCCAGCCGCTCCCAGTCTTGTTGCCGAATTCAGCAGCAGAAGCTGACCAAGCCACATTCTTATGCGATAGTCCTTCTAACGTCTGCCAAGCCACATTCTTATGCGATAGTCCTTCTAAGGACTACCAAGCTGCACCTCTTGCGATCGTCATCCTAAGGACGAACAGGCTACCTCAGCACTACCCTGCCTGCCTCTGATCCCTCGATTGGCACTCCCCGACTTCACGATTTGGACTACTCCAAACAATGCCTGTACATACTTTTGCCACATTGAGAAATAAAATTTGTCTTAATACGTAATTTTTCTGTTTGCAGGGTTAACAGCACCTGCTTGACGTCCCGCAACAAGTGGTGACCCCGATATTTACGATCGATCATGATGGCAACAGACGAGTGGGAACAGAACTCTCCCATGAACGTAGCGATGCCACCCTCGAACCTACATACAACCACCAAAACACCAAAAACTGTTTTCTTCAGTTGGAAGCGATCTTCTCGGTACGGAGGATAACATCACAACAATCAAAATTTGCCAACGTGGTGCAAGTCTTGCCACCTTCAGTGGTCGACGAAGTGGCCGACATTCTGGAAAATGTACCCGAGCAGGAGCCATATACTCGGCTAAAGGACGCAATCCTAAAACGCACCGGTCGTTCGGACGATGATCTACCCCGGGAACTTTTCACCCACGTTACCAGGGGTGACAGAACACCCTCACAGCTCCTACGCTTCATGAGAAGCCCAACTGGGAAAGCATTCGATGGCCGAATCTATCCTACGCGAACTATGGATGGACAAGCTACCTACCACAATAACGCAGATATTGGCGTCAATTGCAGAAAACACGCCACTGGACCAGTTAGCAGACTCCGCCGATCGCAGCAAAACTGAACCAAGGAGTGTGTGCTGTGCGGAACCCAGACGACACACTAACCAAAAACGATGAATTACAAAAAGCAGTAACTGACCTGCAACAGCAGCTACACGACATCCGTATACTCCTCTCCCGAAAACCAAGAGACCCGAAACCGTCGGCCAACAATTGGAGACGGAGAATACGAAGTACCAGCAGAGATCGACGAATCGACCCAGAATTATGCTGGTACCACCAAAGATTCGGTGCCAGAGCAAAACATTGCTCGGCACCCTGCAAATACGGCTCCAAGACAAATTCTGGAAACTAAACAACCGGCGGGTAGGAGAGGCAGAATCCGCCGGTAAAAACACACGAAGCCGCCTTTTTTACGTATGGAACCGACGAAACCACATAAAGGTTTTAGTGGACACAGGCGCGGTAATCAGCGTGATACCCCCCAGAGAACAACTAGACCGAATGGAGGCCCTGTATAAGCTCCAGGCGGCAAACGGCTTGACAATCGAGACATATGGAACCAAGACACTGACTCTTAACATCGGCATGCGGCGTGATTTTACCTGGACTTTCACCCAGGCAGACGTAAAAACGCCAATATTCGGAGCAGATTTCCTGGCCTACTATGACCTAGCTGTGCACATGAATACGAGGACCTTATCAGATAACACCACCGACATTTCTGTTAAAGGCACCCTCTCTCAACACAACACCACTGGAATCAGTGTAACAACTTGCCACGGACGAGAATACGTCGAGATCTTGAATAGATACCCAGACATCATTCAACCACTCGCGGGTACTGGTCCGGCAAAACACCAAACGCAGCATCATATAAAGACCAGTGGACAGTCAACATCTTCCCACCCATGACGACTCCCTCCTCATAAGCTTGAATACTCCAAAAAGGAATTCAACAATATGCTGTAGGACGGATTCATACGACCCTTCGATAATCCATACGCCTCGCCCCTACATCTTGTGCCTAAACCTTGAAGCACGGATTTTAGGGTATGCGTCGATTACAGAAGATTGAACGCTACAACCATACTCGATCGCTATCCAGTCCCGCATATACATGATTTCGCCTCAGGGTTACAGGGCACACGCGTCTTTTCAAAAATAGATCTAACGAAGACTTACCATCAGATCCCCATAGCTCCGGAGGACATCCCAAAGACCGCTGTAACCACTCCCTTTGGTCTTTTCGAATACGTCAAGATGCCCTTTGACCTGAGGAACGTAGCATAAACTTTTCAGCGATTCATGGACGAGGTACTGCGCGGCCCAACGTACGCATATGCCTACATCGACGACATCCTAGTAGCCAGCACCGATGAGAAGGTTCACAAGCAAAACCTAAACGAAGTTTTCCAAATGATACCACATTATGGACTCCGGCTGAACATCGACAAATGCACTTTCGGGGCATCTGAGGTGAATTTCTTTGGTCATCATATCGACGCAAATGGAATCACACCGTTACACGATAAAATCGAAGAAATTAGAAATTTCCCTACGCCTACATCACAAAACAAATCAGGCGATTTATCGGTATGATAATTTTTTACCGCAAGTTCATCCCCAACTGCTCGACAATTCTTTCCCTGTTGACAAACCTCATAGAGCGAAAGAATAAGCAAATTACACTAGAAGGAGAATCCTTGCGAGCTTTCGAAGCGGCAAAGACAGCGCTGATAAACTTCACAAAACTCTCATTCATCGAAAACAACCCGGAAACCAGAATCTTCCTCACAACAGACGCTTCCGACGTTGGAATAGGAGCAGTAGTGGAGCAGCAAGTGAACATGGAGAGAAAGCCGATAGCCTTTTTCTCAGATAAACTCTCCGCAGCCCAGAGAAGATACAGCACCTTCTCACGGGAACTCCTGGCTATCTACTTGTCCATCCATCATTTCCGACATCTCCTGCAGACACATTGTCCAGAACAGACGTCAATACCCTGGATAACGATATCTTGAGCCAGGAGCTGATAGCCGAGAAACAAAAAGACGATACGTTGAATCTGCAAGAATTCCTGTGTCCGTTCAGCGATAAAACTCTTTTCTGCGACACCGCGCTAGATACTTCGAGACCATACATTCCTCCGTCTCTCAGAAAAAAAGTATTTCTCCATCTCCACAATCTATCCCATCCGAGCAAGCGAGCAACCGTCAAGCTTATCGCCGATCGATTCGTGTGGCCTAACATGAATTCAGACATCAGGAATTTGGTCTCAACCTGCATACAATGTCAAAAATGCAAAATTCAGAGGCACACAAAATCATCAGTTGGAACATTCGCCACACCCGACGCACATTTCTGTCACATCCACGTTGACCTCGTCGGGCCTCTACCAATGTGCTTCTAACAGTCATAGACCGTTTCTCGAGATGGCCAGTCGCTGTGCCGATTAAGGACATTTCCGCTACTACAGTTTCTAAAGCCATCCTCGCCAACTGGATTACGAACTTTGGCGTACCCCAAGTTCTCACTACAGATCGGGGACCACAATTTCAGTCCTCACTTTTCCGAGAATTCTCTGAACTTCTGGGCATCAGGCACATTAAAACGACTGCTTACCACCCTTGCGCAAACGGCCTCGTTGAAAGATTTCACCGATCCTTAAAGGCGTCCTTATCAACCAAACTTGACATACACAATTGGGTCGACAACGTCCCCATGACCATGCTCTCTTTGCAAAATACCCTCAAAACCGATTTAGGATGTTCGACAGAGTAGCTCGTGTTCGGCATGCCTCTCTTCTTACCAGGACAATATTTCCACATTCCGCAGAACTTGTGCACAACCTCACTAAGTTCTTTCGTGAAGGATCTGCGCCACAGAACGGCCAAACTCACATATACTCCGCCACGACAACAAACCACAACCTCATACTTACCACAGAAACTGGATATCTGCGATTTTGTCTTTGCCAGGAACGACGCCGTAAAAAAACCTCTCACACCCAGCTACCAAGGTCCTTTTAAAGTTCTAAAGCGTTCCGAGAAATTTGTCACGATCATGCGCGGCAAAGACAAAGATACAGTCTCCATCGACCGACTCAAACCAGCTTGAAACTCCTCCCGACGCAAATCTACCACCAACGACGTAAGCTGAAACAACCACACCAGTCGTCCGAACAAAATCAGGCAGAATTGTCCATTTTCAAGCCAAATTAAAGACATACATCTTTTTTTTTAATTGATCATGATCAATTCTCTAGGAAGGGGGCTTTATCGCACCCGGCCGGAAGTTACTGCCGGCTACTCAAACGTCTGAGAGCGTCACCACGGAAAACAGAACAAATGCCCTTAATTTCCGGTGACTCTGCTTTTTCAGAAATCGAAACAAAAAAAAAAAAAAACAAAACTAAACATAACATACACAGGTCCTCATAACTAAAAATAATGACCAGAAACTAATTTATATACACGTGGTGCCCAAATGAAACCCATGTGTACATTCAAAAGTGGAAGGTAATTTTTAGTCGACAACCAAAAGACATTGTTAACTAGGCAACGATGCTAACAGCGGCCGACATAAACACAGCCGATTTCTTCCACCAAATAACTTGGCCCCGGGGTAGAGCGACGTGGTCCCCCTCTCACCTCCACCTGGCCTACCCTCGTCGCTGACCACACGAAGCAGCCAAGCCTAGCAGCACCAGCACCAGCAGGCACCAGTGAAGCCAGCTGCACCCAGTCTTGTTGCCGAACTCAACAGTAGAAGCTGACCAAACCGATTCTTATGCGTAGTCCTTCTAAGGACTGCCAAGCTACATTCTTATGCGATAGCCCTTCAAAGGACTGCCAAGCCACATTCTTATGCGATAGTCTTCTGAGGACTGCCAAGCCACATTCTTATGCGATCGTTATCCTAAGGACGAACAGGCTACCTCAGCACTGCCCTGCCTGCTTCTGGTCTGCCGCCCCGAAACAAGACGATCCCTCGATTGGCACTCCCCGACTTCACGATTTAGACTACTCCAAACAATACCTGTACATACTTTTG
Source organism: Acanthosepion esculentum (assembly GCA_964036315.1). Classification (NCBI taxonomy): domain Eukaryota; kingdom Metazoa; phylum Mollusca; class Cephalopoda; order Sepiida; family Sepiidae; genus Acanthosepion; species Acanthosepion esculentum. The sequence continues at coordinate 18,173,969 of OZ038512.1, read as the reverse complement.
CCAGATTGAGAAATAAAATTTGGCTTAGATTTTAAAATCCTCGCCTTTGTTATCCTTGCTTCGATCCTATTAACCTACGTACTTTTTCTGTTTACGGGGTTAACAGCACCTGCTTGACATCTCGCAACAATTTGACGCCGGTGAACAAAATAAATTGTAATAAAATGTATTTATAGTTGCCAAAAGACTGATGAGTTGATTTAATTCAAATGAATTAATTTTGTTTATGAAAGTTCGTCTTCTTGTCTTTGAAATAGTTTTAGATGATAATGAAGGAGAAACAGGCAACCAAGCTATGTCTTCATTTTTGGAAGATATTTTTTAGTTGCAATAATAGAAACAGGTTATACTTTTTAGCAGATTTATTACTGAATACTAAATAATTTAAAAGTTATGTTGGAGAGATAAGTTGCCTTGGTAATCGACGTCCAAACATCTAATAAAAAATGAAAATAACTGGAAATCAAATAACTTTAAACATTGAATTTACTCGAGCAGATCACAAAATGAGTAGTGAATTTGCGTCGGTGTACAACCGAAAGAAGGGAAAATGAACCTTCTGCTTGTTACTTATCTCGACTGGATATTTGCTTAATTTTTGTCTGAGCACATATATTCTTATTGACAAAAAAAAACAAAAAAACTTCTTATACAGAACCATTCCATTCAGAACGATTTGAAAATGATTTTGTAAACAAGCAGAGATTTGAAAATGTAAATTTTATTCACGTCCTGAATTCGATAGTTCGATAGAAGTGCAGAAAGTAATCATTAAAAGAATCTCTCTCTCTCTCTCTCTCTCTCTCTCTCTCTCTCTCTCTCTCTCTCTCTCTCTCTCTCTCTCTCTCTCTCTCTCTCTCTCTCTCTCTCTCTCTCTCTCTCTCTCTCTCTCTCTCTCTCTCTCTCTCTCTCTCTCTCTCTCTCTCTCTCTCTCTCTCTCTCTCTCTCTCTCTCTCTCTCTCTCTCTCTCTCTCTCTCTCTCTCTCTCTCTCTCTCTCTCTCTCTCTCTCTCTCTCAACTTCTATTTCTATACTTCTATTTCTATACTTCTCTCAACCTACGAGAAGGCAACCCTCAAATAAAAATAGAAAGAAGAAAACACTGAACCCGGTGTAAAACACCGGAAGTTTGCAGGGGCAGAGCAGAATTATTTGTGACTGAAGAATACAAAACAAAACAAAACAGGGAGGCTCCACACATAACTTAAAAATAAAATAAAAAAGAAAGGAACGCTGGAAAATAAAATAATTTGGCCAATCAAAAAAATTGGCACAAAGATACTTTTTTATATTGTTGGGTCTGTCTACCGGGATTAAAAGTGGAAAATTAAAATCTGAGTGTCGAGAATAATACAACATAATGCGAAAAAATGATTTCTTTTACATAGGCAAAAGGAAAATCAGATTGAAATAATCATATATTTATGTACATATTAACATTTGTTTTTATATGGTAAACACTGTGTTTGTTCTGGTTGCAAAAAACCAAAGTTCAAATGTTCGACAAAATTTTCCAGTCGTTTAAGGATAGTTCGTAAAGTCATATATATGTGCGTGTGTCTGAAGCACATTTTAACAGAGTGTATGCGTGGCTGCTGACTGAATGTGTGTTTGGGTGAAGCATATTAGTGGAAACGTATGTGTATGAGTGCTAATACGTGGAATCGGATGGCGGTCGTTCCAAAAAGAAATGGACATAGAGACAGATGATCAGACTTACATTTTTCCACGGCTATGAATATTTCTTTGAGTTGTCTAAATATTCATTTGAATGGTGTGTAGTCGTCGCTGACGAGATGTTGCCATGGCAACGAGAGAATTCTGATCTAGTGTTTACAGATCCGACCGCTTCCACATCCTGCTACTGACTGTTTTTTTGTTTTGTTTTTTTGCTACGTGTGTTTTTACTGCCCCCGAAATCGGTGTATATATAGTTATCCTGATCACGTGAATGGCTCCAAACAAAGCTTTTTGGTTTATGTGGGATATTTCATTTGGAGTTCAAAGGTACGGACATAGTCGGAAGCATAGCACGTGACTGTACTGTCCAATCAAATTCCAGAAACCACTTTATTTAATTTTGAATCCTATTTTTACTGATTTGTACAAAAGTTTGTTTTAGTGATTCTGATCCTATTTATGTGTGGATGGTTGTGATTCACCTGTTGGTTGTAAAATAGAGGATTTTATATCCTATAATGTTCACGCCAAATTGTCGAGCTTGGTGAAAAGGATATAAAACCTGACACCTCAGGGCTACAAGCAGAGGGGATCAGAAGAACGACAAGAGAGGGCGGAACAAAAGAACGCAGTCATGCATGACGCTTGAGAAAGCAGTTAAGAGGTCATCTACTACTAACATTTCCGTCTTGTTTAGGGCCGAAAAAAACAATAGATTGACACTGACCTACTTTTTCACATTACTACTAACCCTATCATTGTTTTACTTTTAAATGACCACTAACGAACATTTCTCCAGACTGCTATCAATATCTGCCTGATTAATCAATTTTTTGCTGCATATTATTACATATTATTTATTATTTACCTTTGAGTCAGTTCGTTTTATTGCCAAGTTCCCGATATAATAATTATCCTACTACCTATCCCCACTGACAAGGTTCTGATGTGAACACCATATAATACAGCATCTTTAAACGATAGATTCTATGAAATTATACTAGAAGGAATATTCAGACCATTATACTCGTTACATGTAACATAAGAGCAAAAATGATAAATATTATTAATTCATTAATTTTTCGTTTTATTTTTGTTGCTTTTTATTGAAAGGTATTTATTTAATTTCTTTTTTATACTTTTAATTGCCTGGAAAACATCTTTTATTTAATGTTGAGCCGATTTCTCAATTCAGCCAGAAATGGTTTCTTTTGTTGTTTTTTTTTTATTTTCAGTGTGTTACAAGCTACTAACTTCTGTTATTATTTTAAATCTAAAAAAACATTAAAAAATTATTTTTATTGTTATGTCAGGGCTCCTATACAACTATTAAAAAATAAATGATGGCATTAATTCAGTTAAGAAATTTGGATGTCTTTCATTTAGTCCAATTGTATTGTCAGTGGGTACAGAAACAGATGAAATAACACAATATAAGAAAGCATTGCCATTTAAAACCATAGAACGTTTATCCCAGGAATAAATAATATTGGTTTCAAAACATGTTTCTTTGAAATAAACATTGAATTGTTTATCAATTTTGCTTCTTCAAAATCAGAAAACTTTCTGATGAAAACTAAATGTGGAATTAAAAAAAGCGAAGATATGGAACTGAAATATATATATATATATATATATATATATATATATATATATATATATATATATATATATATATATATATATATATATGACATGCTTAAATATATATACACACTTTTTCATCGAAACAGCATTATGAAAACGCTCGAAAAATCATGATTCAGCCCTAGAACAACCATCACAGATATGGTCATTGGAAAATTATGGAGAAATTTGGTTCAGGTAAATAGTCTTCAGAAATTGTCATTGTTCTTTATTGGGGATCCTGTGAATGAACACATCCTCTTTTTTGTCCATTTTGTTGCTTGGGCCATTTTTATGACAAATGGGAAAATCATGCTTATTCCTGAAAAGATTAGAATGTTTGTAGGAAAATGTTCTCAAGGGTTGTACAACGGTTTACAAATAAAAAAAAATACTTTTTGGATCTTTAAGTTCTTTTAGTTGGCTGAAAAAAGTTATTTAATCCAAAAATGACTTCTAGTGACTACCAATGACATTGAATGTCAACACCGCCTATCATCTGGTATATTTCTGTTCAACTTACCTCCACGCACCAATTTACCTCTAAGAATGTACTACAATTTGACTGCAATACATTTAATAAAGACCACAAACAAAATCTACTGACCTCCTGTGAGCTTAAATGTCGAATTCTCCCTCCTATCATTTGTGAAGCTTTATTTGTGAAGTTTTATTATTTTAATACTTAACAGCAAACTCAATATCTCATTCCATTTTCTCTTAATTTAGCATCCTATGCTCTTTGATGAGTGTGAATAACATCCGTAGTCAACTTCATTTACTCTGCATTATGACTGGAGAGAGAAACTTCTGCATAATGTTAAAGATACCTACTAAAGACAAACCATGTATTTTACTTATGTCGTAAATCTTAAAGTTAATATAAAGACCTTTTTCACACCAACATAGCATTTTTCGGACAGTTAAAACTTATTTATGTTATGTGCTCTTTTTTTATTTTATAAGTATGCAATTGTAATGAATTGCCGAAATAAATATATATGTATGTGGGTGGCCGGATCATTTATTTGCTTGAGATCAGTTATATCTGTCCCGAACCATAAGGCCACCATTCAAGTCAATGCTTTATTGTTCATTTATTATGTTGGTCCTATATCAAATGATATATTAAATTGTCATGGATGCTTCATTGAAACATGAAAATAATACCGATGTTTTCGTTAACACTATGACACCGTCGATGATCATAACAGCAGTCACCAGCCTCTTGTCATTTACATTCAACAATGAGTATGGAAAGGGCACCACTGAGCAATTACGCAAATATTTTCCAACAAAACAAACCTTTCGTCTAAGCTTACATGTTTTAACACTTGGAAAAGGCTGACAGTTCACCAAAATTGTGGCATTTTAAATGTTATTGTTTGTATTTAAAATGCGTCTCATCTGTCAAGAGTTCCAGAATTATAAGAACAAGAGAGAACTCTTTCTTTCATTCATTCTTTCTTTCTTTTTTTCTTTTAGAACAAGAGAGAAAAGAAAAAAGATTTCGTCAAAGTTGCTGTAGAGACAATATATTGTTACTCTACCTAGAGAATAGTTTTCTTTTTAAATCTTTTCTAAATGGTTTATGAGGCCCGTCTGTACGCTCAAAGCATGATTTTTAGAAGAAAGTTTTGTTTGGAAATCGGTATATTGTAACAAACATCATCAAAAATAGAAAACTGTACCATGTTTACTTTTCGATAGCAAGGAAGAAGACTAAATACACCATGCCAAATATGAGCAAATGGGCATAGGCACCCGTACTAGGTCAGTTCGAATGTATCCAAATATTTTGAATACTTAGAACTAGTTGCGTGGCCTTGATGTAACTTGGCAACGAATCACTGAGACGCCATTGGGTTTGTGCATTGTGTGAATGTTGCATTTCCAACGACCGAGTGAATAGGTTCTTCACGACTTCAGCACATTTTCTTCCGCAAAACATCGCATCACCTAAGTCTTTCAGCTCCTTACAATACATATTTAGCTCCCTGGGACTTCTGGATTTTCCAAAAGCTAAAAATCATTGTTGAAACCCAATAGACGTTATTGGGGAGAATGCAACGAGGCGGCAGATAGCGATCCGGAAAAATGGTTTTGAAAAAAAAGAGACGATAGAATAAGCGAGTTCTTAACAAGAGTACTTTGAAAGGAACTCAGACGACATTGCTCTGAGTGGCATATTTGGAGAAGTAATATTAAATATATACTGGATACTTTATGGACAGATCACTTATCTGCGCATGAGTACTTGTATATATAGAAATATGCGCGTGTGTGTGTATGTGTTTGTGTGAGAAAGAGAGGGAGAGAACGTGTGTGTGAAACGTCTGAAAAACTGAATCCTTTTCTTTTGTCAGGAATGGAATAAATGTTCTTTATCGCATTGATAGATTTTTTTTAAGAGAGACGTTATTGTGATTAGGCCCTGTATTATTGGATAAGCAACGCTTTTTGTTCTTATAAAAATTTATAAAATACGTTATATATTTTGCCATGCCTGTAAACTAAAAAATGATTTAAGGCTTAAGCGCTTTTGAAATTTTCAGTCTAGGGAACATTGGATAAGTGCCATAGGCTGCAAGGTCATACTGATTCTTACAGGTGTATATTTTCCTGCCACCTGGAGGTTGCTTATGGGCAAATAATTAGTGAAGAAATCTGATCTGCAAATACTTCCTTTTTTTTTTTTCAAAAATGAAGAGATTCTCAAGAAGATAAAATCGACGTTAGGCAGGCGGTCCGAATATATTTGTAATTATATATAATCATATATAATTATGTATAAATATATTTTCATACATACACTTAAATATTAAAGGTCATATATATATATATATATATATATATATATATATATATATATATATATATATATATATATATATAAACACATACATGTTTTTTCATATCTATATTCACACGGCACAATTGTACATAACTTTTATACTAAATTCGTTCAACCGTAGATTATTTGCATGTTGATGTATAATGTATCTTACCATCTTTATACTTCTCGATCTTCTCTCCATACGCATTTGTATGTAATATAAAGCAAATATAAGTGTAATTGTATTTTATATGGGTGCATGCGCCAATGTAAACATCAAGATTTGCCTGTGAAATGAAATAAACACATTTTCTAGGGGATGCCAGCAAAAACTAATGGATTAAACAATAATAATTGTGTGTGTATGCCTATTCATCTGTGCGTATGTCTCTATACAGATATACATTTGTACATGTGTGTTTGGGATTATTCATTTAACTGCATATAGGTATTATATATATGCATATTAATCTCCATATATCAGTTGCTTTCCTAACGAATATTTGCACTCTTCAAAGATATCTTCTGACATTTGGTTCCTTCTCCAAATCCTTCTCCTCCATTTTCTCATCTAAAAAATTCAAATGCAAACAAATCTCATTTACTGTATTAATACTTGTGAACTTATATTTTGATGTTATTATTTGTCATTAGAAGTTAAAATGTTAAAAGATTAACGGTGTTGGAATTTAATTTGAGAACAACAATTCACAAGTTCACATTCTCGCTATTTTATTTTTCTATCCTCACTCCAACCTCTTTTTAATTTCAAAACCGGCTCCCAAGGCCTTGATTCTTTTCAGAGATAAGAATATATTTTATGACTAACGAGAGAGCTAGAAAATATAAAAAGGAATTCCACCACCATTATTCTTTCCATGGTGCCATAAAGTCTGGGGGAAACCTCACAGCTTCTTCACTTCATCCTGTTTTCAGTACCTTCAAAACCGGCTCCCAGGGCCCTGATTCTTATCAGAGATAAGATTGTGTTTTCTGACCAATAGAGGGACCAGTAAGTTTGTACAACGATTTTGGAGGGAAAAGTCCTCGATCCATCGGAGCCTACCAAAACTCCATAAATTTGGAGAATCTTGCCTATTTGACAGTGAGAATTCTGCCCACCGTCTGTGAGGTCGATATTAGGGAGCTCCAGAACCTTTATTTTCACCCTTTCATTGAAATACGGAAGATAAAATAATAACACCATGATGTCAAAAATATATATGGGAATTAAAAATAAAATAGAAAACCCCATAGAATTAAATAGAAAAAGGTGAAGAGAAACGTAAGAAGAAATTGCAATCTATGCATGGATGAGAAACTACAAAACTACAATTAAACTAGAATTTAAGAACGTAAATCATCTCATAAATAACACAAATCATATTTATTTCGAACTCTCGGCACACTAACGCGTTACGTTTAAAATGTGACAAGTTGAAGCCTCTGCAATTTTTTCAGCATTATTTTATGGCCATACGCCATTTTTTAAAATTATCTTTAAACTGACATTACATTGTCAGTCATCAGCTAATAATATACATCGTGTATCTGCATGGCTGGTGCGGTGCATACTACGCAGGAACCGCTGACGAGGCTGGAGCCTCAAAACGGCTAGTTTCAGCAGCGTTTCTTTTGGGGGGTGTACTTTTTACTTTTTTTCTACCTGTTATATTGTCAATCATCAACTATAATGATCAACAGGGCCAGTGCTTATCACCCTGAATCTCTCAACCGCGTGGGGACTCCATGCCCTGGTAATACTAATCAGAAGTCCACTGCTAGTAATTAGAATAAAATTTCTAGTCTTTATTTTTTACAGATCTAGAAAAATTAAACCGAGAAAATGATCGCTTAAAAAATAAAAACTTTTAATAAACATTTACAAAAATCTGAAATACTGTTCTTAAAACAATCCCGTTTGCGTTGTGTTGGAAGCTTTGCAAAACTTTTTTTTTTCAGAAATGTAAAAATTTGCAACTTAATCATTTTTTCGGGTAAAATTTAGTCATGAAGATATTGATGGTTATTACAAACAAAAAAACAAAAAAACTATTCATTATAAAAGTAACTAATGAATATGTACATAAATTTTCATTTAAATTAGATAATTCCTTGATTTTTGGTAATTTAAAAAAAAGCGCTGCCTCCACCACTTCAATTTTCCTTTGAGAATTTGTGGCCCTCAGAAAATAGAAAACTCAGGTGTAGCTGACCACATATGGAGGGAAAGGGAGATCACCGCCTCCTGTGGGATGAGGTTAAAATAATAGACAGAGAGCATCACTGGAAAATACGAAAACTTAAGAAATCAGCACATATGTTAGGCTACAAAAATCTCCTGAGCCGACCAAGCATAAAAATGTTATAATATGGTAACCAGTAATAAGGAGTGCTAGAAAAAACAATGAATAACAACAAAAGTTGCAATATAAGCTCTGGTAAAAAATGCAATAATAATAATAAGAGAAAAAATGTAATATGGGCATTGGTAAAAAATGGTTACTGAAGCATTAGTTTTATACATCTCAAAAATTCATACACAGATGTCTTCAAGGACACATGGTCCAGTGGATAAATACTTTGGTTAGATCCAGTGACTAAACCCAATGAATTGTGAGTTCAATACCAGAACTTGGAGAGTTGTGTTAAAGGGATATAACTGACACATCCGGACGAGGTATGGCACGTGGAACTAGAGCAATCTACCCCGGTGGACGAAATAAAAGGTTCGGTTCAAATCCCAACCACTGAAGAAGGCTGGAGTGTACAACGGCTGAAATGTTGTGAATATGGTAATGAAGATGAGGATGACAGCCTGGATAATGTAAATAATGTAAGTAATCATAATATCTCATCTCAGATATATATATATATATATATATATATATATATATATATATATATATATATATATATATATATATATATAGTTAAATTAAAAAACAGACAACATTAAAGGTCCATAGATTATATATTATTTCCCCAGGAATGGGAATTTTTTCCTGGTTCCTCAGATCACGAAAAAAATGATTTAAAAATGTACATATTATTATTTTTATACAAGCTTTTGAGGGGTAGTTTTAAGTTGATGTAAAGAAGTAAAGGAAAAATATATTATTATATATAGGCATATTGCGGTTAATTTCAAAAATACAAATTAATATTTAAAATTTAATATTTCCTTTACTTCTTTCCCCCTCCATCCCCCGCTTCTCTATTTGTTTTCTATTATGTCTCATCTCTTTTCTTCGCTTTTTTCTTCGTCTTCTTTCCTTTTCCTGTGAAAGGACTTGTTAAATAGATCAAAATGTCTGGCATCTTACCCTACCACCCTTACACTTACGTATCTTAATAAAGATTTAAACATATTCCTATCTCTCCCTTCCCTCTCTAATTTCGATCATATCGATCATCCTCCTTCTCCTCTTCCTCTCTCTATCACTTTACATCTTACACTTAACGCTTGATATTATTTTTAAAATTATCAACAAAATAAAATAAAAGAAAAGAATAATATTATTAATAACAACTAATAATTACAAGTTAAAATTTAAAACAACTTAAAAATTTCAAATAGTATCGAAAAAATAATATGTAAAAAATATCGAAAATAATAATAATAATAATAATAATAATAATAATAATAATAATAAACAAAAAAAATGCCTCCTTATTGATATGGCAGTCCCTGCAGACTGCAATGTATCTTTGAAGATATTCGAAAAGCTGTCAAAATACAAGGACCTTGAAATAGAAATCTCAAAAATGTGGTACGTGGGAACATCAACAATCCCTGTTGTAATTGGAGCCTTAGGATTGGTTGGAAAAGATTCCAGGAGACTAATTGAAGGGATCCCTGGAAGTCCATGCCTCAAAGAGATACAAAAAATTATTCTGACAAGTACAGCCCACACTTTACGAAGGGCTTTATCTATGTAATATTTTTTCAGTGGAAAGTGTCATGATACCATTTCTAACCTTAGGTCCCTGGGCGGGACCCGGAAAGAAATGTGTAAACGGCAGATATCAAAGGAAATAAATAATAATAATAATAATAATAATAATGTTTAGTAATGTTGTTTTGTAAACTTATTCTAATGGGAAATTATACAAGGTAAATGAAAGGCTCACATATATATATTCGTACCTACATACATACATATGTACACCAACACATATACATACATGCAAACACATCAAGTAAATTATACAAATATACACACACATATACATATATATACACACATATACACACATACGCACATATATACTTACACACATATACACACATGAATACAAATACATACATGCGTACATCTACATATAACTACATACATATACATGTATACACCTACATACACACACAACACACACGTATATATATGTACCTATACACACACACACACACACACACACACACACACACACACATATATATATATATATATATATATATATATATATATGTATGAATCGAAGAAAATCCAAAGTACAAACCACAAATGCTATATTACATCAGTCCATTGGAGAATGACGGAGTATTTAAGTGTTTTTTTTATATTTCAGTTGGAAGAGGTGGGAGGGAGTTAGGGAAACAAATAATTAACAGTTCCAGATAAATTACCTATGTGATGTTTTCCGTTGGTGCAGCGCCTTTTTTGGTCGGCATATTAATTGACACACAGCCGCATACGACCGACTTGGAAGGCAATCAAAAGTAATTTTGTTAATCGATTGTATAGAGTCTCTGTTACATAAGTTCTATACAAAGTAAGTGCAACTTAATCCAATTCAATAGTGAAATCACCAGTGTCTTTTTGATGCGTCAGAAAAAGCGAAAGATTTAACGATTTTAGAAATGTTAGAAATCCATGAAAATAAAAGCAAAAGATAATGTAAAATGTCTTTCTGTGCACTTAAATGCGTATTTTAAATTTTAAGGTAATTTTAATATTTTAGTAGTAAATTAGTATTTTTTAATTGTTTTTGATAAACAAAAAATTAAATTAGTCCTGTTTTGTTAACAAAAAATTAAATTAGTGTTGTTTTGTCGGTTTTATTAACAAAACAACACTAATTATGAAAAATACACAATATTTTACAAGCACATAAAATTTAATTTTTTAGATTCCAAACAAGAAAATAGTATGAAACATTATTTTTCAAATTAATATTTCACTTGTATGGTGTTAGCATGTGGATTTTTTTCACTTCGTAGAAAAATAATTGTCTTTGTTCTGTACAAATTCCATAATGTTAAAGACTAATTAAAAAACAAATGTCTTTTACGGAGTTAGAAAACTAAAAGACCAGCCATTTTTTTAACCACTTCTCTACACTCTGACCACTTCTATGCATCTCTTTGCACGTAATTGTTTTTTTTTTCTAAGTAAAACCTTTATAAAATTAATACTATGCATCCAGAACTGGCCTTTGGGTCCCCGCCAACCATCAACCCGACTTTGATAGGAGCACTCCCACTCTCTACTACATGCAATATATATTCTGGTAAAAAATGCAATGAGGAAAAAAATGCAATATGAGCACTAGTAAAAAATGCTTTTGAGACATTAGGTTTATAAGTCCCCAAATTCATACGCAGATGTCCTCAAGGACACGTTGGTTAGATCCAGTGACAAGACCCAAATAATTGTGAGTTAAATATCAGATCACAGCAATGGTGAACCAAAACTTGTTGAAGAGAAATAACTGAGACGTCCAAAAAGTGGCATGGCACGTGGAACTAGAGAAATCTACCCCGGTGGACGAAATAAAGGGTTCGCTTCGAAATTCCAGTCACCTGAAGAAGGCCGGAGGGTATAAATGAAGATGAGGATAACAGTCAGAATAATGTTAATAATGTAAGTAATATATATATATATATATATATATATATATATATATATATATATATATATATATATATATATACACACACACACACACACACACACACACACATATGTGTGTGTATCTAGATACACATTAACTCTATCTCTTTCCCTCTCTATGTGTCTCTTTCTCTCAACTCCTCATGCAAAGTCACACATATACGCACAGACACACGCACACAAAGCAGTGATGAAAAAGTTCTCGTCCCGATCCACTTTCCCTAATCTGATGAAATGGGCAAACATAAACATTTTGATTTTGGATTGAGAACAGAAATTATTTTATCATTTATTTTCGATATTCTCTCAATCATACACAAATCCTTTAAACGATTTGTATTTTGGCATAAATGATTCAAATACAGTAATATAGTTTTAATTTGCCGTAGTCAAATAGTTTGGGGACACTGATTTTCTGCCATTTTAATAAAAGAATAAATGTACATTAACAAGGGGGATGAAAGAAACAACACCGAGAATCATCGAAATCTCCTAATGCTGCATCACATGAACGGTGCATCGGTGCAATTAGATTACTTTCTGCTTTCAATTGGCTTTTCCGATATTCTATTTACAGATCATTCACGATTGTGGACTTCTTAATTCGCGTGGTTATTTTGGCTCTTGATCCAGCCGGCAACAACGTCAAGGGTATTGCGAAGCGTTTGGTGTTGGGTTTCGGGTTGTTATCATGCTATTTTGAAAAAATAAATATTATTTAATGCGAAATATTTTACTGTTTTAATTATAGAGGAATCGGACAGCCAAGTTCGAATTCCAGTCGAGTTCATTACATTCACTTGGGAAATGTATGAATCCAACTCTTCTATGGGTAAATAGTAGGGCAGACTGGGTTCTATAGCCTTGGTTGTCACTCGGTCTAGGAGAAAGAAAAACTTTGAATTCGAAATTGTAGCGAAGCACATACTATGCAACTAAGGAAAGGGTCGTTCGCATTGACTCGATGATCCCGAGTGCGCGGTCGACACCTATAATTATTATCACATAATTTAAAAGGAAATAAAATATTTTAGAAATAATATTGTAAAAGTTTAATAAATGAAAATGATTATTATTATTATTAAATGAATGTATCCCTGCCTCTCAGCTTCCATAACGTAGCTTCCCTGTGCCTTTTCTATAAATACTTTCATATTGTTCTGGTGAACTTTCCTTTTTTGGTATCTCGACTTCACGAATTTAAGCGCTGTACTAGATTGGCAGCTAGGTCTATTGAAAGTGTTAAATGCAAGCATAAGTTATATAGTAAAAGTCTTTTCTCTCGCATTTCTTGCTTGTAGAATTCTCTTCCGGCTTCTTACTTTCGGGTCAACTACAATTTTCAAAAATGTAATTACAACGTCAGTCGTAGTCTTCTGCCTCCTTAGATTATGGTCTCTCCTCAAGGTTTTCTCATTTCGTTTCATTCTCACTTGCATCTTAGTTGTTTTATCGTCTTGTTTGGGATGAAATAACTAGCAAAAATCAAATGTCGCCTATCTACGATAATTTCAATGCCAATAAGTCATAAGCATGCAACAACCGAGTGAAAATTGTTCTTTGGTTATACATTGGTTTAAATCTATGTTAGTGTTCGATCAGTCGAAATCAGTTTGTTTCTCTGACTTTTCAATTGCCTCAGTTTTCGTATGGATTGTCTTTATCCTTATCAGATGAGTAGACATTTTGCCTTCCATGCAGCGATTGTTAAGAAATAAAAATTTTCGAATAAATATTGTTGTATTTCTTTCTTTTTTTCTTTCTTTCTGTGTATTCATATCTCTCTACCTATGTATCTATTTTATTTTTCTACATCAGTTTATTCATATCTATAAAGGTTTCTGATTTTTTCTGCATGTGTATATATGTCTATGTATGTTTGAGTGTGTGTATATGTATGTGTTTATCAATCGGTCTGTCAGAAATGTTCACTTTTGAAACTCTTTCTCACACACATACAAATTCACACGCATGCATCTACCTCAGAAATTTCTTTCCGTTTCTCTCATACACAGCTACCAATTTAGAGTGGCAGCAATTTTAGTAGCAGCCAACGCAAATACTGTCGACCTATTTGAGAACCAGATTATGCCGTTACCATTTCTTCAAGAGCCTTTGCAATAAACACTCCTCAAATTCCCCAGCGGCTTGTTGCCTGTATTTGTGCCAAGTTTTTAGACTATTTATTTAACAAGGCTGCTAACTACTTGGTAGATTGTACCTTGCAATTGTCACTATTTCAATAAAAAAAAAAAACACACAAATTACTTAGGAAAGTCTACTCTACAATATTCTATTACCAATGAAATTATTTTAAAACATTCCATATATGTATGGACGTTAATTCTCCAGTGTATATAGTTATCTGCAGCAATTGGGTGATAATCATACGCTTGATTTGTGCATACATACTTGAATATCTACGAATTGGTGCGTGTGTATATATATATATATATATATATATATATATATATATATATATATATATATATATATATATATATATACAAGACGATGCTGATACGTTTTCGGTACGATGAAGAAAGAATTGAAAAAAGTTGTAATATTTGATCATTTTGTTAGAATTTGGTAAGTGGATAGAGTCAAGAGCTTACAATGCAAATTTATATATATATATATATATATATATATATATATATATATATATATATATATATATATACGCACACACACACACACGCATATATATATATATATGTGTGTGTGTTATATGTGTGTGTGTTATGCACATATATATATGTGTGTGTGCGCACACACACACACATATATATGTGTGTGTATGTTATATGCTTGTGTGTGTGTGTGTTCCTTAATTTAGTGCACAAAATCATCTGTACAGATGGTTAAAGAAATGCTTAAATGCATGCCCACATTTGCTTGGTTATGTGCTTAGGTCATTAATGATTGGTTGCTTGTGACTTAATGTGCCCATTTGTTGTGTGCTCGGCGGATTTTTGCTTCAGGATCGCCTGCCGGAATAGTACTGTTTCGGTAGGGTCTCTTGAGCCAACAAGTATGATGTTACAAGATCCGAAACTCGTCATGACACCAAGTCATAACATCACTGACGAGGCGATCCTGCGCACTCGTTGGAGTGTTTTCATAACAACACACACACACACACACACACACACACACACACACACACACACACACACACACACACACACATATATATATATATATATATATATATATAAATATATATGAATATACGATATCGCACATTGAGTGGTGGTGTTAATAAAGTGCTCGATGTAATATAACAGTACTATTGAGTATATATTAATATACATATTATACCTCACCAGTAGCACTACTCGGAGTTTGATGCACAATGCAATCTTCAGGTGCTAAGTAGAGTTTCTACCAGTGACCGATGAGGAATAATATATATATATATATATATATATATATATATATATATATATATATATATATATATATAGAGAGAGAGAGAGAGAGAGAGAGAGAGATAGATATATATATATACATTCAAACGTTATTTTTAGTTGATACCCATGTTTGAAATTGACATGCATCCTCTGACTAACCTTGGTTTAAAGATTGCTGAGAAGCATGAAAACGAGTCACTATACAGTGATGAATCCTATGTCCTCACTATCTACATATCTATATATGCTATATCTCTGATATTGAGCTCTCTTCCCCTATATATAGGACCATTTTTAATTATTTATATATATATATATATATATATATATATATATATATATATATATATATATATATATATATATATATATATATATATATATATAAAGAGACAGTGAGCAAAAGATAGATATTCACTCGTGTATGGGTGTGTGAGTTTTCGTGTAAATAGTACTAATTGTTCCCCGCAAGTTTTATGCATATTTAGTAGGCATACCAAGTACAAATCCTTCACTGTCTTTTGTTTATATATATATATCTATATATATATATATATATATATATATATATATATATATATATATCTATATATATATATATATATATATATATATATATATATATATATATATATATATATATATATATATATATATATATATAAACAATATTTATATATATGTGCATGTATGCATCTTTATACGTGATTACAATATCAAACAAAAATATTCTGAAACGAAACATAGCACATTATTTTGGTTTTAGTTTGCATGCATTTGCGATTATTGGATGAATTTTAACTGACCATGTGGCAGGTAGCAAAATAAAATTTTCAGAATTGTGGCATTCCGAATTTCTACTCAATCTCATATTCTATTGTGTATTTCCTAAAATAAGGTAATTCAGTTTTCAGAAATTTCCAGTTCATTTACAAATGGCGAGGGGAGAACATAAAGTTACCCGAATAAAGACTGTGAATCTCTCCTTGCACATGTGATTTATTTTTAAAAAATCCCCAAACTGTATTTACATTCAACTCCAGTCTTGAATGTCGTTACTCTATCCTCCTTCTTGTATGTGCCGTGTCCTTTTAGAACATTGGCGATCATAGTTCTCCATAACTTCCTGTCCTTTGTACAATGTTTGATTTTTTTTTACTATCCTGTTCTTTCTCTGTTCTGTCATCCATTTACACAAGGTTGTTATGTAGGTTACTCGCTGTTTCCCTCTCTCTAGCCTTCAGCATGTCTTGAGAGTGTCAAATTCTCTAAGCCCTCATTCCTCATTATGTGTCTAAAAAATTTCAACCGTCTCTTTCTGGTGTTAAATCTAAGCGTCCATTTTGTTTCCATTTTCATTAAAATTTACTCGTTGCTCCTCCGTCATGCCCCGTCCATGGTATTCTCAGAATCATTCTGTAGAACCACATTTCTGTTACCTCAAGTTTCCTGTGAGCAAATTGCTCAGCATACACTGCCCAATAGGAGGGATTATGCTACATAGCAGTGGTGCACTCTTTTGTTTGTTTCTAACATAAGTACCCTGCATCTTTATATTTTGTTTAGCTTTTGGAAGGCATCTTTTTCTATTTAAGTGCAACTTCGGATTTTTGTGTCACATTTTCCGTTATCTGTTAAAACGTTTTTATTTAGATTTCTGTACTTGCTTGATTTTGACATCTCCAATTCATAGCTTGCATTTTGGTATGTTCCTCTTGCTGACATTCGGTTTTCTTACAATTGATAGCAGTTATTTCTTACGTTTTCTTTTATTACCGCGTCTAGGAATTTCCTCCAGTTTTCTTTTTATGTCTTCCATCAACATTATACTGTTAAAGATTGCGAACATCAATAATAAATCCTGGTAGAACTTAATTATCTCAGGATTAACTCACTGTATATGTTAACTAAATTCGGTGACATGTTGCATTCTTGTCTTAAGCCTTTCTATTTTTATGTTCTTACTTAATTCATTTTCTGTTCGTATGTAAGCAGTTGCGCCACACTCCCAATATATATTCTGGATTATTCGAATATTTTTCCCAAATGAATTAAGTTTCCCGCTTAGTTTAAATAGATCTTTGTGTGGTGTGGTACCTTATCAAATGCTTCGGCATTTGTATTTCTTTCTCTGATATCATTCTGATCATAAATATTGCATTTACCTATTCTAGTGTCTTTAACATTGTACTTGTTTTATTTATATGTTTAGCTAGCTATGTGGCACATTAAGCTGATTATCCGATGCAGCTCGCAATCATTTGCACCTGGCTTCATAGTCAGCTCTACGAAGACGGGTCTTCCGTTATGTTGCCATTGTCGTATATTTTATTTATTAGTACCGAAATCGTCTAAAGCTTATAGTATTTGCACACTTAAAAACGAAAACTTCTCAAAAGTATTTCTGAAGTAATCAAATTTGAATAAGAAAAAGTAATATTATAGATTCTGGTTAAAATCTTGCTATCAAGGTACAAAAACACAAAGTTGATATTTTAACAATTGGCAAAGCATAAAAATGTTTCTATTCTCCAACAAGTCAAAACAAAGAGATGAGTGAATAGCAATTGTATGACCATTTTATATTTCATGTACATTCTTGCTGGACATATTCTGGAATATCATCAAAACAATGCAAATTTGCTGTATATTCAAAGCGTCATACAACTCGTATTTGTAAAATCTTTGGTATATAAAAACTTATATCTTGATTATTACCAGGCCCGTCGCTCAAGTGTTTTCAGAGGGTGCCTACCTTTAAGTGAACCTGACTTAAAGTCACACTAAAATTAGTTAACATCATTTTTACTGGGGAGTGGGAAAATGATTTTCTGGGGGTAGGGGTGCAGGCTCAGAAGAATTCCCCTGGAGACGGGCCTGATTATTACTCATCCGGTATGTGTCAATGATTCTCACCAACCTATTCCGAGAACTGTTTAAATAATACTTTTTTTTGCAATTATTTAATCAATCTTATTGTTTATTATGTAATTCTATTATAGACAGAGGTGGTGCCCATTACTATCGACTTACGACTTGTTCATTTTTTTTTTCGCTTGAATAAACATGCTAATCTCCTATTGGCAGAAGCCAGCGTAAAATGAAACGAAAGTTGAATAGTATTTTAGAATATTTGTCTATATTGTATAGACATTTCACGTAATAGGACATGACTATATTCACTTGATAGAAAATGGCTATATTCACTTAATAGAAAATGACTCTATATTCACTTGATAGATCATGACTCTACATTCGTTATAGAATCATAGAATATGACACCATTCACAATATCTGATCACGAATGAGTAATGAAGTACAAAATTAGGAAAACGTTGTAACTTGTGGAGTTATCGCACTTACTTTTAAAAAAAAAAAACGTCGTTAGGAGACGCTCCCTCAGCCTATAAATAGGCAGTGACATTTCTCTGTCATTCTCATCGTTTCCTATTTCACTTAGGGACAGTAAGATGCAGGTAGAACGAGTAAAACGCTTTACCACTGGGGAACGCACACGCGCGCACGCACGCATGCAGGCACACGCACGTACGCACCTTTCACTTCATTTTCTCAAGAACTCCCTCCTACAACCCGTTTGTTACACTTCTACACAAACATCTTCACTAGTTTAAATGTTTTCTTCATTCATATTCTATGTTTGGTAACACGGAACAATTTCCTATTGACTATGTATACCTTTGTTTTGTGAATAAATAATAATCGTTTGTTTATATATATATATATATATATAGTTTTGTTGTTACTTTGTCATTCAGAGCCCGCCATTTTTGTTGTGGAATAAATATACCAAGAGACACGTGTTTCTTATTTAACCACTCGACCAGCATACTCTCGCAATAAACTGAACCAGCATTTAAATTATTTGTAGAAAACAAAAAAAGATAAACTGTATTGAATGTGATATTTGTATAATAAGTTATCGTTCTCCTTGATGCTACAGTTATTGAAAATCATTTTTTAATATATCAAATAATGAATTTCAAAAACCCAAAGGTTTTGTCAATTCTCTGGAATGTTTTACGCTAATACTGGTCTGCGTATTCAAAGTTCACTCGTTTGCACAATGAACTGTTCCTCCCCAGCCATGTTCATTTTTTATTCTCCTGGGTTAATTTGCTACATCCAGTTATTCATTCATTTAGAGTTTCAGATATGTCTTCGTACACCTGATATTATTTTATTTTGTCGATATTGATCTTGATGGAGTACGTTTTAACGTATTTGTTCTAGGATGTTATTATTAAAAAAACGGTTTCCCGCTTAACGCGTCCTTTGTATAACCATAACGGTGTAATGTTATCAACATTACTTTTTTTCTCTTGAATTCCCTTGGAGCCTTTTCTCTCCTACTTCTGACTATTCCTTATGCGATTGTAATTGTCATAATTACAGAGAGAGAGAGAGAGAGAGAGAGAGAGAGAGAGAGAGAGAGTAAGAGAGAGAGAGAGAACGTGCTATCGACGTTGGATATTATATATATTCACTAATTGTTTTAAATTTATTTTCGATGTCAGTCCTCCTCTGGTAGACTCCTTGTTAATGAGAATGGGTTTGTGTTAGCGATTGGTGGGAGCGTAAGATATCTTATCCGGGGGTGGGGGAGCAGTCTGAGGTTAGAGTTTATTTATGGTAAGGTTGTTTGTAGTTTAATATCAGTTCCTACTATGTGGCATTATAAAAATATTAAAATACATTGCGAAAGACAGTTTTTATTTAACACTTGCACATTGTACAGTCATTCGTGCAATTATCTTACCTGGTGAAGTAGACATATAAATGCCTAGAAATCTAAAAAAAAATTGTCTTTTGTCTTCAAGTGGTATTACAAAAGTGCCCACGAAAGGGCACGTGCTAATATAAATAATCCTAAATCTAAAAAAGGGTACTGAAAAATTATTGACTTTGTTCACTTCCCAAATCACAAATCTGGTCAAGCAGAGAACTTATTAGCGCCCTCTCGTAACATCCTTAATTTATAAGAAGAAAATGTTTGGGCACATTAGAAAAATCAACAAAAAATATGAATTCAAAGAACTTTCGTGTAAGAGAATGGTAATACAGATAACACTAATTCAGGCATAGTTTTGAATTTCACTTATCTCCTTGTTTTTTTTTTTTTTTGTGCGAGAAACACTCAATACAATCTTCCCAATCATCTTTCATTGTGACAAGCTTTTAAATCTGCACTCTTTCCGCATATTTTGTTACAGTAATAGTTTCTATTGCATCTATTGCAACAGAAGTGCGCAAACATAAACATATACACGATTTCGTACTCATTGTCTTCAAAAGAAGCACACACGCGCACGCACACACGCGCATAGATATCCTACCTTTTACGCAATTAAATTTTTCATGTCCACAATTTCAGTATATTACGACTTCAATGATTGAAATGTCAAGCGTCTCTGCAAAATTCTGTGGAAGGCCCTTTCGGCTGAGTTTTACCCACTGCATAATTGACTCGTCTTTCCTTAATCTGATCACGAGCGACATTCTAATGACGAGAATAACCACAGATTATTTTCTCAGTTTGATGAATGGTGATGATCTTAATTATATGCATGATAATATCTGTGCTCGTGTTGAACAAAAATTACTTTTCTAAGATTGACTCAATTGAAGATGAAAACTTTATTGCACTGTGAAATACATCTGAATGGATCACCATTTTTGAGACATCTCAGCCACTTTCTTAGAAATAAAACATTCTCCTGTTATGATCAAAACTCAGGACACCATTCATAATGTTACCGTTAAATGCAACATTCTATAGCTTAGTTTTGGTACAAAACTATTAGTGCAGTGAAGCGCGATCACAGTACTTACTAATAATGTCCTGCAAGAGCGGCTAGTTAACCATGATACCACGATGAGTCACTTCAACATAGCGTAATGGTTAGCAAACTTGTCGGGTTAGATCAGTTATGACGGAATAGTCAGTTCGATCCTTATCAGGGTGTCCCATACTTTCGGCCTTGTGCTACATCTGAGATACGCCTAGAAAATCACCATTGTTGTGCATAAATAGATAATGAGGCGAGGTATTGATCCTCCAAAACTATTCTTACGACCACTATTTATCGTCCTAAATTGAATTGTGAAGTTGAAGGACTTCATGTTATTCTTTTCTTTTTTTCATGAGTATTTTCACCTTAGTTGTAACTCTATCGTTGTAAAAAAACGTATCAAAATACGAAGCTAAATCTTTCATACGTAGAATTATTGCCTAGTCACTTCTGGACTTGGTTAATTAATGTTTGTGTGTGTGTGTGTGTGTGTGTGTGTGTGTGTGTGTGTGTGTGTGTGTGTGTGTGTGTGTGTGTGGTTTAAGACACTTTCTTCGCGAATTTGAGAGACTCTCGCATTTCCGTCACTGGTGGGACGCTTTTATAACTTCATGATACCCAGTTGCACAACGTATACACATCCTAAGCTTAGCTGCGTCGACCTCTTGTCTATACGTCAAGGTTAGCCACTGATGTCCTTTACGCCTGGTGGTTACCTTCCAGGTCAACCTTCTGACGCGCCTGGAATTTCTGATGCTCTGTTGCGACATCGAATGCAAAGTTTATTTTGGAAGTTTTTAGGATGAGCCAAATAAATATTAGAGTCAGACAAGATAAAATTCTTCTTAGAACAATGGTTCCTTATTGACATTAATTTCGCTTCAGATCATCTGGTATTTTCTGGTGTCAATCACATTCCTACATTTCTATTTTGTGAAATTACATATTAATATATAGAGAAGGAACGAATAAAGGACATATACATACTTAAGTAACAAAATATTTAATCAGAAGAAATAATTAAGCGAGTATGCTTAAATAAAACATGAAAAGTACAATTTACATAAACCGCTCCACAGAAAAAAGCGGACTCAATTAGCAGTAATCACTTTTGTAGTAATTTGAAAAATGCCAAGAACATGTAATTATTTGACAATCAGTAAAAATGACAGAAGTAAAAAGACAACGATTAAGGACAGAAGTTTATGTTGCAAAAAGAAAAATTAGTAAGAAAAATTATCTTATTGCACAAAATGTCTGTACTGTTTGTAGTGAAAAATGCTCAGGAAAAAGGTATGAAAAAGATAAATAAGCTGACTAAAAATACCATGAGAGAGCTCAGAGAGATTTTTTATACCCAACTGTAGACCGTAGTGAGTCCGTAACAAAGCGTGACTCCCCTACATCCTAAAGGATGTAATGTGAGCTCTGAGCAGATATGTCTGAACATTTAGAGAGAAAGCACGCGGGCTTATTTGAAAGTACTTCCGTGTCCCACAGATTTTTTGCCACAAAACTTTGGAATGGAATATGTTTTTTTCCATACTTTACTTTATCTCGTATTTGCTTCTTTTAGTAACTGTCATGAAATGATAAAATGCCTCACTATAGAATCTATACAGTGCTACATTTTGTGAACCGTATTGCTTGATATGAAAGAGTCATTAGGAAAAACCTCAATTAAATCGTTGATGAGTAGTGAAAATGACACAAACGTAAGATACAGCTGCTACAGAGATTCATCTAAAGTCAAAAGACTTAGATTTCATTCTCCCTGGGTATTTACTCTGTCGCCCCACTAAAACGAATTGTGACACCAGGTCTCTTTTTAAGGTGGGGACCCGCGCGCGTGCACCTGGACTAGGAACAAAAATTACCTGCAGCCCCCGCAACCGTCGGTTGCGCTGGCCTCGGTGCGAGCACCGATCGCTCTCTCTGGTGCAATGAGAGGGCGCGGCCTCGGGCAGCTGCTCCCCCAGGGCTGGGCACCTCTCAGTATAATCTTCCTCAGTTGCGACTCTGTCCTTTGACGGAGTCGCCCCGGAGTGCACTCTGCCCAAGGACAGAGACGCAACTGAAAGATGATAAGAAAGATGTGTTAGAAAGAGAGGGGTTTACACACTGGATTTCATTCTCACTAAGTTATAACTTGTTGCGTCGGGGGCACCAAATGTTGCGAGCACTGTTCCTAGTTAGATTAAAATGGCAACAATATTTTGTACATGTCAGAGGCGGAAATATAAAACAATGCGATATTTTATATTTTGTTTTTTATAGTAAAAAACACTTACACGAGTATGCATACAAAAGAAGAAAGATATTAAAGTTAGGTATTATGTGGTAATAAACGTGTGTGTGTGTGTGCGCGCGCGCGAAAGTTCAGTTACTAAGGAGAAAGATATCCCCATACCCGAGGAAGTCCCAGTTGACGCTGACACTTCTACCACGTGCTAAAAGGAAAAAAGGGACAAAAGTGAGACAGGAAGTGGCCCGTTTTGTAGGTGCTTAACAACGCCATTTAATGACTTCTTGGCCAAACTGGCAAAGCTATATGAGGATAAGCCACAAACTTATTATTTTGTAAACAGTGGAAATTAACATTTTATCAGGATGAATAACTTTTTGTGCACCGAAAAAATATAGCATCAAAGATTTATGCGTCGAATTTCAAGCTATCTTTTCGAATCTTTCATTTAGATAATGAAAGGATCAAGTATAAATCAATTTTAGATTTCATTGACACTGAGAGATGCACTGAGAACTTGGTGTTTATAATTTAATTGCACTGCTCAACACTGATGGAATCATTCTGTCTTTGAAGGTGCCGAATCCAAAAATGACGTCCACTTTTTCAGATTAATTACCGTTTCTTCTGTACCAAAATGCCTCATTTTGGCAAGAATTCTCATTTTTATCTCATTTTTTTTATCGAGTGAATACACGGTTTTCAGATTTGAAAACTAAAATCTAAAATCATAATCAACTCAAATCAATCTTTATTAATAAAAAGTAATCTGACATCTCAATGATAAATGGTGGCTCTATAAAAATGGAATCCATTCATTGGATTTTACCATAACTTGACCATTTTTATAAGTAACTAATAATGTATACATGTACATATATCTCAGTGCACATCAGTATTCAATCTATTAAAGACTATTCACTGTCAAACTATTCATAGTATGCTTACCGCATACCGCATGATTATAAACATGATCTATATAAGATAGGTTTGGTGTTTTATATGAGTTTATTGAATTTAGTTAATATGTAATATATAGTGGTAAGTATGAATTAAGGACGAAAGTAAAGTCTTCTTTTACTTCATATCCGAATACAATGTTATTATCCAAATTTGTTTCATTTCTAGACCTTAATACTAAAGCAATGACTTCAAGAAGAGGATGCAACAACAATCTCTATGTCTTCTTTTACATATGTCGCTACTTTACAACAAGGAATAGCAGAAAACCGATCAATGATTTGGGCAAAAAAGCTTACTTTGAAGTGAAGCCGGGCGATCAGAACAAATCGTGGGCATCATATATTGTCTGCAAAACATGTCAGGAGCACTTACGCCAGTGGACTAGGGGTATTCAAACTTCACTTTGTAGCAGAAAAATACAATTTACACATAGAGATAACAAATTTAAACCAAATTTATACAAATATTAGAAAACATATATCTCTAACTACACACCAATTTTCGTCTAAGTTACACACACGCCGCACTCCACTGAAAACAAATTTTAAACTAAACAGAGTGCTGGCAATTATCTACGTGACTCTCGCTTTCCCCAGATGTCTGCAACTACGTTCGTGCTTTTCCCTTATATAGGCTATAAGAGAAACCGGACAGAGGAGAGAGAGCAGGAAAAGATATATCACACACACGCTAACCATGAGGCTACCTGGGAGGACAGCTGACTGCTCGTCCGACCATTAGGCTGTGAAAACGACCTCCTGTGAACATAGAAAGAGAACGGTCTCTAGTCTCAACGCGACAAGCCCAACCCGATAGCCAACAAGCAGTCAGCCAGATTAAGCATACTTCTTTTTCGCGATCTCATTTCACACCTCGTACAACCGTACATTCGAACGCTACGCTATACGACTTAACAGAGACATTTTCATATCTTGTAAATGAAAATAAACCTTTGGTCATTTCTCCAAACCAATGTCTAATTGGTGTCTTTACTCCAACCAACTTCTACCTCGGATCAACTTAAGTTTGACATTCCGCGCAAGCCAAAAAAAATCACATCGACAACTGTTACTTTTACTTAATTGACATTGCTGGCCTCGACAAGAAGAAACGAAAATCTGTGAATTATCCTTCTCCCAATCCCACACTCCGATGAAATTCCGATTCCAGTCATCAAAGCCTTTACATCCAGTGAAGAATCGGACTATGATGGCGCGAATTATTTCGTCGACATAGGCGAGAATGAGAGTGACACTGATTTTGAGGGATTATAATTTGAACCGATAATGTTTGATGAAGAGCTGAACGAATTAATAGGGGATTTCAGTTTATCAAAAGAATCGGCGGAAATCTTATCTTCAAAATTAAAGGAGAAAAATCTGCTTAAGGAAGCAACAAAAGTTACATTCTATAGCAATAGAGATGCTGAATTTGTCTCCTATTTCAATCAAACCAACGAACTTATATATTGTAACGATGTCGAAGGAGTTTAGCTACGTCTTGGTATTCACGACTATGTTGCAAATCTGTGGAGACTATACACTGATAGCTCAAGGCGTGGTTTAAAATTTGCACAACACCAATGTATACGCATCTATACCAACTAGACAATCCACAACGCTCAAAGAAAAGCATGAACTCATCAGGAAAAGAATTAATTACTTTCGTCATAACTGGGTGATTTGTGTTGACCTGAAATGGTTAACTTTTTATTTGAGCCGCAATCAGGCTCCCCAAAGTCCCCATGCTTCCTTTGTTTATGAGACAATAGAGCCAGACATCAACACTGGGATAAAAGAGAATAGCCGGTCAAAGTAAAAATGAAAGTCGAAGAAAAAATGTGATAATTGATCCGCTAGTCCCTAGAGACAAAATCATTTTGTGAAAGCGCTTGACAAAGAAGGCCATTATGTTCAGTACACTTGCAGTGCATTTCCTGAAAAACTGAAACAAGGTATTTTTTATGCATCTGACATTCGAAAACTCATCAAAAATGACAACTTCGTCGACTCTATGAATGTTACTGAATGAAATACCTGGATTTCATTTATTGCTGTAGAAAAAAATTACAAGACAGACGACAGGATGCTAGCAAACTACTGGGAGCTTGATACTCCTATCAAACAACAATTCCTGCAATTTGGACAGGTTTCCAGAAAGCTATGGTGATTTAAGTGATGAAGAAGGGAAACGTTTTCATTAGAATATAACAAGTAATGGAGGACAAATATCAAGAGGTGGGATAAAGAAATGATGACAGATTACTATTGAGGCCTGAAGAGAAACAAAACTGTGGATCATTCGTAAAAATAAAAAAAGTGAGAGTTTTTACCATGATTGTTTTTTTCATTTTTAACTTCATATTCAATCTAACATATTTGAATTTCGATGTACTTTTCTTCTTGCCTAAAACCTGAAACTTTATTTACTTTTGCATTGCTATTCATTTTTCGCTTTTCAAACAAATCACTTACAATAAGCAATTTTCCTATTTTTGCTTATCATCTGCAGCAAGAAAACTCGAGTTCACTGAGAAAAATGACTATGATATTTGAATTTTTTTGTAAACTAGTGTTATTTTACAGGAATAAGCCACTTTGTAACACACACACATAAGCGTATACGTACGCGCAGCCCCACATACATCCACAATGCAAGAAATTAAACATTACTTCCCAAATAGTATTATCAAATAATTATTTCTAAATCCAACATTGTTATAAAAGTGTTTGATTGGTAACAAAATAAAAATGTTCCCATACAAAAACTTCATCAAATACTCCACCAATAGCTGTATTCCACTTTCAAAATGTCAGTACACACACATACACACACATTATTATATATATATTCGCGAGCCTATGTGAAATTCTTTTTGACCAATGAAAACTTTGCTTTCACATAAAATAACATGTGAGCCAAGCAGAAGAAGGAAAGAAATAGCGAGCCTACATGAAATTCTATTTGACATAAAATGAGGAGAAAAATAAATCAGTGCCTGAAGTTATGTGAATGGTTTCGTTTCAGATCCTCGCGACCAGCGTTGAAGTACTCACCAGTGTAAAATTACCCGCCAATTATATTATCGGTTTTTAATCAGTACGCAGCACTTCAAAGAATTTTTCTCAACAATCCAAGAAAATTAATTATTTACAACTATCTCTTTTCGTCTACTTTTAAACGTATGCAAACCATGTATCCTTTCGGGGAGCAACGGACTCTTTCACCTTTGTCTTAAACATTTTGAATATTATTTTGTGTCAGATCATTTAATCTGTTGTATGAACATTTCCTGTTCATAATAATACGTTAAAACTACGGAATTTTGATTCATTTTCATGAAATGAGCTACTGACATTACTTCAATTCCTTATCTTAAAATTACCCGTGTATTTCCTCGTCATTATCATCCTTCATTAAGATTCTTAACGTAAGTCAACTGTTCATTTTTAACCCCTAACACCCCCGCAAATATACATTTATCGCTGATTTCAAAAGATTGGCGACATTGAATAATGATAGGAAGGTTTTTTGTTTCAATCCCGTATCCTTTGCCGAGCAAAAGCCGCAATATTTCAAACGTAAGAACTGTGAATTCCGTTATAAACCAAAAACTCATTGTTGTTATGTAATTATTCCAGAAATCCATATTTATTCATCCAATATTTTGACAAGATCAAGTGTTAATGACAATTTCAGTCGAGTGAATGATAAGCAGGATAATGAGAAAATAAGTAATTAAATCAAACTGACTTCAATTAATTAGTACATTAATTGCACAGACAATAAAATCCTCATCCTGTCATCTTTGCCTCGATCAACTTACTTTACTAACTCCAAAGCTTCTTGACTGATGTTAAAAATAGAATCAATTGAACCGGATTAATGGGAACGGGTAAAAGTAATTAAATTTCTTTAGGTTTAGGTCACCTCATATCATCTTTAGTTTGTTTTATTTTTTCTTCAGATTCTGTATGTCGATATTTACACAACTTGGCTACGAAGAATGTCAGCTTTTATTGACTACAATTGTTATGAGTGCGTTTAAATGCTAACATATTTGCTATATGAAATCTAACAACTAAACTCAACTCGAATTCGCAGGTTTTAAAATTTACAAGATTTACTGCTAAATAAAAAAAGAAATGTGTAATTCTTTCATGGGACAATTAGGCCGCCCTTAAGTTAAAGACCGCGCCTCCCTGGCCTTTAGTTGTAATATTTCTCTCAACTAAACCTTAATTCGGGTCGCTAGTAGTGGATATTCTTCCTGTTGGGAATGGAGATTGAAATTACCCACGCTGTATTCTGATTTATCAAATGATGATGTAAGTTAATGATAGAACTATTTATCGAGGACCTTATATGATCCATGGTTTGGTTGGGATCCGCCTTTTTGCATTTCCCATCTTTTTCATTGTTTCTGCGTCTGTTGCTGCTGCTGGTGATGATGATGATGATGATATCATTTAGTTTTATAAAGACATAGCACGAGGGAAACAGTAAGGGAGATAGATTTATTCAATCCGGTGTGGTTACATTGTTTATAGTCAAAAAGACTACAGGGTGTGTTCAAACGAACAGGGTAAATGCCTGTCAAACGTGTTAAACCGAGTTATGACACGAATTTCTAAGATAGAATACTTGTTGACATGTCATTTGACAAGTGCACTTTTTGTAGATTGGACCAGATACTTCAGGTTCATTTGCTTACAAAAAAATAACAAAATCATAATTTACAAATTATCTCGAGGAGGTGCTAGAAAGTTCTCGGTCTGACCAAGAAGATTTTCCCAAACTATTCTAATATTTGGTTATTTGGTCAGATTATAGAAAGTATATTGGGATGAAAACTTTTCAATGGCTCTTCGAAAAAAAATGAAAGGGATTTATAAACGCACGTGCATACAAAAAATTAAGCCAACGAGCAAAACTTACTAAATGTTTAATTTAGTTTTTATTGTATTACGTACTATTTAACACTGCCAACCCTATCAATGTTGAAACATAGAACTGTTATTTTAGTTATCACGCCAATTTGATGGCTTTTGCCGTTAAAAAAGGTGTTGTGAAATCAGATACGTTATATTGTGTTTTGTAAATATTTTGTAGCAAATATTCAAGAACAATTCCGATCTTAACTTATGAAAAATGTAAACTCTAATGAGGCATAAATCAGAAATCTTGTGTTGTAATGATATTGCAGATTTTTGCTACCCTAAAGATTATGACAATGTAAGAGACAGGTATCCATTTGTCAAGACTTTGAAAGCAAACAAGGATTTGTTCTATAATACCACTAACTTACATAGTAAAGTAATCAAGATGGAATCATGTAAAGAAAAGGATTCGTTTTTAACTAATAGTATTTTTGTTCGCTGGTTGTAACCGATGGCTTGTCTCCGTGTGTCGTGACATTGCACGTTAAAGAATAGTCACATCCCAAGTGCCTCCTCGCTGCAAGGAAAAAAGTTGGAAAATTCTGATTAATTTTTTATATGTGCAACAGTAACCAAAATCACGTCTTGTCAATATATGCTCTGTCAGTGCTACAAAAAAGCGTACAGAAACCGCATAAATCAGATCTGAAGTTAGTTGCTGAGATAAAGTGCAGACTCAGATCAGTAATATCCGTTACTAATTCGTTTGGTCCAATAAAGAATCCAATGAAGTGGAATTTACAGCATCAAGCTTGCATTTCTTATGACAACGTCAAAATCTTGATACTTGTTTTTGGCTATATCAATCCAGACATTCATCACGAGATTCTGCAAGCTGACAGCTACTGATGGACCCGTTTTGACCAGAGACGTTTCGACTTGGATCACAATATATCTCTTCATACTTAAATATTCAAAACATGATGAGAAGTGCTAAAGTTTGAAATAGCTGGCGTGATAAAGCCCGAACCTGAGTGAGTGAGCGTGTCATGGACTAAATTTGGTGAAGTTACCATATTCGAAGCAAACTAAGCAATACTACAGTATATATATATATATATATATATATATATATATATATATATATATATATATATATATATATATATATATAGTAAAGGTAATCGCTCCGTTAATATATAATCCGAGTGGATCCTAGTAATATTAATTATTAAAACTGATCCACAGAGAGCTCGATGTATTTATTATAACAGAGCATATGTATTTTTTACAGCAAAAAAACAAAAATTACCTCAACATTGGATAGTCTATTTCAAGCC
Organism: Acanthosepion esculentum; assembly: GCA_964036315.1. Classification (NCBI taxonomy): domain Eukaryota; kingdom Metazoa; phylum Mollusca; class Cephalopoda; order Sepiida; family Sepiidae; genus Acanthosepion; species Acanthosepion esculentum. Next base: position 18,143,280 of record OZ038512.1, on the reverse strand, counting down.
GTTCTGTACGCGGCTATCATCAGCCCCTCAGTGTCTGTCTCGGAGCATTTTCAGTATCAGTCCTCCTCTAGTAGACGCTGTGTTAATGAGAATGGGTTTGTGTTAGTGACTGGTGAGAACGTAATATATCTTATCTCGTGGGAAGCGGACTGGGATTGGAGTTTATGGCTAGAAACTTTCGTTGTTTGTTGTTTAATATCAGTTCCTACTATGTGGCATTTCTTATACGAGCCCCAAGTGTGTTTTTCTAAGATTCACAGTAAATAGTTTTTGTACTACAGGTATCCAATATTATTAATAAGCAATGATGGATTTAAACTTAAACTCGTTAAGATTAATGTAAATTAGTTGAATTGTAAATTTATAAATTGTGGGTAATATCAGAGCACCTAATGGAATAAATCATGCGATCCAACACACTTATATGCGTACATATCTTTATACATACTTATATATACATTTACATGTCCATACATATATGCCACTATACGCACACGTACACCCCCACATATATACACAAGTATTCTTATGTAATTTTGAATCTATTTCTATGTCTACATTTCGTGATTAGTTCTCTCCCTTGATTTAATATTTTGCATTGGTCTTTATATTTTATTATCCTAATTTTTTCTTCTAAACATATCTTGCACCTTGTCGGAATTTTAGTGACTTTAGGTCCGTACCTAAAGAATAAAACCTACTACCGGTATATTAACCGGGGTCCGACGTAAAAAAAAAATGTAACTTCGAAATACAACTACGCACACAACTGTAGGTCTACATATATTTTTATTAGAGGGGTAAAAAAGTAACCTTTTCTTGCAAGATATTCCCCTTGCTAGGGAGTTGGAAATTCCCTGTAGTAACAATAAAAAAAATGACACTACAAACAAAAGTAGAGTACAAAAATCAAGTAAAAATAAAAAAAATTACCCACTTTTTCCTTTGCCAAAAATGGCCACTCAAACACGTGGTCAATATAATTCAGGGTCTCCCTCGTGGGAGTAAAAACAAAGTTCTTGTTAAAATGGCCTCGTTAACTCGCGGCCTATATAAATCTAGTATTCCCTCGTGGGAGTACAAAACAGTTCTAGGAGTCGAAGAAGGACTGGGAGCTTCTTTGAAAATTTCTTCCTCAGGACTTCAATCACGACTGGGTCTTCCCGGAAATTTCTTCTTTCAACCGCCTCTCGCCGACTCGTCAGATATCTTCTTTCTAAGGAACAATTCCTTAAAGTTCTTCTTTGAATACAGAACCTTACTAAGGAAATAAACAGACTCGCTTATTCCTCGGTTCTAAATTTACTGCTCCCTCGGCAAAGAGGCTCTATCTGTCAGAAACTCGCCACTTCACCGGACCCCGTAACTTTTTTAAGCAGTCACACTGCCTAAAATTAAGGTCTGACACCCAACAGGTGGTATCAAAAATAGCGCCCGAAGTCGTTTAGATCTGCGTTTATATACACCTTTCTCCCCTGCCACTTGCTGCTGCTGCTGCTATCAGTGACAGGCCCGGAAAACCCCAAAGGGCGATAATCTCCCAGTCCTTCTTCATTATAAATTTTCACAACCTATCCCTAAAACTATTGAGGGTGTTCGCGAAACCTAGAATTTTCCAATTTATTTGAGGATTCAGACCCTTTTCCTTCAATTCCCAAAATTTTTTCGAAAGGGCTGTTTGGTGTTTTAATTTTGGATTGGTGAATGAGTGTCTGTATGTATTGATTCTCTTTTTAAATTCTCCTGCAGAAATGCCGATATAAATATTATGGTTTGTCGTATTTTCTTTAGGGGTAATGGCTGCCCTAGTGGATCTGCACTTGCACTCTACTGGGCAGTTTTCATTAATTCTACAATTACAGGGGGTTTCCATGTTAGATTTAGTTATTTTCCCATGGAATTTACTTAAAATGTAATTGTTATGGGAATTGATAATTTGGTACATATTATTAGTTCAGAAGTAGCTAATTTTGATTAACTTCCTGTTGAATATCTTATTTAGAGAATTTTTTCTGTTGAAGTGTTCAGTAATTAAATTTAGGAATTACTGTCCAATGTTGATACTTGACAGTTTGCAGAAGGGGTGGGTGAGCCAAGTGATTCTTCTTTTCCTATTTTTACACCTACATTCCACTATTCGTGTATCGGTATTACACAGCGTAAGACAGCTTACTTTTGAAACCACTTTTTAGAGGGCCTTTTCGTATAGTTCTTTATTCTTATTAAAGATTTTTTCGTTGGGCGACAGTTTACTAATCCTGATGCAAACGGTAGTGGGTATTTGTTTTAGGATTGCATTGGAGTGGTTAGAACCAATATTAATATAGTTTGGGGTTTCGTTCTCTTTATAGTAAGGTTTAAAGGTTTTATCGTTAAGGTTAAAGGTGATATCTAGGTAGTCAACTATTTTAAGGTTAGACGAAATCTCGATCTTAAACCCTAGGAATTTGAGGGCCATGATAATTTTATTTTGTAATTTCCCTGTTAACGGACCATTGCTATTAGGGATGAGGATGAGCCCGTCATCCCCAACAAGTCCTATTAGTTCTGGTTTTACGATTCTACTAAGCACATCTAAAATATAAAAAACATACTAGATCTGCAACTTGGGCTGAGTCATACGCTCCCATTGTGGCCCTTAGTCCAGGTGGAATTATTCAGTGTTAGCAGTGACTTTCTCACCCTTAAGATGATATTAGTTTCATCATCCGTTATTTCTATATAGTTCTTTGCAAAGTTGATACTATTGACCAGGAGGTCACTAGTGAATAGAAGTCTATTATATCAAACTTAATGAACGTCGCTTTATCCTTATTCCTCATATTAGTGAACTATTTAATAGTTTCTGACGAATACTTACCTTACACCCCCATTCTCATTAACAAGGAGTCTACCAGAGGAGGACTGAGCTCTGAGACAGACACTTAGGGGCTGATGATAACTGCGTTCAGACAGCTTGAAATAGACTATCCCATGTTGAGCTAATTTTTGCTTTTTTGTCTTAATACACGCGCGCGCGCACACACACACACACACACACACACACACACACACACACACACACATATATATATATATATCTGTGTGTGTGGGGGTGTTTGTGTGCGTAAAATTTCAAATATATCTAAAATAAAAGGATAGTATGAAGGAAGACAAAAGGAAAATTTATCTTAGCCGACGCGTTTCGTCCTCTTATAGACTTTATCAAGGCAAATGTAAGGATTTTATTATGCAACAAGTATTTAGAAACAAAAAAAATGTTAATTTTACAAAATTTTAAAATTAAGAGACGCTCATAAATATTCAGCAGGTTAACTGAAAGGTCCAGGTAAATTATGGAGGATGCTAAGTGACGTAATTTAATGTCCAATAAAAAAGTGGAGTGATTTAATGTCTAAAAATTTTAATGTCTGAAAAGAAAATTTAATATCTGAAAAATGTAAATTAATGTCTAAAAAAATTAATTTAAAAAAAAATTTAATGTATTCACATTAATTCAATATTATTTACTCAATTTTGTTTATTAGACATTAAGTCACTTAGCATCCTCCATAATTTATTTTGACTTTCAGTTAGGCTGTGCGTTTTTTAATTTTGAAAAACTAAGAACATTTTTACTTGTGTATAAATACTTGTTACAAAATAAAATCCTTACATTTTTGTCATTATTTACACACCCATAAGTTACATAAGTTGTATGTCACTCGTGAATTGAGATATATGGCCAAAGTGTCTTATTTCAAGAGGAAAATATTGATTAGACTTAGCTGGCACAGCCCTACTGCGCTGTTTCTGATCAGATGTGACAGATGTGACCTTCCAATAAATGACGAACGCGTTTAGTAGAAGCGTAAATCACATACAATTCTTATCCCGTTAATTTATTTCAAAATTAAAATAATCATTTTTCACTTGGTTTTCGAGTTCAGCTCCTATTGCAGAAGTGAATGCATCAACTGCAAAGAAAAGATCGGCCATTGGGCCAGAATTAGACTAAATGTCATTAATTAAATCTTCTTTAACTTTTGCAAAAGCGCCTTATAACTGGATATCTCAATTTTTCTTGTTCACCACTATGTTTGTAAAAGTACGGATTGTTTGTCACCATGCCTGCCAAAAGACGAACTGTTTGTCTCCATGACAAGCAAGGCACGAACTGTTTGTCAATATGTCTGTCAAGGTACGGATTGTTTGTCGCCATATCTGTCAAAGGACCTACTGTTTGTTATCATGTCTGTCGAGAGACGGACTGTTTGTAACCATCTTTGTCAAGAATGAACTGTTTATGACCACATCTGTCAAAAGACGTACTATTTTTTACCATGTCTGTAAGGGGCAGACTGTCACGACGTTTGTGAAGCAGCAGTCTGTTTGTCACCCTGTCTGTCACACTGTCCCATGTCTCTCAAGGAGCGAACTGTTTATCACCATTTCTCTGAAATGACGGGCCGTTTGCCACCTGGCAAGAGACGAGGTGCTTGTTATTATATCTGCCAAAGGACGGACTGTTTATCACCCTTTTTGTAAAAGAACAGATTGTTTGTCAATATGTCTGTTAAGGGACAAATTGTTTGTCACTATTTTGTGAAAGGATGGAATTTTTGTCACAATGTCTGTCAATAGACAGACTATTCATGTATGCTAAGTGACGTACTGTTTATCAAACGTATCTTTCAAGATTGCTTCTCACTATGTCTGTCAAAGTACGGACTTTTTGTCACTATGTCTGTCAAAAGACAGACTGTTTCAGCACATTGCAAATTAATAGGGCAATAGAAATTTAACTTGCCTAAAAATTAATAAAACTTCTTTCTTCATCCTTATGAGCTCAATAAATTTACGAATGGCGTCAGTTTTCACCAGTACTTTGTAAATTTCTGATTGAGTGATTTTGTAACAAAGAATACTAACTTTGCTTAATTCGAATTTATATCTGATTCCATATTTTCGAAAAGCGCTCAAAAATGTTTCATATGATCTCTCTTCTGCAGTTAAAAGTGGAAAATGGATTTTTGAACGCGATTCTATAAATGTGTATGCAGACGTAGTTTCAGACAAACTATTCCCATAGCTTTTAGTCAGTATAAACTATTTTTTGTTTCTTGTTAAAATTCAAAAGTGTGATGCAAATCAATTACATAGGCTACGCATTTATTGATGAAGCTCAAATAGAATGTATTATTTTTCAGTTAAATGAACTATGTAGAATATTATTACCTTTTCGCGTAAATATTCAGGTTATGAAGCTTATCTAAAAAATTATATATTCAAATATATTATAACTAGTAAAGAATAAAATTACTATTGATTATGCTAGAGTTTATTTCATAGACACCACCTTTTTATCCATATTTGTCGCAGATAATCAGCGAGTTTTCCACTTTCTTGCATTCCTAAATGATTGTTACTTATTTTAATAAGACCTCAACAGAATATTTCTCAACTTTAATCAACTGAGAAATATGCGTATTTAACTTGAATTGCATATAGACTCGTTCGTACCTACCTATCGATGTAGCTTCAATACGCATAGAAGATATTTCTATCTTCTTCCAAAATTCATTTCCCCCGCCCCCAGCTACACCCTTCTTAGTAAATGTTTTTGTCTAACTTAAACCCAATTTTAGAATGCTGTTTTTTATATAACCTGCGCTACAAACATTTCCTGATTTCCTCATAATTAGTAGATTTATATAAACCTATATTTATATTTAGTACATTTATGTCTTTCAAAATTTCCACTATACTCAATCGGCGTAAATATACATTTGACTGAGATTTGATTGTCACATTTAATGACAACACTCAAATATTGTCGACCAGCATTATTTGGATATTATTGTTCATTTTTCGAGAACCAAGGAACGGATTATTCCTCTTAATAAGTTATTGTTGTTACTACTACTAATAGCACTAGTATTTCTTCTTTTTCTAATTATATATAAAAAAGAGCTTCATTCCAGTATGGAGTATCAATAGTAAAACAAAATCAAAATAGCTACCTTTGGATCAGAGTGAAGTGGGTTTTCAAATTCTTTTTTTTTTTCCAAAAAATATTTAGACACATTTTTTATTTTTTATTGTTATTACTCATTAAACACTAAGGTATGAATAAAGAAAATAGGCACCTGAAGAATGTCACTGTTGTTCTCATAATAGAAAATTAAAAACTACATCTACTACATAAATACTCAAGTTATGAGAATCTTTTGTCTGGAATAGATTTTAAGGTTTTGTTAATTTGAATTCGCCAAAAGGTAGAAAACTTAAAATCAAACTTAAAAGGATCCCAAAAAGAATTCCTAAAAATTATCTGAAGTGAAGGAATATTATCTATAAAAAATGTAATACTCTTCTGGTGCTTAAAAATTGCTATTCACATCATCTGTGTTTCTCGAAATGCTTTTCTCGGTTATAACACTGCTCGTGCCTCCTCTATTACTTTGATGAATGAATGAGCTCTCAATCAAATCGATTTTGAAGAAAGGAATTAACAACCGATGGTCGGTGGTCTATGGCGGAAAACAATTGCCTTTGTTCAGTTGATTAGATTTTTCTTCTCAGCATCCTAGTTTTCATTTTGCTTCGTGTGATTTTTAGATAAACAATTTATTTTATGCTTTATAATTATTTGTAAGCCAATTCCTCTTCTGTTTTAGGGAGCGGCCAAAGGCGGTCGCGACAACCTTACAGTGCAATGTATTCTAGCTTAGTCTGGAATAGGGACAGAAATGTGGGACATCCAGTGACAATAGAACTTCATAGGAGTTTGGGAAACTGTCATAGCCTACGAGATAAATTAGCTGACTGAAACCATTTATTGCAGGGGCCCAGCAAGTGAATCTGTTCTATTTCCAACTTACCAATCCTATGATAGCTCAATAACTAACTACTGTATTTAAAATCGTTTTTCAAACTAATAATTCACATTTGAAAATGTGTTACACAGCTTCATTTTTATTAATTTAATCTATTGTTTAATGTTGATTTTTTGCATTCGGGGGATAGTGCAAAAATTCTTTGTGAATTTAAGATTTTTACAACTGGTGCTGTTCCCTGCGAAAGTTGATAGCAGGGATAACAACACTAAGTTAGGACCTGACTGTTAGTTTTCACAACATAGTTTTAGTTACAGTTTTATAAATAACTATAAAAACCAAGAATTTTCAAATTCTTACATTGATGAGAACTTGTAGCGGACCCTGTGTGCTATTCCACAAACTAACGACGAAACAAGATCCTACTCTATTATAAATAAGTATATTGCATAATTAATTCGCATAACCTACTTATGATTTTAAAGAAACGGTTTTTATCTTGATTAAAAATCGTGTCAAATAAGGTCCGCTCGACGATCAACAACTTAACCAACCCAATTATCCACTTCTGTTCGCTAATAAGATGACAACTTCTTGAGACGAAAAGCCATTTTCCTTTAAGACTGTACAAAACGGGTAATGAAATGTTATCTGCTAGATCTAAAAACACTTAAAAAGACTCGTGTTTGATTACTTAGTCAAAGTCGTTTAAGCGAAGAATTTTCGGCACCCACTCGTATTAAATTTTAACTTAAATTTTCTATATTCACTGCATACAGCTTTAGCTACATATTTTATTAAAAACTGAATCTAATAAGTACAAAGTTTTGTAATGACAATAGGACTTGTCATGTGCATCGTTCATAATGACTTTGAGTTTTGTTTTAATTGGACAAGGCTACAAGCAATATTTATATTTCTTCTTATCAAAGGAACTTTATTGAAATGTATTCAAATGCGTGTATTTTAAACAATTTATATACATTACTACCAAAGAGAATTGCCGCGTGCTTCGCTGAATGCCACTCTTACTCTTGTCTGTTGGCCTGTCCTTTGCGAGCTCAATCTGTATCCATCCTGCACCCCCACCCAACATTGTGTTTCAATATACGCAAGAATATTGGCGAAAAACTGTCAAAGATCAGGCTTGACTCCACTCTACCCTGGTTATGCTTGAAATTTAAACAACATTCATAAACAAGTGTAAACATAACAACTTTTATTTATGGTACTATAATTGATTAGGATCATGAGTACATAAACAAAAGAGATTTGTAGAAATTTCCCCATATAAGTAATTCTTAAGCTGGGAGGAAGAGGTTGACTAAACATACCAGAGTCGTTCAACTATTGAAATGAAGGCAGTTGATCGCGGAAATTAAAAAAAAAAAATACGGTGCGAGAACAAGACTCTAGCTGATTGAGGCGCCCCAGTCATCCGGCAGGGAGAGTGTTGCTCTACTAGCGACGAGACCAGTTCGATCTTAGTTCTCTACTCTCTCAGTGACTGCTTTTTATGGAAATGCAAATCCCAGTTGCACTGCTCTAATTGGCCAGCCAATAATAATGCTTGACTAATGGTCTTGTGTCATACGCCTTGAAGGAGAGGAAGGAAAGCCCACAAGAACCCAATATGATTGGTGGTCCAATCAAAATAATGGCCCTTTGTCATAAGTGTCGGAAGAGGAAATGAGAAGCTCCATCCCCAGCCCTTCTCTCACTGGCGAGCCAATCAAAATTGTGGTCTTGCATTGCTCATGTCCATTCTCAGTGGAACATTTTCCATGTTTCAGAATCTCACCCTCACTTGACCTGATTATCACAGGTGTCATCGTCAATTCTATCTGAAAATGTGTTATATCCCCGATTAACACAAACCTAACTTATAAAGATTTGCTTTGAGTCGCTTATTCCAACGAACAATTCCTTTATCAAATTAACACTTAAGTTAAACAGACATAAGACCTAAGAATGTACCTAATGATCAATCCCACCCAAGCTTACAATTTCACCTGTTACATTATACTCCATGACACAAACCAGGTAATTCATGGCATCGCATTGTTTTAACACGAAAATATTTTTCTTTCTTTAGAAATAAAATGTAGATCGCCAGTCAACCATTGACACAAGTTTGTTTTTTTTATTATCTAATATTTTCACTTGTGCAATACTCTTGCTTAAAAAGCTTGTTAGTATTCGAAAATGTAAATGCATTTAGAATTACCTATCGATATGAGTTGGATATATGGATTAAATAAGGAATAAGTACGAATAGAGTTATAAATTTAACATGTTTCGCTATTTATTTAGCTTCATAAGAAATTATTGAACGGTCTCCCCTTTTTACACAAATGGACTCACTCATATACTACTACCAGTGAATACCCGGACAGTCTGTAATAGAGGAGACGGCGACGCCTTCTCGGCCAGACGGTCGAACTCACAGCCTCTGAGCAGAGAGGAACCCGGACGAGGCTCCGCCGAAGGGCAGAGTCTCGTTCGGGGAGGTTGACCAACCTGATCCCGTTTATACGGGATCTACGGGCATTTTTTGAACGAGCCTACGGGCTCGGGAATACCCTACTTTAAACCCGGACTTGTGCAACATCTATCCCTCGTGGTGGGGACAGTAAATACTGTCTGTAATAGAGGAACCCGGACGAGGCTCCGCCGAAGGGCAGAGTCTCGTTCGGAGAGGTTGACCAACCCGATTCTGTTTTTACATTTTCTACGGGTTATTTTTTTGGCCGAGCTTACGGGCTCGGGAATATCCACGTTAAACTCGTCCTTGTGCCACATCTATCCCTCGTGGGGGTGACAGTAAATACTGTCTGTAATAGAGGAGAGTAGCACAAGAGTCACAGTTAGCGAGACTCAGTAAGGAGTCATACCGCGATACTTCAATACCAAGACGGTATATATATTATTGCTACTAACCCGCATTCCTGGATCTACTAACCCGTATTACCAGTTTGTATTATTACGTTAATACATTTATTTTCCGTATCCATTCCTGGCGTTTGTTATTCATTGATATCGGATTCATCCACAACTTGTCGGCGAGGAATTCGAACTCACACGGGAAAAAGAAAAAAACAATTCTCCCTTGTCGACAACAAATTAGCGACGAGGAATTCGAACTCACACGGGAAGAAGAAAAAAACAATTCTCCCTCGTCGACAACAAATTGGCGACGAGGTATTCGAACTCACACGGGAAGGAAAAATAAATTCTCCCTTGTTGTCCACAACAAATTGGCATCGAGGAATTCGAACTCACACGGGAAGGAAATCGAAACAAAATTCTCCCTCGTTGTCCACAACAAATTGACGACGAGGTATTCGAACTCACACAGAAAAAAAAAAGTCTCCTTTACCGTTTTTTGCCAGTGTACACAACAACTTGGCGACAAAAGATTTACGAGGACTAAAATACGGAAAAACGAGTTTTTCGTAAGACTTTTATTATGGAGGATTTTTAAAATATTTTAGTAGAACTTGTAAAATAGCAAAATGAACAACAATTACAACTCCAAGAAAGAATGGAAGAAAAATGGCAAAAACAATTACTACAAACACAGGAACTAATATTAAAGGTAGCGGATAATAAACAACAAAATATCGAAAAAGAGGCGACTTTTTCCCAAGACGCAGTGTGGAATACGATAGAAACTTTCAAATACTCTCTAGAAGAGGATAAAAATTTCGGGGATTATTTTAGACGTCACGAAGACATCTTTAACATCGATTGTAAAAACTGGACAGAACCAAAGACGCCACGTCCATTGCTCAGAAAACGAGGAACAGAAGAATACACAAAATTTGTGGATTACATTTTGCCAAAAAAGACGAACGAATTAACGTTTGACGAAGCAGTTACATGTCTTACAGAGCTGTTCAGTCCAAAAACGTCACTCTTTCACAAGAGGTGGAAATGTCTTAACCTGGCAAAGGGTAAAAATGAGGACTATTCTACGTTTGCCGCAATCGTGAATAAACAATTGCGACGACTTCAAGTTGGCATAATTAACACCGGACAATTTCAAGTGTCTCATCTTTGTTCAAGGGTTAGTCTCAGCAAAAGATAGTGAAATGCGCAAAAGAATGCTTTCAAAACTACAAAATGAACCTGGGCTAACATTACAACAATTATCAGAAGATTGCCAAAAAATGTCTGAGTATAAAGAAAGACTCGAAGGATATTGAGGAGTCAGGAGTATCACATATACATAAGTTAAACAAAAGATTACGTTCTTCACCCTCCCCGGAAAGAAAACAAAAATTCTATAATAAGGGAAAAAGTACACCATATAGAGCAAATTATGACGAAAATCGAAACAAATATAAGCCCCCCACACACACACACACACACACACCATCTGCATGTTATCGACGTGGAGGACTACACTGGAGTAAGGATTGCCGTTTTAAATATAAAAACTGTCTTGTGTGTGGAAAAATGGGGCACAAAGCATCCCAATGTAGGATCAGAAAAGCTACTAGGATGCATGACGAAGACAATACCAACATAAGGAAATATGTGGAACTTGAAATCTTAAATAAAAAGATAAAATTGCAACTAGACTCGGGTTCCGATCTAACGATAATTAACCTACAGACATGGAAAAAGCTTAACAGACCTACCATGTTACATACACAAAATATTGCTAAGTCGGTGACAGGAAAGCGTATAAAATTCGAAGGAGAAATAATCGTAAATGTTAAATTTCACGAGAAAACAAAAAAAAGTCAAGATATACGTAATGAAAGATACACAAAATCTAGTGGGTACAGACTGTATGCAAAAGTTCGACATATGGGATTCACCTATCAGCTCGTTTTGTAAGGGTGCAGCTAGAATTGAATTGAAAGAAAATGTCCAACCAATATGTAAATAGAAGCGAAACGCGCCATTTGCTACCACAGATGAAAACAGTAAAGAGTTATACAAGGCAGTAAAGGAACTACCTTTGACCTTGCGAGAGATAAGAAAAGAAGCGAAAAAGGATGAATTTATTCAGAGGACGAAGGAAAAAATAAATAAAAACCGGTATACACCTACAGTACTCAAGAGATCATTTAAACAAGAATGGGTCTATTTCAGTAACAATATGGCTTATGAGGAACCAAATACAATAATTAACAGACTAGGAAACGTGAGGTACACAAAAGGCGAAAGATTTACCCACAGAAAACATATTGACCAAATACAAAAAAGACGGGTTGAAGAGCAGAAAATGACGAGTCGATGGAGGCGATCTTTGAAGTTTTTGAGATTCAAAGACCACAAGACACAGAAATTGGAAGGACTAGCAGGAAGAGAAAATTTACAGTGCCTCTAATTGTCGACCATAAGAGAAAGGAAAAGATATTAACTCCCCAAAAAGGGATTTAAGGAGGGGGGTATGAGGGGTCTCCCCTTTTTACACAAATGAACTCACCCGCGGTATACATATACTAATACCAATGAATACCCAGGCGGTCTGCAACAGAGCAGGCGGCGATGTCTTCTCTGTTGTACGGTCGAACTCTCTGCCTCTGTGCAGAGAGGAACCCGGACGAGGTTCCGCCGAAGGGCAGAGCCTCGTTCGGGGAGGTTGACCAACCCGATCCCGTTTATAAGGGATCTACGGGCATATTTTGGCCGAGCCTACGGGCTCGGGAATACCCCACAATAAACCGGCCTTGTGCCACATCTATCCCTCGTGGGGGGGGACAGTAAATACTGTCTGCAACAGAGCAGACGGCGACCTCTTCTCTGTTGGACGGTCGAACTCTCTGCCTCTGGGCAGAGAGGAACCCGAACGAGGCTCCGCCGAAGGGTAGAGTCTCGTTCGAGGTGGTTGACCAACCCGATCCCGTTTATACGTGATCTACGGGCAATTTTTGGCCGATGCCACGGGCTCGGGAATACCGCACTTTAAACTCGGCCTTGTGCCACATCTATCCCTCGTGGGGAGGGGGAAAGTAAATACTGTCTGTAATAGAGGAGACGGCGACGCCTTCTCGGCCAGACGGTTGAACTCTCTGCCTCTGAGCAGAGAGGAACCCAGAAGAGGCTCCGCTGAAGGGCAGAGTCTCGGTCGGAGAGGTTGACCAACCCGATTCAGTTTTTACATTTTCTACGGGCATTTTTTGGCCGATCCTACGGGCTCGAGAATACTCACAGTAAACTCGGCCTTGTGCCACATCTATCCCTCGTGGGAGTGGAAAGTAAATACTGTCTCTAATAGAACAGGGTAGCACAAGAGTCACAGTTAGCGAGTACTACCTAGACTCAGTAAGGAGTCATACCGCGATACTTCAATACCAAGACGGTATATATATTATTGCTACTAACCCGCATTCCTGGATCTACTAACCCGTATTACCAGTTTGTATTATTACGTTAATACATTTATTTTCCTTATCCATTCTTGGCATTTGTTATTCATTGATATCGGATTCATCCCGGAATCCACAACAGAAATGGAATAAAGCGGTATTATGATTCAATTTTAAATAAATATTTACAATAAATGCCAACCATAAATATTGCTAATATTCGCAAAACCATAAAATTCCTTAAAGAATGTAAGATTCAATCATTTGTAACGTTATACTTACAGTCACTTCTAACATTCGTCATGTAACGGCCACACAACCGATCAAAACAAAACACCACAGATTTTAAAAATTGAAACATAACTTCGCATTATTCCATTTCCAAAATTTCCAGCGAAACCAAATAAGCAGCAAAACATGTTTTTTTTTTAATCATAAAGGTTTTCCTAATTGTTTCTTATATATATATATATATATATATATATATATATATATATATGTGTGTGTGTGTGTGTGTGTGTGTGTGTGTGTGTGTGTGTGTGTGTGTGTGTGTATGTGTATGTATGTAACGTATTGTCCACTGTTTGATTACTTTCGACTCACTAAGAAAAATCTGAGAACAATCTTCGAAAATAACTCCGACCTTAATTTCTCATATTAACTAAACATAAATAACAGAATCGACATTTTAGACGTACTGGTTTGAATAATGAAAATTTTAGAACCCCCGTTTATATATAAAAAAACAACTTAACCCCATGCATATTTAACTACAACACTGACACACGCACATACAAAATAGCCATAAAAAAAAACACATTTAATATTCTCTACGCACACAATATTTCTTAACGAACTTAGAAATATAAAATAAATATTAATTAACAATAATTTATCTAACTACAAAATCGAAAAATAATTTAAACTAACATTGGAAAAAATAAAAACAAAAATAATACAAATAATAAATAGCACAAAAATACTGTAAGTAAACTAAGTAGATCGTAACCACAAATTAGACGAAAAAATATAAGAAACCTAATAATACATAGACACATATGACCTAACGATAAAAATTAAACTCATCATTTATGAGAAAAGGTTTAAAAAAATGTTCATAACCAATGATACAAAGCATCAAAATGTCAGATCAAAATAACATTGTTTATGAACTCACTTGCCCACTTGGAGAGAAGCCTTTTTTCTAATAATCATTCAAACTGTAACTACATACTGGTCTCAAGAAATAAAGTCCTTAATTCATACTCATGTTATACTTTTATTTAGAAATACACCTTGCAAACTAGAAATAAATATTTCTATCAAAATGGAAACAGACAAAGTACATTTAAATGAAATGCACAATTTGAAACAAACTCAAAGAAATGTTGTCTTAGAGGAGAATTTCAAACTTCGTAGGAAGCAGATAATTACCGTATGGCCTCGTAGATCAACAGTAACTAAAAACAAAAAAAAAAAAAAAAGGAAACACGTGCTTCTTTCCTTACGTAGCAGGTAAAAGATAACAGGTAGCAAAAAATTACAGTTAAACATATGTGTATATAAGGGAAAAATGACTTTTTATATTTCACAGAACATTCTCGTAATTTTAACACTATTAATATTGCTACCATACTACTTACTACTAAATAGCAAGGTCTCTAATCCCGGTAACGCCAGGCTTAGAGAACGGAGCCTTCGGCGACTGTTACAGAAACAACCCACGCATTGATTTCACAACCACTACATCATCGCGCCGATTGACTAGCCATTTATCTCACAATAGATCAATTACATCGCATATCACCAAACAACAACAACAACAAAAAACACGAAACCAGACAAAACCTTGCCAATAGTACAAAAATACTATATCACATAAATCAAAATATGAATACAAATATTCAAAGTTTTAATGCTTTCACTATTTGTAGTCATGAAAAATGTTATCAAATTTAAGAACAAGCATACTGTGTACTTTCGACTTTCATAAACCATTATCAAAGTTTTATGAAAGTCGAAAGTACACAGGCATTGGACAATCTATATTTAAATATTTACCGGAAACCAGTAAAATGCTCCGAAATATAGAAAAAATAAGTTAAAATAATTAATCCTTAATAAAGAAGTTTCGTTGCCCTATTGTTTTTCAGCAAAGGAAAAGCCTGAAAAGAAAATTAAACACATCTGTCTGGGTCACTTTTATAGAAGCCGATTTTATAAGGACAAATTAATAGCATAGCAAACACAGTTAACCAGATCGTACAGGCGACATACCGTTTTGTTTGAGTCACCATGACTTTATTGTGCTTTTCTTCTCTTTATCACTTTCAAATCAACTCAAGCTACTTTGAAATGTATCTGATTTTACGGACTTAATAGTTTAATACAAAAAATGTATTTTCTTCCTTGCACACAAAAGAAAGGAATATTGACAAAGAAATTTCAATACATTTCTTTTTATTCTGTTTAAAAATCTAAAGAGCATGCAGATAAATATTATGGGACCTTACCTATAACGACAGAGTGAACTCTTCCTGACACTATGAATACTGCGCCTCTCAAGAGAGAGGAGGGAGACAATCGAGTCGAGCCAATAGTAGTTCACTCCAAACCAGACTGACAGTCATACTAACACCTTCAACATCTTGTATTATTATTCTGTGTAATATATCTTTGTTATTTCTACTCTTGTGTTCGTGTTGTTCTTCCTTGGTCCTAACCTTGGACCATAACAATAAATAAATTTGTTATTTGTTATAAATCGATCTAAATTATTTTGTTTTGCTATCCAGCTACAAATATCCAAAAGTTAACAATCCTATTTCTCAAACTTAGCAGACGTACGCTAAGCATTCAAAGACTCTCCGTCAGCTCAATAAACTCTTGGTAATCGTCAAAAGACTTCAGCAGGATGGTTACCAAGAGTTTATTGATCCGACGGTTTTAAGATTTTGAATGTTTGACTGCAAAGTTTGAGAAATAGGATTGTTAACTTTTGGATATTTGTAGCTGGATAGCAAAATAGAAAATAATTTCGACAAGGAAAGAAAGGAAAGTAGAGAGATGTATGGAGAGTGAGACAGACTTGACAGTGACAACAGTAGCATTATTTAGCCGTCAGACAAGAGTGGGGAACTACTGCGTGTGGTAGATGTATGGACCACCACAAGAACGATATTTATTACCGTAAAAACAATAATCAAATAACAAACAGCAAATGAAACCCACATCCTGAAAATGGGAGAAGATGAGGGTCGGTTATTATCTAGTCACAATTCATTCAATAATTTTTCTTTTACCAAAACTTCACATTTATACTTATCATTCGTACTTGTCCCTAGAATGTTACACTTTCTCGATGAAATCCTAACTAGTCCCACGTGTACATTTTTTTTTTTGTGGAGGGGTATGATAATAATAATAATAACAACAACAATTATATACAATTAAAAATCTTCGTAATGATATTTACAGTAAAAAACATTATTTACAGAAATAAGGAAAATTGTTAGACACCCCCTCACGCACACGAATGCACAATCTAATCGTGACAGAAATAAGTTAGTTGAAAATAATTAAATAATGAAGATCACTCCCACAGACATCCACACAAACATACTCGTTCAGACCAAGGCTATACTTATAACAGGCCAAGCGATCATGTAGCTGGGGTCTCTTATTGAGGGCGATGTGAATTTTCTGAGATAATCGATATAGCAGTTGCAAACAAAGACAAAAATTTCCCCTGTGAGATGTCTTTGGTGTTTTTATGTGTTTTACATAGCAAAACAAGAACCACAATCAGCTAACTGGTAAATTTGATGATTATTGACAAATTCCTATAAATGAAGAGACAGGTAACTTTGAATAAACAAATGCAAATGCATAATATTTCAATGAGTGATTTTTATTTCCATGTATAATTTCTTATAGAGAATTTGTGTCAAAATTTTATGACTATTATGGTAAAAATAGGATCCGCACCAGTTGATGATATCAAGCACAGAATCATAGTTTCTTCAAATGGGATAATATGTTTTTTACTAACCAAAAATGTAAACTGTCCATATTTTGATTGTTTTCAACACAACATTTTGGATATAGTTTTCATTTCACATCATAATCCAAAAACAAAATTCAAACTAAAATTTCAGCATCCATATTTCTAGTGTGGTCGTGTAGTCTAAGCAAACAAATTCATTGAAATGGAAGATGGAATTAGAAAAAATAAACAGATTCACTGAAATGGAAGATGAAATGAGATAATACAATGTCTATAGATTAAATAGGAGGTTTAGTTAAAAATCCATAGGTTATCCTATAAAACGGACAGTGTTCAAATAATTGAATAATAATAATAAATGAGTTACGATAACTGGAATGCTGAATCCAGTGAAATCACTACAATAAAAAAACTTCCATACTCATGATAATAAAAAGCAGTATCATTGAATATTTCCACCTTTGTAAGAGAATCTTTTCATGTGATATATCCTGCTATATAAAAAAACAACATTTTAATATCTTTGGGATAGCAGTTTCTAGGTCTGGCAGATAATCAAATGCCAATTCATCCAACGGATATCCACATTTTGAGCAATTATGGCCTAGATCATGGCTATACTCTCTAACATCAACTTTCAACCGAAGAAGTAATTTTGTTTTTTGAATATGAAATTTCTGAATAACATTTTGTACTGTAATAAAATAAATACCGCCAGGACCTTGTTTCAATTTACCAAATTAATTTTCAAGATAGTGGTAAATTCTTCAAGAATGACAAAATTGAACCCACTGTCAAGTAAATATCTGCAAACATCAATTAAATCATTACATGTATGCCCGATAGTCATACTAGTGTCTCTTGAGAAGTATTTTATTCTCTTTCCTTGCTTTCCCTTCATTTGTTTGCCATATTTCCAAAATTTACAAGAAATGTCAAGTTTCCATCATTTCGATCTGATACCACACTTTTCAGTGGATCATTTGTCTTGGCACTTCCATAAGTATCTTTTACACCCACTATTTTCTAAAATTTCAAAACTTCTTTGATGAAAGTAACAGTTTCTCTTGTATCATCATCCTGTAATAATAGATGAGGTTTCATTGCAGTTACAGTCTCATCACAAAACACTTTCAAACAGTGGCAAACTTTTTGTCTCTCACCTCGTTTTGGAAGAACTGCTATTTCTGTTTTTATAATAAATTGATTTTTTTCATGCGCAAAATTTTGTTTCACTGTTTCCCATTTTGCTGTAATTTCTTTACCATCAAAATAAAACAACAATTCTGAACAAGACTCGGTTATCTAGTTACTGCAAATACTTTTGAATATATGTACATAATCGAAAAGCAAGTATAAACCATTTTAATAGCCCAAGGCATATTTGCAAAGTATCAAATTTCGTTAGTTTGATTATTGTCACAAATAACTGCAATTGCATGACCTTTCAAATAATTGACTAAATCAACATTTCTGACATTCTGAAACAAAAATTCCGAATTTAATTTGGCAAATGAGATCATCTTTATCAAAAAATTTGGTCGACCATGTAAACATTTGATCATAATACCCAATGCAGTATTTGCTAATACCTCTTCAGAATCTTTTGCAAAACCAAATAAATTTCCGCCTTGATGTTGCAACCTCACTTTAACATAAATTTCCTAAACTAGCATGATACATTTTTTCTGTTCATCTGGCATTTAAGCACATCACCAAGAAAATTCAGATCATCTACCTTCGAAACTTTTGATGTCATATCTACATTTTTTTTTCACTCTAGGTAATTTGTAATCATCTCAAATTATGTTATAAAGACACCAAGATGCGGCAAAATATTCAAATGCCCGGAAAAGAATTTCCGACTTAAATTTTTGCCAACTATTCGTGGTGATATAACTTCTCAAAACCTGTTTCTTTCGTCCAATTTTCAAGTTACCAAGGTAACGAATTGCTTCCTCAATTTGAGACCAATGTTGAAATATATTCATTCCGTTTTTCAATACCGGCATGGTAACATTTAAACTTTTAAAGTTTTTTAAAATTTTAATAAAATTTCGGCATACTTCCAGTGAACAAAATGAGAAGACTGGATGAACTGTTGTTTGATTTGTAGCAGGTAATTGCTGGCGCAAAATCATGATGGTCAATACCAGCACACAAATTTGTAAAGTTCTCAATTTTATTTTTTTCTAAGAAACGTGTAAACTCATCATTTTGCACACTTCGCACAGAAGCGAAACTTTTTTGTTGTTGTCTTTGGTTTTGGTTAACGACTCGATATCACAGTTGATGTCAAATTATTGAATACTGATGGAGGATTTTGGGGCTGTGCTTTTCCCTGAACAAACAGTTTCATAACCAGGTAGAAAATACCCGCATGGTAACATTTAAACATACAATAGTGTCTGGGTGGTTAGGGGTGTTATCTCTTGGTATTACCTTTAACCATCTTTCTCTTTCATCTTGTTCTTTATGCTCATTATAATTGCCTCGACAGGCTGATGTCACACAACACCTTTTGACCATTTTGAGATAATATTTAACAATAGCACTCAAAAAGGTTTTTAACGAAATTATAAATTAAAGTTTCCCCGAATTAAAAGAATTTTTAAGTTTTATAAATCAAAACAGTGGTTACTCAGTTTTTTTTAAATTTTCAATGTTCACTACGCGCGTAACTTCAATATATATTCCAAATAATCAAGAATACTCGTGATAATTTTATATCATCTGAGATTATAAGAAAAGAACAATTTTTTTGAATGCGGCTGAAATGCAAAAAGATATTTTGGGAAAAGGTTCAAAAGTGTTAAAACAATTTTTGTTCAACGGACACGTAAAGAAAAATGTTCATACAAAATTATTATACCAAAGTTTATCTGAATATATCAAACAGAATAGCAGATGTTATAAATTAAAATAGTCGCTAATAAATTTAGAACAAGATTGGTTTTAAAATTCGGCGGATGGTTAGTTGAAAAATGGTAATTTCTTAAACTTTCAAACAATAGTTCTGCCGTTTTAATGAAGAAAAACGCCTGTAAAAATTATTTGCTATATTCTAATAATTGTGTCTGAACTAAGACTATATATATAACAGGCCAGGAAATCACACTTTTTTTTCAAGTTTTTTCAATCATCAGATAATTTTTTAGCTGGTAATAAATTTCAGTCCAACAAAAATTGCAAATTTATAATAGATAACAGTAGTTTAGCACATTACAACACTGATTAATACAGTAGTTCAATAACATTAATAATGGCGAGAAAATAGATCTCAATAAAATTCAATTTTGACTTTTTACACTACATTATACTTACGGACTTATTTCCAAATGTAATTTATGATAAAATACAGAACCTCAACTGAAATAAATTTGATGGGGGGAGAATTCCCTTTCAATATGAATTTGCTATGTGTCGGATCAATGAAAGTCAAGCGTTACCAGCTAAAAAATTATCTGATGATTGAAAAAACTTGCCCCCAGTAGCTGCTCCGAAAAGTGTGATTTCCTGGTCTGTTATATATATAGTCTTAGTTCAGACACAATTATAGGAAATAAACCTTGTTTCCAACACAGTTACATACCAACATTCATACCATATTAAAACACACCTAAACTTTATTTTCTAATAACAGATACTATTTATAAACATGCCAAAAAGATTTTACAATGCAACACACACCGTTTTAATCAAAGCGTCTATTTGTTAGAAAGTAATATCATCATGTAAAATATCTGACCAACCAAAAAAAACTAAAACCTTATTTTTCTCGAACTTACTTTCGGGAAAAGTTTATTATAAAAAATCGGAGATTTTGGCTTTCAGGAGCAAAGATGAGACTGTTTCCAAGCCGTTTAAACACGAGAGAAGATGTGACTACTTAGTTTCTTTCTCCCCACCCCCTGACGCGTGCTGAAAGAAACGTGTGCCGACGACTTCAAATGAAACAACAACTCGGACGGTCAGTGAATGTTCACTGAAGATCAAAGCTTTTCTCCACCACAGTTTTATTTTTTCCTGTGGACCAACTAACCAAAGACTTTAACTCAACTAAATACTATTTTTCCTCCTTTTTGACATTTTTGAATTCATATATATATATATATATATATATATATATATATATATATATATATATATATATACACACACACACACACACATATATATACTTACTCTGTCCTGGACATTTAGTTCTACCTGGATTCTATCCTCTTGGAAATTCATTAATATATATGTGTGTATTGACCACTAATATTATCTATCTATATATATATGTTTGTAAATACAAATGATGTATTTAACAGGCATATTGTATTTATTTTGTTGTATTTATTTTTATTTTATTGTTTGGAATTCGGACTTCGGATTTTTAATATAAAAATGCAACAGAATTTCCTACATAATAACAAATACAAAAAACAAAAGCCGAAAGACATCTTGCACCTACTAGAGAATTGAGATCTCTGTCACCTTAAGAGATTGAGAAAGGATAGGGAAATTAAACTAAAGAAAAAGAGTCAAGATAAACAGGTCGATGAACAGTTAAAAAGTAATAGATTAACTAAAAACAATAACATAGGATTATGAACTGGGCTGACATGAACAACTACGAGGCTTGTCTAGATGTCATATATAGCCTGCGCTTTTCAACTGACACAAATTCATGACAAAAGATAATTTCCACATTTTCGCAAACATAATTTTTGAAAAATACTTTACGCTTAAAATATAGCAAGGTATATTTAACCTGTCAACATTTAATTCGTCAACAGTTGCAATTACTCCCGTGACACCCACTTAAAAGAATAAAATACAAATTACTGACTCTAAGTTTAACTAAATACCGAAGACCAAAACTACTAAAATAGAGAAACTCCTTTCGTTTATAAAAAAAATAATCCTTTTTTTTTAACATCATAAAGCAATATTATATTTTTTTTACTATAGGCCTTTATAAAACTTAGTCGAATTAATATTTTTAATATGAAGGAATAATAAACAAAAAGGTAATTGCTGAATTATTTCCAATGACACTTGATTTATTGTATCTTTTTCGCTTTCATTTCGAAAAAAAAATGCATTCATTTTGAATTTTTTTTTTTTTTTTTGGTGGTACCTAAAGTAAAAAAAAAATCACATTATCCGAAAACGCCCATCGAACGCACTAGAAGACTAAGAAGTTTTTAAAAAATGGTTGGGGACGTACTAATGCATACATGGGGCCAGAAGCCAGTATTTTCCTTTTATGGGGGAACGCCTCAGACATCAGGGTCACTTCCCAAAGGGGAGGTATAGCTTGAAATGGGTCCCTTGGTACTGGAGCTAATTAAATTAATTTTGCATCTCAAATCCAAATAGCCGCGAAGCTAAAATTAATTAACTATACAAATAAACAACTCATTTACTACAATTTTCTCTTATGGATTTTTTATTTTTTTTATTTTTAATGGAAACAAAGTTCCCTCGCAACTTTTAATAAAAATAAAGATGTGCCGGAACTTTGTTTCCAACCCAATAAAAACGTTTATCGCGTGCTATGACATAGAATAATAGTGTCAGTCAATCTACAGCAGAATAAAAATAGCCTCTTAGTCTTCTTGTTCTATATCCACCTACCTACTTCTGTGGACATGGCCTATCAACACTTGCGTTATTTCTCTGCTCATACAGCTTCTTTTTCGGCTTGCTAAGGACACTTGCCTACTGTCAATAATAACAACAGCAACAGTAGTAGTAGTACTAGTAGAAGTACTACTATTAAGACTTCCAAGTTGTGGGCTGGGCATAGTTGTTTTGGTAGCGGTGTGAATTGTCACACATCTGAGGATTTTACCTTTAACAGACATATCTTTTTTTTTTTAAGACAGTTTGTTCAGTTCGCAGGTTCTGTCATACGAGTTACTCGAAGGAAGGCAAATAAGTTTCTGATTTTGATTAGTTGCGAAATTACTAGAATCATTACCCGACCGCTTTATTGTTTTCTTTCCAATTCAGTAGCATTGTGAAAAATAACTTAATTCATTAATAAGAATTATGTTTTCCAGTTCAATTAAATCATTTTTTTCCGGCTCTGATGGGGATCCGGGTAGCGGAACTTATCATTACTCTTTCAGCCGAGGTGGACCTTCCATCGGATTTGGACAAGGCCAAGGGGGTTTCAATTTTAATCTTGGAGGTGCTGATGGTTTCAAAATTCCGATCCGTTTCGGTGGCGGAGGAAAAAGCGATGGCGATGATTCTTCTGCTGAAGATCGAAGCGCTGGGATCCGCATACCCTTTATGCCCGGTGGTGGTGGACGCCATGCACATGTCATTGGTAGAACATCAAGGAAAGCACGAGAGAATCCGTTTGTTGGAATCGAAAACCAAAACTACGATGAAATCTGCAAAAAATGTAGAGACGAAGATATTCTCTTTGAAGATCCGGAATTTCCAGCTGATAACTCCTCATTGTTTTATGACGAAAATGCTCCAACACGTGGTAACATCGAGTGGAAGCGACCAAAGGTACGTTTGCTGCAATTATTTTGTCTTGCATTCTCTTAATGCAACAAATGAATAATAAAATTTATTTCTTCATTTCACTCAATTCGTACGAATTGATTAGCATCTTCTTTTTAACTGAATTTTGTTTGTATTGTCGCTTTTAAATTCTTACTAATTTTTTTTTTTTTTCAGTGATTAAAAAAAAAATTAAAAATAGAATAACGTGTTCTTTCTTCGGTAGAATTTTCTACACTAGTCCAAAAAAATTTGTCAACCAAAAATAAAGACTAACGGTCGGGTAACCCTAACATTTTTTTTTTCCAAATCACGATTAAAATATGTTTCTCTTACGTAAAAAAAAATATATATCTTGCTTGATATAGAAGGAAAAAATCGTTTTTCTTAATGTCGAAAGTAATTATTTGGGAGTGGAGTGCAGTTAACCTCAAACCCGAGACATTTCACAAGTTTTTAAAAAATCTAGTTCTTTTATTCATTGTCAGTTCAATTCATCAACGTCTTTTTACTTTATATTTTCTACTCCAAAGCCGTATTAGGAATTAAATGATTGAATCCTAATACTTCGGTTTTATTTTTTTTTAATAAAAGAAATAATTATAAAAAACTGAATTTATTTCCAATAGATTTGCTGCTCCGTTGTGATTATTGCAGCCAGCCGACCTTTTTCGGGTTTTAATTTAACTTTACATTATTCTTATAATTTTTTTATTCCTAGTTTTTAGAAAAATAATGCTTTTCATGTCTTCGTTTGTGAATAAACGCGTTTAGTTTACCGCAATTTATCGTCTTAAGTTCTAAGTTTCGAAAAAATTACTTTTATAAAAATAATCGTTGTTAAAAAGGCTTCATACAGCTTCTTTTTTTTTTTTTTTATCACATTTTTACTTCTGGAACACTGACTAATAAACATCGTGAAGTTGCAAGTTTTACTTGACAACTAAGAAAAATAAAAACCTACTTTGCTTAATTTTGATTGAAAATGTTGGAAATTACTTTTAGTTCCAGTTAAATTAACATTTAACAAATTTCTTTCGAATAAATACGATTTTTATTTTATTTCAGTTATTATTTATTTATATTTTTTGTTAGCATTCTCTTGAATCAAAAAACAAAACAAAAACTAAAAAAAAAAACTCGATTGAAAAAGAAAAAAAAAACTTAAATTGTTAGTTATTACTTTCTTTGACTACCTTTTTCGGTATCATGCAAGGCGGCCAAGGCCCCTTTTTATTTCTCCACTCCAGTACGTGATCAATCTGTTCTCCTAACAATAATCTCTACTTGTTTGAAATTTTTAAGCTTCTGTAATTTTTTATAGGCTGTGGCAAGAAAAAAAAATCAAAGAAGTGACATTATTTTTAACGAAAACAACTATTAACATACTTGACATACTCGTGAATAGTATTTTACCTGAACTAAATATACAGGTGTTTTATGGCATATGCACAATAGGTTTTTATTCTTAAAATATAAATAATAAATTGCCCTCTCCTCCGCCTTTTTAAACTAATTAATACTTAAGTTCTAGTTGTAATTTTTCAATTTATAGCTTGAAAATCTTCAGTATTTTTTTTACTTTTGCGGATTCAACTCAGATTTTTTTACCTTCATGTTTCTTCACTCCTGACCCAAACCGAATGTGTGAGTCAGTATCGGATTATGATGTCTACGATAATTTTCCGACTTTTTTTATGTGGGCTTCTTTTAGTTTATAATGATTATCTTGGGGTTAACTTTGGTATTTCATATTTTTACATTATCAATTTCAACTGCGATCAAAACAAAATAAATAGTATTGATAAAAAAAAAAAATAGCAAATAATGCTAAAAAAAAACAAGGTGTAAAAAAAATAAATAAATAAAAAAAATGTTTTGGAGATCGCTTCTTGCTTGTGAAAGTGACATAAACAAAAAAATACATTCCGACACTTTCCTCTTCACCACCCAATTTTTGATTTATTGTGGAATTTTGATATATCGCAAATATTATGTGTGTGCTTTTTTACACACCTAGCATTTTCTTTACTAAGAAAAAAACAATTCAACAAAGTATCTAAAACTTAATTATTTCTCTTCATTCCTGAGCTTTGGCTGGGTTATTTTTTTTTTTTTTTTTTTTTGCAATAAGTAGTACAATAATTTGTTCTCCTATAGTTTCTGACCTTAAGATTAATGCACAAAATAATGGCATGAAAGCTTACCAAGACCATTATCTATGAATGAAAAGAACATTTTGAAATTAACTAGCAGTTTCACAAGTGTTTTTTATGCTTCCTTTTGAATTTGATTCTTTGAATATTAAAAAAACGAGGCGTAAAAAAAAACCCAAAATAATAAAAGAAAATGTGTCAACGCTGAAATGAACAGACACTTTCTTAATATCTCGCATTTTAAAGTTTGGTATATAAATGTTTAAGTACACAATGAATTATATGAATTCTTTTTTATCAACACTAAAATATTTCTTAGGTATTCAATTAATATTTCGATTGCTTTCGCGGTTTCGGAAATTTAACTTTCAATGTTCGCTAGTTATATTGCCTTTTAAAAAAAAAAACTTAACATGCAATAAAAGTAAAACTTTGAAAGTTAAATTCAAAATCCTGATGCCAACTACTTGTCTTCGCTTACCTAAAGGTAAGCTAAATTCAGTAGTTGTGACCAGGATTTTGATTTTTTTTATCCTCACTTGAAAAATAATTGCTAGACGCTTTCTACTTTTCTTTTTTTTAATTTGAACAACTCAGATGTCCATGTGTGATTATTCAAACTAGAAACCTTTTTTTTAGTTAATATCGTAATAAGAAAAAAAGATTGCATTGCGTCGTAATGCAATGTTTGTTTTTTTGTTTTTTGTCTTTTAATCTTCCGTATGCCATAGAGAATCTATTTTTCTGCCGAAAAGTGATTTTTCCTACAATGTCTATTTTAAAAGAGTAGCTGAAAAAAACGCCTTTTCGTCCTACGCCCTAAAAAGCCTTTTATTGGTAATCAAGCCTTCTTAACCAAAACTTCAACAAGCAGTACTACTGAATCGGGAATAAGAACTGTTGCAATTAACGTGATTTTTTTTCAGTATTAAGACAGGATTTGTAATGTAAACACTAACATTAACAACTTTAAATCTGTAAAGTCTTTGTAGCCCGTCGTTGTCCGTCAACAAGTTAAATAAAAATAGGATCGTTCTCTAATCTCACCTATATTTATTTGCAGTGGCACAGTTATTAAAAAGTTAAAAACACATCGGAACTTGCTCTTCAAAACCTTAGTTTGAAATAGTAGAGAAATATCTTCTTTTTTTTTTTTTGTCTTTTGTCACAGTTGAGCGGACACGTTACCCAATCAGGCCGAGACAATATTAAAAAAATCTCATTTAAATGACCTGCTTTTTTTTTTCTAAGCTTGTGTAGCCACTTGTTATTCCATTTTCTTTCTCTCTCTCTCTCAGTATCTATAAAACTCACGTTTGTCAATAATATGATGTGACACTATTAAGAGGGCGCTAGTAAATTGGGGAAAAGGCTTTCAAAATAAACTGAAAAACAAGAAAGAAAAAACGATGTTTTTCGATAGAATAGTATACTGATAAAAAGACAAGGAAAATGGAAGAAAATTATATTTCTTTTCTCTCCCCACCCTGGGGTTGAGATGCCCATGACGACTTGTAGCATAGAAGACATCTGTTTTTGGTCAAATTAATTTTAATATTAAGTGATGGTATTTTCTTAAGTGTCCAATCGACCTCACATGGAAGAATAGATTATATTTTAACAATATCAAATGCCATGCCAACAAGGGAACAGGTTAGTAGCGTATCAATGGGTCGCTCATTGAGTGAAATAAGTAATGGGAAGTCCATCCACAGAGGCTAGAAGCAGATCTCTGGCTGAAATTCGGTCAGTTGATAAAAACTTGGGTTTTAAGACCAACATGTTTCCAATGGGAAACAAATGGAATTGTAGTTATATTTTTTTCTCATCTGCCTAAGATGATAAAATTTATTAAAAAAAAGGAATTGTTTTGGGGGGGCCACACTTAGCCTCTGGAAACAGGTTTGATCAGGAGACTGTGAGGGGAGTAGAGGCCCAGGTAGAACTTCAAGGAAGGCTGAAGAATCGCCTGCACCCTTCAGACAGTGATGGTGAGAGGCGCCCACACAAGATGGAAGGAGTTGGGCGGATCAATATTCTACCCCACTACAACTCTTTGGGGGAGGGATCTCTCCAAATTTGGTCAGACAATCAATTTCCCAAGATCAGACAAAAAAGGCTCTGTATAGATGTTGTGGTTTCTCTGGGAACCCCCAACCACCTTATGCCCTGCGCTGGGTTTGTGTGAGGGTCCATAAATACAAACGAGTGAAGCAAGAGACAGAGAAGAAGGAACCAGACAGTTCAAGGTGCTGTTTGCGAGAGAGATGTGTTGCCAGTTAGTTCAAGACCCGCTTTGTCAAACACCACACAACTTCTAAAGAAAGAACTTAGAAGACTCCAGCCTTGTTCCAGACTATCAAACACAACTGAATGGTTAGCCCAAAGAAATCACAGAGTGGAAGAAATCAGACTTCAGCCATGTGCCAGTTTACCGAGTGTAGCTAAACATAGTGTCATGGGGTATTAAGAGGGAAGGTGCTGAAAATCTGCATGTTGTTAATTTAGTAAGTAGAACATTCATTGTGTATTTGATATAAAGTTGTTGTTACATAGCTGTCTCTTGCTTTGTTCCTTGTAACATCTCACCAAATCTGCCAGATCAGCAACATTGGGTGTACAACTCGGCCTTCACTTGCCTTGTGAGCGAAAACAAACACAATGTGAGCAGGGTGGAATTGAAGATCAAGGCAACCAACTCCAAGGCTGGCTGTAGGGATTGATCACAGACTTTCCCAGTGACTGTGGGCAGTATGTGACGCCATAATTACAAAAAAAAGAAAAAAACTAGGATTCTTTATTGACAACCACAATATTAACAAAAGATGACACAGTGTTGATGGCAGATACAGAAAGAAAACTACAAAAATGCTTCTACAGAAGGTAATGAAGGAAAGTGAAAAGAAAGGACTCAATGTCAATTGCAAGAAGACAGAATGCATGGTTGTTAGCAAAAGGATGAGTCCAAAATGAAATTACAAATTGGAAATACCAAAATCAAATGAGTACAGCAACAAAAATTTAAATACCTGGGAAGTGTTCTAACAGTACAGAAAGTGTGGCACTGAAATTGGAAGACTCATTGGGATAGCCAAAGATGCATTCCAAAAGCTAAGCAGAGGATTAAGAAACAGAAAAAACTCCATTAGAAACCCAAAAGTGTACTGATGTCTGTCCTATGTTGCAGTGAGTGCTGGACAATCTCCTCAAAGATGAAACTTGAAGCAAATGTAGTTCTACAGAAGGATGCTGAGGATATCATGAACTGAAGCTGAGCAATGGCAAGGTTTTAAAGAAAATGGAAACAAAAAGGAAACTTATACCTAACATCAGGAAGAGATAGTTGAAATTTCTTGGGTACATAATGAGGAAGGAGGGCTAGGAAAATCTGATACTCACAAGACAGATTGAGGGACAGAAGAAAACAATGCATAACATACTTAATGAGATTGAGTAAATGGATGGTGAAACTGGGTTTAGAGGAAATGACAAAATTTATTTAGAGCTACAAAAGACAGGATATTGTGGAGAGCCAGTATCACCTCCATCTTAAAGGGGACACAGCACATAAAGAAAAATGAATGTATAATCTTTAAGACTAGATTCTTTAATAGAGGAAATGGTTCACATTGTAACTTGGTTAGACTAAAGTAAGAACCAATGATAAAATATTTAAAATTTGAACAGTTTTTGTGTAAAATTTGTTCTATAAATAACTACATGAAAAGTGGTGGCCAAATTGGTCTTGTGACCAGTGTGAAACCTTACCATTACTGTATATGTGAAAACTCTGGAGTCAAATGACTTTTTAACCATAACAAAATGTGACCTATGATTCCTAAATTGTCTAAGTAACAACCAATCAACATTGTAGACAGAAACACAAAGTATCAGTTTCTCTGAAAGAGACTGAACTAATATTTTAATGACTATCCTTTCATTCTATTTAGACCCTGGTAATGGAGTAAAAAAAAAGAATACTTTAACTATTTTTGTCATTTTGGCATAAAAAGTTCCATTCATAATTTTGTTTCCAAATTTACTACACAGGGATTTTTGACCAATCTGTCATGAATAAATTGTCTGTATACAATGAATTACCAAAGCAGATGTAATAAACAGAAAATCATGAAGTTGTTATAATAAATAGAAAAAAGTATTTCTAATTGTTAGGCTGTATTTGCAGATGGAGTTTTTTTTATCATTTTGAATGTTTTAAGTTGCGTGTATTAAATTTTACAGTGCTTCATAAAGTGCACATCTTTAGTAAGCCTGGTTGAACTTTTCCTATTTCTAACATGTATCTTATACATGCAGCCTGTACAAGGTCATGGGGAACTGTGTGAAATAATTGTTTTTAATTTAACATCTGATATTGCTCACTGACTTCTTTACTGGATTTATTTATATATTCAGTAAATTTAGATGTATACATTTAATCCATGTCTATAAATAGCTAAGTTTAACCATTTTTTTATTTATTTTTTACAGTTATCTATATATCTTTCTGGTAATAAACAAAAGTCCTATTTATTATGAGTCTGTTTATGCATCCAAATTTCTTAAGTTGTAATGGCCATATCAAATAATACAAAGGTTTTTACTTTCTATGACTTGACAAATCATTCTGTATCTAACTAAAAATGTGAACACTTAAAGTGTTCCCATTTTTAGCAAAACTCTGAAGCATTTTTTTGTATATACTGCAAATTTAACCAAATCTTAGAGCACAAGTACAGGCCCCAGACGTGATATTTGATAAAACATGACTCCCACATTTCAAATCGCAACAGATACTGGCAATTATGAATCTGAAACATTCAGTGTTAAACAAAGACAGAAAAGGAAATTAATCAAAACTCATATAAAATATCAAACTATTGCCAGGGCTTATAAATCTCTCTCTCACACACACACACACACACACACACACACACACACACACACATATATGTGTGAGTGATATCTAATTTTGAAAAAAAATCTCTCTTATAAAACTCAAATGGAATGTTTAGTATGTCTGAAAGCTCTTTGAAAAACCTTTATCATACAATATGCAAAGTATTATAAAGTTGGAATTTTGTTAATAACAAAATACTACCATTAATTTTATTCAACTCTTACACATTTGATTAATATTTCTGGGGTAAGGATATTCTAGATTAAATCTGCTTGATGCAGGTACATGAGGTGTATACAGTCAAAATTAGCACAAAATGTTCATTATGCCATAAATAAATGTAGCACTAGTTAATTTTGTTCCTATTACAAAAATATTCTTTTGGATATCAACTCTTTACATAAAAACCATATGAAGTATGGTTTACTTAAAATGTGAAATATTAGTCAAATGTAAAACCTTTTGGTGTCTTTTTTTCCCTATTGCTGTTAAATTCAATCTATATAAACAAAAATTAATTTCTATAACCTTTTTGAGAATGACTTTGAAATAGTCCACATGTAAAATCTGTTTACATCTAATTAAATTTTTTTTCATATGTGGAATTAGATGTTGATTTATGCACAAATAATTTGAAATCAATTTTTTGTGACAAATAGAAAATGCATATACTGTCAATGAATATTACTTCAGTCAAGATACAATTGTTTATAAATTGCTTTTTCTTTTTTTTTCTTTTTTTTCTTTTATTTTTACTTTT
Organism: Acanthosepion esculentum; assembly: GCA_964036315.1. Taxonomy (NCBI): domain Eukaryota; kingdom Metazoa; phylum Mollusca; class Cephalopoda; order Sepiida; family Sepiidae; genus Acanthosepion; species Acanthosepion esculentum. Next base: position 18,111,801 of record OZ038512.1, on the reverse strand, counting down.
CAGTACTTTTCTGAAACAAGTATGGTTAAAATCTAATTTTCATCACTATTAACTCAGACTAAAAATTCCTTTGAATAATTTGATTATGGGGATAATAAAGCAAGTAACTATTTTTCAAGATTAAAATTAATATAAATCTAGAAAATTCTGTTTAATTGAATCTCTTTATCTCTGTTTTTGCTTTTAGAAATGTTACTATTTAAAAATTCTTTTTATTTATTTGTACTTTATTCTAAGGAGACAATCTCATTTCTTTACTGTAAGGTCTTGGTATATATAAGGCCCATTTCATTGAAATAGGAAAATTAATCAAAATAGTTAAAGCCATTGGCAAGACCTTCAACATTCTGTTTTTATTCTATGGTTGTTAAGAGAATACTAATTCTCTTAACAACCATAGACAATATAGAGAGTAAAAATGTTCAGGTTTTGTTTTGATGATTAACTCCTAAAGCTTTGAACTTTAGAATATTTTAGTCACCAAATCTTTTGAGCTGTTATGTGAAGAAAAGATACTCTCTGAACAAGTGCAAAAATAGAATTTGGTTTCTAAGTTTTACCAAGACCCAATAGTGTGAGAAATACCAATTAAAAATTGAAATTTCTAACAATAAGCAGAACAGCTTTCTCACTACTCCTCTACATCCCAAATAGAATTTATTATTTTAAATATTTATGCTTTTGCAAAATAAGATAAAATATTATATAAAGAAAAATGTTGTGATTGAAAAGTCCTAACCCAAGAGCCTGAAACTTTTGCTCTTTCCAAATCAAATTATAACAAGCTTTACTTGCAAGTGCTTAACATTTCCACTGCTGTGGGCATATAAACTAACTCGTACTTAGTGTCATTTCCAAACCAGTGCAGTACAACCAGTTTTGTAGTGTATTTTTAATGTATTATATATTAGGGTGTCCTTTTGCTTAGTCTCTACTGCAAAGTAACAGATCTAAACTGAAATAGCGGTGCCCATGAAAAATTGCCATAAGCATCTGATTTCCAAACAACAATTTCAACAATGTCTGTCTATATTTCTGAGATGAGGTATTATGTACAGTATTTACATTATTCGGACTATTGTCCTCATCTTTGTCGCCATATTTGTCACAACGTTTCGGCCGTTGTACGCTCCGGCCTTCTTCAGGTGGTTGGAATTTCGAACCGAACCCTTTATTTCGATCACTGGGGTAGACTGTTCTAGTTCCACGAGCCATGTTTGATGGATGTCAGTTATCAGTTATCTCCTGGTAATTTTCCCTCTGAAAGTTCTCCACTGCCTGAACTGGGTATTGAACTCACACTCTTTGGGTCTGTTACTGGATCTAACCAACGCCTTTATCCACCGTACCATGTGTTATGTAAATACAGTAGTGAAAGTATTAAGTCCTAAGTAATTTGGTCTAACAAGACAGTTTTTAGTTGATCTTCTCATCAAACCCATAACTACAGAAATTCAAAATAAATATTTCATTATCAATTAGATTGTAAGATCCATAAGCTACTCTCTCATGGTTCAAAATATTTTCTTGGCAGCTTTTTTTCGTAGATCTCAGTCAAATAATTATGACTTTGTTATTGCTTGTCACATCATGAATTTTACAAATACTGTCCTGTAACAAATGGAGTTTCCCTGATAAAAAGTTTTATAAAACATATGTTAATTATCTGTGTCTAGTGGTTTTTTGTTTTGTTTTTTTTATCATTATTCTTAACATGCTTTTTACTTACTTCATTCTTTATATATGTACATTAAATATTAACTTTCAAACTTAATTATTCTGTCTTTGATCATATTAATTCTTTTGTATGTATTTGCATTTTTAGAAAGCTGAAAAGTAAATTTTCTCTGCAACTTTTAAACTTGTTAATTTGTGATATAAAGTCCAGTGGCTTATTAACAAAATGCAATTTTCTGGCTGTGTTTGCTTTTATATTTGATTAAAAGAACTTACAAGACAGGTTGTTCTTTTCATCATATGCGCTTATCAAAATAGTTCTCAAATTTTTTGTTGTTTTTAATGTTACCTATTTGATGTAGCGAAGAAAAAAGGCTAAAATTAGTAAGCGTGTATTGCAGCAGGTGCTGTAAATAGGTAGAAAGATGACTGAAGCGACTTTCTGCTACTTGTGCAAATGAGTAAAGTACATATAAATGCAAACTGAGTCCATGAGGCAATAAGCTTCAGATTTCCATAGAGTAACTAGTTTGTTTGCAAAAAGGATTGATAGTTGTTGTTGTTGATTCATAATGATTTGTGTTGCACTAGTTGGTAGTGTGAATTATGAAGACTGTGGTTCACATTGGCAGGTTAATTAAGGCTTTAGCTTTACAGCTGTTATTAACAAAATCACTATTGTTGCCAAGAAATGATCATTTACAGATGTTAAAGAAAGGTGTGATGAGCCATGGTTCTCTGCCTGGAAGGGACATGGCACTTAAGGAAAAGAAGTATTTAGAAAGAAAATTTCAATCTGTTTTCATAAGAAAATCTACTTTCATTATATCAATCACTCTTGTTCTGAATAATTTCACTTTCTCAGTATAATCTCCAGTTATCTTTTTAAAAATCCTCAAGTGATTGAATTAAGCATGCAAGGAATGGCCTACTGTAAGTTCAGAATGCATATATGTATGATGTTGCATTTCAAAATGATTGCATCAGTTTTGGTACAATGTTTACAGAAAAATAGCTTTTATCTTTTGTAAAAGAAAAAATATTCAAAATGCTTAATTATGAAAGCCAAATATAGACTTGCTTTAAGAATTTGGATTTGCTGTTGTGCTTGAAAGATTGTGGGTTAAAAGAAGAAAATAACCTAAGAAAACAAAACCAGTGAATACTGATTTCTGCAGTAGATATAATCTAAGTATGCTTTCTTGATCATTAACCTTTTCAAGTCTAGGGTCAATCATTATCTATCCTACATATCCTCATCACCTGCATTTCTTATTCTCTCCTTGTCTGCTCTTACAACAACCTCTTTCAGTAACTTTATACTTTGTGTAGCTGCTGTGCCATGAACAATAATATATTCCTCTTTAATCTGAATTATGAAGCTATGAATACACATGTGCACTCAAGGAAATCATTCAGTCATCCAGAGAAACATTAAGAAAAACAATGAAAATGAAATTACTGTAAAAACTCTTTGGTTAAATCATTGGCAAAGAGTGAACTTCCCAAAATCATTGTGTTTGTGTTATATATATATAAAGAGGTGTGTGCAGTTGTTCTCATTCCATGTTGTGTGTGAAATTTCAGAAGTCAAAACATTCCAGTATTAACAGAAAGGAGAATGTCAAAAATTGAAACTGGCTATGACAAAAGGAGTGAGTAAGAGAGACCAGTGGCTTTTTGTATAATACACATTTTCATTCCAAAGTCAAAATTAATCTGATATGCAGTATAGACTTTTTTTGATTGGCTATTATGCTGTAAACATTTGAACAGTGACGCAGTTAGTAATCAGAGAATTAGGAATACTTCAATTATTTTGGCTAATTAATGAATTTTTTAACATTCTTAATTTCTGACCAGTGTTTGTGTGTGCTTGTGTATTAAAAAACTGTCTAGTGGGTTAATTAATGGCTAGAGGCTCAATAGGCATTGTGGGTCAAGAATGTCATGGCAATGTCAGTTTTAGGTAAAAGTCATTCTTACTTTCCAGTAGTAGTAAGCAGAAACTTTAAAAGGAAAAAAACTCTTGACTTGATCAGTATTTGATTTTTCACTAAAGTACGTTATTTTCCAATTTGTAAAAGGTAAGAATTCTCTTGATTTTTGTATAAAACAATAGAAAGTAATAATATTTGGCTTCATAGATGCCATATGTGATATTAGACCAGAACAAAATTCATATGGCAAAGGGAATATTTTTTCTTTCTTTACCATATAGCCTGTCATGAATTTTTAGTAGCTAAAAGTATAAAAACGGATAATAATAAAAAAATTATCTAGTCACGTTTTGATAATAAAAGGAAAATGGGGAAGGTTTATCTATAGTCCAAAATGGATGCCTTCAATAAGATTGAAAGTTTTGTAGATTTGTTTTGTCTTTTTCTTGTAAATTTGCATTTTTGTACTGCTTCTTAAGAAGATATCTTTCAATTAAGATATTAGAAATGTCTCTTTGATGAAATAAAAATATAGATAAAAAAAAATGTTAGTTCTTGAGATAGGACTAGAAACTATTGCTAAATATTTTATATACTTTGATAATTTAACCTGATGCTGCTAATGTGTGCTTAAGCAAACATTCACGTTAAAACATGCATCTACAATATTGATAGATAAGGATCAACAAAGCCAGAAATAGAAAGGCTGAATAGTAGTGTTTAGACAATGGGAATAGGAGCTAAATTGAGCTGCAAGAATAAAATTCAATTCACCATTTTTTTTACCCAAATGACCAATCACTTATAATCCTGTCACAACACTTCAACAACTAAGCACTAATCACACAGAATATGAAACTAGTTTTGTTAATACTTGCTTGTTTTTTTATCTATTTTTGAGTTCTCCCCTAAGACAAGCCAAAAATGGAATGACTGGTACAGCATATTCTTGATCATCACTATTATAACTGATAGTAATATTCAACTCCCTCATGTTTACCTATATCACAATTACTTATATCATGTTATAATTGAATCCTATTATTTTGCTATAACTTGGAATAGTATTTTTATATACTTAACCAGACTTATGATAATTATTTAATATGTTCTAAGTATCTATTATCTGAATTTCTGGGATAAGTTATCATTGTTTACATGCAGGCTATTTTCCTCATCTTTGTTATTATTACAATGTTTTGGCTGTTGAGCCCTCCTGCCTTCATCAAGTGCTATTCAGATCAACAAGGCCTTCATCAAGTGTTATCCAGATCAACAAGAATCTGCGTAACCTATTAGATTATCTTACTGATATCTTTAAAATGTCTCTTTGCTTTGGACATTTTTAAGCAATACATTTTCCAATATCTTTCAAATGAAACCAATCTCTAGTAACCCAGGTAAAAGATGATTGAGACAAAAAGATTCTGCTTATTATCTCGAGTTTCATTTAATACTGTTTGTGTTGATAGGGTTGGAAATTGTGGCACTTAATGAATTTTATTGTTTGGATTATCTTACACTAACATTGCATATATTAACTGTGTTAAAAAGTGAATAGGTTAAGTATTCCTTTCTAAGTTTCTTACCATTTCAATAAATCGGATACTTATTTGTAAGTTCTGATAAAATTTCTGATCTTGATTTTTGTTTGTTTGGTATAAATCAATTTTGTGCAGAAACAAACATTGTTTTCTATTTATTTCTTTAGAAAATAATTATTTTCCCACAAACTACTGTTAAGTTGGCTAATGAGGAGGAAAGCTAAGGCATTATGTCACCCTTCCAAAAATAAAATCAAGGTTCATTTTTATTTTTATCATTCCCTCACTACTCTGAGAAACCTGCATCTTTTTTCTTTTGTAAAAAATTAGTTTATTAAAATAAGTCCTTATATGGTAATGTTATGAATTTAATTCCTATTTGGTAGTTGAAAAATCCATTTAAATAACATATCCTCGTGTATTGTTACTTCTAAATATTAACAATTTTTCTTTTGCATGGTAGCCAGGAACTGTCAAATGGTTTTGTTTACCACCTACTACATGTTTCAGATTTTTTTTAAAAACGCGTATTCATTTTAATGTTGAGTCATTTTACTTTTAAATCCTTATCTAAAATAAAATTCTAACATCTTTTTAGCATATTTTAGGATCCTAAATGATTCTTGTGAATTGGAGGAGTAATATAGCTTTTTTAAATATTAATTCATGCATTTAACACAAATATGTGGTTCCTGAAAGTTCAAATCAAATAGTTTTCTTTTTCCTTTGTCTTTTTAAAAACATAAAAATTTATCAAAAATAATTTTGCATCAAACATAATATTGCAATAAACAGTAACTAAAATAGAGCTTGTACAAAATACTACTTTTTTTTCTACGTATGTGACAGATACTTAGATGATTTTCCTTTTATTGTGATTTTCATATCTTTCACTTAAAAATTATGTAGTGTGCATCATAGTTGAAAGTAGGTAATAAGGACATTCATGTAAAGGTAAACATACACATACATACACACACACACACACACACACACATATATATATATATATATATATATATATATACATATACACATGTATGTTTATGCCTCAAAATACATGATCATAGAATTATGTGAATGGATCAATATATCTGAAACCTGACACAGCTGGAATTTAATCTGAATTTTCCACTGTATAATGTTTGATCTATGTTTTTAATATTTAGTACTAAACTGGATTATTTGTATTAACTGGAATGTAAAACTATGCTATTCAATGAAAACCTAGAAAATTGAAATATACTTGTTTCTTTTCATGTAAAACTTGTTGAAAGGAATACTTTTCTTAAGTCCTAGAAAGTCTTTTTTTTTTTTTTTTTTTTTTTTTTAATCATTTTAACCAGCACTTCTATTAAAGACTCTAGTTAAAGTTGTTTTAGCTGTGATTGATGTCAAGCAGGTATGGAGATCCTTCTCAAATACCTCATTAATCAAGACTTCACCCAAAATGAATGATCAGTGTGAATTCTTTAACCACTCTATCACAAAATATTGTAAATCTAGTTTCTGAAATGAAAGAGACAAAATTATGGTGACTTTTTAAATTTTTTTTCTTATAGTGTTAGTTAAATTTAACTCATTAACTAGTTTTCTAGAATATCTTAATATATATGTCTTTGAGTTAAGCTAGCATAGATTTGGTCTCTTCTGACCTGTTTCTCTCCCAGGGTAATTGAAGATCATTGTTTTCATTAATACACAATTCAGATTAAGTAACTGTTATTCACTAGTCATTTGTCCTTGACAAATGACTATTATAAATGAAAACAATGTGCAAATATGAAAGTTTTTATAATAATTGTATATAAAATAAATAAATAGTGGAAAAACAGTAAGTCTTCTAATTAACAATTACTTAGACAAACATGGGTCTGCTCAGGATACTAAAAATATTGGATATTTGACCAAATTTACTTAGTGGTTTAAGATTATTTGATTCGAACTTTGCCAGTCCAAAGTCATTGCCAATGACAAAATTAAATCAGGATGATCAATTTATTTCAAAATTTTGAAAAATTTAAAAGAATTTCAGGTAATCATAATGGTTCTACTTGTATATGCATTTATCCATTTTTACTATCATTAATATATACAGTATTTATCAATATTTAATCCATGAAATGTAGTGTGTGTGTGTGTGTGTGTGTGTGTGTGTGTGTGTAGAGAGAGATACAGTGCAATTCTGCCAATAGTAACAATTTCTGCTCTCAGTATTTAGATTGTTGATTGTTTACTATACCAGTTTTGATTCACCCTTGAATCTTAAAATTTGAGCAGAAACAATCTATTAGCATTTTATATATATATATATATATATATATATATATATATATATATATATATATATATATGAACAGTATTTCTCACTTGAAAAACCTCGGATGACTCAACTTGTAGACACCTGACCCAGTATATCCTGAAGATCCATTTAGGTAAAAGCTAGGTAGGTTTGCCTGGCTCGTTAGGAGATATATATATATATATATATATATATATATATATATTACATGTGTGTGCTTGTGTATGTATTTTGTCCACTGTGGACTTTTTCAAGGCAAAAAAGAAAATGAATTTATTGAAACAAAGTTTCTATAAACAAAAAAACAAAATCTTCTTAGTAACTAATTGACGCAATAAATATATAATAGCATTTCTAAATTCTAGTTACTAACGACATTTTGTTTTTTGTTTATATAGATACTGTGATTCAGTTCATTTGCCTTAATTTTTGAGATGAGGATTTATTATGCCTTGCTATTCATGCAAGTGTCTTCAACTTAGCTGTAATACTCAAAATATTTCAGCTATTCTACCCTGTAGCTTTCTTTGGGTCTGTCATTGTGCTTGATCATGTTCTTAAAACTTTGAACTAAACACTTTATTCAATCAACAAGAGCCACATGGTTCCCTGGCAGTGGTGAGTTTAATCTGTGTGTTTGGTAGTGCTGAAAAGCCACATGCTCTGGTTCAGTGAAAGAACTAGACAAGCAACACAAAGTGAATGGTAAGCATTAACTGATATGAGTTATCTCCTCTAAGCATGGAAAGTGGAATGAGAACAATACTTCCATGGATTGAATAAAGAGCTCGGGTCAAATCTTAATAAGGATCAAGCATATGAAAACAGACATCTGAAGAAGGCTGAAGGATGTAGTGGCTGGAATGATTAACAAACAAATAGCAAGACATAAGTGTTTTTCAATTTATTTATTCTAACTGCTAAAGCTTAATAAAACTTATATATATATCCTTTAAGCACAGATGTTTTTTTCCAATTCTCAAAATCAACATATCTGCTCAGTTTCATATCCTAATGTAGTAAACAAAACAATTTCTAAAAAAAGGAATGGATTTTTTTATTTACTAATCCAACAGATTTTTATTACTTAAACGTTATTTTTAATTGATACTCGTATTTGAGTAGGTGCTCCATTTATTTATTAAACAGTATTTATTTTTGCCTACAGGCTTGAATATTTGAGAAATCTTATTAGAAAAATATGTGCTCTCCAACAGGATTTGAACCTGCATTCCTCTAGACGAAACCATCTTGATGTCTGATGTGCTTTGACCTCTCGGCTATGGTGCGTCGATGGCCAAAGTCTTTAATAATCAACAAGCTCCACAGCCAAAAGGTCAGAGCCCGGCAGATCATGATAGTTCCCCCTCTATGGATTAATAAATTAAAAAAATCCATTCCTTTCTTTAGAAATTGCTTTGTTTATGTTAGGATACAAGAATAAGCAGATATATTTTATTTTGAGAGTGGTGGGAAAAATCTGTGTTTAAAGGGACTATTCAGATTTTGCTTGGACATCAACATGTTCCATAGCCAGCCAGCCAGTCAAAGCACGTTACTCACAATGAAAGAAGGAAAAAAAAATCAACCTACAAAGATTTTATCTTACATCAAGTATACCATCAACACTCACTGTGCACTATTTCTTATTTATATATAACAATATTGGGCAATAGTCTATTTAAGTGAAATGTTGGTCATGCCTTCCAGTATTTTTATTTATTTAATTTATAATTGATTCATTTTAAAATACAGTGTTGATTTTATATTTAAATTTATTAGAGCTTAATTTAAAAATTAAATCAATTTATTTGGAGTGATAAATGTAAAATAAAAAAATTAAAATAAAGTTTTTACTACATATTAAAAGCAAGTGCTATTAATTAACGTGAATTTATTAATTAAAAGAAGTAAATGCCAACATTTTAGGGGTTTTATTATTTTTTTATGAAGCCCTGTTAATTTATTTTATTTAAATATTGGCGTAATTCTTTAAGCCCTTAATTCAGCATAATCTTCATACATGATCTACATTGTCTACATTTTTTCATGCAAACATTAACAAAACACCCTTAAGTTCCTTCATATAAAGTCGGGTCTTATTGAATACTAGGAACCCCTAACTATGAAGTATATCGAATATGTAACCATAGCAGTCTTAGAAACCAATTTTAGAGGTTGATTTACTATTGCAGACATAAACTCCTGAAGTGACCAACAGAAATAGACCATTTGTCAATTTTACACTTTTTACAGTCAAATTAACTTGATCTGGGCTTGTTTTGTGAATAAAACCTTTACAACCCTATGTCTGCCTACCTTTTCTACATATAGTATTAAGTATGGTATCTACTTAGTTTGCTTACCTATCCAAACATAGCTTGGAAAAAGGGTCTTTTTTATTCATATAAAGTTGGACCTTAAAGGGTACTCGGGACCCCTAGCCATGCAATATATTGAATAGACAAATCTGGGTTTGAAATATATCTAATATCTTCTATCTAACATCTGTAACACATGTTGAGCAATTTACCTTGACCTTTATTTTAATTAAATTTTAATTAAACCATATCAATTCTAATTCTGATGAAAACCAAATTTCTTATAAAGAATTGTTTTCTAACGGCTTTACTCTATTCAATATTTAAATTGTAATTGATTTTTATTATGGATTCATTTAAAAATCTGGTCGATTCCTATTTAAATTTATTCAATTTTAATTTATTAAGTGCCATATTACCTTTGTTCAGTTTCAGAATGTAGATTGACAGTATAATGAAAGTTTGCCTATGCATTCTGAAACAACGTTCCTCTATCAGGCATGACATTTATCTTTGCACCAAAGAACACAAATGAAGATGTAATGTTGTAGTTATGTTTTCCCTGAAATTGGCAAAATTATAGTATTGGAAAAAATATGATTATAACTAATTGAAATTTTATTAGCAATTCCTGTAGACTTCATAAGAACATTTACCTGTATAGCTTAAAATGAATTCATTTTCATTGAATATATATAAAAAATGGATATTTAGAAGTGTAGGCTAAGTAAATCTTTCAGACCTTCCTACTCTTCTACCTGGTGTTTAAGAACTCCCTGTCAAAAGTATTTTCGCATGAGTAATTAAAATTGCAAAGAAGCATGCACAAGTATTTTATTTCTGACATCAATCTTAACAAGTAAACTTCATAATTTAATCTAAAAATCAGTGTTTTTTTAATTATGGGTACAGCTTTTCTTTCTTTTCCTCTTTTTTTAAAATTATCTGAATTAGGATTTATTTTTACTTTATAGGTTTACATCTTCCTTTTTTGCACACTTGATGGTGCAATATGTCTTGCTGGTTGCATTAAAAAAAACTCTATCCTTAATTGCTGTTATGTCATTATTACAAAATGACAAACCAATTTTTCCGACTCAGAAAAGTATTGAAACTTTTGTAATACTGTATGATTTTCTTGTTACACCAAAGTACTCAGTGGTAGTAATATAAAAATAATATTTTCTGTTTAATTGAATCTATATTTTTCTTTGGTATTTTTTTGACATTTCTTCAGATAAATTTATCTCCCTGTGAACTCATTTGCACTTGTATATGTTAAGCTTTTTACCATCTTTTGCTTAACCTGATTTCATGTTCATTACTACTTCTCATTCTAGGGAAGTTCTGGGGCACCACATTACTATTTACAAATTGATATTAGTTTAACATAGGTACCTCCACGAGATCACTCAAAAAAGATTATAGCATGAATAAAAAGACACCAAACTTGACAAAAACTAAATTTTATCGTCTAAATATTTGTTATTATTAAGAGGAAAGATCAAAATTTATTTTAATTATTTAAAAAAAATTTTCCTTCGTTTTAGAACAATCTGAATTTTCATTTAAAAATCCTTGTTTCTCTTTGTATCACCGGAACTAGTAAAATAACATATACAATTTTTAGCACATTTTTTTGTATGACACACATTAATTTGGAATATCTTGCAAAAATAAAAATAATTGTTGGTGTTAATGAAACTTTCAAAAAGTATTCACAGATGATCAAAATTATTATAAATATGTATTTTATTAAAGTCATGGCAGAAATAATTTTTTTTATATTACCCCACATACACACACACCTAATTTTATGAAGCTAGAAATTCAATCGCATCAGGTTTAGTGATTACAATAGCTAAAAGCACAAGGCTTTGAGGAATGCAAATCATGCTTTTTTTGTTTTTAATTGGACCCCACGTACCTGAAAATCAGCTCTGAATTGTAACATACAAAACTCAAAACAATTACATTATTTAATTTCAAATGCTTTTATTTGCTTTTAGTTGTTTTTATGAATATAGACAATATTTTCTGAAAGCAAAAAAATTTTTCAATGAAAAATGAATTTTTAATACAATTATTTGTTATTTTTTAATTATAATAGATTTTTACATTTAAATTGTTAAAATATTATAAAATTCGTTAAAAGCCACATCAGGTTTTGTAAGTGTCCTTATGACACTTTTTTTAGTGCATTGTAAATTGTATCGTTTTGACTAATCAGAAGATCTGCAGTAATTAAGAAATGTAATTTTGTGTTTATAATCAGGCTCTAATTATAAAGTACGGAAGACCAACCAGAATACAATTAAGTTGCGTTATTTGAGTTAAGTATTGTTCTCCACTGTTAAGGCCTTTACTTTTGCGAAACACTTGTGGAGAAGTTTATTTGATTTTTCAATTTCAACAGAGAAGGGTACCTAAAAGTATCAGTATCATATGAAATTTATATGATCTTATTTTTATATTAATCTCGGTTATGGCATTTTTTTCCATAAATGAAATATCAAAAAATAATAAAATGAATGGAAATACAAATAACACAGTAAAATGTAGTAAATGTACATAAAATTATAGTATTTTATGTACACTTCTGATAAAATTTCATAAGAAAGGTATCTAATTAATTTATAGGTACCTTTCTTATGAAATTTAATCCCATTCGTAACAGTCTTATTTTAATTTATTTATAATATATTTTCCATAAAGCATCGTAAACGTAAAGGTGAAAGCTAAGTACAAAAAACAAAAAAAATTAGAGCGCTGAAAGTTTTCCTTAAAAATAACGAGGTAAATAATTTGTTCACTTAAATGTAAAATACTTCACTTTTCTCCTTCCGTAGAACAAATTATCCTCACGGAATCCATCAATATGTCTTTCATCACCTGTCAAGTGATGCGAAAGTTTATGACTTGCTTTGTTTTATTTTCAAATTACATCTTTTCGGCGCAGGAGCTTGGTTCAAAATATTTTAAATAAACATAATTTCTGATTTTCTTAAAATAAGTTTAAAAAAAATGATAATTGTTATTTAAAAGAATTTCAAACTGAGATTTTCATTGAATTTATAAAATTGAAAAAATGATTACCAATTTTGCTGACTCAAAAGAAATAAGATTTTTAACAAAATTTTCGGACATGTTAAGAATGATTAAAAAATGTAAAAAAAAATACCCCAAAAATATTTTGATCTTTCCTCTTAATAATAACATAAACATTTAGATGATAAAATTTAGTTTTCGTCAAGCTTGGTGTCAAGCTTGGCGTCTTTTTCATCATGCTATGCTCTTTTTTTAGCAATCTCGTGGAGGTACCTAGTTTAACATCCAACTTATTTTATATATCTGGAAACTTTAACTGAAATAACATTTTGAATGCTTAAAACTTATGGTAATATTTGAACACATCCTTTGACTCATGTATGGGAATTGTTGCATTGAAGTAAGATGTGTTATTCACTATGTAAGAATGAGCATGCATGAGTGAGCATTTAAAAATGGCTGAATGTTTCTCAGTTTAACTTTAAATCGGGTAGCATTGTTTAATTATAATGTTTAAGGAATTGACGATTGCTTGATTTTTTATTTTCATGTTTTTACTTTTAAACAAATCTTAAGACAAAAATGCATATGAAGAGAATTTCCATTTTATACTTAAAATCTCCCTTATTTAAAATTCAAAATCCTGAGGTTTCACTTGCTACTTTTTGCAACTTAAATTGTGATAACATATTAAGTTCAAACTCAATTAGTCAGTGTAGAAAAATATACCCTCCGGGCGAACAGAGAAATTATCTTAAGGAAGACTTGCTGGTGACTGCTAAAGGAATGAAAACTGTATGTATCACATATTCGCAGACGATTAATCAATGGCACATACTTGAGGTAGACTGAAACAATATTGTAACACTATGCTGGACATAATTTCATTCCATTCTTACTAACTGCAGCAATATTACAAAGGAACATTGTTCAGTTATCTTGGTTGCTGGTTCAGTAACCTTCTGAACAAGAAACTCCTTCATCTAGAAGTTCTAAGTTCATTTGAAACATCACAAACTTAAACTATCAATATATCATAAAACTACATCTTTCTATATTTAATCACTGCCAAACCTGCTTGGGGCTCAATACTGCCCTGTACAAATAGGACATTACTCACCTCACTACGATAACAATGCAAACAAGGAAACTAGTCAAAAAATATATGTAAAATACACCTCTTCTCACAAATCCAGATAAAAATGCAAGCTGAAATATATTAATTTAACCAACAATTCTCTAAATGTTGGTTTAAGATTAAAACCACCTTCATATGTGAAAGCATATATTTTTTCCATTCTTTAGTGGCAGTTTATTTGTAGGGTAATGAAAACCTGTTAATCACATGAGTAATTCATAGTCTGATCCTCAATAAAATACTTCATATATAAATACCCCCCCTTTTTTTTTTGTTGCCACACCTCATTTTCTAAGAATTTTTATAGCATCACAATGCTATAAAAATTCTGAAGGAATGGGCTATGCAAAAATACATTTTGAAGAGAATGTATCAATGGACAAGACGGTCTGTACCGTTTTCCTGTTCTTATAAGTCACCTTTTTGTTGCATGTTAGTGATATCAACACTGTTACTTCCTGAAGCATCAATGGTGTTTCTTTTTTGTTGTTGTTTTTATTTTATTTACCTTTGCTTAATAAAATAAGGCACAAGTATTTGGAATAAACATTCTCAGTATAAAATATTTAACAACCTAGAGTAAAATTAGGATAACAGATTTTTATACACATAGAATAACGGAAAGCCCATTTCATAAGTATATTTCAAACCTTACAAGAACTTGCTGGAAATATAATAACTTGAATTAGTGTAGAATGATATACCATTGTTATATAATGCAAGTAAAATAATTTGGGTTACATTTACTGTATTTTGTGGATACATTCAAATGTGATCAGTAGTTTTGGACTACTTTGAAGCTTAAATAAATTTTACTTATTTACAATTTTAATTAGTTTTATATTTCTTAATGAAAGTATATTTTGAAAATTTTATCATAGAAAATTTGGATTAAAACACAGAAAATATTTTAGATGTTTAAAATTGAAAGTAATTCAGTAATTTTTTTATGTGTGGTTGATAAATATCTCCATTTTCAAACTTTAGTACTAAACTTTAAAATTCATATTTTTATTATATATACATGTGTGTATACAGATTATGATTTTGTGCAATGTTCAGACCTGTAGACATTATTTTCCGATTCCTTAATTTGCTTTCAGTATTTGTAATATTTGTTTAGCTCATTAACATTCATTTTGACTAGTAATGATGTTGACCTATATTTTTCTATTGGTTAAAATAATGAAGCGGAGACAAATATTTGGTATTTTCTTTTTTCCCTCTTATTTAGCAATGAAAGTATTTTATCATTAAAATACTAAATTGTCTATAAATATGCCTAAGGACAACTCTGATCAGCATTGTTGTTTATTTCATATCTACATTAAAACTGAATTTTATGAACTTAGAAAGCTTCATGTTATTTGGTGCTGATATTGTGACCTTGCATTACTAACAGACAATGTTAAATGTGGAAGAGGCAAATAAATTAGCAGGATAATACAACAAGATTTCTATAACAACTTCATTGCATCAGGTCTTGTGATTGTAATAGCAGCACTTCATTATTTCTAACTTTTGCAGGTGACTTCCAAATTCTCTCCCTGCAAAAACAATTTCTTTTTTTTCTCTCTCTCTTGGTCAAAGAGTTGTTAACACTTCAGATTCTTGGAGGTGTTATTTTGTTGATTACCACTTAACATTTGGAGTGGGCAAGTAAAATGAAAAACCAAACTACCTCCCTCCTACATACCTCTCAGAAACAGCTGTAAATTTTATCACAGTCACACTGCATACATGCATAACAAAGTTCCTTTGTATTTTGATTTAAATGTTTTCAAATTGAGTCTTCATTTGTACATTTAATTTTTTGTTTTTTATTATGGTCAAAAGTATATTTGAAATTGACTGAAATCTCTGTGAAATACTGGTACATACTATGAATGAGTTACATTCAGTAATCTCTCTATAATTTCAAAGAGAACCAATTTCCTTTTTAAGTTTGTTCATATACAAATCATGAAGATTGTTAGACATGATGTAAGAAAAAAATCGGGCTAATGATGACAATGGTAAAACTGTAGGTAAACTGGAAATATTCTAAATAATGAAATTTAAAGAATAAATATTTACAAGAATGTATATTTAATATTAATATTCTTGACTTTCTGACTTGATTAGTTAATTAAAATCTCATCACTGAATTAACATTTAATTTCTTGCCCTATGAACATTGATGTGGAAATTGCAAATACAAGAAGAAATACATAGTGATGCTGTATTTTCATCTGGCATTCCACACAGAAAAACCAACAAATTTTAGTGGCATGATTAGATACTGCTGGAGTGCCATGAGTTAGTGATAATGATATTTTGACTCTAAAACTATGCCTGACCCCGGGTAATTATTTGAAGTTATTGTGTCAGGATCAAAATGTTGAATAGGTAATGGTTTTTGATAGAAATGTTGTCAATAAGAGGTTTATGGGATCAAATTTTTAAATATTATACAGTCTTATCAAATGGAAATACCCTTAATGGAAGCTGAATTTAAACATTGAATTTACAATGAAGAATAGACAAAAGGACATAAACCTCAGCAATATAAACTAACAAAAACATTTAATAATGCAAATAATGATTGCATATAAATCTACATAAGAATGAAAAATATAACTATTTTGTGAAATTTAAAAATAGCCTATAAACTGAAAATAAAGCATTTTTATTATGTACATAAGATTTGCTATACAAAAAATTGATCACAAAACAAAAATCAAGCTACTTTTTATAAAGACATTGTAAATGACAAAGTAAAATTTTAAAAAATATAAAATTACAGCAATGTAATTTAATTGATTTCAATATTACACAGGAGATGCAGCTATTCAACAGAGGAGTCGAACATGAAGTAAATCTTATAAATGCAAGATGAAGATGTAGTTAGTAACAAATGTTACTTCAATTTTTGTTTGGTACTAAAATTCCTTTTGAATTTTAGTAATGCTCATACAAGCTATAAAGCCTATTTGACTTCAATATTATAGAATAGTCATGACTTGGTTTTTTAAGTTGTGTATATTTTGTTGCTCAGAACAAAGAAAAATTCTATAAAATGTGTTTATCACTACAAAGGCTTTGTTGGTGGCACAGCTGTTTTCTCAGCAGCATACGTACGGAATAGAAAACATAAAACAACTTCAAATGGTTTTTCTAATTCTAATATTTTTGTATGGAACAGCTTTCATGTAAATTTGAAAAGTTTCAAAATTCTATGTTGTGTACTGAAAATCAATAAGGGATTGTCAGTGGTCAGGAAGCAGGGTAAGTGTTAGTGATGAAATGTTATTGTATATAAAATTACAACTTTTAGCAGCTTAGCTGGCAAAGCTGCTTACAATCTCATTTTCTGATGTGCTCCAATTTACTCAGAATACTACTACTACTAATAATCAGAATTGTGTTAATGAAATAATAGCAGAAGTAATTCAAAATTCCTTATTTTTGACATTTGGTTATTCCTGTTTTTAAAAGCTTCAACTATAGATAAATGTTTGGAAATATAACTATAAAACCATAATTTATTTCCATTTTATTCTTTCATTATACAAACTCTCTCATATATATATATATTTCCTGATATATATACAATTTCTATAATACCAAAAAACTTGATAGATATATATATATATATATATATATATATATATATATATAATTAGAAATTATTTAATTTTTTTTCTTTTTCAATTGGTAGTTTTGAAATATTAAAATTGACTTAGAAAATACTATTTGCTAAAAGAGTAGAAGAAAAGTACTAAGTAAATTCTAAAGACCAAATGCAATATACGTTTGAGGAAGAATATATCACAAAACATTGTTAAAAATAATTAAAAAAAATATATAATAATCACTCCTCATTTATCAAAGTTACTCGGTATTATTTATGTTAGATGATAATTCACACTTTAGCTCTGTCATGTTTCTTTTGTAAATATAAAATAGAATAACTATATGTAGCAAGAAAAGTTGTAAACTTGTCTCTTAATTTTTTTTCCTTGTACAAGGGTATCAGGTTGGCAGTTAGCTAGCTGCTGCATCCTGACTGGTATTTGTAGTTCCATGTTGTGCATGGCTAAGTGTCCCTTTATCTGTTATCAGCATGCCTGATTGAGGTTCATTCTTTGACTTTCTTCAAGATGCCCCTTGAATTTCAATTTTTGACATCCATATTGAGAAATGAACCACAGTTATCTTCTTGGGTCAAAACCGGTATAAATGCTTTCATGCATTTTCAGAAGTACCAAGTGAAACCTCAGTTTTCTCCATGGTTCACACCAGCATGTTCCATTGGAACCACTATTTCTGGCTATACCAGTGTGACAGTTCCCATCATAATAGACACCTATCTGTGGCTGCACATAATAAATGTAAACATGTCCTCAAAGGAACTAATTCTCTGTTTGCTGAGAGAATGAGACCCTGTATTGAATCAAACAACTTTGGTTCTTGTGATTACTGGTGGCTCTGTAAGAGTATTAGTATATAATTTAAGGTGTTAACATCTTCCATCTTGATAAAGCTGAATTTTTCACCTGTAAACTCTTCTAAAACTCTACTCTTGACTTGTTTGGAGTATCCTTGCCTAACTTTCCACTGAGTGATATGAATATAACCCTTTCTAAACAGACTAAACAGTGATTAAGATGAAGAGATTTAAGATTTCATTGGATTACAAACATTTGGCTGGTTATTTATTTTGCAGTGACCTTTGAACTTCCACTTGATTCTGTTATTTTGCATGTGGTCAGTTTTCTGTAGGTCAATTGTAAAACATTTCTATTTATAATGTTCTGAGAATGTGAACAAAAAAATATTGATTACTTAAAAGTGTATATATATATATATTTTTTTTTTTATTACTTTTGTCCTTTTAATATTTTACTTTTACTAAAAGTTATCTTGTATATATTTAAGCCAGCAGGAATTCTCTCAAATAAGTTGAAATGAAATAAAAATATATTAAATAAGTGAATTTTTGATAAAGTAACCATTAGAAATGAATAATAGTGACATGAATTATTATTAGATGAAGCATTGTCAATTATTAATTTAATAATCTACTTTATGCCATGTCTCTTCAGGACCTGAGTAATCATGGCTCTTCACAACTTCATATACTTTTGTAGTGGATTGGTAAATAGGAATGTACCTATTTACATATGTTAAGTAGAAGAGAAATAGTGTATAGTAAAGTAAGAGTCAGATGTTGACTACTGATCATGTGTTATAGAATAACATAATTTCAGAAATTATAAAAAGAAGTTTAAGACCTAAAAAACTTGTCATAGTGGAAAGAACCAAATTTCTATCCATTAAGCAGAAATAAAATGAATCAGTTATGCAATATCTTCACAGATTAAGAGAAGCGAGCAGATTCTGCAAATTTGAGAAACTCTGAACTCAAGATTTGACTATTCAGGATGAATTGATTCAATTACAATTGATTGAAGTTATGGCTGACACATTTCATAAATACAAGACATTGGAATTGGAACAATTACAATTGAATAATTTGTCTCTAACTGCATGTGTGGAAATTATACAGCAGCTGAAATTGATTAAAAAAAAAAAGAAAAAAAAAGAAAAGTATGATTCTACTGAGAGGACAATGTTAAAATGTACAGTATAAAAAAGGAACATAAGAAATGCAAATACTGTAAGTATGAGCATGAAACTGAGAAAAAAATGCCCTGCTTCTGGAAAAATTTTCCATAACTGCTGAAGAAAAAAATCATTTTCAATCTGTATGTAAAGTTAAAAATAAAATAGACAGTATCGAAAAAATGGAAAAAGAATTGATGTTTATTACAAAAACCTAAGGAAAAGAATTCTTTTGAAAAACTTAAATGGCAGGATGTTTCCAATACAAATGGATATGAGGAGTGAAGTCCTCTGATCCCAAGAAATGGGTAAACCAGAATTGAGAAAAAGTCATCTGAAATTGAGACAATTTGATGGATCCTGCCCGATAATTTGTTTGTAGATAGTGGTTTTGATATTAGGAAAAGAATCCAAGCATATATTATGATTTATGCCTCTTTTAAAATCAGTACATGTTTTTAAGTCTCCATCTACTTTTTACCAAACTACAATGGAAGAGGTCCATATTACTGCCACCTGGAAGAACATGCTCCAAAATTCCCTCTTCTGCCATTTTGTTTAACACTTCAGTTTTTACTTTTTCTGATTAAACAAAAACAAAATGTAAATTACTGTTTAATTTTGATGTATCCACCTTTAGAACATCTATAACTAGTCGTCCATGAATTGTTTTTTGTTTTTTTTTTACATTCCACTACTGTAATGTGGATAATTTCAATTGATTTAAAATCTACCTACAATCAAATACAAATAGAGGATAAGTTCAAGGATATTACAATTATAAACACCTTCATAGGATTATTAAGAGGGACAAGAATGCTTTCTGAAGTGAAAAGTAGCAAATGCCATTTTCAGATAACAATGGAAAACATTAACAGACGAAATCAGTAATATGATCATTTATCAAAATGATATTTGTTTTGGTGCTGCCACTAAAAACAAATTAAGATAAAAAACAGAACATGTGCTAAACAAGTTAAAAAATGCATGGATGACAAGAGAGACAAATGGGAATTTGATTGTGATACAGTATCATATTTAGGGTACAAAATTTCAAGAGATGGCATTATATCTGATCCAAAGTTAATTAAAAAAATTTTCAGTGGCATCTATACTATTAACAAAAAAGAATTACAATCCTTTTTAGGTTTGGTTAATTTTCATAATAGATACCTACCAAAATACAGTGACAAAGGAACCATTTTCTGAACTGCAGAAAAAGAATAGTTCAAATGAAGTCAAAGGCAAAGCTTAGCATTCAAAGATTTAAGAGAAACTTGCAGAAAAACCCACCTCTAGAAAGGAGGTTACGTTAACTACAGATAAGAGTGAGCGAGCTGTCTCAACAATTTTATCACAAAAAGGCTATCCAATAACTTATCTTTCAAGAAGATCTATGGCAGCAGAAATAAATTATTAAAATATTGAAGATGAGGCATTGGCCATTGTCTGGAGCACAGGCAAAGCTTGGCAATTCTTATTAAGTAAGGTTCTATTAAAGTATGACCATAAATCTGTAAAGTTTATTTTTTAACCCTAGAAAGGAGCTAACAAAAGTTACTTCCTTCCAGGATTCAAAGATGGACCATAAAATTAATGGCTTATGATTTTGACATTGAGTATGTAAAAGGAAATACAATGTTGATGCACTGACAGGTGCATCAACCTAATAAGAATCAAAAAGAAAAAAATGAAAATCCTCGGTGAAAAATATTACATTAGGTTGAAATTATCTCTACAAAGATTGGTATAGGAAACTCTACCAGATCCAATATTAAGCAAGATTGTTGAAAGAATAAGATACAGGTGAAGTAATTTTTGCAAAGCTGAAATACCTTCTGACATAAGGCATAAATTAACGATGGAAAATGGTGTTATATGAAATGGAAATGTGATAGTACCACCAGAAACAGTAAGAAAAGATATTTTAAAAAGTCTACCTGATGATGTGTATTGTGGGATAATGGCTACACAGAGATAAAAATTTGTAACATGGTGGCTGGGGTATTAAAATTAGAATCAGAAATAGAAAGATATGTACACAAATACCCAAAATGTGCAAAAATAAAGAATTTTTGACAAAGGAGAATACACTCTGGCCTAAAGAAATGGAACCCTGGTTTTGTGTTCATATAGACTGTTCACATTAATGGCATGGGATGATTTCTAATATTAGACTCCGTCTGTGTGTCAATGGGAAGACAAATAAGATTTCCATTAACAATGTCTTTTTCAACAAATGAAAAGATGTGGTATAAGAAAGATCATGCAAAGGGGACATAACACAACCATTATATTAAAGAAAGGAAAAGGTATAATGGCCCATTCTGACCAATTAAGAGCCAGAATTGAAGAGGAAGATGTGATGGAAGATCTTGACAGAAGAAAGGATGAGTTCTTCAGATCAGGATAATGCAATAGAAGATGAGCCTATGAATGATAGTGGGAGTGACTTGGACCTGGAAGATGAACTTGGACAAAGGTCTCCATTAAAAAGAACAGGACATAAACCTAATAGGGGAGAGTAGGATAAAGATTGTAGAAGTTTTAGAACAACCAAATGGCATTAAACCTCTTTGGTTAAGAGGGTATAGTGAATTGATTAATAAGATTGTACCTGTTTGCACATGTTAAGTAAAAAAGAAATAAAGTGTATAGTAAAGTAAGAGATAGGTGGAAGTTGACTACTGATCATGTGTTGTTGAACAACACAACACCTTTTGTAACTCTAATCAATGTTTATTCCTTACTATCCATTCCAGTTCATGTTCTGTCCTCCATTTATACAAGCTTGTTAAGTAGATTAATTGCTATATGTTTCTGTCTCGCTTGTCTTGTGAGAACCAAATTCACAAAGTATTCTTTCCTCATTATGTGTCGGAAATTTAACGATTTTCTTTCGGATTGTAAGTACAAGTATCCTTTTTTGACCATTTTCATTAAAACTTCTTCATTAACATGCTCCATCTATGGTATTCTCAACATCTTTCAGTAGTTACATTTCTGTTGACTTTAGTCTTCTTTCTCTCTGAGAAAATTGTCCAGCATTTACTGTTGTATCTATATTGATTGATTTTCCATAGCATTTCAGCTTATTTTAAGGGATACTAGCTAGAGTCACTGTCAATTTGCTAACTTTTTATAGTGAATTCAGGTAGCCAGAAATGCTGGTTTACATTTAGAGATAAAAAAACAAAAGATATCCGACTGCATGTTAGGGATGTTAGCTTTCTCTTGAGTGTATTTAAAGAAAATAAATTACAAGCTTATTGCCTCATTTGTTTATCATCTGAAGAAGCAATCATTTTAAATATGTAACAAAAGTTCAGTATAAATCTAAATCACTAATTCATTAACAATTTACACATTCAAAATGTTTCTCAGATTATAGAATTATGTATTAAGTTCTTTGAAGAATCCGTTCCATAAATATAAGCAAAATATGTTTATATGCTTGTCAGGCCTGCATAGAAATCATTTAACCATCACTAGTATCGGTACAACAGAAGCGTATGTGTATGTGTGTGTGTGTGTGTATATATATATATATATATAATATATATATATATATATTACTTACTTTATTTGGGTTCATTGATTATTAATAAAAACAGCAATCAACCCCCAAATTGTGTAAATAGCTTTAATTATCTTCCCAAACGAAAACAAAACTATTAAATAAGTGATATAAACAAATTTTTACTACGTTAATAAAACACTAATTAAAATAAATAAATATATAATTTAAGAAATAAAAATAAATAAAAACAAGTAAAATAATTTAACCCAAATAAATAAATAAATAAATGACTTCCGGCAAAATAACCGCCAAAATAGACTACTCACAATGCACCACTGACCCATATATATATATATATATATATATATATACTCCTCTAAGTATTGACTTCAATGTTCACTTTTATATTTACACACACTCTATCTGATATTGAGCACTTTATCCCATAAATATAGCACACCTTAAGAGTATATTTCTTTTTATGTGTGTGTGTGTGTGTATATATATATATATATTTTCTACTAGTAGACGTTTTCAGAAAAATCATGGGACTTAGTTGTGCTCCAGGTTGAGATATATAATTTATTGATGGGTTATTCCATATGAAATCACAAAGAATATCAGAACTTCCCATAGGTACACTGTCAGAATTCTGAAAATTTTCACATTGTTTTCATTTCATGAAAGCAAACCTGAAAATTTCAGCTTCAGTGGTTCTAAAGTTACAACTCCTTGAAAATTGGTGGAATACAGGTGCCAATTTTTGTGCATCATAACTGCAGTTATAGGAATGCAAGCAAGGTGAAATTTGGTACCTTTTTACAGTTTTCCACATAAATCAAGTACTTTTGACATCTATTTTATTCAATTCTCAACAGATAAGGAATTATTTGTTTCAAAAAGTAGCCAAATATTAATTTGCAATTAGACTTACAATAACTGCCAAAGAGTAGAATCTCTGACAAATGTGTGCAGTTTTTCTCTTGCAGAAAATGCGTAAAAAAATATGATTCTAAAGCAATGTGAGCAAAAAGAGGTGTGAGGGCACTGCATTGCAAAAAATCAATATGAGAAATGTTTTGACAAACAAAAAAATAGCATAGTTGGCATTTTCAGTAATAGTGTTTGTCTTTTGAAAGACAGGAACCAATTCTGGAAGGTAAGTATCATGAGTGTAACAATTTTGCTAATTTTGAAACCTTATCACTTCAGTCTGAAAAATGTATAATCAAGGTGAAATTTGGTATCCCTACAGTTTATCACTGGTAATTTTTGTATTTCAGGCATCTATTTTATTCAGGGGAAAGCAAAATTTTTATCCTTTCCATTAAGCAGTGTATTCCTGTCAACAAAGACCACAATTTATTTGGAGTCTTTATTTTTTAGAAATGTTGATTATGTCATGTTACAGAATCTTATAAATTTACATGTATTTTCAATTTGTGATATGATTATCATTATTATCCCTAATTTGATAATTAACCATTAATTGATCTGTGCCATTTTGTAAGTTCCATGTAGCAAAATATTCAAGCAAAATTTGAACCTCTTCCAAATTATCACACAGTGAAAACTTTTATGACAAGGATAAATGCAGTTTTCATAATCGATAATATCAAATACCTTGAAGCAGTAAGTCACAAAATGGGTGATATTAGCACAGATGATACAATTGAGTACAAGCAATGGGTTTCAACTGATTGCACACCTTTTTATTATCATTCAGTTTTGCATTCAAAAATTTGATATTTTGTGCAAAATAGTATGAGTTATGCAGCTGCTGTTACATTAAAGTATGTTGGTCAGCACTCCTAAAATCAGCAAAAGAAAACTTGGAAACAAACTTGTATTATATTAATGAACTTTGCTGTACATGTCATTCAAGGTTTTTACTTGCAAAAAAATCGAGCCACTCTCCACCCATTTGTGGTCTATTACGAAAATTAGAACTGTTTACAAAGTGAATGTTTTTGCATTTCAGATTAATCGAAATATAATCAAATAGCTGTCTATTGATTCTTGTCTCAATTTCTGCCATGTGTTCAAGATGCTTCCAGCTATTACAAAAAATTTCAGCAATTTTTAAGGGACTGTAATTTTTGAACCCCTGAAGCAATGAACTTTCACTTTCAGGTTTCCAATCTTTCTTTCACAAAATGCAAACCGTGGGCAGATTTTCATGGTAACCATGAGGCTATTCAGTGATTTAATTTGAAATGACCTTGAAGTAAACAAATCGACAGAAGCTTAGACCAAATTCACTAACAATTATGTGAAAGCTTTACATTAATCACTGCTATATTGCAACCGCTTAGTTTGGTGATGTATGACTTTTCTAAAATAGGATTGATTTTTAGAAGTTTTAAGCACCCTCTCATATATGACAAAAGGCATAGAAGACTGTAATGACTAGAATATAACTTTATTGCTAATAACATTTTTAAAAGCTTATTTTCTTTATTGCAGGAGATTTGTGATGATCCCAAATTCCTTATTGAAGGTGCCTCTCGATTTGATGTGAAACAAGGTGAATTGGGTAAGTGTTCAGTTTTAGAAATTCATTTCTTTCCCTTTTGTCAACAATCTACCTATCCAGTGCCAAATTCTCAGTAGTATCTTGCATTCTATGATTGGTACTATCAAAACAAATCCTGAAACTCTTTAGAAAATGTGTTGAACTGTTATCAACTCATGAGAAACAAAAAATAATGCATTCAACAGACAGTTGACAAAATAGCCTAGCAATAGAAAATAAGTATATAGTTGATACACAGTTCATGATACAACTGTGTAATTAAGAGACTACTAATGCCTTCTGCATGCTTCTTTAATTAGACAACTATGTTAGCCTAATGGTAATTTGATTAGTCACATTAGTTGCAAATGTTTTCTTTGTAAATCAGGTTTTTTTCTTTTTATAACATCTACAATTTGAAAATGCATATCATTTTCATACTTTCTTGCCAATGATATGAGAACTGATCCTACATCAGCTTAAATTTTACAAGTTATGATTCTGGAAATGAGTGGATTATACTTTCATAAGAGTTGAACTGTAAATGTTAGAAAAGTTAAACTCTTGTAATAACTTGACTAAGTTTATTGTTTAACTCTTGCTGGTGCCAACATTACATTTCTTACAGCCCTTTCAAGGATTTTTGAAATAATTCACAAATTGCTAGTAATAAATTCAGATTTTATGTAGCCATGTGGTAGATTAGGTTAAGATTACAATATTGAGCATTAAAAAAAATCTCTGAATTAACCAAATGCAAAGTTCTCAAACTCACGATAATCTACTGTGTACTAATGATATATATATTTATATAGCCTGCAGCCAATAATGACTCTCTACAACTTCCTTTGTCTTTACTATCTGTAAAGTGTGCATTGCCATAACTGTTTGACAGTTTTTGTATTTAGAGCTGTGTTCCTCGTCCTAAACTAATTGTCAACCAATGCTAGAGAACTTGATCTGCCTTGCTATTTAACCAATAGATGGTGTAAAGGAGATACGGATTCATGTCCCCCCCCCACCACCACCAAGAGTATTAATGCAAAATGAACACAAACTAAACATGGTTCATGGATTCCATTTTCTGGACTTTCCACCAGTACCACTGTTGACCTGTCATTGTAAATTTCAATCCCTGATGAAACTGGTTTGGGATATCCTTAAATGTTGGACTTACTGTTTGTAAAGGTTTTTTATTTTATTTTTACTGTTTGAAATACTATCAATATCTACAGGTATTGGTCATGTTGATAAATGCTCAGGACTAAATCTGTCTAAATTTACTGAGCTGATTAGTGTCTAATGCAAACACTCCATATACCAATTTCTGTAAAGGTATTTGATGTTTCTCTACATGTACTGATAGATAATTCCATAGTAGTGGCTCTTTTGAATATTAAGGTTAGATGAATGACATGACTTATTTTGGCCTTCATAAAGGTTTGTAATTTTATAACTTTTTTCTTATTTAGTGTATATAAACATTTTTATTATGGATAAATCCAAAATTAGAATCCTACAATTCAGAATGAATTCTCTACACAATATCCAGAAGGCCTGTTTCAGCAATGACTCTAACTCAATGGGAGGTGCTGAAAACTTCTTGACTTAGAAAAGTTCTCTTTTTGTACTATAGGCTCAATAAAGTAAAACAGGCTACCTCCATTCATTGACCTATATCTTGAAATTCTTGACAAAATCCAAAGAAGGATCTGTAATGTTATCAGTCCTGACCTAGCATCTCAATTTCAGTCATTTTTCCTCTGCCATGGAGTAAATTCCCTCTGTCTTTTCTATAAATCTTTTCATAGCAATTATTCTAAGGAGCTCTCCTCCTTGATACCATGAGCACATGAATTTAAATGTATTATAAGATTGGCAATTAGGTCTCTTCATTTTATAATTGAAATAGCCAGATGTAACTGTAAGTTCTATTCTAATAATTTCTTTTCTTGCACTTCTCACCTGTGGAACTTGCTTTTGGTTTCTTGCTTCCTGCCACCTACAATCTTCAAAACTTTAAACACAACTACAATCACCGTCTTCTGTTCCCCTGAATCTTGTTCCTTTTAAGGTTTTTTTCCCTTAGTAATGTCTTATTTTCCTTCGCTCTCGGTAACCGCTTGCATTTCAGTGGCATTATCACCTTGCTTCAAGTGAAATGATTTTTTTAAAAAAATACTCTAACCAATCAGTTATACAAGAAAGTGCAGCTTTTTATTTTTATTTTATTTTCTTGTTTTGTTTGTCTTTTTTTCTTTTTCTTTTTTTTTTGTATAGAATTATTTTTTATAGATTTAACATATACAAAGCAATATTTATATTAAATAGTGTGAATATCAGAAAATGTGGTCATCTTTCCCTTTTAGATAAAATCATAAGAGGAAATCCCTGAGTACTAAGAATTTGATTTGTTGTATAAACTTTTCAGTGCCTAGACTGACCCTTTTCAACAAATACTGAAGTTTTCTTGTGTTGAAGCCAATTCTAATCTGGCTTTGCCATTTAATCTAGTCTTAGTTAGTTTACATGGATATTTCTTCAGTTTAAGAAATGATTTCCCATTTGTTGTCTTTTTGCCTTTCCAGGTGATTGTTGGCTTCTAGCAGCTGTTGCATCCCTGACCATTGATCAGAAGCTTCTGTTTAGAGTTGTTCCTCAGGACCAAAACTTTGAGGAAAGCTACACAGGATGTTTCCGATTTCGTTTTTGGCACCAAGGCGAGTGGATCGAAGTGGTTGTGGATGACAGAATTCCTACCTATTATGGTCAGTTGATTTACATGCATTCAACAGAAAAAAATGAGTTCTGGAGTGCACTACTTGAAAAGGCTTATGCCAAGTAAGTAAAAATTTATTTTATAGAACATTATCAATATTTGGTCAGCTATAGAAAAGAATTAATCCATCCAGGGCACAAATTGTTTTCCTAACATTTCTTACAAAATACTTTTTATGGTGAAAAGTAAAATCATTTTCAAAAATATATTAAAAATAAATCACTGTTTATATTTGATATATATTCACAGTTACATATAATTTTGTATTAATTTCAAAGTTGTGATAGTAAATGAACATAAATCCTATTCTTTTACCTAGTCTGTATTTAATCGACAAAAATGTATTTTTTTATTGTAATAGGCAAGTTATTGTTTAAAGCAAACTTGTCTTTTTCATTTAAACAAAATATCTTTGTCAATATGCTTTTTCATGCTTATCTATCCATATGCCAATGAGTATTGCTTATTGAGGTTCCTATAAAATTGATTACAAATAATTTTAACATTAATTTTACTGAGATGTGAAATTATTTGTATATTTTTCTACAGTATATTTTACATGGGTAAGTTAGTTTCTTGGTCCTATTTCAACGCACTCCCCCCCCCCATGATCACAAATAGTACAGCCAGGCACAGGTCATTTCTAACACATACTCTTTAGGGGACAGCTCTGGCTTAGTCATCTAGGCATTTGTGAGGTGCTCTCATATCAGCTCCTCTAACAGCTGGTAACTGGGAGACTCCTTGGTAAAGCTGGTTTATCTTACAGGTGACTTGTTGGCAGATGAATCTTCATAGGATTCTGGCAAAGTTGTTCCTACCTGGATCAGCCTTGCACTTTCCTCAAAGCTGCTCTCATTTCCTGATGAGTATGACTCTGGTAAGGGACACACATCTTTTATGTGATGTGGAACTCCAACTTCCACTGACTCCAGCCACACAGCCCACTTTGAATCTTGTAGTGCCTCCACCATTTGGAATCTTGACCAAGACAGGATCCCCCACCTTATAAGTCCCTAATTCATCCTGCAGTTTGGGAAAAGAGAGAACAGCATCAATCACCCCAATTCTGACATGGTATTTGCATATCTGCCAGGGCTGAGAAAAAAACCCTGCTTCCGGTATAGTGCACTTCTTCCTGGCCACAGTGGTCTTTATGGACCTGTAGCATCTCTATACAGTTCCATTTCTGGCTGGGACATACACACCAGAGCTGCAGCCACACACCCCAAGCTATCAGGAAGTGTCTGAAGCTTCCACAAATGAAGGCAGCATTGTTGTCAGTTAAAATTTCATTTGGCAGACCCCACTCACAAAAAACAGCTTCCAACTGATGTATCACACTGCCATAAAATGGGCTACCATATCATGAATTAGGAGGGTCCACAACCAATGAGTGTTAAGTGTCCAACACTGTAGTGGGTAATATCCTTTCCCAACTAGAGTCCCAATTGATGTCCACATCAAACTAATATTCTTCAATTAGCTGCAAGAATGTTTGAAGTCTCTTCATCAATATTTCTCCTACTACCTTGGTGCACACTTTTGCCTTGCTAGTTAAGCTGTTCTTAAGCCAATGATATGTGCAAAAGAAGTCAGTTGTTGGCAGGATCTCATTCTTTCTTTATTTGGGGACCAAGTTGATGGTGACTACTTCTAAGGCAACCTGTCCTGCCTTATTAGATCAGAAACATTGCATCCTTTCAGTGCAACTAGTGCAGTCAGTCAGTAGTTTCTTCAGCACATCCCTACATCTATAGCAGATCATCTCACACTATCATATGGTTTACTGGGTAGTAACAGCAATCTCTTTGGGTTCCTAGGTCATAATGACCCGTGCCCGGATTACTAGTTCCAATGTCATGGCATTCATTATTGATGATGTCTAGTAAACTGCCTGACATGCTGTGGCAGTCCCAACATGGATACACACAGGTCATCCACTGACCTCCAGCAAGAAGATCAAAAGTCATTGCAAATCTGCTCGATACTCATTCACCATCCCTTCCAGGTGAAGTTATCATGCTACAAATTAGTTGTATTCAAAGTTGCTGGTATACAATGAGTGCACCATCTCACAAGCGCAACAGCCGTATTAGCTCAGTGTCTGTTCACTTGCAAAGGTTGCATATCATCTTGACACATGGAGTCCAATGTATAACTGGTTTTTCTGTAGCTGTACCACCAAACTCTGGAATTATTCGCTAATGAAATATTTTGTCCCTGACGAAATGGAAGAAATTCAATCTACCAAAATAGCAAGTAGTAGATAGTTGCAGTGATCCCAGGCCTGAACAAGTTAAACTCCTGTAGTTCTGTGTAGCTTACATTTTAGACCATGCATGAAAAATTAGCAATAGTTTTTTTAAAGAGCTATTACCATGCATGCACTTTAAATTGTAAATGGCAGCTCCAATCAAGCAGGCAAGACATCATGGCCTCTTAGTCACTGGCAAGTTAGTTTCTTGGTCCTATTTTGCCACATTTAAAAATGACAAATTAATTTTTTTAAACTATTATCTTATATCTATCTCAATATGATAGACATGTGTAATTCTGGGTCAGTAGGGGAAGGATGCTTTTCTTGAGCTGAAGTCAGAATTTTTCTACTAAATAAAAAAAAACTTTTCTCAACAACTAAACAGAAAAACTTTTCTCAACAACTAAACAGAAAAACTTTTCTCAACAACTAAACAGAAAAACTTTTCTCAACAACTAAACAGAAAAACTTTTCTCAACAATGATTAGAACTCTCTGATCTGCAAGTACATTTTCTTTCTCACTTTCAATTTCAATGACAGTCATTTTTAATAATTCATTTAATGCATTAAAATCAATTTTTTTTTCTTCTTACCAAGAATATTAATTTTTGCTAAGTTTGTTCATACCTATGGGTATGGGTAATGTACATTTTTTAATAGGTGAAAATGTTTTTTTTTTCCCTCCAAGGCTCTGTGGCTCTTATGAGTCTCTGAAAGGTGGTAGCAGCTCGGAGGCAATGGAAGATTTTACAGGTGGCGTTACTGAATCCATTGACCTCGCTAGTCCTCCAGAAAAGCTTTTCAACATCATGCTAAAAGCCTTCCAGAGATCTTCACTTATGGGTTGTTCAATTGATGTAAGTTTACTTTTGGAAATTTGAATTTTTCTTTTTCTACTTATTGTGAATATGATCAGTATTGAAGTAAGAATATATATTTGTCCATTCTATATCTACCTGTCTATAGTGTACTCAATATCTTAAGAAACATAATTGAAAGTTTAAATAAAGGTATCAGGTAAGGAAGAACATAAAAAGGAAACAATTTTTCTCAAAGTTATTAAAGATGAAGAGACATTATGATTTGTTAATGGATTAATTACATTGTAAAACTTTGATCCATTTTGGGATTATCTCCATTTAAGTTTCAGAAATATTCTCTATACTGATTAAGTTTATAAATTATGACTAACCTTATTTTTTTAAAATCATTTTTAATCAGAGAAATCATAAAATATTTAATGTTCAGGTTCATGTAGATGTTGACAATTAAAAACTTATTTTGACATGTCATGTTTTAAAGAATTTTTTTCTGAATACCAGTTCTGTGTTTGTTGTGTTTTATATTAGAACAAACTGGCTCTCAGAAAGATACCACTAACCTGATGACCAATTGAAATTTGGTAGTATTGGATAAAACAAATATCATGGTTGTTTATCATCTCTTAAATACTGTCTTTTACTTTCACCTTTAAGATGTTACTGCTATTAAGTTTTAGATCGGATATAGATTCCACTTCTCGAGTCTGTCTATATTTCTGAGATGAGGTATTATGTACAGTATTTACATTATTCGGACTATTGTCCTCATCTTTGTCGCCATATTTGTCACAACGTTTCGGCCGTTGTACGCTCCGGCCTTCTTCAGGTGGTTGGAATTTCGAACCGAACCCTTTATTTCGATCACTGGGGTAGACTGTTCTAGTTCCACGAGCCATGTTTGATGGATGTCAGTTATCAGTTATCTCCTGGTAATTTTCCCTCTGAAAGTTCTCCACTGCCTGAACCGGGTATTGAACTCACACTCTTTGGGTCTGTTACTGGATCTAACCAACGCCTTTATCCACCGTACCATGTGTCCACTTCTCATTTTGATTTTTTAGATTTTCACATCATCTATAGTTTAGATTTTCTTTTTCTTCTCTCCCAGTTTTTCATTTTATTATGTTCATAAAATAACATACCATCTTGATTTTGATATCAATGTGTAATTCAGAAGCCAGTGTCATCTCGGCAAATTCAAACCTTTAATTTCACTGCTATAAATCTTTCACTTTTTTTTTTATCTCTCTCCTTTCCACTTGATTTATTAATCGTATTTTCTCATGATACTTTTAATGGCTTTACAATTTACCAGGAATTTCTAACCAGATCAATTGCCAGTGGTTACACATGCCACATTTACCTTGATATCAAAAAGACGCTTTATTTCACAGACATTCAAAGACATAAAAGGGAATCTGTTCCCTAATGATTTTTTCTGTTAATAAAAAAAACATATATGCAGGCATACATTATTCAGATGTCTGAAATTTTTCGTTGAATTAAGATTCTTTTCTTTTTTTTAGGCTGATCCAAATGAACTTGAAGCAAAATTATCCAATGGTCTCATTTGTGGACATGCATACAGCATCACTGCTTGCAAATATGTAAGTCCCGTGTCTTTTAGTTGCTTTAAATTACAGTACAAATCTTTTCACTTTCAATTTGTTAAGTTTCTGAGTATAAATGTTTGATCTAAATTGAAATAATGCTTGCATATCATCTTCAAAACATGTTCAGTGTACCTTCAATCAACTATAAAAATCATTTTACAAATGAATATTCCATTTTAGTTGCATATATTTCAGTAACTATATTTTCATAAAACAAAACTTCCAAACATGATTATCATACGTATCAGCTTTTGAGCTAATGTTAAATAGTCAAGTGGTTTAAAAACTATATTATTAACCTTGTTTTACAATATTTGCTATAGCTTCATTAGTTTTTAAGGATTTTCACTCTATTATTTTTCTTAAGTCTTTAAGGAAACTAAATTTGAATATTCTTAATGTTTCAAAATGAATTTAAATTCAATTTGGAATATAATTTAAATTCAATCTTGAATTTAAATTCAATCTTCATGTTGTCTTTTAATATATTGTCATTGTTTCTTTCAGATGTAGTCTCCACCTTCCTTTTTGTGTTGAAAGTATAACAATATTTTGTTTGTGCTTTATATTTGTGATAATATAAAACTCATAATATTTATCTCATGTTCAATCTTGATAATGTTGAAATTTGTCTTTATTTTATTCAGGCTGCCTCTAATGTCATATAACAGATGTACTCATACCAGATAGACTAAAACTTTGTATGTCACTTGTAATGTCTACAAATTATAAACTACTGAAAGTGAATTTGAGTAAAATGTTATGTTTTTGGTTTAACAATTTGCTTCAGTGTAACTTCAATGTAATTTGTTTTGTTTTTTCTGACTTAAAAGGCAGCTATCCCTAGCCATGTAAGCTCTTTTCTTTATAAGTATTTGTCACTGTTCATAAGCTTTCTGGCCACTGCCTTTTTGTTGTCTCTGTGGTTGTATGTGTTGTAGAAGTTAATCATGGATCAAGTGTATCACTTGCACTTGCCTCCATTGATCTGAGTGATTGTGCATGGGGAAGCCAACTACAAATGCTCTGCAGCTTTATACCTGCTCTTGTTGTTAGTTTATTCACACACACACACACACACACACACACACCTAGATCACTAGATTCCATTGGCAGCTCTTGTTACGTTTTGAATACAAAAATTCAACTTCTTCTGGAAGATGACCTAACTGTGGCTTCTATCTACCTATTTTTTATAGGCATGTCCAGGTAAACGCACTGGTAACTTGTTTGCCTCTGTCCTCAACACTTCATTTTTTTTTTTTTTTTTTTTTTTTTTTTGAGGTGAATTTTATGGTAAGCATGTTGAGTTCATGCAAAAGGATTGGTGTTATGCTTATCTTTAAAAATAGCATGAACTTGGTGTCAAGTAAATACTTATGTTTAGAACAATTTTCTCTCCACCATCAAGAAAGATTCTCTAAAGGTTTCTCTTCTGTTATTTATTAATTTCACCTCGTCCACTTCATTCTTGGTATGATTAAAAGCATTTATATCTTTAGTCACATCATCTTTGCTCCTTCTGGTCAAACTCTTGTACATATTCTATATTTTCCAGAAAGGAAAATCCTTATTCATCTTTACTTTTCTCTTATAAAACAAAATCAATTTTTCTTTCATAATGGCCGTTTATGATCAGTGGACAGTCATTACTCATAATCAAAAAAAAAGAACTGCTGTAATCTTTCAGCAAAACTTTATAAATTGTTCTTTTGCAAAAAGAACTATGAATAAAAATTTGTTACTTACACAAAATAATAAACTGCGCTCTCCACTCTATTCCATTCTCCAAACAGTTCTTGATGATATGAATTTTTGGAACAATAGCGGACAAATAACTAAAGCCCAGTGTTTCAGTCCCAATATCAAGAGCTGTATAAAAATCCATGATTCACATATTTATCCCAAAGAAAACTTTAGTATCAAACCATAATAAATATTTTGAAAATTCAATCTTGTAAAATCAACTAAACCCTACACTGTATTTCCAAATGATTGTCGAGGATTTTCTATTTAACTTTTTTAATATAAATATTTTATTAGAGTAATCTTAATTTAAGTGTCACAGTTGTTTATTTGTTACATTCTGCTTATATATATTCACTTACTTTTTCAGGTGAATATCTAAAGAGCAGAAAGCATTTTCTAGGTTTACTTTGATTGACAAATAATATCAAACATTCATCTTAAGATGAAATAAACGAACTAATGTTTTCTAAAATATTTTTAATGTAACATTAATTCAACTAATGATAGTTCAGTTCAAATCTATTACATTTTAACTAATCACTTAGGTCAGTCCAGCATTTAACTCTATGCTTAGAAAGCAGTTTTCTAACACTTTAAGTTTGCAAAATATGCACAATTCAAAGTCCTAATTATCAAATGTTCTATTTAAAGTTAAATTTTGTAATTATAACTTTTATTTTAAAAAGTGCAAAGTTAAGAATTCTAGAAATTAGATTTTTAAAATGTTCATTTTAAAATTATTTATAAAAAATAGGTTTAAAAACTACACTTTACCAAACTTTTTTTAATTCTTTAGAATCATGAAAATTTAAAAATAATTTTCAATTTAAAAAAAAAATTAAATCATTTAAAAACTAATATTAACATGCACACAAATCTTATTGAAATGCAAACTGTAATGTATATGTAATCTATGAATGGTATTTCCTGCCATATAAGATGCACTTTCCAAAAATCTTTTAAAATCCTCCAAAAATTGTTATGCTTCATAAGATGGTTTAGTTTAGATATACCTTAGGATAGAGGTCACCAGTACTAATCTAATACCTAAAAATACTTAATTGGCACTCTAGTTTTCTGTTAACCCCCAAATTAAATAAGATTATAAATTATTTATGATTACAAATTGAAATGATATTGTGATTATTAAAATATTTATTTATCTTCAATGTGGGATAATTTTACATATTTTCATAATGGGATAATGATATATAAATTTTTATATACCAAGAACAATTTGGGGTAAAGATGCATAGCAAAGTGGAAAAGTTTTTGACATATTTTGTAAATAAATTAACTTAAAAGGAATCAAATTTATACTGATTTGTATGCCAAAAAGTAAGCAGAATATACTGCAATTTAGTGAAAGTTATTTTATTGCTGGATGTTATTGTCATCACTTTTGAGGGATGCTACCAATACACAAAAGCATTTAGTAGTCTCAGTAGCATCACTAACTTTCTAATCACCTAAAAAAAAAAATGCATATTGAAGTAAGAATAAAAAAATATTCAGGTCATTGAGGTTTTATGAGTAAGATTCATATGTCTATTTCGTGGAATAACTTTAAAAAATGCCAAGAAATCTAGGCAAAGAAGGTAGCAAAAAGTACAGGTATAACAATATTTATTAGGTCAGTTGTATGTTTTGCCTAAATAGTTTAAGAGACTATCCAATAGCCTAAACTCTTGGACCAAAATGCCATTGAGAGAACATCTATGGAACTATAGATTTTAGTTTCTTTATCCTAAATGCTCATTGCCAAATTATAGGTGGATGTTATCTGGTGGGAAATATGTCATAATTGGTACATGTATAAAATTTTAATTGTCATATAAACTATATACACTGACAATTATCAGAGGCTTAATATACTATTATGTGTGAAAGTCACAGTTACTTGCAAGTAAACTTGTTTTTTTTTTTATACTGGCATTTGTTTATTTGTATTTCTTGCTAAATCAGGTTTTTAAAATTCATTGAAATGCTAAAATTCTAAACAAAGTGCATCTTGCATTTGCCTCATCTGGTGAAATTTGTCATTGCTTTTTCTTGTTATATTAAACAGCTTTGTCTTAAGATGTTTTTCTCTTAAATTTTGTAAAATGATTCA
This sequence comes from Acanthosepion esculentum, assembly GCA_964036315.1. Taxonomy (NCBI): domain Eukaryota; kingdom Metazoa; phylum Mollusca; class Cephalopoda; order Sepiida; family Sepiidae; genus Acanthosepion; species Acanthosepion esculentum. The sequence goes on along the minus strand of OZ038512.1, from coordinate 18,074,853 downwards.
ATGTTTGCTCACTGAATTTTTCTATATATTTTTATTTTGAAACTATCATTTTAACTAAAACATTCTCAATGCTACCTTTCAGCTGCATAATTTTACAATCCCTTTCAGGTGCATGTTATTTAAAGATGCCAGCATATCATTACTGATTTTACAAAAAAAAAAACATATTTGGAGTTGATACAAAATTTTCCAGTATTTTCTGGAAAATTCTAATTTACATAAGAATTCATAGCATCATAATTCAGTTATCAAAGTATTTCCCTAATTTTCTGTGATCCAGCTAAATTGTATATTTCATCATTAAAGAATAATTTAATTTTTTTTCTCATTATCTTAAACTTATTGGAACTATTGATCAAATAAGGAGTAACATGGAGCATAACAAGTCATAGCTTAAAGGTGATGAGTAGTAGAGAGTATAGAAGAACATGTAGAAGAACTTCTTATCCCAGCTCCATGAATGTTTGTGGCATTTACAACATGAAGGCACATGTTGTTGTACAGTGTAAAATAACTGGTTGCAGCGGAAAAATGATCTTATTCAAAAAGCCAATTCCTTATATCATTGCCTTATTGCACAGTAAGTTTATCCAGATTCTAAAAATTCATAAAATAATTCTCTTTGGATTCTCTTAAGCATAAAGAATTACTTCCTCAAGAAGGTTCCATTTAGGTTAAAATCCTATCCTAGTTCTTACCATAATTTTCTTTTTCTTTTTTTAAACTGTCATAATAATTTTCTTTTTAACTTTATTACCAAGGCCCATCTTGTCTTAAATTCAAAATAAATGTTCTTTCTGTGTCATGCAACAAATGTTTAAACACTAACTGACATTCATTTCTATAAGTCTTCATAGCCTTTCAAATTTTTGAAAAAGCTTTGTAAACCATATAAATTCAATATCCTGGCTCTCCTATATTTTCTCTGCAATTTTGTCTGAGATTTGTACTGCATTTTCTTTGAAAAGTGGTGAATTTTTTTAAGTTCATAAGTTTCAATGGTCCAGTGCTTCATTTCCATTGCAGTTTGTCGCAGATTAAACATGAAGACCAAATGGTGTTAAATGTCAGCCATAATTTTCACCAAAATCAAGTAAAATGTTTACATCAACCTGTTGTATGAGTTTTAAAATTTATTTTCATTTTTTTAAATTTATTTCTAAAATTGTTTGCTAAAGAAAAGATATTCATAAACATTTTTTATATATTTATGGTAGTTTAAATATGTATATTAAACTGGCATATGGAAAAATATAAAAATTTTGTTGCAATAAATCTTTGTATACAAACCAACTCAATACATAATTTAAACATGCTTAGAAAAAGATATAATAACAAGTTACAGTTTATGTTCTCTCAAGTTTTCAAATTGTACATATTTTAAAAAAGATAAATCCTTTTCACTTGAGTCACAAAGGGTTAATAAATGTATAAAAGCATTGGTAAAATTTAAATGAACATTTTATAGAATGTAAAAAACATAGGCATTCAATGGAGTAAAATAAAGATTTAACATTGTTTGGCTTTTTGTAATAATTTTAAACATAATTTTTGCTATCAACTTTCAAACCATATGCATTTGTTAGAAACTTGACATCAGTGATACCAAAAGAACTGTTTACTCTAAGTAAATTTATATTTTTTTATAGAAAAGTTTGCTAGTAAGCTTTTTGCTTCCTTTAAAACAGCATATAATGTGGTTGGTGTAACCATTATCAAATGAACTAAACAAGTTGTATCTAGTTAGCAGAACCTTGTTAATGCATTTAAATTTTGTTTGACATGTTTTCAATTGTTTCATTTTGTTTAAATCTTCAGCAAATTACCATCTCAGTAATATATAATTTTTATTTTTATTTTTTTATTTTTAGCAAAAATGAATATTGTAAAGTTTGATTAACAAAATCAAACTATTTTAATAATGGCATTGTGCAAAAGATTTTACTTGAATAATATTAAAATAATCTATATCAGGCTTGCACAAAATATGCCTTGTGGCTTGCAAGAGATTTTAAATAGTCTATTTTTTATGTTCATAATAAATTTAGCAACTGATCACATACAAAAAAATAACTTTATTCAACATGTATTTCCCTGACTTTACATCTAATTAATTTTCTTAATACTCCATAGTAAAAGAACATTTTCTTTCCATATTTATATATATATATATATATATATATATATATAGTTTCTAACCCACTCATATTCAGTAATTTACTCTTGTGACCTGCAGCTAATTTTCTGTGATCAATGTGGCCCTTCACATTTTTTTTAATTGTGCAGGCCTGATCTGTACATATACGAATTTAACCAGCCATTTTTGTCTACATTGTCATTCTCTCTCACTCTGGGTTTTAAAAATTGCCTCCCTCCCTCTCTCTCTCTCTCTCTCAGCTTTAAAAATTGCACTTTTTCAGCTTTTGGAAAGTCCAGAACTTATACAGTGCTAGATTTGGGAAGTGCAAGGATGTTACAATGTTCCTATAAAGTTTCCATCATGGCTAGAGTCTGTGTTCATTTTTTGTTTTGTTTATTTTCTTCCTTGGTTTAGCCAATAACTTGATGTTGGTCCTTTGTAACAGACGTGTGGCATTATATAGTACACTTAACAGGAGTTAAAAATTCCCATAGGAAAAAAAATGACTGATTTGGAGAACCAAGATTGGGAATATATACTGTCCAGATATGTCGCTTTGTATTTACTGATTTTTAATTCTTTGAGTTTGTGTGTGGAAAGAAACAACATATTATACCAGGCATGTAAATGATAAATTTATATATTTATGGATGCAAAAATCATGCAAATATTTTTTATTTTAAATCCAAAACAGCACATTATATAACTTAGCTCTTAAAAGTAATGAGTTTTTATTTCAAATCTGTATATCAGTTAATTTTGATCTGTTAAAAAAAAAAAAAAATGCAGCAGCTTATTGAAATTTTTTTACTATATTATTAAACTTGGCTAAATTCTTTCCTGCTACCACTCTGTAAATTTTCTCTTTTCAGGATAAGGCTTATTGCATCCCCCACCACACCAAAATCTATCCATTTATTATATAACAATTGTAAACAAAAATATTATGAATAAGGGAAACTAACCAGATTTATTTCTGTCTGAATTTCTGAGATGAAGAATTATCATTATTGACACTATATTTGGACTATTGTCCTCTTCCTTTTTTTTTGTTATCACAACATTTTCGCCAGGGATTGAACTCGTAATTACTATGTCACCAAATTCACAAACCAATGCTTTAATCCACAAGGCTCATATGACAATTCTCTGTGGTAAACTTGGAGCTTAACCTGGTGCTACTGCTTAAGACTTACTATCATTTGTTTTTCTTTCTTTCTTAGTGGCTCACATATTGTATTTATTTCTATGCTAGGCCTACTAAGGAGATCCACATAGCCTAGCATATGTGCTGATTCTTTCAAATGTCTAAATCACCAGTGTTCTTCCTTGTCCAGTATTTTCACTTCATTCCACATGGGTTGATGACTATCTTTTTCCTTTCATACATGATCAGCTATACCCAATTTCATTGTCTCACTCACTACAGCTTTTTGATGTTCCTCCTTTTAATGGGCAGTTTGTTTCACCTTTATATTTTTTGCCACAACTGATGAGGACATTAGTCCAAATATAAATAATGTAAATAACCAGATTTAATATTACAGCTGTGGTCTTTGTGTGTGTTTCTTACTTTTCTAAATTTTGTCTTTTAGTGAATTGCAATTATTTCATATTGTTTAAAGAGTAGAAATCTGAAATGCTATTTTGTAACATTTACTTAAAAAATAACTTAATTAAAGTATTCATTTTAACATTAATGAAAAGTGAACAATTTGTTTCTGTTGATTTATTCTCTCTCTGGTAATATTAGTAACAAGACTAGAATCTTGGAAACCTAAACACATTCAGTGCTTCTTGGTAGATGTGATATTTATCACATTTATCTCTTTCCTATCTGCCCATAATGGTTCATGAATTTCATCTGTAGACAAACTATAGGCTCTAATGCTTCTGGAGACATGTGTATATTCAACATAACTATCTGTAAGTTTCTAATACTTTAAAAAGAATTTAATAAATGTAATACCCCTTGACTCTTGTATACTGGCCCTGTTATTTAACTAATTTCATTGATGAGTAAAAATAATTTTAATGAATTTTGTCACAGGAAAAGTAAAATATTTGTCTATTGCTTTTAGTCAAGTTTTAGTTACAATACATTTTTTTTTTTTTTTTTTTTTTTTTTTTCCTAGCTTGATGTTAAGGTAACTTTTTTTCTTCTCTCTCCCCCCATTTTATAACCCTCTTATCACCGATGGGTGTGAATGCTCACTTATTTTTCAAACAAGTTTCAATACTCCCTGGTTTTTACATATCTCAAAAGTGCATTTTTAAACCTATTTTTTCACTGACTTAACAATTATTTTTTTCCTTTTTAGATTTTAATGTTACTGTGTTTTTATTTTGATTTTGATTTGTGTCTTTGCATAAAAACACATCTCTCTGGTATAACACATGATTCCCATTTTTAAATCATGGACAAAGCTCATATTCAATAGATATCACAGACATTGACAGTCTGAATATAACACAAAACCAAATAACACAAATTTACTCGTATATGTAAATTTATCTACAAAAATAAAAATCTGGAGATTCTTCATGGTAATTCACAAGTGCTGTATATTTATTTTGTATCAAAGTGCTGCTGAATTTAGTATTGCAACCAAAATATCACAATGATTACAATTTAGTGAGTTGGTGAAATAAACAAAGGATTCATTTATAATTATTCATTTGAAAGTTTAAAGAAAAGCATTTTAAGTGTTAAAATTGTTTCCTTAAAATATATATAAACTATATTTTTAAATCCTGAAAATATAACAAAATTGAATTTTTAAAGTTTATGTATAAGAATTTGTATAGTGCTATATTTTACTGATTATTTTTTGCTTTTAAATTATTTTAAAGCATTTTGCAATTATTTTACTTATTTTTCAAATTTTAAAAATTAATTTTAAAGTATAATTACATGAGTTTAGCATTTATTTCATTTGTATTATTAAAAATGAGTAAATATTATTTTTATCTAACAGATTTCATCACCTTGTTGTAAATTTTTATATGAAATTCCATTGTGATATTTTGAAAATGTTTTCTATTAAATAAATCAAATCTTCAAAAATCAATTTATCCTTTCTAATTTTTATCAACTTTAATTTTTAAAACTTTCACATTTTTACTAATGCTTAAAACATTAGTTAACTGATAATGTTTGACATCCATATAGCATTTCATTGCCTTTTTGATATTTAAAAGAAAAATTAAATAACTACAAATTTCAAACATTTTGAGTAAAAAGTACTTTATTTGTAAGATTACATATTGTACAGTAACATTTATTCTTATCAGGCATGAAACTTATCATGAGTATTTCTAGTTAGAATTTAATCTTTTATTAAACACTCCTTTTCTTTTTGTATTTACAAATATTATTTATCTCCCCCCCACACACACACACACACAATCTCCTGTTTATAAAGTATTTGTAAATGACATTGGTTGAATGTTTGCACACCTCAGATATTTTCTTGTACAGTCAGCAAATGATTAATTTGAATGGGGCCTTTGCAGGCAAAGTATTTTGTGTAAAGAAAACAACAATCTCATTGTTGTCCATTTAAATTATAAATCTGCAAATTCTTATGCACTCTTGCTTTATACTCTCTTTTCTAAGATTATATACGGCTTCGATTTTTTTTATTTCTTCCTTTCTCTTTCTTTTCATTTTCTTCCCCCCTTTCATTTTTCTCATTTCTTTTTCTTTTTCATTCGTTTTTGCTTTTTAAAATTTTTAATTCAATCTTTTTTCCGGTTGTTACAGGAAGTTTTAAAATGAAGAATTCATTATTATATTCAGGTATATAACACAAGCATCTTGGTGGTTAAACTCACAATCTTTTATTCAATTCAGAGATAAATTGTTCTCATTCCACTTATAAGTTAATACTCACCAGTCTACCTTTTGTGTCACTTATCAATTTCTTCCATTCTGTGACTTGGGTCTTTCGGATTAAAGTGTTCCCTGATGGTTGTGAGTTAAATCCCTGTATTTGGTTGTGCTGAAAAGTTACATACTTTCTTTCACTGAAAGAAATGGACAAGTTACACAAATGTGAATAAGACTAGCAAGTATGAACTTATATGAAATATCCCTTAACCATGAAAAACACAATGAGAACTCGCTTTGGATTAAATAAAGAATATGGTTAAAAATTCAGAAACCGTTAGCAAATATGACAACAGACACCTGAAGAAAGCTGGAGGATACAAGTTGAAATGTTGCGAGTTTAAAAATTAAGACAAGTATACTTGTCTGAATAATAATAGCATTTAATAATAATAATAATAATCTTTTTCCCTCTTTAAGAATTCAAGACACTCCTAGAACACTTCATGATATTAATTAATTATTGGTGGTTCAAAAATCTATCTCAATTGTGAAAGTTTGCCAAGAAATCAAAACTTTTTCTTTAGATAATTTATTTTACAGAATTAGTAAAGATACTTTGCCTGGAATTTGCCTTGTGTAATGCTTCAATATAATATTTACATTGGACAATAGTATTAATATTGTTCAAACTAAAATTGCTTTATGATTTTCATTTTATCAATTTACATGTAGTGGCTGAATTTTTTTTCTGATAAAGAACAAGAATAGAAAGTTAGTCAGTTTGAGGTTTAATCTTTCTTGAACTTCTGAAAAGTGCAAACTTCTGCATAAATGTCAATTCAGAATTAATGGCACAACACCCTTTATTTATTTATATATATATATATATATATATATATATATATATATATATAAACACTTAATTTCTTTGCATTCAGAAACCAATTTCAACCCACAATCTGTTTCTGCCCATCACCTTTTGATCATTAAATTTTTTTTTATGATAACCATGACAAAAATTCCTTTTTGTTTCCCTGTTTATAAGCAAATTATCCACACACACTCTCTCTCTCTCTCTCTCTCTCTCTCTCTCTATATATATATATATATATATATATATATATATATATAAATAAACATTGAAGTCAATACTCAGAGGCAACAGGCTTTCATGCTAGATGCAATCATCAGGTCACGAATGTTGGAATTTTCCTTGACTATATATATGGGTCAGTGGTGCATTGTGGGTAATCTATTCTGGTGGTTATTTTTGTGGAAGTGGCTTGTTTATTTATTACTACTATTCCACAATGAAGATGCATGTATAAAGAAAGAAGGGATCTTTGACACTACAATGGGAAGCTTTGACGGTGCAGTGACCTGCGAAATCATAGGTATATATTTACTACATGAACTAAGTGAAATAATAGATAAAAATGATACAGGACTCTACAGGGACAACGGTCTCATAATCTTAAGAAACTACAACAACAAAACACAGACAAAGCTAGGAAAGCAATAAGGATTTTTAAAAATAACGGATTTGACATAGATATAAAAACTAACCTAAACAAAGTAGACTTTCTACATTTACCTTCAACCTAAGAAAAGGCACATATAAACCATACAGAAAATCCAATGATAAACCACTGTACATACACACATCCTCCAATCACCTGCCTTCAATAATCAAACAGATACCAAAATCAATTAACCGCAGGCTTTCCAACAGTTCTTGCAATAAAACCCTGTTTAACGAAGCTAAGAGACTACGAAACAGCCCTAAAAGATAGTGGATTCCTAGCAACACTCACATACTCACCACAGAGCACAAGAAAGGCCAACAAGAAAAATATCATATGGTTCAACCCACCATACAGCAAAAACATAAAAGCAAATGTAGGTAAAATATTCTTCAAACTCTTAAACACTTCCCAGAATTAAGCACTCTACACAAAATATTCAATAAAAACACTGTAAAAATCAGCTACAGTTGCACCAAGAACATGGCACAAATAATAAAAAGCACAACAGGAAAACTATCAGCAAACCACCCGAACAATTTAAACCCATATGTAACTGTGGAATAAAAAATGAATGCCCTTAAACAGTAATTGCTTACAAAAAAATGTAATATACCAAGCCATGGTAAAATCACCAGATAATGAAGAAAAAGTATACATAGGAGTAACTGAAAGACCCTGGAAACAAAGAAACTATGCACACGAAACATCTTTCACAAATAGTAAATACACGAACAGCACAATGCTTTCCAAGTATATCTGGGAAATTAAAACAAAACACAAATCACACCAAAAATATGGAAAATAAGCAAAAGATCATCAGCCTACAACAATCAATCAAAAACCTGCAAACTTTGCTTGGAGGTAAAAATAGCTATTATTACCGTCCCAGACCAAAATAAATTACTAAAATGATCTGAGCTCATCTCAAAATGCAGACATGAAAACAAATTTTTACCATGTTACTTAAAAATCAAAAACTGAAATGAATAAATACAAATAAACAAAATAATATAAAAAAAAACAAGTAAAATAAATTAACCCAAACAAATAATAGACAAATTAACAAACCACTCCCATTAGAATAGGCGAAATAGAAAAAATAAAATACATAAAAAAACAAGTAAAAATAATCAACCCAAATAAGTAAAAGTAAAACAAATTAACAAACCAATCCCGCCAAAATAACTGTTAGAATAGACTACAACAACCAATCCAAAAGTTGGATGTAAAAATAGCTACAACTGCTATATAACGGAAAACAAATGACTGTTACTCAAAAATCAAAAACCAAATAGAGTAAATAAAAATATACAAAATAAAAGATAAGTAAATGAATAAAAAACAAAATAAAAATTAATCCAAATAAATTAACAAATCGCCTTCACTAAAATAACTGTTAGAACTAATAAAGGTAAGCAAAAATGAGTAAAAATAATCAATCCAAATAATAAATAAATTAAAATCTGTCCCCCAGCCAAAATAACAGAATAGACTAAAGCAATCAATCTAGACATTGGACGATTAAATAGCATTAATTTTCTTCCCAGACCAAAACAAACTATTAACTAAGCAACCTAAGCAAACCCCCACCAATTTTTTACTACGTTAATAAAACATCAAAAACCGAAAAGAATAAATAATACAAAATCAAAATGAAAACAAGTAAAATAAATTAACCCAAATAAATAAATAAACAAGCCACTCCCAGAATAGATTACCCACAATGCACTACTGACACATATATATATATAAGTAGTTGAGGAAAACTCCAACATTCGCGGCCTGACGATGAAACAGCCTCTGAGTGACTTCAATGTCCACTTTTATATTTATATTTACAGACGCTCTATCTCTGATATTGCACACTTTATCCCATAAATATAGCACACCTTAAAACTATATTTCTTTATATATATATATATATATATATATATATATATATATATTACTGTTTAACATTCAAAATTATTTGTTTTGTTAATATTTACAAGATATTTTTTAAGAAAAATATTTAAACATTTCTGTTTCTGTCTTATTTGGAAAAATTATGAAATAAGGTTTACAGTGAAGAAATCGCAAGTTCATTTTAAAATTCACTTTCCAGGACAAAAAAAATCCATTTCCATAAAATGTATCTTAAGTAAATTTTACTTTCAGTGATCAACACGCATACATAGACAGAAAAACATGCATGCAATGAAATTTAAAGCCTAAAATTTTTAAAATACTAAACAAAAACAATTCTCAATATTTTGACCCAGTAGTAAAAAGAAAATCTTTACACATTAAGGTATTTTGCATGATCTATTTTTAATTTTAATAACTTTCTTAACAATTTAATGTTTATATGTATAATTGAAATTCTTAAAAGAAATTGGAACCAATTCTCACACACTTTAAAAAATATTCCAAGATTCAGTTTTCTGAACTGTATCATTCTCTCTTTGAATCAATACTTCAGTATCTCTATCCTGAATTTCTTTCAGTATTTCTGCCTATCAAGTTTTTTGGTAGTAAATTTCATTACTGTATTTCAGGTTGATATTCAAACTCCAAGAGTCAAAGGCAAAATTCCAATGGTGAGGATTCGGAACCCATGGGGTGAGAGTGAGTGGAATGGTCCTTGGAGTGATCAGTAAGTAAGATCTACTACATCTAAAATTGTAGACATACACAGTCAATGATGATAACTTCCTTCCAAACTATGGCAATCTTTTAAAAAAGACTGGCATCCAAAGTACATTTTTCTTTGGCATTTTCATTTTAAATTTCAGGGACACATTATAAAGGATGAATAAATGCCAAAATTTTTTGCATGAATAATTTGAACTTAACAGTAGTAGTCTTCATTTTAAGCATTTTTTTTTTTTTTTTTTTTTCAGAAGTTAGTAATGATAATTTGTTTTGTTATTTTATCTAGCTTATAAGTTTAACTTGTTTGGAATTTTTGTCACTTTTTGGACAAAAGGTGAAAAATATCAGTTATTCACCTTTCTTGAAATTATTCTTTTGTTAATCAATTTTGTAAATTTCAAAATTGAATTTATATATAACACAAATACTCGTATTATTGGAGTCATGAAAAATCTACCCCATTGTTATAAACCTACATCGCTTTCTGCTTAAATCAATAAATGGTTTTAACATTCAAAATTGTATTGTCCACACATTCTCTGGACTTTTATCCCTGTGTAAAAAAAAAAAAAAAAAAAAAAAAAATCTAGTTTTTAATAAAATGTTTATCTCTAAAAATTACTTATAAGATAATAAAACTAATATTTAACATATCTTATTTCAAGGTCAGAGGAATGGCGTTTCATTCCAGATGAAGAGAAATTGGAAATTGGTCTTGTGAATGAGGAAGATGGAGAATTCTGGTAAACTGATAAAAAAAATTTCAGATTTTTAAATCATTTAATTTTGATATGAATATAAAAGCACAGAATTGCAAGATACAATTTGTGAAAAGAATGGGAAAAAAAATGATTGCAATGCAAATTTCTTGATAGTTTTCTATGAAATTTTTTATGAGATTTTGAGCTTTATGAAACTTTCGACTGTTTAACTGAGTTATGTTCTGAATGAGATTGGAACGTTAGCATCTGAACATTTGGAATATATTCAATAATCTTTTTGATCACTTGGTTAAAAGTAACTACAAAGAATCTTCTATAAACAGGTTTGAAATTTCTGAAAACTTCTGCTACTTGAATGCTTCCACTTTCTGTTGAGATCATCTCAGGACAAAATATAGCGTATCAACCTTTTATCATTTTTCAGGTTTTCATTGAGTTAGTAAATTGGTGTTAGGGTTTTTGTAATACCACAAACAAGATGCTTAATCAGAGAAAAAGAAAATTCAAATTTCAAAATCTTTGATATTTTTAGGCTTCTGTACTTTTAAAATATAGTAAAACAAAAGACCTACTATATAAAACCCAAGTAATTAACCACTTTAGCTTTTTACTAGTGATGGCATAATACCAATAAGCACCGATTTCAATATGATTTCCAATACCTACGAGTAAAATCATTATTTTCAAGCCCTACAGTTGGTTTGGGAAACTTAATGAACAAAATACATTTATTAATAAAACATTTAGTAGAAAAATGAATACAAAAGTTTAAACAATAAAGAGAACAATTTCTTTAGGTAAATCACTTAAGTTAGCTACACTTGATATATTGCTTTACTTTGGTTATCATCAGAAATCTTAAGACTTCCAAACTACACTTTTCTGCTTGGCATTGGACATACTTGCTATAACTGGGGTCTGAAAATAATAAACATCAATTAAAATTTTTAATTTTTCACTGTTAGATTTTTAAAAAAAAAATCCAACTAATAATAGTTTGCTATTAATTGTAAAATAAAAAAGGGTTTACTTTTTTTGTCCACCTTTTTTAGTTTTAACAAGCAAAGGCACCATCTAAATATTATGCATTCTCCTTAAAATTTTATATGCAACACTTTTCAATGAATGGAACAAATTTAGGGGTGACAATTCAATTTCAGCATGCACTCCAAAAATAAGAGACACCCTTATATATATATATATATATATATATATAGCAACACTAATACTCTAAGGAGAAGGGCATCATCCTATGTATTGTGGTTTAACTCCTGCATATATTTTGGTAAAGTACAGAGTATCTAGTCCTCCAGGACAGTGAATAAAAAATTAATGCAAATTTTAGAATTAAAAATGAATTATCACAGCAACTTAATAAATAAATAATAAAACGTCTTCAATCTTATCTAAAAAAATTTGACTACTATTAAGTTTTACTGTCTAAAATAAATTTCTGAAAGAATTTAATAATTTCTAAGAATCAGTGTTTTAACACTTGTTAAAAGGAAAGTGTAAAAGTACAACAACATAATGAAAACATCCCTTGATATTTTTTCCAGTTATTAGATTATTAGATGAAATTTTACTACTTTTATTTTTAAAATATTGAAACAAATCATGTTAAAAGCGGAAAAAGCTATAGCTTAATTACACCAGATAAAAATGGGATAAAAATACTAAATTTTAACTTTTTTTTGTACACTCCTACTTATAAACTTGCATCTTGTTTGGCTCTGATGAGGAATAAATGAGAAAAAAAGTACAAAATATTTTAAATTCCATAATAGCTTAACACTGGAAAGAAAAATATTAGTAAAATAAAATTAAATACAATTTTTGATGGAAATTAAATTTTAAAAAGTTCTGAAACTTCAGATAAGTTGGGGGTTTTTTTTTTGGGGGGGGGGTCAAAAGCTATAAAATTTTAAGAAATACATGAATTTCATAGAAACAGATTTCATTCATAAAAAGAATGTTACTTTTTTAAGTCTCAGTTATTGAAAAGTATTATTTTTGTTTACACAGTATGCTATGTAAACAAAGACTAAAAATGATTTTTTGGATTAAAACTTATAAAAACAAATTGTTCTGCCTCACTACATGGACAATTTGGGACAAGGTAAATTTTTCATGTGAAGAAATCAAATGTGACATTTGCAAGAATTTCATACATACATACATACATACATACATTTTTTTTTTTTATAAAATAATAGAAATAATAAAAATTGACTTAAGAGAGCCTGGCAGAACAACAATGTGAATTAATTTTGTGTATATAGTACATAATTGTAATTATAATTAAGAGAAATTTACACTAAAACAAAGTTCAAGAACTGAGTAGAACCTTACACATTTTATTTATTTATTTATTTTCTTACACAAGTAAAATAAATTTACATCATGCTTAACTTAAGTGTTATAATCTATAGATTTGAGTTTGTCACATTTTACAGTCAATAAATACTTATCTTTTTATCATTTATACCGGGAATGGAAAATTAAGTTTTAAACAAAAAATATAAATCCAAAGAACATTTTCTGATACCCCCAAAAGTTCTGATATTTTTTATTCTGATTAATCATCCCATTACTAATTTTTACTTTCATTGTAAATTGAATTCCTTTGAAAAACTTAAAATATTACCAAAGAAATAAGTAACATTCATTCAAAGCTCATAAGAAAAATGGGCAAACTTGGATCTTGATGTTTGCAAAAAAGTCTCAAAAGGATGGTTTTCCCCTTGCCACCACTATTTTAGCTGCCTTTTCTCTTTGGCAATGTTTGTTTTAAAAAGTGATTGTTAGAATAGAAATAAAACCTAAACCTAATGAAATTGAATTTATACATTTTTTAACAAAAATAATTTATTTAAAAGACTGTTTATTTACATTTATTTATTAGATTGTTTATTGGTATGGTTGGCAAAACATCAGCTAATTGCCAATTGATCTGAACTTTATAAAATGGTAAATAATAAGGATTTCCTTATAGTTGGTTTACATATTTTTATAATTCAATAAATGTTTATAAATTTATGAATAAGAAATTGTTTTCATATTTATTTCTTTATAAATTGGTAAATAAGAAATATTCCAGTGCATTATAGTTTTAATTGTATTAGTTTTTGGAATGTAAATATAAAATTATTCATGTAAATAAACAATCTAATAAATAGTGTTTTATATTTTTGTTGTAAATTATATTTCCCTACAAAAAATACACACTTTAGTTTAATTGAATTTGATCCTAAATAATAATCATTTTTGTTTGGTCCATTCTGTGAAGATCTTTGAATAATCAGAAATTGAAATCTACATTTGGTCCAGATGTAACTATTTTCATATTTGTCTATTGTTAAAAATGAAAACTTCAGATGCATAAGATTATGTAGATGTTTGTCAAAAAGTGAGTTTACATTTCTCCCCTAATTATGCTTAGATTATTTTAAGTTAATTGTTAATATTAAAATTATGCCAGGATGTCCTTCCAAGACTTCTGCAAAAACTTCAAGAAACTTGAAATTTGTAACTTGGCACCAGATTCTTTGGATGAAGAAGAACTAAATGCCAGATCCAAGAAACGTTGGGAATCAACTTGTGAGAGTGGATCTTGGATACCAGGAGTTAGTGCTGGTGGCTGCAGGAATTATCTTGGTGAGTTTATTTGTTTGTTTGTTTTTTACAAGCATTATTCTCATTGTTGTAATGAAATAAAGTTAAATAATAAGAAAAGGTTTGTGATATACAAATTTGTAGCAGTGACTTACCTCGACGACCCAAAAGGGCCAGAGTCACGTGTATGTTTTGCAAGGGAGTGTGGAGATGGCGAATTGACGAGCTTCAGATGGACAGCACTTTGTGCTGATAGAGGTGATGGTGTCGCTTGTAGCCACTTTTATTGGCTGGTTCTGGGCACTCATTGGCCGAGTGTTGGCTAGTTTAGGTGTATAAAAACATTGTATGCTCATTTAAGAGGTGTTCAGCTTTTCATTTGGGACAGTGAGTGGTGTACTGGAGGTTGAGACAAGAAGTGTGGATTTGTTTTGCCTAGTGAACCTATTGAACTCTTACTACCTTTCTTTTCCTGTATGTGCTTCCAACCAATTTTTGCAAGCACTATTTTTGTGAATATCTGTGTTTGAGTAGAGATCCCGTTTTGTTTCTGTCTCTTTTTAATAGTGAATTATGTTGACCAGTCTGCACATTCGAGAGACTTAATAAAGAAAATGACAGAAAAGCACATTTTCTTAAGCCTTTCAAATGTACAAGCCAGTAGATGTAATTCGCACTGATTAAAAAAGGAAATAAACATATCTGCACAAATAATGTTTACAAGAAGAAATAATGTGTAATTTATCTAAAACCTTTTTTCTGTAAATTTCTGAAATGAGAGAAATTATTATTATACATTGATTTCTTCAAAGTGGTCTCATCTTGGCTGTCATAGAAGCGTTTCAGAGCCTCTTGCCTTGTATTCAAAAACCTCCAAAATTCAAACTGACAACTTTAATCATATCTGTTGTTCATCCCAGGGGAGATAACCACAATGGTTCTCTCCCCTAGCCTGAATAACAGAATGGCAAAGATCTACTCAAAGGGTTTGATTGAAAATTCTCAGAATATTACTCAATATAACTGGTACCTGGAGAAGGCCAGAAACTGTAAAAAGTGTTGTAAGTAACAACCAAGATGAGAATACTAGTTTAAATAAATTGGTATATGATGTCTAAAAGGTGTTAGAAAATCTTCAAAATTAAAACTTAGGTGTTTTTCTGTTTGGCTCTTTTAAACTGAACATTTTTGGTAACATTTTTAGAACTGTTATTAAAAAACAAATTCAGGAATTTCATACATAAGACAGCAGCAACAAAAATGATGTTGAAGGATCTGTTATTTAGGAAATTATTTGAGTACAATCCTTAGAAAAATTCTTTTTTATAGGGCTTAATGTTATAAGACTAAATCCTATGAGAATTTAAGTCATCAAATTTTTTGGGTCAAACAGGACTCCCAGTTACAGAATATCTGCTCTGAATTGTAAAATAAAAAATGCAATAAAACTAAGACATTGTCTAATTAGAAATGATTTTAATTTGGACACTATTGTCTTGAGAAAAAAAATTGTTTCATTGAATAATGAATTTTTACAAGAATTGTTTCCTTTTATTTCTTTTTTTTTACTTTTTTAACATTTTAATTATAATTTAGAAATTTTTAAATCTTAACATTCTGTATTAATTTGTAGAGGTTAGGTGATATTGTTATTAAGTAAAAACTATATTTACTAATCATAAATGGAAAAGCTTACTACAATTCAGTGACTATCTTCCTCCACTGCAGAATTTTGGATTTTGTGTGTGTATATAAACATTTTCTGATTTTTGTAAATAGGGACATCCATACATGACCTTATCAGAAAATAACAGTGGTAACTTTAGTAAATTTAAAATTTATTGATAATTTTCTAATATTTCTTCAATCAGCATCTTCATAAATAAGACTATAATCTTAAATTCAATAAAACATTAGATTACTTAGAAAATTTCCATAATTTTGAATAATTACAGGGTAGTTAAAAAAATTATATAAAAAAGGTGTTCATATTAAATTCATCATGTAATTGTTACAGGTATTTTCCCTGTAGAAAAAATTGCCAAACATAAGTCTGTTGAGAGAGTTGTCAACACCTCATAAAAACACCCACTTCTGTGTTAAAACATTCTTTTCTGTGATATTTTAACATAAAAGTAATATTTGTTTCAAATCAGATGAATTAAACTTTAAATTGGATCATCTTCCTCAAATAAAATTTCCGAAAAATATTTTACTTTTGGAAGATTTTTTTAATAAAGAATTATGTTTACATAATTGTCCATTTTACAGATTTCAGCTGTTTTTAGAGATTTCAAAAAATATTCAAATCAATTTAAATTCAGTTTGAAATACAGCAAAGTATTTTACTTATTGGAAATATTAAATTTAATCTATTAGCTTGAAATTGAAACTAAAATAAGAACAAGATTTTTAATTTTTAAGAGAGAGGCACCCAAGTGAGATGGAAGGAGTTGTGTGGATCGATATTCTGCCACCATCACTCTTTGGGGTAAGGATCTCCCCAAATTTGGTCAGGCAATTAATTTCCCAACCATCTCATGCTCAGTGTCAAGTTTGCACAAGGGTCCATAAATTCAGATGAGTGAGGCGAGAGGAACAAACAAGATAGCTTGAGGTGCTCTTGAAGCAATTGCAATATGAGCACTGGTTAAAATGGTTGCTGATGACATTAGGTTTATAATACCCAAAAATTCATACACAGATATCCTCAAGGACACATGGCACAGTGGATAAAGGCATTACAGTTACAGGACCCAAAGAGTGTGAGTTCAATACTTGGTTAAGCCAGTGGAGAACTTGGAGAGGGGAATTAACAGGAGATAACTGACATCCATTAACCATGGCACGTGGAACTAGAACAGTCTACCCCAGTGAGCAAAATAAAGGGTTCAGTTCGGCATTCCAACCACCTGAAGAAGGCTGGAGCATACAACGGCCGAAACGTTGTAATAAATATGGTGACAAAGATGAGGACAATAGTCCGAATAATATGAATAGTGTAAATAAGAAAGTCATTACTTCCAAGGCAGTATACATTCTATACAAAAAAAAAAAAAAAACTGCAACTGAAAAAATCAAATTGAATGAAATAGATTTTTTTTATTTTGTTTTTCATTAAGTCAACAAGTAAACCTGGATGTTTTGTATTTAATTAAAAAAACTTTTCACAATATTATATTATCACATTGATGTTAATACAAATGACACAAGTGCACAATCATGAACAAGTGCTAATGTAGTAAAAAGATTTGCCTGCCATTAATCTACTTGTATAAAATTATGCTCTCTTTTACCAAAATTCACTTGTTTACTAGTAATATTACAACCAATTGTACTTTCATCTGTATTTTGAGATCCATCTCCCTCTCAACTAATTGATTCCCTGATAACTCGAGAATTTACTAACCTCAAATTTATAATCTCACCTTTCAGGAATTCCTTTGCTTTTGAGCCCACCTGTATGAACATTAATTCTGTTAAGGAAAAACCATATATAATGTCGTTCTCAGACAGTACTGTTTTGCTGTATCACAGCTCCTCAGTGCAACTAGACATCCAAGTGCCTCAAGCCAGGACCAATTTGGTGTCAGTCAGTTTCTATCACTGAGCTATCTTCACTTGGCAGAGAGAAACAGCTAATTCTAGCGTATTGTCGTTACGAATGTAAACAAACGTCAATCAGTCAGAGGGCTCCACTTCACTTTACTGAAGAGCTTCGCATTAGCGCAGGTGGCTGTCGTTTATAGGATCAGCCTATCTTTCAACAGTACTTAATTGAAATGTTTTTATATATTATATTTTTTTTCCAGTTTCACCCCTGATAATGCAATAAAACCACTAAGATGCAAGGGTTTACTGAGTGTTAGTGAATATGACAAAAATATACTATTAAGGAGAGGAAGACAATAAAAGAACAACAATTAAGAAGACAGGATAATGTTTGACATTACATTTTAAATTTTTGAAGATCAAAGTTGACAGGTATACAAGAAGCCGGAACAGGGTTTTACAAGCATGTTAGCATAGAACTTTCATAGCCATTTCAACTGTAAAATGATGTGACCCTGCCACCATTCTAGTACTGTGCTTAAATTCATAAAGTCTAAATATCTTAGAGGAAAGTCTGTCATCACAATTCAGTCAGTTATGTGCCATGCTTGATACATGCTTAGGCAATCATGTATCTTTTGATACATGACTGACGAGGCAGATTTTTTTCCCGCAGTAGGTTGTCATTTCTTCCTGCAGTAGACCAGTTGCCATCCAAGGCTATAGAACCCAGTTTGTCCTGCTATTCACCTATAGCTGAGAAGAGGATTCATACCTTTCCCAAGGGTATTAGCACGTAAGTGAACATAATGGATTTGACTGGAATTCGAACTCTGCTCTTTGATTCCTCAATCCAAGCCACTATCCATTACTCCACCATAGAAAAAGCACAAGGAGGCTATGTTACAGTGGTGGGAAAGTGATTGAATCCAAGATACCAGGTCAGTACCAATAACATTACTTTTAAGCCTCTGCTAATGTGCAGCTATTTAACACAAATATTCCCCCTCTCCTTATTTATGTAAGCTGTCAATGTTTATTCTAAGATTCTAAGATATGAAATTCATCTCCAGATGCAAATTGTTAATGTTCTTGTTTATTTTTCTAGATACATTTTGGACGAACCCTCAATTCCGAGTCACTTTGACAGATGCTGACGATGATGATGATGACAATATGTGTACACTGATCGTTGCTGTTCTACAGAAGGACAGGCGAAAGAAAAGAAAGGAAGGTATTGAACTACTCACCATTGGTTACATGATTTACAGGGTAAATATTCTTTTTTTTTCTCTGTTTTTATTTTATATTATTATGGAAAGAAAGCCCAAAATAGCACTTTCTAGCTAAAGAAATTCTCAATATAGAATTTTGTATACAGTAAATGAAGATAAATTTGCATTGTTTACATTTATATTTGTATTTTTTTTTTCTTCATTCAGTTAAAAGAGGGAGACGAAACCGGTGTAAAAGACATTAACTTTTTCAAGTACAATCCTTCCGCTGGCAAATCCCCATCTTTTATCAACATGCGAGAGATTTGTGGTAGACACAAGCTGGAACCAGGCTCCTACATCATTGTTCCATCTACATTTGAACCAAGACACAAAGGAGATTTCTTGATGAGAGTCTTCTCTGAAAAGGCAAATCAAACTGGGTAATGTTTCCTTTTTCCAAAAGTGATTTTGCATTAGTTGTTACTAATAAACCTTTTGCTAATGCATTATATCAATTTAATGTCTTCATAGGAAATATTGATGAGTTGGGTCAATATTAAAGTGACATAAAAAATCATTATTCAGATGCTAATATTTTATGACTGACATATTTTCTCAGAACATTTAAACTATCTTCAAATTTTAAGTTGACTTTTTGAAAAAAAAAAAATCATTTTCAGCTGGCTGAAATTATTTCAACAAGATGTTAGCTCTTGTAAAAAAAAAAAAAAAAAAAAAAAAAAATTTGGCCAGTAACATTATTTCTATAACTGTTTTCAGTTTATTTAACTTTCAAAGTTATTTGACTATAGAATCTTTCTGGATAAAGTCAAATTTTAGCTACTTTAGTGATTATTATTAATATTTAGAATATAGTATAACTTTAATATTTATTTATCTTTTATGCATTTACAGAGTTATGGATGAGCAGACAGGACTTGATGACAACCAGGTAAAAAATTTTTTTCCATTAAGTTTTACATAAGCTCTATATCATTTCATATTGAATATTGCAATTAAATTTTGCAAATGTGTTTTATTTTTTTATATAGAAACATCATTATTGTTGCAAAATGTATTTATTTTATATAATATTTTTGTATTTTCATATTGTTGAGTGAGATAAACATAACCCATGCAGTTTTCTAAGTCCACTGCTAATATTTAATGATTAAAATATATTCTCAAACAAGCATTTTAATTTCTATTTTTCAATATTTCAAATTTTTTTCCAGTTATAACAAAAACTAAAAAATAATTGAGTTACTATTGCATTTCACAAATTTAAGCTTTTTGGATCATGTGCCTAAACAATGAAATTGTGAAAAAATAAATCACAGTAACTGCAATTTTTTTTTTTTTTTTTCAGATTTTGAAAGTCAAATATTCTAGAGTTTAATTAGCACTAATCAATATTTCATTTATCATTGGTTTGTAAACTGACTTATTCAATGTTATTTGTGATATTTTCTTAATTTTAAATTCCTGTTACATTGACTTATTTTTTTTTTTATTGACTATTATATTTTTATTAGTCAGTATAATAATAATATATTATAATGTATTTTGTTGCTAAAATATCTTGTAAATGATATCACTCAAAGCAGTATTTTCCAGATTCACTCTGATGACATTTAGTTCAGAAAATTTTCCCATGGTTCCTTTCCAATATCTAAATCTCAGCATGAAATTCTCAAACTATTTAATTACTTTTTCAAATTCTTCAATGCCTGTTTACCTAGAGTTAAGAGCTGTTGGAAAATGTGTCAATGCAATAAATTTTAATTTTTTAATTTAAATTCAAGCCAATTTTGTGTACTGAACCTACTGCTTAAATGTCAAAAGAAAAAATCAGGTTTTATAAAATTTTTCTCCAATTTCATCAGACACCATTGCAAACTGTTTTGAAATATATGTTAATAAAAGATACTGAGATCAATAATAATATTTGAAGTAATAAAAATGTCCGATTAAAAATGAATCTGTTAATTCTTTATATATTTTTCAATATCTCCATTCCTGGAAATTACTAATTTCCCAAGCTAAGATACATGACTACAAAAATGTTAATAAGTTGAAAGAAAATGGTTAAATCACGTGTTGTTCAAAATATATGACTGCTAAATTAATCCCAAACTAAATTTAAATATTAATTTGCATAAAACAATTTCCAAAATATCACTTATTTATTTTTGTTTATTAGACATTGAATTGTGTCTTCCATAGTTTGCCTGACTTTTCAGCTAACTTGATGAATATTTATGAATGTTCCTAAACTTAAAAATTTTGTAAAAACTATAAGAACATTACAGACTGTTGATGCATTTAGTTATCAGAAATTGCCACACGGACACCAAGCAGAATAATCTGCTTTCAGTACCATGTGCAATGGTGATGATCACTGGTTTCGAAGGTCGAATTTGTTTTAACTGCAGCATGTGCTGAAATTCTTCATTTGCTATCTTTTATTTTGCTGGGCACAAGGTAGAATGGGTCAGTTAACCTGTCATCTGAATGTAGTGTTTAGCAGTGAGTGAAATAGGACATTAAAAAAAAGCAAAACTTTTGAAAATGCAATGATGATTGTAAAAAGTCAGAATTCAACACATGTTTACAATATGAAAGCTCAAATTTTCTGAGTGAGTTTATTGCTGTCAGGAGAAATAACTCTTAAAACATGACATTCAGGTCACTTACGATCATCCATATATTTGGGAAGAAAAAGTTTTTATGCACATTCAAAAACAGCATAAAATTCTTTTTTAAAATACATGTGCACCATAGATTGTAATAAGCTTTCAAATTTATGATCTGTAAAGATAGATCTACTTAATAACAACTTCCCTAAAAGTTACAGATTTAAACCCAAAGTTTATCTAATTCAATAATTGCTTATTTTTATTGGGTTTTGTTTGTTACAATACAGAACTGAGTTTTGGTAACTCTGTGATTTGATTTTACAAAAAAAAAAAAAAATCAATGATTTGTATTCTTCAAAGTCTTCTTTTAATTAATCTAATCAGTAAATGTTATGTTGTTGAATTTCTCAAGTTTTTCATAAAATTAAGTAACAGTAACAGATGTAAAAAAGAAAAAACATATCTAAAATAATTTCATTCATTTGTGAATAAGAATTTAAAAAACGATATGTTTTTTAATGCCAAAAAGATGCTAAATTTCCTAATACTAAATCTTGATGGAACTGCTGAGGAAAAAAAAGTTTTTAACCAAAATCTCGAGTGTTCTGAAAAGGATGAAAAACTTTAATAAGATAATCAAAAAAATAACACCAAACATTTTGACACTAAAAATGTTTTTGCTAAGTTTGGAGAATTTTTTTCATCATGGTATGCTCTTTTTTTTGGTGACTTAGTGGAGATACCTACTGTATATCCAGTGAGTTGTATGGAGGGAACAGTAATGATAGGGCAGCTTCAGTTGGGCCATCCATGTTTACTGCAGAATATTTATTTTTTTTTATAAGAAGAATATTTATTTTTTTTCTTTGTCACTGAAGTTAGCATCTCACTCCAGCAAAAATCCTCTAATATCTTGTAATATTGTAATATCTTCCTGCAGGTGTGGTAATAGGTTATTATAATCACTGGTGAAGTAAAGGGATTAATTTGTGAGTGGCAGTCACTCACCTGGTGAAGTAGTTATAGCAGTCTGCCAAAATTTAAACACATTGCTCTGAGCCATAAAAAGAATTTTCTTTTTGAAACTAGTGTAATGTCCTTTTTCAAAGTCTCTTTTTTTTTTTTTTTTAAGTATATATCTAAAACATCATGTCGGACACTACTTTGTTGTGGGTATCAACACTTTTAATGAGATTTTTATGGTCCTGCTACATTTGACCCACAAACAATTTGGGCAGACTTGTGTGAGTCCACAGAAATTTAAAACCTAGAATTTAAACAAAGAAACTTTAACAGATATATTGCTCAGACCTTTAAAAAAAAGGAAAAATGTGAAGAGTTCAAAGTTCAGTGTGTGTATATGAAAAGTCACCAAAAAAGATGGATTCTTTGAAATCTTGCACCAACTGTAATTATCGTTACAGGACAGTAATTCAAAATCTTGACACCTGGGATTATTATCAGGGGGCAGTAATCCAACAATAAATACTTATTACAAAATAAAATCCTTGCATTTGCCTTGATAAAGTCCTTTAGATGACAAAACATTTTGGCCAAGATAAGTTTTCTTTTATCTTTATTCACATACACACACATTTTATTTATATAAGTAAAATTCATGGATAAGTAATCCAAGTAGATCCTAATAATATAAAATATTAAAACTGATCCACAAAAGAGATCTCGATATATTATAGAGTATATAAATGAATTACATATTACATGAAAATGAAACTCAATTGTACCCCATCTTGATGACCATTTCACCCACCCTCTGGGATAATCTCCCTGGGGCTTGTCAATGCTAAAACGTTTTTAAAAAAAATGAATTTTATATATAGAATAAGTCTACTGTGCAATATATGTATAAACAATTGCAAACACTTATTCTCTGTGTAAAAGGCTGAAAATTATTTATCTCATTTGCAAATGCGTTGCATTGATCTCTCTCTCTCTCTCTCTCTCTCGTTGACTGACTGACTCACTTAAGAGGAAAACGTTAAATTTACCAACATGTTTTCTTAAAATTTAACCCTTATAAATAATACCAGTAATATTGAAAATGGAGTGACTACTTCTGTTTGAAATTATGAGTTGGTGCTATTTTCTACTAAATGCTTTCCAACAAACATTATTATACATCAGTCTTATTTTCATGGTTTTTCTTTTGTCATCATCTGCTCTAAGAGTTTTACTGGACGTGTTCCAGATCTTCATCCTGCATTATGATATCCAAAAGTCATTTGAGAGATAATAATTTAGAAAGCTATAATCATTTCTTTGTCCTTCTCCTTTTTCTTTTTTTTCCTTTTTTTCCTTTTTGCCCTTTTCTCTTTTTCATTAAAAAGTCTTCTATACACCTTGGGTATCTTCATAATCTCAGTATATTAAGCAGACTGGTAAAGATGTCACACTGAGGTTTTATGGTTTAAAAGCTTGACATTCTATAATAAACTTGGCTATAATTTCCCTTATCTTTATGTAGAACTTTTTTTCCCTCATTACAAATAAACTGGTAAATTTTATCCTTTTTTTTCCCCAAATATATGTAATTTTATAAACCATTTCTCCAAGATTTCTCTTAGGTTTTTATTTTTTTGTATTAATTTTTTAATTCGGAAATTTTTTTTTTTTTTTTTTTTTTTTTTTTTTTTTGCAGTCTTGTTTTAAATGCTTTTATTTTTTAACAATAGGTTATTTGTATTATAGTTGACTTGTTGAAAAGCAGAATTCATTGATTAATCAAAATTAACGCAATTTATTTGATCTTTATCTTCATATTATGTTTGTTCAGTTTTTATATTTAACTGAAAATAAGTTTTTCCATTCATGAAATTCCCTTTTAACTTGTTAGCAACTATACATGGTAACACACAAATACATATGTAAAATTTTCTTCTTGTTACCTCAGTTTTCAGTATCTTCTCTCTCTTTATACAACTGAATCACCTTTTTCTATGAATTTGCTCAATGACTTATTTGATGATAGGATTTAATTCAAAATTCTTTGACATGTTTTATATTTAAATTTTATGTTATTCAAGTTTTTTTATTCATTAAAAGCTTATGATTTTCATTCTGCTTTTCATTACTTAATCAGTATTTCCATTTTTCTTGTTTTATTAATCCTTTGTGTTGACAAGCAGTCTTGTTCAGCTGATGATAGAAATTATCTTAGTTCTACTTTCAAATTTTGTTAAAATGTTCATAAATAGAAATATACTAATTTCAATTCTGATATTTAGCTTTTTAAATAAATTCCAGATTTGAAATTAGTATGTTTCTATTATGCTACAAAATAGTTTGTTCTTAGCAAACAGCTGAAAAAAAAAGGCAGTATGCAATGAAAAATGATTTAACAGAAGTGGACTAGATCTATGTATAATCAAAAATTGTTTCTACCAATTTTATTTTAGAACTTTTATTTTATTCTTATTCTAAAACATCTTTGAAAGAAAATTGTGAAAATAATAGAAATAAAAATATAACTTATAAAATCATAATTTTTTTTTTTTTTTTTTTTTTTTTTTCATAAAAATATCTTTCAATTAAGGTAATTTTCCTATAATTCTATTATTTTTGTAATTTCCTATCAAAGATGTTTTAAAATTAACATCTAAATGATTTAATAGTAGCAAAAATAAACTGTCTAATGAAAAAGTAAAAATATTTGTACATAGATATTTAAAATGTTTTCAAGCTTCCAATAATGATGATTTAATTACTTTTGGAATTCAAAATAAATTTTGTTCAATATCTTAATAGCCATTCTTCAACTTAAGGAAAAAAATGAAAAACTTAAATGTTTTGTTTTTTTGAAAGCATGTTTGTGAAGAAAATTCAAAGTTATGGCAACATTATATGTATCACTGAAAAAAAAAAATTCATACTCTAAATATCAACCAACTTCTAAAAATTGTACACTTATTTCTCATAGCTTTTCATCAAATTTGATTAAAATTAGATAATTCTTCAAGTTTTGTCTAAAATATGCACAATTATGATTCTAATTCTTTTATTTTTAACAAATTCTTCATCTTTCTCCACAATTACTTCGTTTCCAACACCTCATCCCATTTTGTTATTTTTTTCCACTTCTCTACTTATTACTGGAATTTTGTTGCTTGTATCACAAGTTACAAACAGTTACCATCTGTCGTCTGCAAGCTCAACCTCCACGCCATGTGAAAGTACAACCATTCTCCCAAAAACAATCATCTGTTGCTGATAAGCTGACCGAATGCACTCAAACTGTTGAATTCCAGCAAATAGTACCAACTTATATCTCCCCGGCGGGCACCAAGGTAGTTGGGTGTATTGGTATGATGAGCATGGAGTTTACATATACACAATACTCTCCACACCCTGCCTTTCCGTCATTCTTTCTGTTTCTCTTTGCATGATTTTACTCCTCAACTGCAGGAAACTTCATTTTCTATAGAAATTAATAAATTTCTATATTGGTTTCCAAAAAATAAAAATCAGTTTTTGAACTAAAATATTTAAATTTTTAATCAAATTTTCTCTACAAAAATCACAGAACAAGACTTACTAATGCTAATTTATCAAATCTAAAAATCTTAGCTAATCATCATTTGTGTGTAATATATATATATATATATATATATATATATATATATATTTTTAAATGAAAACACAAATAAAACAATACATTTATATTAAAGAATTTGAAACTGAAAATGCCATCAGTACAAAGACAATTACATAATTAGAAAAACAAGCATAAAATATCTTAATTAAAAATCAATGTTATACAAAGTGTGCTACTGGTCTTGTGTCAATAAGACCAATAACCTTGTATAGAAGATAACTGTTTCTCATTTAAATTAATTAAAAAAAAAAAATAGAAATTTACCCAAAATATAAAATAAATTGTAAAATTTCAGAAATTAATATTTAAACATAGAAAGTTCAATAA
Organism: Acanthosepion esculentum; assembly: GCA_964036315.1. Taxonomy (NCBI): domain Eukaryota; kingdom Metazoa; phylum Mollusca; class Cephalopoda; order Sepiida; family Sepiidae; genus Acanthosepion; species Acanthosepion esculentum. Next base: position 18,048,034 of record OZ038512.1, on the reverse strand, counting down.
AATAAGATATACAGTGTGTGAAAAAATTCAATATAATGCTGTTGATAATCATAGAAACTTCAACCAATTGTTATGATATATATGGAACTTTACAATGAGGTACTGAAAAGTTCTAAGTTAAACCAAAAAAGATGAATCTTATATTTGATTACTTGGTATATTTTAAACATCTGTAACTTAAAATTGAGTTTCTTAAATAGGTCAAGTATATCTTTAAAGACATTTTGTATCAATTATATATTTATCATTTATATTAATATTTAAAAATGTTTATTTGTAAACTGGAAGTTGTTTTTCTTGTTTTTGTTTTTTTAAATTTCAAATACTGAAAATGTAGTGCAAAGAATAAAGAAACCTATACAATATCTTAAGACATTAACATGGCAGTATAATGATAGAATTAAATTTCTAAAGTTAATAAATCTGTAGAAAAAATGCTTATTTACCAAAATCCTTTCTAGTCAACTAATCAACCAAGAGTGTTTAAATGAGCACTGAATACTAAATTTTTCTCTCCTTTTTGTTGCTTATGATTTTTGCCTCAGTGTCAAGATTGTGGATTTTATAAAATCTTTAAGCTTTGGCTTTGAAAATTTTTTTTAATGTCTTTTATTCATTGTTTGTCTTTTCATTTATTAATTCATGCTTTACTTTCTTTTTTTAAGTTGCCATCGACAAGTAATTGATCCGAGTTACTTCCCTTGACTTTAATTTCTGACTTGGTTATCTGTAAAACATTAAGTATATCAAGATTAGATTTCATCTTTCAAAACTTTTAGAGCGGTTTTCAGTTAGACTTCAAATAACTATTATAAAAAAAATTGTATTACAATTAGATTCTTCATACCATCATGCTACTAAATATTAAGTGATCTGGGGTAGGGATAGTCATCACATGCTCAAAAAGTGACACCAGTTTACAATTTCTTCCTTTTTATTTTTTTAAAATTTTCATTTCCTCCATAACAATACAAAAGAAAATGAACAAGATATGATATTCACTGAACAATGTCAGGGGTGGTGAAAGAGTTCTTGTAGAAACCTTCAAGAAAAATATTGGGTATAAAAATATTTTTTATATAAAGTTACAACTGGATTCCATCAAACATGTTTTCATGAAATACTGTTGATGATAGATAAAGCTGCTGGGACTACAGCTTTGCTTGAAGACCTTTTAGAGTATCCTTTACTTATCCCAAAGAGAAAGAGTTTGGTGGGGGGTATTCTTTAAACTTTCCTTATATTGCCGGTTGTAAAATACATAAGTGCAAGAAAACTGAATAGGCAAAAATACAGAGAATATTGTGAAATTTTAGATTTGGAATATGGAGAGGTCATCCTTCATTGCATAATACATTGACTTTTTTAAAGGACAGATGAGATGCCTGAGGAAAGATCCTGTTTTTGTGATAGCAATCGCTTTTCTTATCTTTTTTTTTTTCTGTATTACCAAAAATCTTGATGATTAAAGTTTGATTAAAGGGCAAGAACACCTTAGGAAATAATATCAATGCAGTTAAGATGAAATTGAAACTAGTCATTTCTAAGGATTTCTACACTTAAGGGTAATATGATGGTGTTGAAAATAATGACAATTTTATAGAATATATTGAAAAAATTAAGTTATTGCAAGAGTCATTTGAAACACAGATTTTACTGAAGATGACTATATTTACATTTATGAAATATTTTCACTTAGCAAACAAAAAAATGAAGATGCCTTGTAAAATAGAGATGGAACTTATTGACTTGACTTAGTGAAAAAAATACGAGTCCCCCTCAATCCTAAATATTTGTGACATTAATTTCTTGCAATCATTACCTGGTGAAACATTTCCAGAATTAAGTAAAGAATTAAATCCCCCACTTCTGAAAGGAATAAAACAAACATTTTCATTTAAGAATTAAAACAAAAAACAAGATCAATCTTGGCTGATTAAAATTTAAAGAATTCTCTTCTGCTCTCAGTAATTAATTTAACTTCAAGCATTTAAGAGTCAGACAAAATCAAAACACTCGAGTCTCAATAAGGGAAGTAATGCTCATCTTGTTTTTATATTAAATCAATAAGTTGTTTAAAAATGCTAAATATATTTCTATAAATATTTTTACATGTGAATATAAGACTTGTAGGGCGAATCTTGGTTTTTGCATATAAAAATTGCTGTATTGAATGAATGGCTGATCATTCTACATCTCTGGTAATTAAATCAATTAGTACTCTCCATTATGAAACAGTCAAGGGAAATAACTCCTAATTGAAAAGTTGAAATCTCGTGTTAAACATTTAAATGTTCTGTTTGATAAAACCTACAGAAAAGAAATCTGCTTTTTACATTTAAAACCGATTATTTTTCTATTCGTTTAATGAAAACTTGATTCCATTATATATATGTGCGTTTTTTTACTTATATATTGCAGTCTATTATAATTAATTTTTTCCAGATTATTTAATAATTCTTTTAAACTTTCTTTTATTTTTGAATTGTATCTCAATTACCTGTACATATTTCTATAATTTAAGTGTTTATTTCAGTAAATGTTTATTTAGCAACTAAATAAGATTCTTAACAGAAACTTTTTTGGTATTATTAATTAATCAAAGGGGGTTTTATTTCAGCTTTTCTACTCTTTCTTGCACTTGCTATGTAGCTCGAAAAATATGCAGTTTAGTATATCTAGAAATTCTAAATAGAATGTGAAATTCACAGCACTGCTTCCAAATGATTTATAGTGTACAAAGTGAAATTAAAAATTCAGAAATTATATTTTCAAAGGTGTCTGATAATCTCAAGATTACTGATGTATAATGCAAAAATGGCAACCAACTCGATTTAAGTTCCACCACTCATATTCCAGTTGTTCTCTTCACAACATTAATTTTTTCATTCACTCACATGAATAATTATAATTTTGAAAAAAGCTATCATTTGAATACTTACAAATATTTCATGTACTAACTTCAATAATTTATTCATAAATTCATGATTTATTAGGTCTTAACTTTAAAAGAATTATGTCACATAAAACATACTTTTAATAGAATTAAGGATAAGAATATGGCATTAAACAATATATTTAAGAATTATGATGTAATTGAAAAGATTCATCTTTTATTTTAATTATTTTTAATCTTGACACTTTTTCTTTTATTTCAAGTATTTCTAATCTTGTCACAAAACTAATAAAAACTTTGCTTTTAAAAATTTTTATTTTTAGCCATTTATCACTTCATATCACTATTCCTGAATCTCTTATCTCCTTGATTGAAAAAGTGATGTTCAATATTAAACACATTGGACAACTTTTGGGTTTGCTCCAAACAGACCTGGGTCTGTAAATGTTAAATTGTCAATTTAATCACTTTGTACACTAGTTTGTATGAAATTTCTTCTTGCTCTGTCATGCTTCTTTTTTTTTTTTTTTTTACATCTCTATTAATTTAGACTTAAATCATTCACAAGAATGACTACACTAGCTTTCAAATTCTACACATTTTAGTAATTACTAAAGAGAGCTTTAGATTAAACTGCCAAATCTTTTATAACTGCTACATGAAAGGTCATTGTCATATTATGTGAAGTTCACCAGTGAAATTGTCAATTGATTTGATTGTGTGAGTGAAAGTAGTGTTGTCTTTGTATTTATAATTCACCCTGTTTGATTTTGTGTTTCTTTTTTCTTTTCTTCCCCCATTTTTGGTTTTTATCCTTTCCAATATTTTTTCTTTTCACAAATTCTTTTCCCTAACTTAAAATTCCACAATTTTATTTTTCCAATGTTTTCATCTTCAGTAATATTCAATATACAAAATAACTGATAATTTTTTTGTTAAGCTCAATTTGTAAGGTGAAAGAAACCCTTTTACTATTTTAAATAACTAACAAGAAAAATCAATTTTGATTAGAAATTCTTAAAAGATGTACATTTTTTTCAAAGTGATTTTTAACTTTAAGCAAATCTTCAATTACCATTGCTCTTTTTCAAGTCCAGTTTATGAAAGCACATTGTGTCTCCTCTAGTGGAGTTAGGGGTGGGTAAATAGCTGTTGACCCATAATTGCTCAAATTGATTTGCATTAACACTAAAAGATCACTTTTCTGAAATGAGGAATTATGCTTACTATGCACAGATTTAAGCCGTTGTCCTAATCTTGATTATAAGTTACAAAATTCAGATGCTGTTTGGAATATTGAACTGAACTGAAATTTAATCAACAGAACTCTCATTCTTCTGTCCATGCTAGGGGAGATTACTCGTATTAATCTTTCTGCTCCTCTGCCCCGTCATCCTTGTGTTGCTTCCGCTAGTTTCCCAGAACCAGAGAATATGAAATCCACTACCTGAACTAGGGACTGAACTCTCAACTGCCTGTTAAACTGCAACACTTAACCAATACTGATATATACTAGGACAATCAGATGGTCTGATTTCAGATTTTTAAACCTAATTACTTTTTACTTGGCTTTTTACATGGTGTTCAATTCTATACTAGGTTTATTGAAGTTATCCAAGCCTAGCATATGTGTCAATTCTTTCACTCTAATCCCATGAATTGTATGTGTTCAGTTCAAAATTCTAAGTATCCTCTAAGTGGTTGAAGGGTTCAACAGCAAAACATTGACTACAGAACCAAGATGACACAAGTTCAAATAAATTAATCTATAATTAAAATACAGCATTAAACAAAATAGTATTATTAATTGAGGATTTGCTGTAATCACTTTATAATTGTTTTAGAATTAGACATTAAGTGTTTTTCTTTTTCTCTGAACAAATTTATCCCACTTTTATTTTAATGTCCCCATATTAAAAGTATCATTTTTTACTGGTTAGAAATATCTTCAGTATAAAAATATTAACACAACAAGATATTAATTTAATCCAGCTTATAAATGTTTTGAATTCTTGAATATTTTTTTAAATTTAACTAATAGGCATGAAGCAAAGTGTCTTCATTTTATTTATCTACTTTCAACTGCATACATTCAAAATTCTTCTATTTTTAATTTGACATACAGTTATTTTACATATATTTCTTTTAGGAAATATATTTGAAATGTATATTTCTATTACATATATTTGTGTGTAAATAATGTTTATCTATGCACAATATATATTAGTTGCATATCTGGGCATATGTATATAGATATACATATGCATTTTGTTTTTGCAGTCAATTGGGATACATTTTTTACTTTATTTTTTGGGAATTTCTTTATTTGTAGCATTATGGTGGTAAACCTGCTGAAGGAGATTCAGTAGCAAGAGTAAGTCAGAAGTCAGAAGAGTACCTTTTTATTTGTTTGTGTTTCCAAGGCATCTCTTCATTTATTTGTTTTCTGATGTTCTTCCACTTTTTAACATTCTGAATGCTAAAGACAGCAAATAAGTCTTAACCTGTTTTCTCAAAGTGTTCGGTATATTAACATATTATGTCTATTCTCCCCTAGCCTCAGTTGTTGTTAATCAGAAATCATTTGATCTGATCTAAAGAGTAGAAAAAATTGATAGTTTAAGATAATAATAAATGGCAGCATTTTGTATTTAACCCTTTCATTTCTACTGCCCAAAATTAGGATAATGAGAATTATGAATTAAGAGATAGGAATCTATAATTAAAACCAAATTTTATGATGGGCATTAATAGGTTAAATACGGTTTAAGATAATGCTTAAAAGGAACAATTTTTTTCTAACTTTCAAAAGTCTATAATTAAAATTGTTTCTAATTCCTTTTTCTAAATTTCAATTTGTTTATCATCAAAATGATAATTTGGAATGAAGATTAATTAAAATGTTTTCACATAAGAGAAATGTAACTTATATACTATATTAGTACTTTCTTACACAATTTATATATATATATATATATATATATTTATATAGCTCAAGTTACACTGTAGCACTATTTTAAAAGTATGGTTTCCTTCTATATATATTTTTATTAAAAATGCATCTAAGTCTTTTAGAAATATTTTCATTGAATACTGCAATAGAGCTTTTTCCACAAAATAAAAAATTTGAAATGAAAGATTTATCACTGAATAAAAAAGAATGCTAATATATATTTAAAAAGTGCCTATAGACAAATTAATATATTTGACAAAATAGTAATACAAAACTTTAATCCAAATGACTTTGCAGCCACATTTGAAGAAATATCAATTGGAAAGCTAGATGTTTATGTATAAAACAATAAGTTAAAATAAATTATATAAATGAAATAATCTATTTTAGCTTTGAAAAAAAAGTTACTGATAACTCTTTTAATCCTTTGTTACTTGCAAGGTATTCTTGTTTTGCAAAATAGTGATTGTGAAATTTTCTTTTTTGTTTTTTAAAAAAAGTCTCATTAATACATGTTTGTCATGATATTAACTGCTTTGCAATTTGATTATTAACCCTTTCCATCCTAATGGGAGATATAGATATGAACAGGAACTGAAAGGTTCTCAGCCTAACCAAGAAGAGATTCCAAAGAAATTTTTGTTCAGTCATGTTTTAGAAAATGTATTGGGGCTGAGAACATTTCAACATCTCCTCGTACGATAATGCCAGTCATGTTATAATACTGTTGGCTCATTTTTGTCCCAATCCTAAAAAACTTTGTTTAAAAACACAGTGGCTCTAAACAGCAAGGAAGGTCCCATGAATTCATTAATATCAACAAAAAATATTTTTTTAAATACAAGAAATTGTTTGTGCAAAAATAAGATGGAAAGAGTTAAGTCTTTTGCATTTAAAAATTGCTTCCATTAATTCTGTTATATATAACCAAATGATTCTGTAAAATTTGGTTGAAGTGTTTTCAGAAATTTGTTTGGTTATGTTAAATTACAATCAAAATTTAAAATTAGTAGATTGTTTTGGTATTAGCAAAGTTTGACATACTTCATTGGTAAAACTAATATTGATTATTGTCATGTCAATAAATTTAAAGACATCTTCTGACAGGACATCTTTTGAATTTCTACAAAATAAAAATAAAATATTTAATAAAATTTTCATCAAGTTTTAGTAAACAATTCTTTATCTTAAAGTAGTATCAGAAACTGTTTTTCCTCTATATTTTATCATTTATTCACATGCTTTTTCAAAAATAATTCTCACACTGTACGATGCTCCTTTAAGGAGCTTCTGAATGATTTTGTATTTTACTGACAAAGGATATAGAACAAATATAAAGAAATTAAACTTCAGTATAACTCAATTGATCCAGTTTGGAGATTTCTTTTTTAAATTCCCAAAGTTGAGCAATATAAAAAAAATTTATTTGAAGAATTTTTCAATACTTCACTTTAAAGTGTGTGTAAAAATGAATTATATACATATACTTATATAATTTCATTTTTATTGTTTGAAATTGTTTTTGTACATTATCATAGCTAAGTTTCTGACATTGTAAGAGAATTATTAAATCTATAATTGCTTATTCAAGAGCTGCATATTTTTTCCTGGAGCAAAAATATGAGAAACATTTCTCTGCATAGAAATAATAGCCATAATAGGGCATTATTGATAGGTAAGAAAATTGGTGTCAAAACATCAAAAAGAGGTGGCAAAATGACAAGAAATTTGTCCTCACTTAAAGTAGTTAAGGTTCCATCCATAGAAGATGGATTTCCAAGATGATGCAAGCTTCATTTGAAACTCTTTATTTCTTATTTTATGCTGTTTGCTTTCATAATTGAAAAGTATATGAATCTAGCATCTTAAGGCAACAAACAATAATAACAGTAAAACTAGTAATAAATAATGCAAAAAAATGCTTCACTATTTTTGGAGCTACTCCCATACCCAAAATTGGAGCTGGCTCCCCGTTTTCAAAAAGGAGCCGTTCCATTAAAAAAGAGTGGCACTTTTTCGGCGCTCCATAGTTAAAATGTACCTTTCACAAACGTTGGACATTTATCGATTTTAAAAATCTTCCAAAAATAATGTATATATTTGTGACACGTTATTTGAGTAAAATTAGCAAATTTAAAGTTAAATTAATCCGATTTGAAACCAATATTACTTACTTTATCATAAAAAAGTAATATACAATTATTTCAACTGAAAAATGCACGAAAAAAAATAATGCTAATAAAAACGTTACCGCTGACCTAAAAAAAAAACCTTTTTCATTATGCTATTCCTTTTTTTGTCGAATTAGTGAACATGCCTACATTTATCTAATGAACGTAACTAAAATGAAGTATTAAATTGATTATTAAATTTTCTTATTAAAATCAATGCTAAAAACAAATAAAACAGATACTTTTTTCAGAAAGTCTCGGTTTTATTGTAAAGAACACGTCACAAAATATCAGTTGTTTTCAACTAATTCCCAACTAATTTTATTGAAAATACGGCGTCGAAAGTAACTCTTACCATGTACTGTAGTCTGTTATACAAATAGGCATTTAAAAGATTTTGATAGATGCATTGTAAAACTTTAGTTAACTTACAGTTTTGGGGCGAAAAGTTATTCTCAACGGTGTTCCAGTTGGCAAGGGAAACTTGTGAAGATACTGTAGCGGACACCCCTGAGGGGGGCGCAATGGCCCGAGCACCCCAGTGTTGTAAGATGTCACAGGGAGCCCGCCACATTTTTACTTTGTGATCTGACCAGGTGAAACAATATGGACAACAGAACGAAGATGTGTATGAATTATGCAGGGGTTTATTACATGATGGAAAATAGGATGTATATTGGCAATGGTGGCGGTTGGTCGTTGCTGATGCGGACGCTCCGGTTGAGGCTTGATGAGTGGATGCTCCAGTCGGGTCGACGGTTAATGAAGTGCGACTGCTCCGGTCGTGTCGACGGTTGCAGGGGTTGATGATTGCGTGGCTGCTCCGGTCTTGTCGACGGTTGATGATTGCGTGGCTGCTCCGGTCGTGTCGACTGTTGGAGGTTGAAGTGAGTGCCGAAGAACCTTCCCATAAATAATTACTATCAATAGTGTACGAGAAAGGTTTGTTGGTCATTGCAGGTGGGCTTTGGTCGTCAGGTCTGGTTAGGACTGTTGGTTGGCTGGTCTGGTTATTGCTGCTGGTCGGCTGGTGATTGCTGCTGGTCATGGCTGGTGTTGCGGGTCTGCCGGGTCGAGTCCAATCGAAACCTCCCATAATAATTACTAACAATAATGTGTACAGGGAAAGGTTGTGGACGACGTGCGGGCAGCCAGTAGGAGTGGCATCCTGAGAGTCAGAAGTGTAGTGTGTGTGTGTGTGTGTGTGTGTGTGTGTGTGTGTGTGTGTGTGTGTGTGTGTTCTAACTCGCGTCCAGTTGGCAGACGAAAAACAAAATGGGAGCGTAACTTAATACACAGCCCGGGGCGGCATCCTGGCATCAAGGCCAGGTGCCTGTGCACCGACCATGTCAGAGGCAACCCGTCAGTATCATGGATTTACTTGACCTCCCACAGGGCCAGGTTGTGACACAAGGTTGGGGTTTAATGTGGGAAGGGAGGGGGGTTTGACCCGAGTGTTTCCACCCGAGTCGCTGGTCTTAGCTTGTCCAAGCTGGTCAGAGTTGGTCTTAGCTGGTCATAGCTTGTCCGAGCTGGTCATAGCTAGACGTAGCCGCGATACTACCAGCGCAGGGACGAATCCCTGCGACCGGCCTGTATCAGAGATCGAATCTATGCCAGAAGGCGATCGTCCAGCGAGTAATCTGATAACAGATACTACACAGTGATCTTAACCAATAGATTTATTGCATGTAAAATATACAATTGTGGCACGAGGCCGAAAAAGGGGAAGTGGGAGAGGCTGGCCATCACTTACTATCCTATACCTAGCTAATCAGATTCGCGACCCGTTCATACGTTACAATAGTCACATTCACCAAAAGAACTCGTCCGTCGCCGTTCGATCCTTCATGCACCATAATACCGCAACCTCACAAGGGGGAACCTACAAAAACGCGCCACACGCCCTTAAAAATTTGTTGATGATAAAATACATTAAAAATTCTAATAATGAAATGATGAGGGGGGGGAGGAACATGAAACCAGAAACAAACTAAAAATTTCAACAAATGTTTAAACTAAACATAATGTATGTTAGTAAGGCCCGTCCAACCCTCAAAATAGAGAGGCCGCTGTATTCTGCCCAGAGGACAAAATCAAGAAGCACTCTCGCTAAGGGAGTGGGAAAGAGATAAAATAACTTGGACATGGGGAAATAAAAGGCTGATCCAGTTGAGATGAAAAGGAGGCCAAAACAAACTGGGGAGGTTGGGAATCTCGACTTGGATCATAACTAAAATGATGGCCGGGAAGCAGGCTGGGAACAACACTTACTCATATTAACTAGGTACACTTAAGCTTGTCTAACCTAACCGAGGGGAGGGTTCCACAGGAAACCACCCCGATGTGACTTTGGTTGACCTAGAAAAGAAAATCAAGGCTAACCCCGTTCAAACGAACCAAGCTCGCCTCTTTTACCCACCTTTCGCTGAAGACTGTCAAATGCAATCGTTTCCTAAGGCCGAGAAGCGACCAGTCAGTGCCGGTCAGTCTCGACCACAAATTAGGCGATGAGTCACTGTGTTAAGTTCGGAGTGCCTCTCGACAGAAAATGGCATTACTGAAATTTCAAGAATCTCTAAAAAAAATGAGTGGAGATTTCTATGTGAAACTATCGGTGTAAAAACGCTTGGAGGTGTATTACAATTGGGTTCGTAACAACTGAACGAAAGAGGTAATCAGTTCATCTCCAAACGAAATTACAAGCGTACAGGGATCGTGGTGGAAAGGTCAAGGTTGAAAAATAATGCCATTCTCTACCGTTTTTAGTGAGCGGCTGAAAGTGGCTGCGATAATACTACACTTTGAACAGAGAAACACAAATCTTCTGTTGTCAAGAGTTGTGGCGATATGTCGTATTATTTCTCTGGGGCGTAGAACAATAATGGGTAGGAAAATTCGGGAACTATGAAATAAAAGTCTATTAAAAATTGATTTTAGGGCAGTTCTGGAGTGGGGATTTGGGGGCTAATCCTCTCTCCTATATTTTTAAATAACTGAAAATCGTGGGGTCCAGAAAAAACCCTCAACAATAACAGCCGTACTTGCAGAAAGGAGGTTTAAGGAGCTAGGCCTCATTCCCCAATAATTTTTAAAAAGTATTAAAATAGTAATTTGAAAAGAAGATACAAAAACTTTAACGTAGATAAATCGATTTTTTTACTTATTTAAAAAATATTTTAAAATATTAAAGGAGATCTTAGCCCCTAACCCCATCATCCAGAAAGTACAGCCCTGATATTGTTGCAGTGCGGACCGGAAAATTCAGTAACGGAAGATTGGGTAAAACGGAAAATTCAATAACTAACCGAATCTTCTGTTACCGAATTTTCCAGACACCAAAAATTTGGCATAAAAGTTAAATTTTAAAGTTGATTGAAAAATTTGATTTTACGGCCGTTCTGGAGTTGGAATCCTCCCTCCTCTAATTTTAACTGAGAATCGTTGGATCCAGATAAAACCCCACTACACTACAATAGCAGGGCCGTACTTGCAAAAGGGTGTGTTTAGAAGCTTAAGCCTGCTTCGCCAATATTTTTTTTAAAGTATTACCTATGGAGTGATATAGAAAAAAACCCATTGCAACAATATCAGGGACGTAATGTCCGGATTGGGGGGGGGTAGGGGGCTAATTTTTACACGTTAAAAAAAAAGTATCATTTCAGACCAAGAATCAATTTTATTCCACATTTGGACGAATATAGGGAAATAGGCGAGAAATTTAAACGGACGTTATTACTTGTTATTTCGATTTCATTTATTTTTTAATAAATTTCTTTAAATAATGGTGGTGATGGCAAAATTGTGTACAAAAGTAAATTGTCAGTAAATTAAAAAAGAAAACCTTGGTTTATTTATTCATTCAGCAATGAAAATTTGCCATAAAAACAAAAGTTCAAACCTTTCTTCCTCCACACCAATATCTACAGACAGCATTTTTATACTCTCTTCTCTCTCACCGACACTCACACACATATACATATTTTTAAAAAAAAAGAAAAAAAGACATACGGAGTGACTGACTCTTTTGAAGACATTTTTTTTCAGACTCTCCAGCAACTTAAAAGAAATGTCCCGGGCATCAGAACGGTAACAGCTAGGTGTCAAAGTCACTTGCCTCTTTACCAACCCCCCCCCCCCCCCCGGGTAGAAGTTGAAATAGTTACACATAAAAATGGAAACCACACACACACACAAACACAAACACACTTTCTCACTCACTCACACATTTGCCACAGATATAATAAAAAAAATAACTCAAAAAGTTTAGCTCAGATTTTCCTTTTTTTTTTTCTTTTTTCTTTTTGAATACAAACTAATGTTTAAAAAAAATTCAAATAATTTCGGAGTGATGAGCGCGGAGTGCCACCAGTCCCAAAGTTCTCTTTAGTCCCAAATAAAGCTACTCACACTCTACTCCGGTTGAATATAAAATGAGCACTCTTCTCCAGTAAAAAAGAGCACACTCCTTTTTGGAGGGCTCCATAAAGCCCTGCATGCAACCACCACCAGTTATGGATTATTTGATGAGGGGAAAATTAAATATTGTGGAAGTTTATACTCTTGCTTGATGTTTCTATCTAATTTCAATTCTTAAAAAAAATATCAGAAATATTTTAATTATTCTCACTTTTTTTTTTTTTTTTTTTAACATGTTGAATGTTTACATTACATTAGTTCAGACTAAAAATTAAGTTGAATTTTTTTTTTTCAAAAACATTTACATGAAAACAATAACATACCTTGAAATTTTCAAGTGTTTTCTTCTAAAATAATCAATCATTACTTTATGAAAGTAGATGGTGTCTGCCAAATTTTATATTCAGATGGAGAGAAATAGAATATTATCGTTTTATTATATATCATTACAATAATGTCCATAACCTAATGATGAAAAAGCATTTTACATAAATATTCTTTTTCAACATAATCTTCTTCCTTATCAGAGCTTCACCATTAATCAAAATTCACTTAATGACTGTCAGGTTCTGAACTTATTGTCTGTAGAATATAAAAACCTGAGTCAGTGATGATCAGTTTTAATTAGTGTCTATGAAAATTGTATAGGAAGATGTTAATCCAAATAGTCTTAAATTGCTTTGTTGAACTGATATAGCCCTGAATGTGTTGTATCTCTATGCTAATTTTCAATGTGAGCAAATCAAGCTAAGATAACACAAAAAGAATTCTACATTTTACCCCTTACATCTATAGACATTTAAGCATTAAAATTATTAGAAGTAACAAATGTGAAACTAATTTTATATTAATTCATTATTAATGGTGAATCTAGTGTTAGCTAGTTTTATCTATAAAAATGATAAATTATGTTTGTTTTTATTCCTTTACTCAAGTCAACTTGAATGTAATCATTTTGACAAATGGTAGCATAATCTACATGTGATTAGCATTTCAACATAATCTCTTTTGATCTAAAAAGGAGCAAAAATATTTCATTGTTTTCAGTTGTTTGCTATTTAAGAATTTTCAACTCGATTGCATGAAAAAATAAATAGTAATTAGTAGCTTCTTTTGTGTGAGCTTTTTGTGTTGGCTTCATGGTTGTTGATAAAAATAATCAAGCAACTAACACTTGGTTAGATGTCTTCTACTTAGGCAAACATAATTATTTTGTTAATTTGCAAAGTTTATTGAATCTCTTAACCTTGCAGTTAATGTAATCAGTAATTAATATTCTATTCTATTTTAAGTATACATTGATATCGGTATAAAGCTATTCCTGTAAAATGAGTTCTTCACTCATCAAATACTTGAAGTCTCCACGAACCTCCATTCAATAACGTTTGATTTCTCTCTCTCCCCCACTCTGTTTCAACTTTTATTTTCCAAATCTTTTCAAATTGATTTAAATGTTGTGAAAGTAGAAGCCAGCAGGTTTTGTCTTATTTTATTTTTTTTTTAAATGTTGAGAAATTGTTTAAAGTCAACAGGGGAAAGTATCTCTCCAAAAATCACAGCATTAAATGCCTTTTTTTCTTTTTCATTTATCAAAGCCAGTTGCTATTGTGACTGATACCAACTAATGTTTTTCATATTATAAAAGAATGTAATTTTTATCCTATAAATTTTCAAAAAGGATATTTAAGTTTTAAAAGAATTTTTAGATATTATTGGGGGTACTAAGAGCAGGCAAAAAATGTTTATTGCTATCAAAATACTGCCAAATTCAGAAAATATTTTTGATAAAAACACCATTTAATTCTTTCAATCCTAACAATTTCCTTCCACATAAAATATCAGTTTAATACCAGTTAATTTTAGTAAATGATCAATTGTCACATAATATTGTTGAGACATCTCCCCCAATGCACACTGAATCAAAAGAATAGTATTTATCAAAGGTCTCATGAATTTATATATATAGTGTATGTGCAAAAGTCAAATTGACAGTCAAGAGTTTCAACTGAAGAGAACATGGTGAATAACTTGATTTATCAAGGGAGATAATTGCCAGTTTTTTGTTTTTTTAAGATTCTGCTTCTCAATTTCATCTTTGACAAACTGAAACCTAAGAACTTGAGTTTTCAAATTGAATACTTTAAAAATGTTTTTTCCTTTTTTTTTTTTTTTAATACTTTGTTTTGATTTTCCTGTTGGGTTGTGCATGTTCCCTCAGCTTTTAGTGTTGTTGGAAACTGTTTTTAACTTCTTTTTACTTTTACTTTTCTTTTTCCTTAATTCATATCTTTTTTAAAACTAATGATGAAAAATTGTATTTAAAAAACATTTTACTGTGAACAGTTCATGGTAAACAATGAAATGGAATCTTTTAGTAAATAAATTTTTATTTATTCAAACAAATAGTTTAGGCTGTTTCACTTTTCAGTTTTAAGTAAGTTTAAACAATTTTATTTCTTTTTTTCAGAAATTATTCAAACTTCCTGCTATTATTCCAGTTTGATTTTGAAGTCTTTTTTTTTAATAATTCTTTACGTTATTAATATTTCATGACAAAAGAAAGTAATATTAAAAAATATAAGCCTCCTTAATCTAGCAATTTTAATTATGTCATCTTTGCGTGTGGTTGGTTTTGACTAATTTTCTCTTTATAAATTTGGGCCATGCATTTTCCAGCTTACCTTGCTGTTGAATCCTGTTCCAGAGTATAGGGCTTGATTCTTTCAAACTTCTTTTTTGCCAATGTCTATTATTTTGACTTCAATCCATAAATGTCAGATGTCTCTCTCCCTCCATATATGATCAGCTATACCAGATTATATTACAATAGTGTTCTGTTCCTTTATTTTTTAGTGGTGGCTGGACTCTCTGCTATGACTGCATGGGATATATATATACACAGTTCTTGGTTTTGTTTTCTTTCTGTGGGAGTTTTATTTTGAAAAGGTATCTTTGTAACATAGAATAACTTTTGGATTCTGTCCTGATGTTTTGTAAACGGTAATCAATCATGTTTTTGTACTGTATGGGTGATTCAGTGAATTTAGTTTCTGGTATATGAAGGTTATTAGTACATCCACGAAGACTAATTCACCATTCATTCCTTATTCTGTATTTAATACAGAAAAGAACACTACAGCATAAATATCACATAGACAATTCACAGATATAATTTGTGTGGCAGAAACTGCCACTCACATATTGACCTGTTCAGCCACAGTTGATGTTCCAGAGGAGCATATGGGTGGGATCAAATCCATGGTCATTGTTGACTGGAAGAGGGTTTTTGAATTTAACCCTGTTGAGGGTCTTATAGAATTCATATGGTCTAACATTTTAGCATTTTCCTGGTGAATCCAAAGTATGAAGTTATCATCTCCATAATCAACCAGATAGATGGTCTCAGTGGTATAATTCAATGGACTATTTCCTCAAATTGTTTTATGTTGCCAATTATTGGGATTTGTCTTTATTCATGATAACTATTGTATTACTTTGCCTGCTACTAGTATGTTTATATTTACCTATTGGGTTTCAATGGCTTATTTTTTTTGTGAAGTTGAGTTTCAAATTTTTCTCTGTCTTTCCTAAGTTTGTCAACTTATAGTTTAAAAATCATAGCAGCATCCTCAATTGGAGGCTATGCTGTCTAAGTATAACATTTGTTGGGTGATAGTTGCAAAATTTATACTTTTGTTTAGCATCACTTCTTAAAATGAACTGGTATTTGCTGGTATTGTTACTTGCTTTGAATGGATTGCAACATCCCATTTTGGGGGCTTTTAGCTTCTAGTGACTTTTGAATTTTGCACATTTTTTTTCCTGTTAATGTTTTCCAGGTAAGAAAGGATTTTTCATGGTTATGGACTGATTCCTCTAGTTGCTGTTTTAGGAAATATAATGAATCCTTTTCCTGATTAGGGCTTTTTCAGTAATTATACATGCCTTTCTGGAATTTGCCAGTGTTTTAATATTTAAGTGGGTTGGAATTATTCACTGTATTTATAGAAAAGTTTGTATTAGTTTTTAGAACTTTTCTGTTCGTAGATATTTTTGCATAATGTCTGGTCCATACTGACAGTTCCAACTAATTACAGGTGATTAAAACACCTCATCCAATAGATTTCAGAAAACAATCTTGTAGCAATTTTGTTTTCTTTAAATCAAGTTAATGAGAATTAAAATACTCAACATTTTAAATTCTCAAAACAGTACCATGTCAAAGTACCTACAACCCCACTAAGATTTTATTTCACTTCACCAGCCATTTTTTTTCTTTTTTTTTTCATCTTTGAATCTTTGGATTAAAGGATTTCTTTCAAAATGATTCCAAGGTTATGAAACAACAATATAAAAGCTAATGTTAAAATATTGTAATGACATTAATGTTCATTAAGATACCAATGTGACTGAAATAATTTTATTAGTAGAATTTTAATTTTATAAGTAGCTTTTTAATAGTTTTTTTTTAAATTATGTATAAATTTTAGTTTAAAATGTATGCTACCCAAATGATTGAAATACAATTTCCAAACAGTACTTATTATTTCTCTCAATTCCAAATATATTTTAATTTTCTTTAAATCTTAAACCTACTTTCTGAATTTTCTTTTTCTAATTTTAACAATATCTTAAAAATTACAGGTGGATTCTGGCCCAACTGATGAAGAACGGGAACAAGGAGAACAACTGAGGAATAACTTCAAAGAAATTGCAGGAGACGATATGGAAATTGATGCCTTTGAACTCGAAGATATTCTTAATACAGTTTTTACAAAAGGTTGGTCTCGAACAAAATGGTTGGTCTTCAGTAATCATTGAAATCTCTTATTTCACAAGGTGTTGAACATACATTCATGGAACTTAAATTTTGTATTCAGGTTAGTACAATGAAAATAGTAGTATGCCTTTTCTCAAGATATAAATTATGAGTTTAGTATAATTTTCATCCAGCTTTAAGGATATTTCATTTGAATTATCTCCACAATATTGTATGGCTAATATATTCCACAGACCATCATATTTAAATTGGATGAATTGAAAACAAAGAAATAAGCTTTGAAGTATATCACAGGTGTTTATTATATCATGTAACAAAGCCAACAGGAATGAAATGGCATTCTCTTCATCATATTTACTAGATTTATATTTGCTACAAAATATATTTGATAGAATACAAACAATGAATATTTTAATTAAAAAAATTTTTGTTTAAAAATATTTTGCCTTAGTACCTGAACCTCTAGCATTATTATTAAGTTTTAAAAAGGCATAAATAACAAAATTAAAGTTATGTCTGCTTAATTCTTGGTGGCATCAATTGCCAAGTATGTTGGCATTTACATATGCAATGCAAATTCAGATCTCATTTTGTTCAAATTTCATGCAATTTGAAAATCCAAAGAATTTTACTTGTTGTGATAGAACAGAAAGAATGAAAATACTGTTTTTTTTTTGTTTTGTTTTTTTAATTTTTTTGAAAAAGACATATTTCAGATTGTCTTCTACGCTATCCACTCAATGTATTTCAAAAAGTATTTAAATATTTTTTAAGAAATTTCAGGCTTTCAACCAATTTTTAAATTCACAATTTACTACAATATTTTCTTCATTAATTACAGGGTTTTACAGCTAAAGTGGCAACTCCAATGCATTATACTGCAGTTTTCAATATTAGTCCTCCAAATTTGATTCACGTACATTAATACAATGTTTAAATTTAGTTTTGTTTAAAAAAAAAGTCTATCCCTATTTCCATGAGGCATGCATTCTGACAGACTACATTATTTAGTCCCACCACCCATGACCTTTACAAATGGGACATGCTATGCCATGTACCCAACTATGAACCATCCCTATTTCCTTCATATTCCATTAGTAAAAGGTTCCAGTCAGACAGCTTCTTCCCAAGAACTGCTGCTTTGTGGAACAGACTCCCATCATTATTTTTCTCAATCACTACAATTTTGACATCTTCAAGTCTACCGTTAACCGTTATCTTTCCTGCATAACCAAATGAACTTCATTTCTTGCTTTTTCTTACACTAATACAACACCACACAGTAACCCTCTACTTTGAGTGGCTGTTGTAGGTTGTATTGGATGAACACTGGTATAAAAGAAGTCAGCAATTATAAATATGATGATATAGGAAAAGAAAATATAAACTCTTTATATTAATGACTTCTGTTACTTGCTATTCAAACTTAAACATTTCCTTTTGAAGAATTAGCTATAAAATCCATCTTTTAACTCTTTCAGTAGAGACATTCTGTTTTTTAAAGATATACAAGTTTCAGACTTGTAAAATCATGTCATGTAATTTGATTAAAAATAGTCATTTTAATTTTAATCACAACTCAAGTAGGATATTTCTAATTAAGACACTAAAAAGGTATAATTAAAAGGAGCAAAAGGAAAGTAACAACTACAGTAATTGTCAATACAAAAATGAAAGGAAAAAAGTGAAAAACAAAAATCCTATAGAATGAGCAAACCGGTTATCACTCCTCACTTATCAGAACTCAATCAAGGAAATCAAAAGCCAAATATTGTGCATACGAACTAAAAAATGAAAACATAAAGAAGAAAAATCCATGTATCAATAATATTTTAAAACAGGTATATTAACAAATCACATTTACTCCCAACAACCAATTCTTTTGTTTGCACAATATTTTAATTTGCTTGAGTTCTGACAAATGAGGAGTGATAACCAGTTTGCTCTTTCTATATGATTTTTTGTTTTTTCACTTTTATTTTTTCTTTCTCCTATTTTCATGATGTCAACTACTGCAATTGTTGTTTTCCTTTTTGTCCCTTTTAATTATGTATGTTTTATTGTCTTAATTAAATTTTGTACCACTAATAGGATTTTTACTTTTGTTTAATGCATATTTTTATTTTCTGGGAATTGTTTTATTTGAAGTATCATTTTTAATAGCATAAATGAAAACCTAAATACAATTATGTTGTATGTATTTAAAAAAAAATTTAAATCCATGAAATAATTCTAATGTAACCAATTTGATTTTTATGGGTTAGTAGGCATGAAACATTGAAAATTATTTTTTATATTCAATGAAAATAAAACTTACTGCTTTTGTGAGTCAACATTACATTTTACCTAATAAGACTTCAAAATTTAATTAAAATGAAAATTACTGCCAAATTCTTAAACTTTTCATTTACTTTTATTTACAAAGCTTTCACATAAATTTTCATTGGATATGTTTAAGAAAATTTGTTCCTATTTGACAATTTTCTAGTTTCAATTTTTGAGAAGTAGCTACTTTGAGAATTACTGTTTATGAATTTCTTAAACAGAAGATAACTTTTTCAGATTATTATTATTATTCAGACAAAAGACATTTTAATGTAACATTCTAATAATAATAATTTAGAAATTGTTTTATTCTTTATTATTTACAAAATTTGTTTAACTTGTATTGATGTTTTTAAAGATTACACTTTTTTTTAAAACTTTGCCATTAAGATTCATCTTTTAATTATTAGAAGCTATATTTCAACTTGAATGAAAAATTCTGGAAAAAAAACAATACATTGACTTGGATTTAGCAGAAATCAAAATAAACCCAGTAAGAAAATATTAATTCAAGTTCAAATTTCAATCAGGATATTGTTTTATACACTTAAAAAAGACCTGAATCCATTTTTGCATAATTCATTAACAGTTATTTTATCATGATTTTTGCCCCTGACTGTTTTATACCAAATACAAGTGGAAATTTTTCAACATATAATAAGTGTGCCAGTTCAAACAAATGTTCCATCATAAATTTTTATACAGTTTAATAAATGTAGAACAAAATAATTTGTGGTGCTTCTGCATTGTTTGAAAAATAACAAACATGCCATGCTAACTAAAAAATTATATTGGTGGAAAATTGAAGGAAATAATTATGCAGACACTTGTATTTGGTACACAGAGTATTGTAATGGAATTTGGTAAAAAGTTTGAATACATGAAAAATCTACTCTCTCTATAATGACAACCTCAGTAATTACAATGTATTGCTACTATACCTTTTCTTTGTCATGACAAATTACAGATTACAATGGAATTAATGAGGCTTAATAAAACTTGAAAATTTGTATTCAAATATTTGAAACTAATATCAA
Organism: Acanthosepion esculentum; assembly: GCA_964036315.1. Lineage (NCBI taxonomy): Eukaryota > Metazoa > Mollusca > Cephalopoda > Sepiida > Sepiidae > Acanthosepion > Acanthosepion esculentum. The sequence continues at coordinate 18,027,453 of OZ038512.1, read as the reverse complement.
AATTTCCCCATAATTTATTTTTTTAATTTTTCAGATATTTTGTATTAATTACTTCTAAATCTTTGATTTGATTAATGAATCCATTAAATTTTGTTTATATTGTTGCTTATATAAATATTTTTTCTTCTCTTTATATCATTTTTGGTTGTGTTCCATGATTGACATTTAAACATATACACATACTAAATCATGAATTTAAATTTTTTTTAGCATTAATAATTCTGAAAGAACAAAAGCTCATTTTTAAATTGATCCAAGAAAAAAGGCTAAATATCTGCTTTTTATCCAGTTGTATTGATTTGTCTTTAAGTGCAAAATTAATGTTTTACAATCACTACATCATAAGTATCTGTTAATATAGAAGTTAATCCCAATATAATTATTTGACTGGGTTTCAAAATAAACCATAAAGACTGATCAGACCCTATTCTCAAAAGTAGATTTATGCATCGATATGAAGTAAATGTTATATTGATTATTTTAACCAGTCATTTATAATCTTTATGGTATGATTTGACAGATTAATTTTTGTTTCAATTCTTTGAAAAATATGAAATTTTTATTTTATTTTTAAAATGTATTCATTTGAATTTTTTAAAATATTTAATCCCTTTCTTTGAAATTTAGGTATGTTATTTTTATTTCTCTAGTCTCCCATTTTCATAAAATAATAAATAATATAAAACTCTCAAACTAAATTTATCCATCCTTTTTATTTTGAGATTATAAACTGGATTTTGAATTTTGTTTTTAAATGTCTAAATTTGATTTCCTTCTCTGTTAATGTCCAGGCTCTGCAGTTGGTAAGCAATGGTTTTTATTTGTCATTTTTGATTCAGCAGTTCTTGCCATATTTTTGGCTTGTCTTGCTGAATCAGGGCTTAGACTAGACATTCCTAATTTAGTGCTATCATTATCATTATTATTATTGCCTTGTCACACTGCATGTACATGCGGCTTAGCCTCCATTATTTTGGCTGCTACTTTTTATCAACACTTCACAAGCAAGGAGTTTTTTCTTTCTAATTTTGTTTCCCACAAATACACGCACATCTCATTTAAATAAGATTTGTAATTTAAAAAATAAATAATCCTTAAATTTAATTTATATAAAGTTGCTTTTATTTCTTAACTACTATAAAATAGCCTGAAATATGTTCTATTTTTGTTGCTCGATTTCATTAGGGGAATTTTATTTTGCTTTAATTTAATTCCAAAATGTTTCTTTGGATTGTGTTATAACAGCTGTCATATTAATGTAAGATTTTTTTGTTTTCTTTTTTTTATTTTAGTCAGAATTTATATAAGCTTACTTATTAAGATAACAATCAAAATAAAAAAAGGTTAAGATAACAATCAAAATTTTAGACATACTAATTGCTTTTCTTATATTTTAATAAAGGTAAATATGTAATCCAAATTAGAAACATTTGTACTGTGAATGATCAAAAGTGAATTGCAAAGTTTCATGCTGAAGATCATTTGTTAAATGAGACTACAAAGTTGAGTTTGATTGCAGTCAACATGTTACCTGAGTATAAACAAATATAATGTGAGAGAGAATCAAAATATCCAAATCATGCATGGAAAATAATGTCTTGTTTAAAATTTTCTTTTATAGAAAATATATATATCTGACCTTCTTTATTACACATAATAATGAAAAATCAGTGTAGATTATTTTTAATGCCACATATATTTTACATCTTCAAATTTAAATAGGATCTAGTTAAATTTGAAGATGTAAAATTGAAATAAAGAACTGAAATCAAGATTCTATTGAATAAGGTGGTTTTTATTATATATATAATTTTTTTTTTCATTGACAGGACAATTTTCTTAAAAGTAAACCTTTATCTTAAAAATTTATATTGATTAAATGAATCATTTACTGAATCAAGATTTTAAAAATAGCTAATGCAATAGCTCAAGTCAGGAGAAAAAAAATTAATTTAGCCTCAAGTAAATGATTTTATTTTTTCTTTCTTGTTCACTTATGTTTCTGATTTATTAGGTCATCCCATAAGTTCTGTCTGAATTTTAACTTTTTGTTAAAATGAACAAAATTTAAAGAGTATTTTATAATGTCTAATGGAGCTGAACATTATTTTTATGTTCAGATGCATTTAAACTGATCAAATTTTATTTCAGAGAACAATGAAATCAAATTTTGTTTAATTAAAACCCTGCTAACATGGAAGTACTCAAGAATCATTTGAGGCACATAATGCTTTATGAGTTCAAGAAAGGAAACTCAGCAGACGAAGCGGCTAGAAACATTCACTCAGTTTATGGAGAGGAATGTGTGAATGAAAGAACTTGCAGGAGATGGTTTGCAAAATTCAGAGGTAGAGATTTCACCCTTGAAGATGATCAAACCGGACGTCCAGTTGAGTTTGATGAAAAGCTTCTTGAAGCAGCCCTTGAAGAAAATCCTGCTTTATCAGTTGAGGAATTGGCAGTGGTTCTCAGTTCAAACCATACAGCTGTTCATAGTCATCTTCAACAACTTGGAAAAGTTCCTAAACTTGGAAAATGGGTGCCTCATGAATTGTCTGAAAACAACCTCAAATCCCGAGTTGACATCGGCTCTTCTCTCCATTCTCGCCAACTTGTTTCACCTTTTTTGGATAGACTTGTGACTGGCGATGAAAAATGAATCTCTTATCGAAATGTTAAGCATCGTAGACAGTGGCTTGGTAAAAGGGAAGGACCCCAGCCACAGCCGAGAAGGGAACTTCATGGGCAAAAGGTTCTTCTTTCAATCTGGTGGGATGCCAAGGAATAATCCACTTTGAATTTTTACCACCTAATACAACAATTAATGCTCAAATATACTGTCAGCAATTAGAGCGTTTGAACCAAGCTTTGAGGAAAAAAAGAGCTGCTCTAGTGAATCGAAAATGGGTGACGTTTCATCAGGGCAATGCGCGACCACACACAGCAAGAATCATGTCACAAAAGATTGAAGAACTTGGTTGGGAGAAAATTCCTCATCCACCTTATTCTCCCAACCTTGTTCCTTCAGACTACCATTTGTTTCGTAGCTTACAGAATCATTTGGAAGAAACAGCTTTTGTAACACAGGAAGAGGTTAAAACTGACATTTGTGAGTTCTTCGAATCAAAGCCAAAAGAATTTTACAGTAATGGAATTAGTAAGCTTGTTAATAGATGGAAGGAATCATAGATAATCAGGGAAAATACATTGTTGATTGAATCTGTAATTAAATGTAACATTTGGTCACTTGTTTTCTTTATTCAAAATTCAGACAGAACTTATGGGATGACCTGATAAAAATTGGAAATAGGATTAAGACTCAACATTTCAATTGTGTAGTTTACTGTTATCTCCTCTGTTATATATATGATGATGATGATGATGATATATATAGCACTTTATTTTATTTTTTTCTCATTGTCATGATCCACCTTTAAAAAAAAAAAAAAAAAAATTAATATTTCGAAACTGAATTCTTGTGTATTTTAATAATCACTTACCTTTTCTAAGAATCTCTAATTTGCACTTCAAAATACTCTAATATTAAAGACATTAATGTTATGAGATACACTGTGTATTATCCCCTTACCATTTGACATGAATAAAAACTGTGTAATTGCCATATTTAATTATATCAACTGTCTGCTCATGAATTATTAGCATGTATTCATATGGAACTTGAAACTATTTCACAAACTGTTCCTGGCACTGATTTTTGTTCACAATAGCAATTTATTTTTATTGTATGTTGAAGATGATTATTTTGTGGAGATATTAATACTAAATGATTAAGTGATTGAAATCAGACGTGGGGGGGGGGCTTTAATTTTCTATTGTAAATCATAGTACCAAGCAAAGATAGCAAAATTCTTTTTCTGTATAATTTCAATGACTCTATAAAGTAACTTGTTCCTAAAAATGTATCTACACTTGAACCTCACTAGTCCAGGTGTACTGGACCAGACTTGGCTAAAATCTTTTAGATTCTGGATTATCAAATTACTAAAAGACATTAAATGTTTTCTATTTACTTCAGAATAAAGTCTCCCAAATCCAAAATATTTCCAGTCTCATGCATTTTAAGTTTTGATATATCTTTGTGCCCAATAACCTCTCAAAATGCATATTACTCAAAAGGTTTTAATTTTTTCAGAATAGGAATTACAGTAGGAAAGCTCTTTATTTCCTTTTTGAACACATTTAAAATGAATTTGAGATATGCTTTTGAGAAAATAGTTTTTGTTTTTGACATTAGGTGTACTAGAGTAGAAATTAAAGCTGGTTTATTGTGAAACTAGCCAAATTACCCATGCCTTGCTGTGTGTCACTTTTCTTTTAAGAAAATGATTGGTTTTAAATCATTGTTATAAGTTGTGGAGAAAAATAATAAATTTCAATATTGCTCAATGATTTTGATGATGTGACTTCCATCTTCTGGCTTTCTCCTTGATTTTGGATAGTAGTCATTCTCTTGTTCAAATTTAAATGAAAGGGAAAAAATTTCAGTGGGGGGTGCCAAACTCTTTGCTCTGACCCCTTTGATATGTATTTGATGCAATACTTGATTGAATGAATTGATGAGCAGATTTCAACATTGATAGGACAGTTGAATTGTCACAACAAATGTGTATTTTAAGGCACTACCCACTGATTGGTGATTTCTTGCTCAACTTGATGCCCATATTGTCTCATTTTGATCTTGCTGATATGATATCCATCTTCTGCTTTTCTCTTTCTATATTTTTGATAGGTCATTCCCTTGTTCAAATTTAATTTAAATCAAAGGGAAAAAGATTTCAGTGGGGGATTTGTGCCCCCAGGGACCCCCTTTGATCTAAAAGAAATATACTTATCCAAGTACCCTGGGTAATGTAGTTTCAGAATGTATATATGGTCATCTCCAGAACCCTAAAAGTTCAATAACAAACAGACAGAGGCTACAACTTATATATAACAAATAGCCTTTCTTATAAGAAATCACTAAACATAGCTTTACATCTACAGTAATAAAAGTGTTAATTGGTTAATGTGCAATGTCAGTGTTTAGAAACATGAATTGATTTGCTTTTATGAAGATTGTTAGTGAACAATTTGCAGATCTCTTTGTAAATTTTTATAATTTACCTTTCTAAACAATATTGTTTCAACATTCAATTTTCTTATTTACTTAAAGTATACAAGTCAAAATCTGTTTGATCTCTGCTTAGTTGTGGAATTTAAAATTACTTTCTTTATAAAAAAAATCAATGAAAGTAACAAAAACAGACAAATTGATTAAGTTAATTTGCATTGTGCACCAATTAAAGATTTTAGTCATTGTTGCCATTACATTGATTAACCAACTCGTTGAATATCATTGTAAATTTCTTGTTAAAAGAAATAGTCAGTGATTTAAACATTAGTAGGGCAACAAGCCTACTGATTTGGTTTTTAACATTTAAAACAATTCTTTATTCAACTTAGTTTTTTGTTGTTTTTTTTGTCTGACCTGTTTATTTTTATTTTATTTATTTTATACAATTTTTTTTCTTCAACAATTAAAATAAAAAATAGTGTCTGTCTACTTAAACACCGCTTAAAAAATGATTGTGTTTAGTTTATGGTTTTAAAAAGTTTTTTATTTTTGTAGTTTATGTTCACTGTCCGATTAGAGATAATCGTTCGGACACACAATAAATAGAAATAGTATAGACACCTGTGACTAATTGTCTCGCTTGCTTAGTAGAATAGCAGGAAGAGGTCGCCTTAGACCAAAAGAAGGGAGCAGACACTTTTTCATTTTAGCAAGTGAACTTGTAAAAAAAAAAAAAAAGTTTCGCCATGACAATGCTCCCGCAAAGAACAATTTTCTTTTGAATTTACCGTTTTTCTGAACATAGAAAAACAACTACATTAAATTAGTGAGAAGCTTTGTTAATAACACAAGCAAAGCTGTGCAAATTGACGACAATTCAATTTACATTCGACTTGCAATAATGTTGGATTTTTAAACGATGACGATCTGAAAAATGGATGTCACTTTTTTCTTTTTTTAATAAATTAATTTTTAATGACTATTTTAAAAAATGCAGTGACATGTTCAAGGACATAGTCTTTTTGCGAGTGAATCAAACAAAAAAAAATCGAAGATATTTTCTTTGAGAGATGCAGGTATTTATGAAAAAAATAAATCTGCATTTTTTTTTTTTTTTTCACTTAGGGGATGCTTCCCAGGGAATTTGTTAAAAGATGCAAGTTGATGGCTGTACAAATTTAAGATATTTCTTTGCTAATTTGCATCAATTCTGTTTTAAGTCAAAAAGTTCATCTTTTTGAGGAAAAAAAAAAACACGACTTTGGTCCATTGATGATATTGATCGTAAAACTAAAACTGCAAAAAAAAATTAAAAAAAAAAACACTTCCTTGTAAAAAGACAAAAAAAAAGTTTTTATTTTTATTTTTTAATCTCACGGGGAGATTAAATAATAAAAAAATAATTTTCCTGATTATAAAATTAAAAATAAAATATCAAACGTACGTAAATTATTTTAAATGCTTCTCTCACCCCAAAAAAAATTAAATTAAAAACGTTTTAACTTTAAAAATTATGATTTGGGAATTTGTAAAATGGAGTCCGTCATTTAGCTTCTTTTTATTTTTTATTTATTTATTTTTTATTTTATTACGAGGAAAGAGCGATAATGACATTTTACATCACTTTTTGATTTTTTTTAAACACTAAAAATAATACTTACGAACGAAGATTGGTCCATTTTTTTGTGTAAAAAAAAAAAAAAAAAAAAAAAGGGGTTCGGGGAATAATTTCTGTGTAGATTCATTTTTTTCTTTGTTGTTTTTTTTTTTTTTTAATACCTTTTCCTCAAGACGCGACATTGTCAGAATCTTAAAAAAATTGATTTTTTTTTTATATATCATTTTAACAAGCGGTTCATCACAATTGTAAATAAATTCGATACTTGACTGTAAAACTGTTTTACTACTGTGTACAAACAAAAACCCTTGTTTTATTCTTCTTACAAAAGATTCCTTTTAACTGAATAAACATAAAATTATACATCTGTTTATATTCTCCGTTTAAGATAAATAATTATTATCCCCAGTGTTTTAACACTCCCAAAAGTTGTAAAAATTCAAAAAAATTCAAATTATGACGTAAGAAGCAGTTTTTCACACTTGACATTTGTAAGCAACGAAGTCCGGATAACTCTGTAAAAAGTCAGGGATCAATTTTTGTGACTATTTATTTTGAAATCGATAAAAAAAAATATATTTTTCGATTCTGGTAAATATCGTGGCTTGAGGAAGGTTTGATTGAATTGGTTTACTTACTACTTTTTAAAAACGTCATCATTCTGTTGACAATTGTTAAATTTTTTTTTGGTATTTTTTATGAGCTTGTAGTAGTTCGATTTTTTTTTTTTTTTCAAAAACAAAAATCTTTAAGGATTGCTTACAATATTCGTTGTAGTGTTTGCATGCATTCAAAAATGTATATCGGAAAAAAAACTAGAGATGCTATTAGTATTATTTGATGATTTTTTTTGTAGGAAATGAATCTGACTTTACTTCATAGTTGATATTCCGAATAACTTAAAAATATTTTTTCTCTGTCTATTTTTGTCTTTCATGACTTTTCCAATCACCGATATTTTTCCTTAAAAACTGTGCAATGATAAAATAGAAAATAAATTAGTTTAAAAAATGCGAATGTACAGTCTTGGATGTAAATTTTTTATTTTGTGTTTTTTTTTGTCCAAGTTTTTTCTATTCCAAAAGAAGAAAACTCATATTATTTCTGCTAAACAGAAAAATTCTGTGATAGTTATGGCATGCATAAACCAGTGTGTATAAAATTTAAATATGATTTTCTTTTCATATTTTCTTATTTTAAATCGTTACAGCAACAAAAAAACTTTGTCACTGCCTTCGTTTAGAGACAAGTCACGCCGTTGTCAATACAGAGCCACTATTGACCTATATCTTCTTTGTTTTCAGTTTAGCATTGGCCCTCTCTCTCGGTATGCCGGTCCCAATGAGGGGTTTCAGTGCGGCTGGTATCCGCTTGCAGCTGGTGCTGGTTGGCCTAGAGACCGAGGAGACAGTGAGTTAAAGTGCGAATGTTACCTGCGGTAACTCTTTCGCAAAATATCTGAGTGGATCGGCTACTTTGTCCTGTTTTGTCGCCAGATACGCTGGACAGCCATTTAGTTTGAGGACATCAAGCGGTCGAATAGGATTCATGTTGATTCATCAGAAACTTAAAAAGTAGATGATTTTTGCGGCTCTTTTTATTGCTGTGTCCGTCTGCTATCGCACAACTCAAGCAAAGGCTGATAGGAGTCACTAACTAAATTTTCTGTAATTACTGATGAAATTTCAAAATCAAAGTATTTTGAAAATCCCAAAGTTAAATTTACCGAGAGGTTTGAATGCTAAAAATTTAAAGTCTTACTTTGTAGCTCAACCAAATCTCTTCTTTCTCTTTTTTTTTGGTCAACTCTGAAATTATCGAGCCAGAAATCAAAATTATTCCTTTTTCCTCCAACGGCCCTGGGATCCCAAGACCAAAAAAAATTGCACATACATTTTTGTAGTAAAACTAAAGGCCATAACTTGTAAGTGAAGTCCTTACATTGACAATAATATTGCTATAATAAAATTGCAGTAGAAAATGTGTCCTTACTTTTTAAATCTTTTATGAAATTTTCCTCGATAAATGTGACTCTAGGGTTCATGGCGGTGATAGTTTTTAAATAACGCATGACTGATTATGTTAAAAAAAACTCGTGACTTTTATTTGGGGGCCAAAGTATCATTTGCTTTCTTTCAGTTAGTAAAAATAGCAATAAAGGACTTTATCTTTCACGCAAGAAAAGTTACTTTAAAAAAATTAAAATTGTACAGGATCTGAAACAAATCTTAACGTTTGTAGCTTTTGTTTTAATCACAATTATTGCGTTATAGAAATTTTCACAGCAAATTAAGAAGGAGGATCAAACTCCGTCTACATTGGCTTTGCTAGCCATGAATAAGAAGAGTTATTGTTTTCATGTTTGGGACTTGCATGCAAATGTCATACTTCCGATGAAAAGCAATACAGCAAAAAGCTAACTTTTTTTTCTTTTTTTTTTTCATTTTTTTAGCAATTTGTGAAAACCAGGAAAATTTGTTTTTTATGATTTCTTTTGCAGACACACGCACAAATATCAGAAAAACAATACACTTTTTTTTGTGTCTTTTAATGATTTTTTTTTCTAATGTACTATTATCCTTTAAAAAAATGCAAAACATGTTGAGTTAAACTTTAACATGTTTTGCTTTTTCTTTTTCTTTTTTAAAGGATAAATGGACTGTGAGGCTATGTGAAAAAAATGCAAAACACGTTTAAAAACATTTAACTGTTAATTAAAGGCTTTATAACCTGTTTTTCATTTTTTTTCACAGCCTCACAGTCCATTTCTCTGACCAAAGTCATCAAAACATCAACAAGAATTACAATATTTAGACAGCTTCTTTCTAACATTACTTTATAAATCTAATTGTAAAAAAAAAATAAATATAGAAGCCATTTGCAATACATCCAACTTTAAGCAAACATCAATAAAAATTGAGCCCAATTTTTTTTTTTTTTTTTATTCCAAACATACTATAAAAGATATTTGTACACAAGAAAAAAAAATCATTATCAGATAAAAAATTGTTTTTAACAATTTCTGTTTAAAAGATCAATTGCTACCCAAATACACACACACACAATAATGCTATAAATGGCATAATAATATTCGCCCAATTTGAAATTGTTTAATCAATTCATAATATCCATTAAAGGGTTTTATTATAAACACAGTTGAATTAAAATCCACGTTTAATTCTGATTCAAACTCCACGGCCTTGTATAAGTTGGTTGGTATCATTGCTTGACTCAAGGAACCCAAGATGTCACTGTCTTTTTATTGTTTTCCTGCTTTTGGACTTTTCTTGCATGCAAATGTCATGCTTCAGATGAAAAGCAATGCAACAAAAAAGCTAACAATGTTTTTACTAAATGTGTTCACTTTAGCAATGCCCTACACTTGGATATACATCTACTTATACATATGCTTTTTTTTTTTTTTTTTTTTTTTTTTTTGTACAGAAACTAACTTCATTTAGATTTTTTTTCTTTTATCCAAACTAAACTGTCAGTTAAAAGTCCAAGACAATTATGCAATTTTCTACTGAAAATAGCAATTCCCTGATGCATTTATGCAATATTCCTTTAATAACCAGAAAAAACATGAACAATCCTAGCAAGTTTCTACTTAAGCTTTAGAATCTATAGAAAGAAATATTTACTGAAGTGGAATAGACTTGCAAACTCATTAGATATAAAAGCTATTGGAATAGTGGCTCCAAGTTTTTTGAGAATTTTCTGAAGGCTATAATGTTTCCACCTCTCTGTTTTAAAATAAAAATAATGGAAGATATATTTGGATCCTCTGCAAAAATAACACATGTATCCGTTATTGGGAACTCTGTCATTATAAGGACAACTTGACAAAAATGTCCCAAGTTGTTTATTTGGTACTAGCATGATGGTCATAAAGTGTTGGATTATTTATATATAAGTTTGGCACTTCTGATTACGTGTAGTAACTGTGCCCTCAGAAAATTTTATGGCTCCATGAATATTTAATCTGATAACTTTGTCCCAAGCACAAATATACTACAAGAGTTTCTTAATTTATTGCTGTCGCTGTGAAAAGAAAACAATCATCAAACCAACTGATTGCTTTTTATTTTAACCACTATCGAAATAGTGTTTTAGCACATAAATAAAATTGAAATGAAAGATTTAAAAGCCTTGAAATATTTGTAATGCCGTCTTCATAAACTCCATGACTTTTGTTTCAAGTGCATATCTGTTAGAAGTAATGCTTATTGGCACTCCATTTGGAACATAGATACCCAATAACGATCAAGGAAGAATGGTGGGAAAAGTAGTCACCATAGATAAAGAAAATCAGATACTTGCAGTTCATATTAATGAAGCTACCAGTAGTGTGCTACTTTTCATAGAGCAGTACAAAGCTCAAAACAAAGTTAATGGCAATAGGTTGATGCATTTTCATCAAATGCTATCACTGACAAAAAAAACAGGCTCATGGCCATATATTGAAACATTGGTTCTCATATGGTCACTGAAGTTAAACAATGTTGTGCCTGGTAAGTAGCTAGATGAATAATTGCTTGGGCATACTGGGTGCTGTAAGTTCAGATAACATCTTAAAATTTGTAATCTGAGAGCAGTTTCAATTCCTGTTGGGTTTGTCATATTCACTTATGTGCAAATACCCTTGTGAAAGGTATGAATTCACCTTATGTCTCTTATGGATTAATTATAGGACTTGTAAATCATTATCTCCCAAAAAAGTCTTATAATCTAAAAATATTTATTTACACCTGCAAAAATTGACAAGCCATAAAAAACAAATCAATAACTGACAAAAAACAAAGAATCTCAAGCAACAGTAACTGGATATTTTCCTCGTAAAATAATGATTGATTATTTCTTCAATGAACTTAATTTAAATAAACTTTGTGTCTTCAACTTCAGTGCATTTCCTATGCACATATGTTTTTTTTCCCATTTTTATAATTATAATTCCTGGAATATTTAGCTCTATATTTTCATTATTTAAATGGCAAATAATGCAATTTTTGTTTAAAATATCAAATCTTTAAAGCAGTATCCCTTTTTCTTTTTTCTTTTTTTTTAATCAATAAACACTTTAAATATGCTATTCAGATGTTTAGTATGGTTTCTTCTTTTTCTGATCAGATCAGTTACCTGGACAGAGCACTTTGTTTGGATAACTGATGTTCCACTGTGTATGTAAATAAATTGTTGAATTTTCATTTTCTTAGTTCCGTCCACACCCCAGTCCAAAATGATCAAGAATTGATTTATCATATTTAGAAATCACAAACATTAGTAATAATTATTAAAATCTAATTGGACTAATGTACTTTACTTTTCTAATATTATAATTTTTATTTTCAACTTAATATTATTTTCTGAATTGGCCCAAAGGCAGGGTTTGTCTTTCTTGATCAATTCAAACTAGTGAAATATGTGTTTACATTGTATGGATTCAATTCCAATCTTTGTTAACAAAGTTTTTAGTATTTTCAATTTTTATTAACTAGAAATTATGAAACACTATTTTTAAAAAATATAAATGGAATTTTGTCTATACTCTTTTTAGTGGTTTTAATTTGCAGGTTAGTTTTGTTAATTTTAACTAAGTAAGGTCTACTCATCAAAATTCAGACATTTTATAAAATTTTAGATGTCTTAAGAGGAAAAAAAGATTTAAAAAAAAAAATCTCTTTTGAACATCCCTGTCAAGGATTGAAATGTCTGAAATGCTAAAAGATAATTACTTCCATACATGTGTATATGACGTAATATTCCTTGTTTTGTCATTATAATGTCCCAGAATTATTAGAAGCAACTACTCCCTCCTTTAATCAATCCAGTAATGTTCTACACTTTTATCTGCATGGTGCAAAAATAATTCACCTGGCTTTTCTATTGTACCATCTCATTTGATCTTACCTGAAACCTACTGTGGTTAACACCTATCTCTGCTAGACTTATTCTAAATGCATGAATAATTAAGTTTTCATTTGTTTTCTAAAAAAAAACAATTTTTTCATCTAAAAATATTTTCACAAAAATTGTCTTATGAAAAAATGATTTGATGGTGATTTTTTTTTTTCTTTTCTTTTTTTTTCCTCCTTTCTTTTAGAAAGGATTTTATTGCACTTAATGTTATCAGTTAAAAACTTCTATTTGTTAAAAATATTCTAAAATTATCTAGATTCAATGCTCTTTATTCTCTATGATGTCATTTTTCTTTGTCAATTTTTTTTTTTTAGTATGAAAAAGTTCTGTAAAATATGCCAGTAATTGCTTGAACTTATTTCTTATTGTATAATTTCTTTAGATTTTAATTATGTAATCAATAATGAGGAAATCCTTAAATGTCTGATAATGATTTTCAAATAGATGTGATTTTAATTTTCAATATTGTCAACTGGATATTTTCCTCATAAAACAATGATTGATTACTCCCTGAATGAGGCCTTGATTCCTGAACTTTTTTGCTCTATATTTTCATTATTTAAATGACAATTCAATTTTTGTTTGTAAAATATCACAAAATTAAGAAGTATTCTGTGTTTTTTTTTTTTTGTTTTTTTTTTTTTTTTTTTCAATTAAAATTAAGTAAACACTTTAAATATGTCTTTACATGTTCAATATGGTTTCCTCTTTTCCTGATCAGATCAGTTACCAGAAAAAAAAAAAACTTGTTTGGATAACTGATGCCCACTGCTTATGTAAATAAATTGTTGAATCACAGATGAAATACTGAAAAGTTCTCTGCATTTTCTGACTGCCATTACTACATACAATTTTCATTTTTCATTAAAGTTTAAATTGAGTTGAAATTACACCTAGGATTAAAATAATACTTTGAAAATCTGTTTTAATGATGATTAACATTTTTCATCTTGTATTCAGTACACTTCCTACAATTATGGTCTACAATTATAAAGATGACAAATTTGAAAAGTGCTTTTACATATTTAGTTTGGCTAGATAGTGTAAATAACTCCGATTATACAGTTTGATTTCAGAATTCTGAACATGAAATACTCAGCCATTTTTATATATAATATATATATATGCACACACAAACACGATGAGAAATTGTTCCTTCACTTATACAGTTTTTTTTTTTTTTTTGTTATACTGCTATCTGTTTTTAATACATTAAGTTGATATATTCTTCAGCCTTTCTTGAGTATATGTTGTACCCAATAGTTTTTTAAAGTAGTTTTATTTTAATAAAGATACAATGTTATTAACTTATTATTAAAAACTAATCAAGATTTAATGACAATACTTTAGAATAATTATAAACAGCAAAGTCCCAGCATCTCCTCACCTTCCAATATTTTTTTTTTACATTGGTTCTGTTTTTAATAAAGAATTAGATTTTTTGTTAACCTCTCTCATATGGAAGGCATTAGCAAGTTCAATAACCCTGCAAACGTGTTTTTTTTTTTTTTTTTTTTTTTTTTTTTTTTTCTTCAAACATTTTTACATTGAGTTCTTAACTGACAAAAATAGTTTTATTTGGTATTTGTTTCTCTAAGGAATAAAATATGTGCAGCTTTTTTCACTTTAGACATCATGATTCTTTGTCTAAATGAAATGCTCTTTTTAATTCCATGCCTGATTTTTATCTCGCTTTAGTTAATGACTTAAATTTTCTTTAACTTTAATCTTTATGGAAAGGCTAGTTTCTTATATTTTCTATTGTAAATATGAGATTATGCCTACAACCTTTAACCACATTGTTTCTATATGAAAGGATGAACTGTTGTGAGGAGCTGGTACTGGGTAGCTATGAAAGCAGCTGTCAGATTATTATAATACCTGAGTACATTTTCAGTATTTTTTTAATATTCAGTAGTGATGCTAGTTTTTTATGATTGATACCAACTTATTTTGATTTTTGTTTAGTTTGTGCATGTCTTGCAAATAAAGATCGTTTTATACTATACAATGACTATAAAAAGTATTGTAAACAACAAAATATTGCTCTCTTTGCACCAATAACGATGGATGGCTTTAGAATTTGACTATAAATCTGTATAAATTTTTATATATGCATTATTTTGAAATCCATATTCTGCAAATTTGTTGTCTTCTTTCATTGCATAATTGTGGATCTCTTTCAAACTACAGCGTATTTAATGGGATAAAATATTAAGTATTACATATCAAGGGAAAGCTGAAAAATATAAGGCAAAATGTATTAAAAACAATTAAGATGAAGTTTTTAGTTTTTTTTATGTTCAATAAACATTTTTGGCTATTTTTCTCCCTATCTTATAACAGTATTTCTTTATTTCTTGAATTTTTATTTTTATGTTATTGGTTTGGTAACCACGATACTAATGTCACTTGATAAATTCACTTTTGCACACTTAATGCTATTTTCCCAGTCTACGATATAACAAAGGAAAATTGGTGGTGGAAACATAACAAGGAAAATTGGTGGTGGGAATTCAGTTTTAACATTTTTCAAGTCCTGTTCTATTTACAAAATTTTCTTAATTTTTATAAAATTTTTTCAAATTATTATTCTCATTTTTCTTTCTTAAATTGTATGCACTTTTTTATCTTAAAAAAATGCTCACCCATTTTACCAAGAAAAGTGTAAAATATAGGATATCCCTATTTACTAAATATTGTTTAAATCTTTGAAAATTGCTTGTCACATGCTATGAAAGCAAAAAAATAAAGTGTTTTTATTTCCATCAACTGTACAATCATATCACTGTAAAATAAAAAAAAAACATTATTTGAACTCCAAAATATACCAAGACAGATTTAGTTTGATATATGACCATAATTGTGCATCACTCATTATTCACTATTAATGGCTTTTGTACTCAGTCTCTAAAACTACTGCACCACTATGGATAGTCTACCAAATCTATCAACAGGGAAACTTTTGTGTTGAAATTTGTTTTATCAATAGCTCATTCCAGCAGTAAACATAATGTAACAAATTTTTGACTTAGACTTTAAAAATATTGTTCCTTTTGATAAAGTTAATGAAAAGCTGCTCATTGTTCTGCTGTCACAAACTCTGGGCTGATTTGTAACTGCTTTTATTCTTAGTGTATCCAACTTTATTAACCTTTGCAATGACAGTTTTCATGAAACAATGAACTACAGTTGTTATTGTAAATGCCGAGAATTCAGATTTTCCAGTTTGAACACTTTAGCTGACTAAACAATTGAATATTTATAATCTGAAGAATGAATAGCGCTTTACTGTAGTACAAGAAATAAACATTAATGTTGATATAACTTAAATGGTTGATGAGTTCAAGTCAAAGTGATACCTATAACCTTTTGGTTCAAGTATTATTTTAGCTTTCTTCATTAAGTTTCTTTGTTTTGTTCATTAAGACAAGTTGAAGTAGCAGATATTATATAATTTCATTATTAGTATAAGTCAGTATTTATTGTAACCTCATTTGGTATGATATTTAAAAATGGAGCATTATGAAAAATATTTTCAAAATTGGAAAAATAAATGAGAATAATAGCTTGAAAATAAAAAAGAAATTAATGATACCAGTCATTTGCTGTTTGGTGTAAATTCTGTCAAAAAAGTTCATAAATTTCTATTTTATTTACAATTAAACTTTTATTCTGTGAATTTCAGTGCTTCCATTATTATCTTTTGCTATCATTTAAAGTAATTTGTTTATATCTTGTACAGCCTCCAGCAATATTCAACACAAGACAATGAATAGAAAAATTACTTTAATTTTCATTTATATTCATCTTTTTAATTTATTTTTCATTTTTCTAATCCAGAATTTGACTTTGAAGGATTTGGCATTGAACCTTGTCGCAGTATGGTGGCCTTGCATGATGTATCCTTTTTTATTTATTTATTTTTTTTGTCCAATTTTCTATTTTCAAACTAGCATTTTTATTTCTTATATTCATTTTTTCCTTGTTTTCATTATATTTAAACCAAGCACTCTTCAGTTTTAATTCAAGGCTCAAATTTACAACCAATCTTTCACCTTTCTCCACAAAAACACTAAAAAATCAGTATACTCTGATGTAAACATGCTCCAAATGTAATGAAAACAGTTTTATTGTTATGTTATTATTAAGAGGAAAGTTCAAAGTATTTTTTTGAGTATTTGATTAAATTTTTCACTCCTTTTTAGAAAATTTGAAATTTTGATTAAAAAAAAAAAAAAAAAAAAGTTGTTTTTTCATGTGTCACCAGATGTACTAAGTTTTAGCATAGCAAATTTTGGCCTTTTCTTTTTTTTTTTTTTTTTTTTTTTTGCAGTGACACATTATTTTGGAAAATCTTGCAAAAATCAGATAATTGTCAGATTTTAATGAAATTTTCAAGACGTATTCACAAATGAATGAAATTATTTTTGAAATTATTTTACTAGAAAATCTTGATAAAGAAATTTTTTTTTTTTTACATTTGTTTCACCACCTTACTTAATTTTATGAAAACTTGAGAACTTCAAGATTATTTTTAGTGACTATATTAGTTAAAAGCAGATTTCTTTGAAGAATTTAAATCACAATTTTTTTTTCTTTCTTACCAAGAATCTCTTCTTAATTGAAAAATAAAAAATGCAATAAAAGTAAGATATTATTTTCAATTGCTTTTATAAGATATATTAAAGACAATATTGTCTGAAGAAAAACAAATTTTACAAGATTTTTTCATTTTTTTACAATTTTAAATTGAATAATTTATAAAGATTTTAAATCTCTTAAAATTCATTTTCAATGAGATAATTCATAGGAAATATTGTATTAAGTAAAACTATATTTACTAAGCATATTACAATCTGACAACCCTGAATATTTTTAAGAGAATTTCGATTTGTTTTTGTATGTGTGATTACATGTAGAATTTCTGAAATATAGATGTAAAAGCCAATAACTCTAGCATTTAAAGGTTGTATTTTAAGGGTTACCTTTCCCCTAATGGTGAAAAGAAAATCAATCTGATGTAAATAAATTGATTAACATGTCAGAAAAACAAGGCCCCATAGTTAAGAAATATTTGCATCAAATCAGATTAATTTAACTTTAAATTTGTTAATTTTCCTCAAATAAAATTTCAGAAATATATTTTATTTTTGCAAGATTTTTAAAACCGAGAATTAACTTTTGTTTACAAATGAGTCAGAAATGTCCGTTTTGATTGATTTTAATGAAAAAAAAAGATTGATTCCAATCAATATAATCTGTTTGAAATACACCACAGATTATTTTGATTACTAAATATAGTAAATTTTAAATCTTTTAGCTTTCAATTAAAGCTAAAATGAAAGCATCAAGAAAGCTTTTTCATTTTAAAAAATTCATTTTAAACCTTACATATACAGAATTAGTAGAAGTACCTACTTTATAAATTAATGAAGTCTTTCTCTTTTCAATTTAGATTCCTTTAGATTTTTCATAGAATAAACTGCTATAACTTCTGTCTTTAACTAGGGTATTTTTTTTTTCCAATGTTGTAGTTTGAAAATTTAAATTAAAGAATTTCATATTGTTACAACTCTATTGAAAGTATTATGATGGTCTTGATTAAAAAAAATCAGTTATGAAAAGTACTTGAATAAAAGGTGAAGGTCATGGTAAATAACACCTTTTAGTTGATGTTTTTGCATCAGATTAATTACATATTTTGGAGATGACTTAGAACACTACCATAAACAGGCTTTTCTTTCACTTCAATGTGCATTTTCTTCTGTTAGTTTTAATAAAAATGTACCCATCACCAAAATAGTATTTTCTTTTATAAATAGTTGTTATATATAAAGTGACTTATTTGTCATAAGGAACAAACAATTGGTTTTCCTTAACTAAATATTTAGGGTGATATGTCTGGCAAGTTGGGATTTGAAGAATTCAAGAGTCTGTGGAGAGATCTGCGTATCTGGAAAGTAAATACTTCTTTGCTTTTACCTTGGAATGGAATTCTTTTAATTTTTGTAGGAAGAGGAAAATAATTCTAAAAGGATAAAAACTAAAATCTACTGAATATCTGCAGGAAGTCATTTAATGCATAAAATATGTTTGTTCGTGTATCTTGACTGTAAAACCTCTACATGATTTCATAATTAAACTTCTATTTTTCTAAAATTTAGATCTAATTTTTTTTCACCAGGCAAATTTCAAAAATTTTGACAGTGATAATAGTGGCTACCTGAATTCTTATGAATTACGTTCAGCTCTAAGAAATGCAGGTGAGTTTAACAATATTGAAACCTCCACTGAAGTTATAGTTTCATTGTTTTCACATCAAATGATAGTCATTTATATTGCTTAAAAAATCCATTACTAACCTTGGTTTCAAAATAACTTAATCTAAATGATTTTGCTCAATATAATGCTGGCAATTTTACTTATGGCTAAATAGCAATATAAAATCTTTGTTTCAAATACATTTCTTTTGGGTAATACAAATCCAGTACCATTTCATGAAAGCTAATATAAATGTTATTTACTTTTTTAGATTAGTTTTCTATGATGAGTTTGTGTAACATACAGTATATTCACTATAAACCTTCAGTTAAATCTAAAATATTTTAAATTCACACCAATATAAATTGTACTTGGAGGAACATTTCATTGCATGCTGATACTTTTCAATTTTTCTTGAACCTTTGTGTAATATGTCAAGAAAATAATTGATAATAGATATTTAATCTCTTATTTTTCTTGCAACAGGATGTTTTTGTTTCAGAAAACAGTTGAATTGTTCACAATAAAATGCAAAATTTTGTTAATAATTGTAATAGTAATGCTACTTCCAATCATTTCAGTCATCCATCTAAAGGATACACTGGAAATCCATATTTTCTATTTGATAAGGTTTTGTAGGAATTAAATCATCATTTGTCTTGTCTATTAAAGTCAGCTTTGCAAGAGCCACACTTAATCTAGCTCAATGGTTCTCAATCTTTGTTGTTCAATGCACCCTTTTCACCATAAATCAGAATGTCATTCTACCCCACCCCACCTTTTCAAGATTGTCCAACTCAAAAGGTGCATATGTTATTGAAAATTGTCACTCTTTTCCATATTAGTATGTATACATTTTCATAGACTATAAATATTATTCATGTAGACTGTTGTTTTTGTTTTGTTTTTCTGCTAGCAGCTGGTGGAAAGATTAAACTCAACATGATTCCTCAGTTAAGAACACCAATGCACATTGCAGATTATGCCACCTTGGGGAGTTCAAAAGTTAACATTTTGAGTCTACCAATCTGTGGCTCCTATTCCTACCCTGAAATTCCCCTCTGGCTTCCGTACTGGTTGAGACCCCCTGGTCTAGTGCTTTTAGAGCTTGGTTCTGGGAGAGTTTCTTTGTTAATGGTACAGAAAAAGTAGTTTGTGGTGAACAGCCCCGTAGAAGCAAGCGAGCCAGAGTGGCTTGTATCTGGTGTATAGGAAAATAAGGGTCTTACCTTAACGACATCAGCAAGTTTGCTCCGTGAAAATGGCATTACTCTTCACGTCCAGCCATTTTAGTAGTACGTGCAGTAATGAGGGTTTTTGTACAGTTTGGCGTGCTTCCACCGATAGAAAGTCATGTGCTGATTGGTCAAACTGGAGGAGGCAATTTGCCTGTGTAACTGAGAATAGAAGCAAAGAACGCTGATTGGTTGGCCAACCGCAGTGTTGGCCTGATAAAAGAGGGCTGGAGCCGTGAAAATGGGAGGAAGCGACGGCTTTACGTAGTTACGTGTTCAGAAAGCAAGGACGGTGAATTGTACCAGCGGTATTTTGATATGTACAAGTGACATTGCAGCAATACAGACTCATTTGATTTACATAGTTGTATTCAGATTTTAAAGTATTGCTATGAATTTAATCTCTTTCTTTGCAGGTTTCAAACTTAGCAACAGCTCACTGCATACTCTGGTTGCACGTTACAGTAACAAAGAGGGACAAATTGCTTTTGCAGATTTTATCATGTGTGCTATTCGCCTGAAATCCATTTTAGGTAAGACATCTAACTTTTTCCAACCAATCTATTAATGTTTTTAAACATCAATAAATTTATTGAATATTTTAGGGAATTTGATTTAAAAACAGGAATAAGACTTGCCACAAACTCATGAAAAATATTTAGACTATAAAAAACAGCTTATTGATGAATTGTATAATTTCCCCATGTAAATGCTTTTCTTCTACAAAATTTAATAGAAAATCTTTAAAAAATGATTTCATTATCAGTTTCTACTTTATAGACCCCAGGTAAACATTTGATTTATCCCAAGAATAATAAAATTTAGCATTCAACATTGAATTTATAACATTGAGCAACAAAAACATTTTTTTAAGTTGTCTGTTTTTCCAAATGATTTAGGACAATTTTCCACTGCTGAAGCCGAAAATGGCATCTAATCCAGGCCATGTTTTTGTGCTAAGTTGAGTTTTTAAAAATCTGATCTTCTGACTAAATCTATTACATTTTTGTCACATTATCAATGGAATTTTGTTAATATTTCTCATACAAAATAAGTTTAAGAGAAAAAATTGTTTTCTAACATAATTTACAATAAATTGCTAAATGTATGTACATGTAAATTGCATATTACATCATTGTTCAAAATTCATGGCTTGAAATTCCGTTTCTTTGAATGCTTAGTGGTCTCTTAAAAGTCTAGCAGTAATCAGCTATCATTACTGCATCCTTGGTACCTGGTCTCCATCTCTTTCATGTTTGTCACTCATTGATCCCAGATTCTCAGGAAACCAATTCATATATGAGAATAATCCCGTTTGATGCTCATGTTGTATCTAAAGTTTCTGAAAGCAGTCAGTATATTGATGTTCTGCATGGTTTCTGACTTTGTTGTTGCCAACAAAGTTCTTCACAACCAGAACAAAAGCCTTCCATGCTTCCAGTTCCTCTTCATATATTGACTTTTCAAACTCTGAACCGCTGATGGATTTGAGGACCATCAATGGCAGCTTTGAACTTGTCCATCATCAATCCTGGAAAAGCCTAACACAAATAAGTGAAGCAACCACCATCCTTGTCCAGAGCTTTGGAGAACTGCTTGCTCAAGCTGAGCTTGATGTACAGCGGTGGGAAAAGTATCCTCTTTCTGTCCACCAGAAGCTTATAAATGACGTTTGTGCAGAATATTGGTTAGCTTGCCAGTGGTTTGACACACAAGTGGGTAAGTGTGGCCAGAAGCTCAAACTGACTGGAGTCATATACTGGAGGGATATATGGGTGAATAGAGACCACTCATGCAAATGACGTAAAATTAGCTGGCCTGCTTTTCAAGAGGACACAGGAAGGCAGCCATGTTAGTAGGTAAGTCACTTGACTTCTACATCTCCCTCCTCTCCCCATTGCGCAGTCATATTGGCTGTTGGGGAGGAATCAGTTCCCTATTGCCTGGCAGATTGTATGGGAGTAGTCGGGATAGCACTCTGGGAATCCTGGTTCTTGATGGTGGTGATTGAGTAGGGCCCTGGGGCACTAGGTTATTTCACAATGTAGTGCCACCATTTCCTGATTCTTTGGCAGATTGATGTGGTCTACACATATCTGTAATCGTCGGCTCAGGTGACACAGGCAAGGCGCCTGTGTATGGGGGTCTTGATTATGGGTGCTTTAAGTTTCCTTAGGAACCTATGGTTCCACAGGGTTATTCTGCCTGATCCTGCAACTCTAATTCTATATTGATGGTTGGGAAGTGTCTCTACTATTCGCCCAGCTATGTCCCATCGATGGCTATTTGGGTTTTGAATGGAGACTGTGTCACCCGTACAAAGTGGGGACAGGTCATGTACAGTACAGTTGTACCTCTCGATGAGGCTTGCATTGCGTTTGGATAATATCTCTTCACGTTTCTGCACTGCAGCTCACCATTCGGGGTGTGGTTTATATAATTGTGGGTGCGATGGGATAAAGTCCCGAAGACGTCTATGAAGCAGGAGTTGTGCTGGTGATAAGCCAGTGCCTTGGATAGGGGTGTTTCTATATTGCAGGATTGCTTGTGCTGCCATGTCATTGTCCAAGGAACCCTGGTGTCCTCTGCAGTCTTTTATGAGTCTTTTTGCAGTCTTGGCTGCTAATTCTGCTCGTCCGTTAGACTGAGGATAGGCCACTGATAAGATTCTTTGTTTCTTTGCCCAGATTTTTAGGAACTGTCAGAATGAGTAGGCTGTGAAGGGCAGCCCACTGTCTGTACCAAGTTCCTCAGGTGCACCATATGTTTGGAATATTTCTCTGCAAATGGATATCAACCTGGAGGCAACTGCTTGCCCTGGCTTGATACGGTACAGAATGAGCCATCCAGTGAGCCTGTCTGCACAAGCAAGATATGTGAAGGATCCAACATAGAACAAATCCGTTACAATTTGTTGAAAAGGCCATTCAGGTGTAGTTGTCATGTGGATTGGTTCATGTGGGCATTTTTTGAACATGTAATGCAATTATCCCTGTAATTCCAGGCCAGTAAATTGAGTCATTGGCACGCGTTTTCATGCCAACTACTCCTTGATGAGCTGAATGTAGGCACCTTAATATGTTTTTGTGCTGGGAGGTTGGTATTACTACCCTCTTGTAGAGTAGTATTAGGCCATTGTCATTGCTGAGGCGGTTACAAACTTCCCAGTATTCCCGGATTGTAGGTGGTGTTGCTTGACAACTGTTTGGAAAACCATTGTCTATGGTTTTGCCTAATAGGGTGTATTGTGTGTCTTTTTGGCGAGCAAAACAAGTGTGGTCAGGGGAAGTTATGGCAGGGTTATTATCTAATTGGGATATGGATGTGAGGGCTGTCAATCTCATTGCTGCACAAGTCTCATCCGATTCATAAATGTCTATAAGGGAGGGTTTTATGGGGAATGTATCGAGCAGGCTTTGTACTGTAGTGACTGGATTGCGAGAAATAGCATCAAAGGCCCTGTGCCATTTTCCAGGGCAGTGTTGTATGGTGAAACGATATCTCAAGCTTTTTTCTTTGAGTCTGAATAGGCGCGGGTTGTGAATTTTGCTGAGATCTCGATCACCAAAAAGTCCTTTAAGTGGCTCATGGTGGGTCACTACTATAACATTTTGGCAACCCAGTATGAACATGCGGCACTTTTCAAGTGCCCAGATGATAGCTGCTGCTTCACCTTCTGTGGGTGCATATCTTTTTTCAGCATCAGTACAGAATCTGCTACCAGCAAACACAAGGTGCCAGCCTTCGGGACAATAGACTGGGGCTCCTTTGATTGCACATGTGCAGTGCTTCTGAAGAAGTAAAAATCCCATGCTGTCTTTTCTCCAGTCAGAGGCTAAGCAGGTAACTCTGTTGATGTCAAATGTTGAGACGCCCTTCCTTACTAGTTTAACAATGACCTGCTTTGATTCCCGAAATGCTTTCGAGGGTTTGGTTCCAGGTGAATTTTGAGTCCTTTTTGACAAGGTCCTGAAAAGGTAGCATAATGGGACTTAATGAATATGCCCAGGCAAGTTGGTTTACCAGGCCAAACCAAGACCTTGTGTCAGTGATAGTTTTCAGAACAGGGAAATTTAAAAGTGCATTAAGCATAGATTCAGAGGGAGATACTCCTGATGAAGTTATTTGCAGTCCACCAAACTGAACAGTATCCCGACAAAACTGGAATTTGTCTCTGCTGAGTACAATCCCAATTTGTGCACATTTTATTAGAAAATCAAAGGTATGATAGAATGCCTGTTTGATGTCGGTGTCGCAAAGCAAAGTATCATCAACCAATTTGATCTTCCTGGGTATGTCTTTTATGACTTCATCATATCTACGGGTGTATGCATCACCAGATGCTAGATAGACTTGAGGCAACCTAAGTTACATAAACCTCACCCACTCTGTGATAAAAGTTGTGAGTGGTTGGGACTCCTCATCTAATATAATAGAGTGGTAGCCATGGACAGCATCCAGCACTGTTTTCTTGGTATTGGGTGCGGCACCTGCATTGCCAGCTGGAAAGGTGAGGTAGTGTGATGGGTTTCTCGCTTGCATTGTGAATTTAAGTATTGATAATCGATGGTACACCTCGGTCGACCATCCTTTTTTGTGGTAATGACCATCGTGTTGCACAAATTTGTCGGAGTGCCAATGGGCACTTGTTTTAATATGCCCCTTTCTATCTTGCTTAAGGGCTCGTCTCACTGGCTCATTTAAGTGGTATGGCACAGATATCGGTTTGTGTCTTGCCCCCTCATTCAGGTGAATATGTTCTGGTTTACCAGACATGGCTGGGAATTTCCCATCAGTCATGAATGCTGAATCAGCAAATTGTTCCAGTAACCATTTTTTGAGGTTCTTTACATTTTCTTCGTTTGCTGGAAAGGGGTTGTTTTTTTTTTGTTTTTTTTTTTAGGGCGAAGTGGTAGCTGAAATTTTGTGGATTGCTTTTGCTCCACAGCTGCTGTGTGATCATTGGTCATGCAATTTAGTTCACTCTGGGCTGTCATAGGTGTGGGGAAGTGAGGAGACAGTATATCTACATCAATACAGGCAGCTTTGCTAAAGTATATCTTTTCTATGTTGTTTGTTCTAAAACTGTGTGCACCACTAATCTATCTAGATTGATCCGTATAAACTATATAGTGGAAGCTTGGACACCCTAAGAGGTCTACATCGACTCTCCTAACTAAGACTTGGTCAAGGTAGCTCGCAAGCGTCCCAGGAGCCGAGTTGCCACTATTTGTCCAAGTCCATGCTACCTCCCGAGGGTGCTCATTCCGGTACTTATTGACGAGATTAAACCCGTCGATAAAGTCCCGAAATGGTTTCACATCCTGGTTGTTAGTACCCAGTTTTTGCCCTATACAATCTATATCAGGGTCAAGAACAGCATTCCAATCCCCCGATAAAACTACCTGACAAGATGTCGTCGAGTACGGCCCGATCTGCCGAAACAAAGCAGGTCGCTCAGAATGGTTATTGGGCGCATAAACCCCAATGAGTCGTAGAGCCTTATCCTTTATGGTAGCATCCAGCACGCAAAGCCTGCCCGCCAGATCTGCAAAGACAAGAGTACATGCAGCCTTCAAAGACTTGCTCACTAGCCAAGAGACACCTCTCGAATGACCATCAAAACATAATGAATAAAGGGAGAACCCCTTAGACAGTAAGTCCTCACGGTCATGAGAAGAAAACCTGGTCTCTTGCACACAACAAACATTCACCCCGAGGCGGGTCTCAGGCCCCAGACATTTACACTTGCTAACCAGAGTGCCATAATGAAAATAGATTAGGGTTGCAGTACTGGTTTAAACATGGTTGAGGTGAGGATACCAACAGCTTCTCCCATAGACCCATGGCCCATCTCAGTCTTGATGGAGCCGTCTTGGGAGATTCCACCTATATCCCAGGGGAAAGTCAATTTTAGAGATCTATACAGGGAGGGGGGAACTAAAACTAGGACCCTCTCTGCACAAAATTGTTTTAAGGACTTCAGCTGTTGATTTTGCACCATCGCAATGGGCAAGGCCATCTTGTAGGACATGATGGCCTCGTCCAGCATCGCCCAAATTTGTTTAGCTCCAGGGCCAGTTCTAATAACTGTGAGAACCCTTTGGGCCAGAGGGAAATTTTGCAGTACTTCCACATCTAAGTCTGCAAACTACTTAATTGATAGGAGATAGCGTAAGTCCTTTATGCGGTTGCCATAGTCCCTGGCCCTTTCCACCTGAGCCAGGGAGATGTGGCAAACATCCTATCCCAAATTGTAGATCTGCTTTGGGGATTTCTTTTTGTCTTTCAGCTCCTGAGTGGGGCTTCTGTTGCGTTTGGAGGAGGGTGGTGGCATTTCTGCTTTTTCATGGGGGAAGGACTGGGAGTGTGCAAAGGGGTGTGGGAAGGTCTATTTTAATGGGGGGGAGGACTGGGTGTGTGGAGAGGGGTATAGAAGGATGTGTGTCTATAAGGGCTGGGATCTCTACTGAGGGGAAGGGATTTGGATGGTGATGTCGGTGGGAAAGGTCGTTTCTTAGGTGAAGGGGTGGACCAGGTAGAGGACGTTGAAGGAATAGGGTCTAGTTGGGTTTTTTTTTGTTTGTCTAATTTCTTTTTAAGTTCTTTTAATTTTTCCGTTTAAAAACCCGGGTCAAATTTCTGTTGCTTTTCCTTTAAAGACATTTGAGAGGCCGGAGCATCATCCTTAATGTTGCCAGAGGGAGTGGGGCTGTAAGTGCCTTTGGTCCTTGGGGCTTCAGGGGACTGAGGACCCGCTGTCTGGTGCTTCCCTCTGGCCTTACCAGCAACTAGCTATTCCCCCTCCCCCTTCTCCGCAACTGCACTAGCAGCTGGCGAAGGCTCTTTGGGGAATGTGGTCTTTTGGCCAACCGGAGGATTATCCCTACCGGTCCCAGAAGCTGGCATGCCCATTACAGGCGAGGCAGTAGGTAAAGACGTGGTCAGAGGGGGATTGAATTCCAGTGGCCTTCTTCTCTGGGCAGGAAGAGGAGAGGTGACCAGTCTCTCCACACTTCCAGCATACCGGTTTACGGCTGGTCACAATGACCGGCAACTTCAATCTCCCTACTTCCAGACAGTTGGGGATGGAGCGGAAGGCTTCTTGATCTAGTCGTATCTCAAAACTCCACCCACCGCTCAGGCTATCGCAGGAAGCGCCCAGTATTTCGCCGAACTGGGACATGTACGCCGGGAGATGTTCCCCGAGAACCTGAGGAGGGACCTCATATATTGCGAACATGGTCCTTCTTTGGCCTTGTATTCTGTGCAAAATTTAAATCAATACACGAGAAAAACTTAACGGATATTAACAGGAAGAAATTAAAGAAATAACGAGAAATTAACATTAGTCACAAACGAAACACAGACAGGGGTTACAAAATAAAGAGAATGAAGAGAAAATTTAAAAGAAAGAAAATCAAAAAGGAAAACTATAATAAAAGAGAAAAGAGAAAAAATTAAAAAGAGGAGGGTGGAAAAGAAAAAGAAAAAAATCCAAACTTTTTTCTTTTTTTCCAAAACAGATGTAAAAAGGTGGTAAATAAAAAACGAACTGAACCAAAAATGTTGTTCAAACACAGTAAGGGTAAATTTTAAAAAAATAACAGTCAGGTGGCAAAGCAGCAGTCTGATAAGGTAAAAAGTCAGCAAGTCTGAAAAGTCTAAACACCAAGCCAAACTGTGGCCAGAAGCGCAAACTGACTTGAGTCATTTACTGGAGGGATATATGGGTGAATAGAGACCACTCATGCAAATGTATTGGGCAGGTCCATTCTAGCAAAATGGAACAACCTAACTGTTGTATTGGGCACTCTCCTATAAAATGGGGTAAAATTAGCTGGCCTGCTTTTCAAGAGGACACAGGAAGGCAGCTATGTTAGTAGGTAAGTCACTTGACTTCTACAGTTTATTGCTCTGCAAGGCATCAGTTTCTCCTAAACAGGCCAGTCCTTTTTCATGTAATGCTGAGCAGTCTTCCTATTATCCCACATACACAGAAAATATGGGGACTTGGTAAACCTGGACTGTTATTACAACAAAAATTCGTCATCTTGAAGTTAACACAAATAAACCACTCCTGCTGATCATAATGAATTTTCTCCAGCATATACTTAACTGCCTAATATTTCTCCTTCAGTGTAGTCAAATGAGTGAGGAGTACAGAAGCAAACTCGTTGCCATTGTGCAGCAGAACACTTTTCAATGATCACTTGCTGGTGTCAATGAACAGTCTCCAATGTATGGGTTTGTATTGTGGCACTCCAATTTTGTGCAGAAACTGCGCAATATCTGTACAGTACACATTCCTTCACTTCAGAGAAAAGATGGAGGTACTCTTGATGCCAGTTACTGTAGAAGTCTGATGCAAGATTTTTTTTCCCTCAATCTGGATGCCAACAGTTTGGCAGAGGACTTTGACAAACTGAGATCACAAACTAGATCATTTAGTTCCTTTTGGAAAAAGGATGTCAAGCATCATCGACAAAAAACACTTTTTCTTTATTTTCTTGAACACTGGAGAAATTTTTCTCACTAATCTCAGGAAGTTCTCCAAAGACATGTGTTGGAATTTCATCACAATGAGCTACAGGATGACATGTTGATTGAAGATCAGGATATTTGAAGCTGCTCTTGTATTTTGTTGATCCTAGTCACATCAATAGTAGAAAAGTATCAGTCAGTGTGATGGTTTGTTGGCTCCCTCCAAACCATGAGAATTTCAAACTTTAGACAACTCCTCTTGCCCTTGGTCCACCAACGCAGATACTTGGTACATGTTTTACATAGCATGTGTGACACCGAAACTTTATCCTGGTCACCAAGCTTCTGAGTTTTTTCTTGATAGTGTGTGTGGAAGCGAATAAGGTCTTGAATATCAGCAGTTAAGTGGAATCTGAGATACTCTTGTCATTGAGATCAAACATTCTGATTTTTATACCGTTATTCCTGAGAAATTGGCCCCTAAATTATATAATTTTCCTAATTGGCCCTAAAAAGTCACATGGTATGCTTACTACTATGTCCGTGCAATATTTTAGTGGTAGACCTAAATTATAATGACTAATAAAACAACCCTTCTGGTTTGTATTTTATGGTTTTGTATTGTACAGTTTAATTGGTGTGTTTTGAGATGTAAGCAATTTATTGTGTGTTATTAGTTTATAAATATTTTGGAGGCGTGTTTTAATATTTATGTAGTTATTTTGGGCTAAAAATATTTCTGATGGGTTAAAATGAATAAGTTTATAATTAACATGGTTTTATTGTTTTTTATTTAGATAGTTTAATGGCCCTGATAATGTGAACAAAAACATAAAAAACGACGTGTGGCCATAGCTCAAAAAATTGACCTGATTGAAGAAAACCAATGTGATTTTGGATTCAGCACATCAAAATTATCCTAAATCAGCTAAAAGAATTTAGACAATAAATTTGGTGTTGCCAATGAATTATTGTAAAATGAGAATTCTATTTTCTATTTATACCAAGATTTTTTGAATTCCTCCATAATATTATCAAAAAGACAATTTAATTAAATAAAATTTACAAGGCTAACAATAACAGTTAAAATTAAAACATTTGTTTTGTGTTATTTCTTAAACAAATTTTTCAAAAATAACAGTAAATCATAAGTTGTTGAAAATGTTGCTTTTAATTGCTATAAGAGCAAATCTGTTTTTTGTGCCATTGTTAATCTGTGTATATTGTTGGAGAGGCTCCATCTTGAAGAATTTCCTCTCTTCATTCACATTAGTTATTAAACACAAGAAAATCTGTAATGAGGAAATGAAG
This sequence comes from Acanthosepion esculentum, assembly GCA_964036315.1. Classification (NCBI taxonomy): domain Eukaryota; kingdom Metazoa; phylum Mollusca; class Cephalopoda; order Sepiida; family Sepiidae; genus Acanthosepion; species Acanthosepion esculentum. The sequence goes on along the minus strand of OZ038512.1, from coordinate 17,997,548 downwards.
TAATCTTGTTCACAAAAAAGTGTTTTTGTTAAAAGAAGGTTAACTACAAATATATATGCTAATTGACTCACACACATTATTATTTTGATTAAACATTCACAAATGAAATAATTTTTCACTTAATCTCTGAAGATAATATAGGTTGCAGCTTGAAAATCCATGACCTCATCTGATACTGATGAAGTCAATATTATTTGTTTTTAACAAATACTCAAGTACAATTATCTGCATAAATTAAATAATTCCCTCATTAGTGGAATAATTACAGGTTGTTTCATTTTATATTATAAGTTCTAAATTTACATTAAATTTACAAATTTTTTTATATTAAATTCATAAAATTTAAGTTTTCATATATATATATATATATATATATATATATATATATATATATATATATATATATATATATGAATGAGAGAGAGAAAGAAAAAGAACATCTATATATTCAGTTAAACAAAAAAGAATCCATAATACTGGCTAATATATTAGCCAAATAAGCTTGGATCATTCAGACAGTTTTTACACACACTGCCTTGAAAAGAAATCATATTCAATGAAACTTATATAACAGAGGGATTGCTGCCCAAATGCACAACTTAGAGATACTTTTAATCTGATATACTTGATCTTGTAATGTTATTTCCTACTGCCCTTTTTTCTTTTTTTTTTTTTACTTTATTAATTTTTCAATTTAAACTGAGAAAATATACAGTAAGCATCAACATATATATATATATATATATATATATATATATATATAAGCATCAACATATATATATATATATATATATATATATATACACTTAAGCCTTGTTTAATTTTGATTATTTAAATACAATATCATGAAAGTTTAGTCATATTGTATTAATTAGTTTCTGTATATCAAATGAATCCAAATCCTGTCTTGATATATATTAGTTATAATGTTTAAGAATCATATTCTTCTATCAAAGCACAGGCTGCAAATTCTAATTGTTATTTGGTATCTACTCACAAAGGAACAACTATAAAATATACAAATCTAAGCATTTGCTTCTAAAATAACTTTTTGCACTGTGAGAGTAAGAATGGTGGTTGTATGTTTCTTCCAATTTCTTTTTGTTTCAGCGTCCTTCAGGAATTCTGATCCTGACCAAACTGGAATTGCTGCTTTCCATTTGGAAGATGTAAGTTGCTTCTAATTAGAAAAAATTATAACGCTGTCCATAATAAAAAATAATTTTGATGCTATCTCAAAATTTAATACAAAGAACAGCAGATTCCAATGTCAAATTTGCTTTATTATATTTTCTGTTTATATAGAAAATGTGTTTTGCTATAATGTGAAATAACTTGTCTTTTACAGTAAAAACTTTGACTACTTATTTCTTTATATTATGATCATTTTTATACACTGAATAAATCTGAAGAAAAGAAAGAAAAAATGTAGTCCATTTCAGTTGAAGATATTCTGAAACCACATAATTCTAGCAGCTAAAACAAAAAAGTACAAATGTTACTTCTTATAGTAATCATGAATTTTAATCTTATTGACTTAACCTTCTTAATATTGAATTGGTATTATTTGTATATTATTTTGCTAAATATGCATAAAATTGTATCATTCCTTTATTAATTAGGGAACCTACTAAAACATTATTTCAATAGATCAATCGTAAAATGTCCCTTATTTGCTAGATTACTTTTCATAATTTACATTAGTGCATTTTTTTTCTTTTAGTGTTTCAAGATTAAAATAAATATAAATATTAAATGGTCTGTTGTTAATTCACAGTTCAATTACAAATTGTTAATTATGACATTTTCTATCATCTCTGACTTTTACTTATTTTGGCTTATTTGAAAAGGAAAGTTGGATGCAACATCAAAATTGATTGCATTTGGAATGTAGTTATATTATATAAAATTTGACAATAAATGGTGTTAAATGGTTTAAAAATAAAATGATTTAAAAAGAGCATTATAATAAACACTTTTTTATCAAGTTTGAATAAAAAATATTTAATAATTTTAATTTTTTAACTTGGATAATGCAATTTTATCTTTTATTTTAATTTATGCTGTATATAATTATCTGCAAATCTAAATTAAAATTTTAATAATTGCGATGTTCATAATTACAAAAGCAATTAGTTTTAATTTTATAAATATATAATTCATAGCCATATAACTTAAAATTTTGTTTCACCAATTTGACATGTCAATTATCACTGCTTTTTTGTTTAACTTTTCTTTTTAATACATTTAATTAATGTAAAGTATATGTTAAAGTTTACATTTTTATACCAATGTTTTAAAACAACGAAATACTTTTTTTTTAAGTCGGATAGCCTTCAACCATATAATTTTAACTTCCTTATCCAAACAGTTTCTATAACTTATTTTGATACTTGTTTTCTTTTTTTTTTCAGTTCATCCAGATAGCCATGTATTCATAAATGAGCAGCAGTCACATTGATGCAACTGCAGTTATCATAAAAATCCTATTTACTGTAGTTAGCGTCATTTCTTTTCCCTTAAACATTTCATCATTGGCTTTTGCTCAACTTAGTCAACTCTGAGAAAAAAATGATTAATTTCTGTAGGTTTAATTATAATTTTGTTGGTCCTTAGAATCTAGGTAATCCTCAGTGGATGATTTAATCCTCAGTGAGACCAATATGGCTTTTTAGTTCATTGCCTTCTCGTGTCACTTTGATCACTCTATAAAATGCAATACTTATTAGAAAATGTCTTATACTATTGTCAGTATATAAGGTATACTATAAAAGCTTATAACTAGAGCATCTTGTATTCATCTTATTGTAGATCATGATTAAAAGTTTGTTACATGCTAGAAAATTTTAAAAAAATAAAAAAAATGATTTCTATCAAGTACACAATTACATGTACTATTATTGCTAATGCAAATTATTTACTATTGTAAAAACACAGCTGTAATAGAATTTAATAATAATAATAATTCCTAAACTTAAGTTTAAATAATTTAAAACTTCATTCTAGCTGATGTTAAAGAGGTAGGTGTTAACAAATTTGAAAAAGGATTCCTTAACTGTTTCCTCTTATGTGGAAAAAATATTTTATCTGCATAATTGTTTTACAAAAATGTGAATGAAAAGTCATTTGAATGAGATTTTAACTTATGTTATTGAACTTGCATAAATTTGTTTTTGAGGATGTTTTATCAAACTTTGGGAAGTTGGTCAGGCCAAGCAGAACTTTTACCAGCCACCCTCCTATAATTTTTTCCAACATGTAAAAAATATAAATCTGATCAGTAACTATGCAAGTTAACTTTTGATCTTATGTTGTCAACAAAAACAGCACAAGATAGCAGCATTGGAATTATCCAGGTTATTTGGACCATACAACCACACAAATTTCTTCTTGCTTTCCTTCAAAACATTTATTCTACTTTTACTTTTAAAAAATTCTATCCAGTAGTTTTCTAGGAATATGACTTAAAAAAAAAAATCAAGAAAGGGACTTCATCGAAGCTAAAATTTCTACTCAGTTTTCATTCTAGGAATATTTTTGTTCTGTGTCTTTCACTGTTAAATAATATACTAATTTTTACAACAGAAATATTCTTATATACATACACACACAAATTTTTCTTTGTAAGTGTGTGTTTTGTGTATTTAAATTTGCATGAACAATTGCTTTTTTTTTTTTCTTGCTTTTCATCATTGTTGTAGCAGACATTGCTGCAAAAGACAACTCCACTTTTGACTGCTTGCCTGAGCCCAACACTGCCTTTCTGAATATACTGCTGGTATTTATATTGTTATACAAACAAAACAAATTAGAATGAACAGATATTTTGAAATATTTTTTTGTTTCTATTTGGATGCAAAATTTGATTGTTAAATCTGTTTGAAGAAGTAATCTCAAGAAAAATTGTAATGCTCTTTGAATTGAATCTGAAATAATACCTCAAGTGAGGATGTTTTAAAAGGAATTTAGGTCATTTAATTTTTTATTAACCACATCACAAAATCTGATTATCAAAGTACTTGTTAGTTACAGTGAAAATTACTGATTTCTTTTCATTGATGCTGTTACTTAAATCAGATAAATGTTTTTCTTAGGTTGTTAAATTTTTTTCATTGACTATAATTGCTATTTAGTATGGTGATTTTCTAAGTGTAGCTTAGATGTGGCACAAGGCAAAAAGTATGGAGCATCCATTGAGGATTTAACTCTCTATTCAGTTGTAATTGATCTAGCAAGACAAGCTTGCTAACCATTACACCATGTTGAAGTGCCCAAATTGCTATTCAGTACGAGTAGGCTTTATTTTTTATTTTTATTGTTTTTATTTGTTTTCTTGTTCAGTTGTGATTTTGCTTTATTGTTATAAAGCAAAATCACAACTGAACAAGAAAACAAAATTATTACTTCACTAATTCAGTTTCTTGGTGTAAAAATAAAAAAAAAATCATGCTTTCTTTTTTCAACTTAAATCATTACTTTATTCTTTACCAAACTGCCCATAACAAATGAACCACAAGCCATGATATAGGGTTGAACTTTATATATTGACTAAAGATAAATTCTAAAAGGATTTAAAAAAAAAAAAAAAAAAAAAATGAAATTGTTTTTGCTACAAAGAAAAATGTCATTTGTGAGTTGTAACATACTTTTGTCACTTCCTCTGAACTTCTATTACACAAAATATAAAACATACGAATTAAATTTTTTTTTTTTTTTTGTCAATCAGTTTTATATTAACAATTTTAAACAGTTTTATTTTGTAACTTTAAAGAAGTTACATGTCATCATTTTAATCAAAACTCCATATTAGTACTTGCTCTTTAATACTTGCCTTTGTGACTTTAATTTTGATGTTACAAAATATTACAGTTAAGACTGTTCTACCAACAAAACTATTAAAATAATTGCTTTATAAATTAAAGCATCCAAGTTTTGTTTAAATACTTATTGGTGTTTTTTCTTTAAAATTAACCTATACCTTATATATCAGTTTATTCTAAGATTTTCCCAGTTATCAAATGTTCATGTTTCTTAATCCGCCCATTTTATCAATTTCCAAAAAATACTGCGTTTGATTTGACCAATGTGATGAATGAACATACAAATGTTTTCTTTGTTTTTTATAAACGTTTAACTTTACAATTTGGCCAACTGAAACTGTTCACTAAATATTTACCTTAAAGCAGTGCCTTATCCCAAGATCTTTTTAATACAATTTATCAGAGTAAAATTCTGCTTCATTGAATATTTGGATGTGCTATTCTCTGAGAATTTAAAGTCAACTTCAAAATAAATTTCTTTGACATCAAATATAGGTATGCATGTTTATATACACTTTAATGTCTTAAAATATATCCAAGAGATTCAGATTAGAATTGTATATTAAAGCATAATTATGAAAATGTAACCGCAAGAGAAATGTTCTTCTACCTAATCACTTAGCTGATGAGTAAATAAACAAATAAATGGGCCAAACAATAAATTCACTAGTTTTGTTTTGTATTTTTTGTTTTTTTGTTGTTTTTTTTAAATAAAACATTAATACACATGAAATCATTTCCGGTTGAGTTTTCCAAAGGCTTTTCTTTCTTAGCAATTTTAAGATTTTTTTTCAATTGTTGCTGAGTGGAAAGTGGCAAAAAGAATAACAACTCTTGAAATACCAGATGACAAGTTTTTTACTAATAATGATTATAATATTGTTACTCTTACAGGTTTTTAGTTGCTGTGACTTATTTTTCATTTTTATCTATTTTATGTAACCAATGTTAAAATTCTCAATGGCTGCTTGATGACATTTTTGTTACTCTTTTATTATACACTGACATACATTTTTATCTTTTTAACATTATAATCTAATAAATTTTTATGCACATATTTCTTTATTTTCTTGAACTTGCAAAATTGTAATCTTAATTGAATGTTTCCAGCAGGATCTTAAAAGAACTTTTCATAAATTTAAAAACAAAAACAAAGTAAAATGAAGATTTCATATAATCTTGACATTTCTTGCATGTAAATTAATTTTCTAATATTGTTTGATTTGTCAGTCTCGTTTAACACATTGTTCATTTAAATGTGAAATGATGGAACCATTGGGGGCTGTTGATGGTTGTGATAGTATGAAGTCACAAGTCATCATGACCGAGGCTTTGAGCTCAGTGGCCTTGTTCAAATGGTTGATCATGCCAGATGATGTGCTCTCTCCCAGAACTAGAACTAAAGTTTGCTTAGCATAGTTAGCATAAGTCACAGGTGGGCTCTGTGGGTGTTGAACACAAGTTTGTCTGAGCTGGTATCTGTAATAAGTATTGACTAGCTACCTTAACAGATGTGTGCTTAGAAACCAGTGGGCCATTATTATTATTATGCATCACTTATATTTTTTTTAATTACTGATATATAAAAATTGGCAAGAATATCTAGTTTCTCTTTTATATCTAGTTATATCTAACCAGAAAAGAGAAACCAAGATATTGTAAAGTTATTGAATGCTGGCAACAATTTTTTTCTAAATTTTATTTGCAATTCACAGAGATCACAGAACAAAAAAGGATTTGCAAAAATTTTTAAAGTAATAAACAAGACAACAAATTGACTAGTAAGAAAAATATTTGAAGCTGATATTGCAAATATAAACAAAAAAATGCAGACTATCAAGACATTAAGGTATCAAACTACCACTTTTAAGTAAACATAAAGAGAGATGTATAATTTGGGGAAAAAGTACATAAAAACTGATTACTCAGAAGTAATATTTTTAAAGTCACAAATGTAGAGCTACATTGGTTGTCTGGGCTTGTAGTTGTTGGGTCCTTCATGAAAATATTCAACCAAAACAATCTCAAAGACAACAGTGAAGTAATATTTTAAGCTAGTATCATAATCAGTAAAATTATAGGCTTCTTTTAACTTGATGGTATTAATAATTATTTGCATTTATCTTAAGTTCTTGAAAAATATCTTTTTTCTTTTAGTCATACAGGTTACAAGCAAGAAACTTTAAGCTTAGCTGTATATTTATTTAAAGCAATGTCCCTTCACATTCTGCAAAGCTAACTATTGCCCACATTGCCAAAAAGGTTTCCAAGTGATTGGATGCATCCCCTAACCTTTCTAGAGCCACAATTGAAAAATGATCCATCATTAAAAGAAAAATATGAGAATGGGAAACAATATTCAAACAAAAAATAAAGCAATTAAAAAAAACTTAAAATTGAAATAAAAGTTTATCAGTCTCATTCATTGATTTTGTAAAGTCAAGGAGTCCATACATAAAATGATAATTTATTCAAATATATGGGATATTGTCATTGTTTCTATGACTGATATCTTTTGGATTTATTTATAAATAAGTTGCATTTAGCTTATTTAATAAAACTTGACATCTCACAAACAGGTTATAATAATAATATTGCTAAGTTGAAACTCACACAATCTATTGCTGATATAAATATAAAATTTTACCAACATGAGTTGGTTATTATTTACATGTAGCCAATTGTTGTCATCTTTGTGTGTCAATCCAGATAACCTACTTCCATTAAGTCCAAGTACACACTACCTGGCCCAATGATTGAACTCAATTACTATATATCACCAAATAGCCACTAAGCTATTATCCCATGGGACAATCCTGTATGAAGAATTTGGAGCCTAACCTGCTTGCTGTTGCTTGACTGTCATCTGTCTGTCTTTATTAGTGGATCCCATATTGTATTTATTTCTATGCTAGGCCTACTAAGGAGGTCCTCCTAGCATATGCGCTGATTCTTTCAGATATCTAACTCTCCATTGTTCTTTGTTCAGTATTTTCACAGAGGTCGATGACTGTTCTTTTCCTTCAATAAATGATCAGCTATGCCTGATTTCATTGTCTCTCCCCTCATTATGGAATTTTTATATTCTAGTCATAATATAGGGGGCGGCTAGTTTCACCATTATATTCTTTGATACAACTGAAAAAAAAATAGTGTACACACAGTTCTTGGTCATATTCTCTCCAATGTTAAGTTAGTCCCGGCAGAGATTTCTTTATAGAGTGAAACTGCTTCCAAATATTGTCTTGATGTATGGACCAAAGATCTTCTGAATCTTTTCTGATAAGCCCTTGACATAAGGCAAACAACCCATGGCAATTATCTGGTCCTCTTCCTTGGCCCTTCTGTTTCCACCTGCAAACACTGATTTTATGTTTGTAGAGTAGTAGTTATTCTAAAGGATATGCTTGATGCTGATCATTTCCCACTGGTATGCGTATGAGTTTACTCGGTGATGTAGGCATCAGACAATTGCTTTCTTCACCTTGTAGGGATGGTGAGAATTGTAGTTGAAGTATTGTCCAGTGAAGGTTGGCTTGTGATATACAAATGTCTTGAACCCATTCTCTGTGTGAGTTATTAGTTCATCCAGGAAAGCTAGCTAATTATTTTCTTCTTCCATTATGAACTGGATTGACAGTCTTATTGATTTCACATGGTTCAGTCATATTGGTACAGTTTCATGATAAGGTCAGAGTATGAAGGTGTCATCTATGCATCTCAGCCATACTGTTAGCTTCAGTGATGCTGTTCCTGAAGTCATTTCCTCAAAGTATTCCATGTATATGTTTGCCTTTACTGGTGACAATGGTTAACCCATACCCAATGGTATATGACTCTAGTTGTAAGAATGTTGCCTGTACACAGACCATCAATATTTCCATCAGATTATCTATTAGAATGTTAATACATTCTCCAAGCAAGGGATCTGATTCCAATTAGATTCAAACCACTGTCATGGCGTCAGCCGTAGGAACTCTGAACAGTCTCACCACATCCAAGCTTACTATTCAATGGCTATAGATGGTAAGCCCCTCAGATAAATTCCACAAAGTGTTCTGAGTTCCTAAAATATGACAAGGACTTTCCTGCTAGTGGGTTGACTATATCAACTAGGAATCTGCTCAGTAGGTGGCATGCAGCTGACTAAAGTCCTCAATAGACTACCAACTTTGTGAATCTTGGGGAGACTATACATATGTGGCAGCTTGGTGTAATGTTGACTCTACTGTCTATACTTATTCAGTGTGATGTAGTATGATACTATGAACACCCATGTAAAAAGGGGAAATGTGGTGTTATCCTGATCTCAAGTGTTTCTTTTTGATAGACCAGCAGATGGTTCTTTTTGAAGTTTGGTCTTCTAAGCAACATCCACTTTAATTGAAGGGGAATAGGAAGTAAAGAGATTTTTGATGATCAAGTGGCAACAAAACTGGAAATAGGTTATATCTGGGGGCTTGTCTATATTAGCAGTCATGCTTGGCATTGAGGTGAGTTCTGGTACACCCTTGGCAGGAGACAGACGTGTTTCAGAACTGCTCAACATTTTGTATTGCCAGCCACTACTTCACAATGAGTAGATGGGTAAGGCATTGGTAGGGGAAAGAGCTGACATAGAAGTTATTCCAAGTATCACCTACCTACCCACCCAGATGAGCAGGTAAAACCTTGAATAAAACCCTTATATATAATATGGAAAAACAGGATTTGCATTCTTATTTCTCAACATGGCAGCGCTTCTTTCGTCATGTTACCTTGTGAGTATGCAGCAGGGACTTCCTCAGCTTTCAGTGCAAACCAATGAGATCAAGAATTGGAATGCAACGTGGGATAGTGAAAGGTTTGGGTGAGAGTCACATTTATAGTAGTCTTTTTTTCTTATTTAGGATCTGTCAGCTTCCTCTCATTTTTCACTTTGCTATAGCTACTATCCACAACTAGGACTGCCAATTTTTCAGGGTATTCCAAATTTCCATCTCCACTGTAGCATTGCCTTTGTCAGCATTGTATGATAATATTAGTGTCACTGTAAGGTCTTAATTGCCAAACTTTCTTCCATTGTAATGTTACATGGTTTGACTTTTTCTAGTGCTTGTCTCACTTTCCATCTTAGCTCAACTGCTTGGGTCTTTGTGATCTTCAAAGCAACCTCTTCCGCTGGAGTTATCATGTCTAAGTATAGAACCCACTGATGGTGACAATGAAGTTTTGGCAGTGTGTCCATCATGCAGAAGTAGTCAGTTGGTTCCTCACAAAATTGCGAATTTCTTGGCTATAGTTTCCCTGTAAAAGAGCAAAATCAAAATATGAGTATAAAATGCAATGGTATTGAAAAGTTCTAAAAAATTAGATTTTTGATTTTTGAAATTTCTAAGAATCATGTGCTGGATATGTAAAATTTTAACTTTGGATCCCAATTAATGTAGTAAATGCCACAAAAATACAGCATCTTAAATACTGATTATACCTAATATTCCATATTTTTATGGCTCTTGCCAGTGATTCCGTATAGAAAACATCCATGATACTATGGACACTAATGTGTCATGGTTGAAACATATTTAATACATATTTTTCAATAAAACTGGTTTAAAAAATGAAAGTAAAAAATATTTAGATTAAATAAATTCCAAAATTTTACACTTCAAAATTCCACTCTCCAAAGAAGGTAAACTTTCCATCTGACCTTCTAAAGTTCTTTTGCAGAATTCACAGGTGAAATGAGGTGTCCAAGGTTTGTCTTGATCTCCAACAGGCATGCTGAAATATCCCTTGTAGGCTTCACACACTTTGTACATGTTGCCAGTGTCCTTTTATTGCTCTTGTTTTGATAAATTTGCCACACATGCTTACAACCTCTTGATGCCATCTGGGACAAATACATCTATCAACAATGACTTGTCTACACTTACCCAGCTAGAAGTAAACTGAACTATTGAGTTTGTTCACTGTATTTATACTGCCATCTATGTTGTCAGAACATTCTTGAAACTTTTATAAACTTCTCAAAAGTTCTTGAAACTTCTAAAAAATTTCCTTCAGCACTGAACCTGTTTGGAATGTAATGGAAAATAGGTTAGTTTCAAAACATCAATATCCCAGTCACAAAAACAAAGTTTGAAGGGAATAATTGTCATATCCTTTGCTTTCTGAACAGAAGCAATTGGGAAATTACACTTACTGGCCAAAGACAAAAAAATTAAAATTTTGTTATGAGTGAATCACCAGATATATCTTCAATTTATTACTTGATGAAAAGAAACTTTCATTTCTCTAGAATACTAAGTAAAGGCATCTGGGAGGACAGAATTATAAAATTGTCTGAAAAATGGCAGAACAAAATGATAGATATAATGTTAATTCTGAAAGAAATTGTTTTAATTTTTGCTCAATTAACTTTTTGGTTAACATCTTATATTCTTTCTTGCAACATTATAATATGCCTGAATATTTTCACTTTCTAAAATATTTTTCAAGTCTACTTAACCGTGCATAAAAATGTTGCATTGTACAACTTCTGTTCTTGTGACAAATGTGCATGCAATGAATGTAAAAATAAGTGATGTACAGATGTGGTAAATTTGAAAAATTAACTCTTTGACAGAATCGGTTTGATAAAAGATTATTTTCAATACATATGATTCTATTACTATAATTATTATAGAGAACTTTCTTTTGAGCACATATTGAAGAATGCCTGTGCCCATGCATCTACATGCAGCTGAGAGGGAACTATTATACCTTCCTAAGTTTAATGAGATGAGCATTTGTTTCATTGTGTGTCTTTGTCCTAGCAATGTCGATAAATGCCTCTCTCCTGTACCCTCTGATGTCTAACATAATTTCTTATAATTTATTGACAAATTTTATTACCTTAAAAGTGACTTCATTGCATTTTATATATGATGGAACTTATATAAATATATTCAGCTTCTTTCACTCAATGTACTCAGTAATTTTAACCACATTATTATAGCCTGTTACAGATCAATATATTTCTTTTATTGTTTCTCCAAGAAAGATTTCATATTACCCAAATGTGATAGAAAATGGTATTATCTATAAGTTTCAGATAAGTCTACTCTAATTTCCAAACCATGACAGTTTTCAGTTTTATTATAGGTTCAGATTCTTGTTTTTATGACTTAACTATGTTTCTAGCATCTTTAGCAATAGTAGGAGTTTCATCTGAGGTTTGGCGTGAACTTGAGTCCCAGTTGATGTTCAAAGATTCATTGAGTGTACATCATGACCGAAGAAAAGTCAGGATTTGATCAGTAATGATTTTTGAGATACTGAAAGTTACAAGGCAATTTTTTCTCTTGAAGTTATATCTGAGGAGAGATCAGCTGCAAAGCTCCAAACATCTTGATTTTTGGAAGTGTTTTAATTATGTTCTAATCTGAATAGCTGTTTACTAAGTATATCTAGGCAGATCATTAATAAAAAGCATAAAGCAGGAAGGAACTGAGGAGGCATCTACATTGATCTCATCAACTTCAGAATGGCCATTCACAAAGACATTCATAGAAAGGACTTGATAATTACATAAACTCTTCCAGAGATTCTATAGATGGAGAGTTTGTTCAACAAACTCCTGTCACACCTTGTCAAAAGCCTTTCAGATATTTATGATAATTGCTTTAGTGATGAAGCTTGTTAGTGAGATTCCAGAACTCAGAGAAACCAAGTTTTTATTTTTTAGCTGACTGTATTAATTACTGATGCAGTAATTGTAGACAGTTCTGAATGTGGCATGAGACTTGCTAAACTGTTTACAGTGACAAAGATGGTAGTAATGTTTACAGTGAGCTCCAGCTGCTTGGACTACTTTAAAGGAAAGGTTTTAAATAATAATCTTTATTAATGAAGAAAGAAATGTTTGGGAGTAAGAGCTCTCTTAAGACAGATCTTACCTCAAAGAAAACTGCTTATTGATTGTCAAGAGTCACTGATCCAAAACTGACCTGACATTGTGTGAACAAGTCATTGGAGATATTGTGTTCAGGTTAAAAATAATAAAATTAGTTTAACTGAAATATTGTTTTAATAAGATTTTTTTAAATTTAAAAAAATTGAAAATTATTGACGCTTATGAATTTTCCCTTTGATTCTATTTTTTAGAACCAATGTGCTTGTTTTTAATATAATTTTCTGAAATTTTGGAAATAGTTTCAATCTGGCTTTGGGTAAATATCTAATCATAGTTTAGAACCAGGTAAACTCTGTCTTGAACTGATTGCCATAGAAATATAAAATGTGCTTTTTAGAGGAAAAATGGAAATAGCAAAGTTTTAACCATAAATTCATGAAAGGCAATCCAAAATTTTAATAAGAGACTTTTTCTCTTTCATGCTTTTTACTTTTGACAAATGCAAAAGCTGCTAATATGCAAGGGGAGGGGGGTGAGTGAAAGAAACGGGAGACAATAAAAGACCAAGATTCAAAGAGACTGGTGACAATTGGTGTTAGATTTAAATTTTTGAAGATTGCAGTTGACACGAAAGTAAAACACATCATACCAGCAGGTTTTGCCTCATGTTTACATAGAGTAAAAAACATGCAGAAATAACACTAAAAGCATGTTAAATTATAAATTAAAATCATACAGTTTATTTATTTCTATGTACTAGTGTATTTTAGTTACATGAGTTTTAAGGTTGCATGTAACAAAAGGAAGAAGTCATTTCATATTATAACAAGCAATGTGTCGAGGAGATGGATATCTTGACTTTCCAATGGTCAGAGGTGAAGAGAGAGAATTCAGTGTCTTTAGGCATGAAGTCCATCTTCCAGTTGGAAATGTTTCTGTTGCATTCTGGGAGAACTTTTATTTTTCCTTCAGTTTTATTTATTTTAAACAATTATTACTATTTTTATTTAGTAATAATAATAATGTCCCTACATCACATCCCTACCAAATTAGCAGAGTTAATCACTAGTGATGGATATCTATTTAAAGTAGAAATAGTCATTGTTTTGGGAGAAATAAACTCTCTTCCCAGAACATGTAGTTGTGGTTTTTGATAATGGTTGTTTTTGTTGAGGTGGTTGCTTTGAGTATTCAGTATTTAGGTTGTGATTGTGTAAGAGGCTTCTAGTTGTGGTTTTGTAATATGTAGGGATTTGGAGTGGATTAAAGAAATGCTTACTTGACTCAATTTGCTCCTTTGCTTGGTTTGTTTTTGGGTTTTTTTACGAGCAAGATACCAAAGGTTGTTGCTGTTTAAATTATCTTGTAGGTATGGTGGAGTATCTCCTCCTCCAGCATTGAGTTATCAGCGGTGTGGATGATAGTTGTAGTTTTTGTAGTCGCCTCATGCTACATCAGGAATTCCAAAGTGATAGTTTTTGTTATTATCACCAAAAGTGTGGTTCGTTTCTTTTGTGGGTTGGTTTTTCCAAATGGTGTTTGGTATAGGATGTTTTTATACATATCAGTCGTCATCAAATGATGTGGGGTCACTCACATTATATCAGCAAGGATAGCCTCATGTTTACATAAGGTAAAAAACATACACAGAAATAACAAGTGTTTTAGGGTTGCATGTGCTCAAAGGAAGAAGTCACTTTGTATTATAACAAGCAATGCCTCGATAAGATGAGATGGACATCTTGACTTTCCAACAGTTGGTGGCAAAGGGAGTGAATTCAGTGTCTTTTGGCATGAAGTCTGTTTTCTGGCAGGAAAAGTTTCTACTGCATTCTGGGAGAAATTTTATTTTGGGCTTTATGCTTTAATGTTAATTTTTTATTTTATTTATGATATTTATTATTATTTTATATTTTTATTTATTATTAAGTTACATCTTGCAATTTCAATAGTTATGAGACCTAGCTGCTAATCTGTGCTTAAATTTGTGAAGTTGAAGTACCAAAGAGATAAATTGTCTGGCATAACATAGTGAACCAATGTTCCTGGCAACAGACTTGGAAAATAAGGCAATATAATTGTTCCCCTTCATGGCAGTGGCAAACATAACCAAGAAGGTGCAATGAGTTGCTCTCCTGGAGGTTAGCATCAGCCATGCTGGTGGAAGGCAAAAATGGTCCTTGAAGATAATTAAAAGAGAGCAGTTTTGTTTCAGCAGTGTTAAAATTAAAGTGATTTTTTTGTCCCAGTTATCAGCAGACTGGAAGTCATTTATGAGATCAGCTGCTAATTTGATTTTATCAAACTTACCATGAAGACAGGATCAAATAGGTGTGTTATCAGTATAGATACTGAATCAAGAACTAATGACATCAGGGAAAGGTTGTTGATAAAAATAAAGAACAAAGTAGGTTGAAGGATAGAGCCCTTGGGGACATCTGCATTACAACTTTCATTACATGATTTGTTAAAAAAGATCAAATCAAAAAATCAGCCAGAAACACCATAACTCTTCAATTTGTGAAGACCAGCATGCCAAACTCTATCGAGTGCATTTGAGATATTTAAAGCAAGAACCTGACCTTTGATATTCTTATCTAAAGTTTACTTGGAGAAGCAAAAACCATATTGTTTCTCAGAAAGAAAACTTTGAGTTGAGATGCTTAACCAATTTGTAGTTGATTAGAGCATCATGTACTTTGTCAAAAGAGGTACAAGATTACCAGAGTTCTTAAAAATGGAATTTCCAACAAGCTGGAAAGCAAAGAGCAGCAAGACATCTATTGTAGAGCTTGGAGACAAGAGGGACCAGTTCACATTTCTTAAGAACAATTACAAGAGTACCATCAAGGGGATCAAGTTTTGATAGATGATAGTCATGAAATCACGAATGGATGCATATAACACAGTAGAAACTCAGACAAATATACTCCTGATGAGTTGAGAGTAGAATTGGTAGAGAATCTTCAGGCAAAGCATTGACAGATGATGATACTTCAAATTAATTGAAGAGAAGAACTGAGGACTTACCTTTATTTAACATACTCTTACAGAGCAGCCAGTAGTTATGAGAGGCTATATAATGCTTCACTCCATCAGCAAACAATGACTTAGCCTCATGTTTGCAATTATTATGAGCAAACATAAAGAGGCGTCTCTTGTGATCAGAATTATCATGTTGATATAGCTGGAAAAAGTGATTTCTGTCGGCTATAGCAGCTGAGCAAAAGGAAGATTAAAGATTTAACTCTAAATGAAGAGTCTGAAGAAAATCACAAAATGAATCCTACAGTGGTAACAGAAAGAAATCTTGTAAATAAGGTGTCTGTGTCTAATAGACGAGTTAAAAGTAATATCAACAAACACTACAGCATGATTCAAATTTCCAAGAGTCCAGAGTTGCAATGCATGACAAGTATCAAGAGAAGAGGTAAAGAGCAAATAGAGTAAAGAGGCATGTTGATCAGTATTGTAAGGGAAATGAATAGGGAAATCTATTTGATTGAGAGATTGAGCAACTGAAAAATTGAAAGTCTATATTCTGGCAACATCATCAGTATTAAATGATTAACCCACTTTATATGATGAGCATTAAAATTGCCAAATAGAAAGATGTTCACAGATGAATGTAGAGACAGAGCCATTTTGATACTGAAAAAAAAAAGTCAGACCAGTCAGAAAATATTTGAACAAGCTGATATTTGAGATGCAAAAAATAGACAAGATATAAAAGCACTAAACTACCACTTTTAAGTAAAGATCAAAAGAGAAATGTTTAATTTGGGCAAAGAAGTACATGAAAACTCATTTTTCAACAGAAATCTTTTAGCGATGAAGTAGAACTACATTGGTTGAGCCAAATTCCTGACTTAGATATAATAAGCTGAAACTCCAGAATATATTATTCATATGAATATATCTGGAAATTTTACAAACAATGGTTGTTAATACCAATTTTATTTTGAAAAAAATTAGCTAAGTACTTTCATATCGAAAGCTTGAATTTCATACGTTGATAGCTGTGAAGAGCTGTCTCAAATATGGCTTTTCTTATAAATTGCTTTTGTCATTGCGAAAATGCATTACACAATAGGGCAGGTTGATTTTTTACATTTTTTAGAAAAATCAACATTGCACTTGGTCTAAAGGGGTTTGATGTGTTGCCACCAAAAATTAGATTCATAGCTTTTACCAATTTTTGAGCATTTAGTTTTAAAGATCATTTGAAAAATGTACAGAAATACTTAATTTCTGAAGGTTTTTGCTTAAAACTGATTTCAAAATTCTACTATTTCAAGAATAAATCCAAATAAATTAGATACTTTGAATAGAAAATATATTAAAACCAGAATTCTAATTATGAATTACTACTAGCAAAAAATATACAATTTTTTACTGTATTTGATGTTACACATCAAATACAGTAAAAAAACTGTGTAAAAAAGAGTAAAAGATTACAAAAAATGCTACTCAATGAATAAGATTTGTTAGATCATGAGTAATAATAACAAACTAGCTAAAAGTGTATATAACACCATAATACTGCTCGGCACAAATTATAAGACATAATGTTTTAAATTTCCATTGTTTACTGAAAATCTTGCTAAAACTACTGCACATATATTACATCATAATATTGGTAAGTTATTCAGTATAATATCCCTTTGAAGTAAATGAAGGTCTTATTTAATGGCACAATGATTTAGTAATAATGTGCTTGTGCCATGTATCTTGTCCCTATACAATTTGTAAAGCTTCAGAAAATTATAAATTTTATAAGCCTGTGCTATAAAGTTTTCACTGATCACAGGAATGAAATTCCAACAAGGACATACATCTGCTTAATGTCAGATACCATTTTACCAGATTGTAACTTAGTTACTTTCTGCAACAAGGCAACAATTTTTGGCAGGAAAATTCAGTCACTCCTGCTATTCCACCAACATTCACAGCACATTTATTATGTTCACCCACAATGTGAGTAAATATAATAAAAGAGGAAACACTACTTTCAGATCATTTCTTATATTATGCTTTTAAAAACTATTTGCAGTTTCTTTTTCTTAATGGAAACACACCAAAAATATCTTTGGTAAGTAGGCTGTAGTTTTTTTTTTAATCAAGTGATGTCAATTGTTTTTCTTGAAATATTCTATAGCGATATATTAAAAACAATAATCAAGATTTGCTGTGATTATTGGGATTTTGTACAATCTGATCAATGTTTGTCTGAATCTCTGAAAATTGATATGCATAAAGTTAATTATTTGTTAGTAGTATGCAAATATTACATAAAACTGTGACATCAAATAAATATGATTTTACTATGGTATTTATCCATACACACTCTTATGACATGAGGCTGTGTTTAAAGTAGAAGTCTCAAGAGAAATTACTCAAGCTCTTTTGAATGAAAAGTACTGTCTGGGAGGATGGTCCTCCCCCAAGATAAAAAATATGGGTTTATCATCTACATATTCCAGTATATATCTTATATGTATCTGGGTATCTTAGAAATTCTTGATTAATGAAGAAAACTAATTTATATACTAAGATTTAAAAATCAAACTTCAAAAACTTTCTTATTCATTTCCAATCTGTTTGTCATTTTTCTAAATATGTTTTGCTGATGGCTTTTTTATAAGTAAATTGCTTAATTCAACTATAACCATTTTCTGTCTTGAAAGTGGTAACCACCTTAACATTCAAAACACAACACTGGAATAAAGGGAAGTCGGCTATGTTGATATATTTTGAAAATCTAACAAATGTTATAAATTATATTCTAACATGCCATATATGAAATGACTACCAACATGTTTAAATTTACTGAACTGCTTTAATTATGACAAATTTGCTAATACAATTCCAGTGCATATGCAAATTTCTCAAAGTAGCACAGCAGAGTGAAAGGACTAGACCAGCACAATGCATTGTTAGTTTTAGTTATGAATAAAACGCTATCAATATCTAATGTACAGGGCACTTTGACGTGGTGAACTTGTCTTGCTAGACCAATTATAGTTGAGTAGTGAGTTCAGTCCTCATTTAGTGCTCCATACTTGTGGCTCTGTGCCATATCTCAGCTACACTTAGTAAATCACCATAACAACCAATGTAAAGGTAATATCATTCAGTAAAAACATGAGATTTAACAAAAAAATACTATTGCTTATTTTCAATGGTTTCCAAATTTAATTTGAATTCTCACCTAAGCGATATATTTTTTGTAGTTGATTAGAATAAATAATTCATTGCATAAAGAAGTTATTGATGACGTGATTGGCTCCTTGGTTGATCTCTAAACAGATCAATTTGATCAGGACAATTTGTGGTATCACATAATCTTGAAAATTATGCCTCCACGGCGTTACGAGTAAATTAGGTCAACAAACCATAACACAACAATGTCCAAATGTGATTAAATGGTAAAATTATTTTATTAATAATACTAGAACCAGAACCAGTATTTATTTATTTATTATGTATTAATACATTTTAATGATTTTTTTTAAGTGAAAGCAAAATCAAAAATAAATATAAAAATTGATGCAAAACGCCGATCATTTTCTACGAAAAGTAAACGATTGATATTGTCCCCGTATATACAAATTATCGAATATTCTTTAAAATAATTTTTGTTCTTCAATCGTATTGATTGACGCAACGTTCAATCACATTTCACATGTCAAAAGGTCGCGAGAAACATAGCTAAAAAAATGATTAAATGAGAAAAGGTGGGAAAAATCGACTGAAGTGAACGTAACCCTAACAGACAATTTCTAGTATTTTGTTTCTTAAGAGGGCTTATAAGCGACGCTGTGATTAATTTTAAGACAGAAAGAAAAAAGAAAGAAAAGAAAAAAGAAAGAAAAATATCTGAAATAAATATATCAGCAAAGAAAAAAAGGGTTGCCCCACCATTTATGAACTACGGAAGCACGTACATGAAAAAATATTAAAATAATTTTTAAATGTAAAAAATAAAATGAATAATAAATCAAATAAAGCTATAAATGTATTTTGACGTGAAATTCTTTACATTTAAACTACAAAAAACACTAAAATAAAATAATTTAGGAAAATAAAAGAAAATCAACTTAAAGACGAACAAACTAGTGAGTAAAATAAATCGTTGGTTTGCATTTTTTTTATATTAATGAATAGATACTAGGTTTGAAAAAAATGTTGGCGTATAAGTGGTGTTCAATATGACTTAATGAAGTCATGAAACTCAAATCATTCACAGATTCCGCTTCTTATTAGCAATAATAAGTAAACCGTGGCAATCACGAAACTACGGTAGTTCATAAGCATAATCGTAAATTTCTCAACATGGCGCTCGGATGACTGATTGACAAATCATTGCACGAAATAAGACTTGTTTAAGTAACAGTTCAATCATATCTTTTTATCATTTAAACATAGATATTAGTTTTTAAATTTTACTTTTATCGCGTAATAATATGCAAACTAAAACTGGGTAAAGCTGAGTGTGTAAAATTATAGAAACTTCCTCGATCTTCGTCAATTTCCTTTTTTAATGTTGTAATAATCCACATTTAAAAATCATCTTTTGACGTTGGTTCTTTAAATACTTTAATTTCAGGATGAATAAATAAACTATGTCTATAATAATTAATTATTCTTACGCCCTATGCAGGACTCATCGGTTACGGTACATCACTGAAATTATTAATTCTATTGCTTGGCTCCAAAATCGTTTTCCTGTTTTGGTGACAATAATAACACGTTTTCTAAGATACACGTCTTTAATTATCAATTCAAAATAGCAATAAAAAACAGGTTAGATAATTTCGCAATTAACAAATGTTTTTTTATTGATTGCAGAGTTGAGTTCTGTGTCTTGATACTTTTTTTGTCCATATTTCCCATATTCTGGGGTAAATGCAAAAAAAAAAAAATCGTCTTCTTTGCCATTTTACTCTTTTTGCCTCACATCTTTGCGATCTGAAGAACGTACGACTAACTGGCTTATTTAAAGTACGGATGCTTAAAGGTGTTAAAACCTAGTGGCTAAGCAAGCAAGCAAGCGCACACACACACACACGTGTGTGCGCGCGCGCCGTTTAGCTACTAGATTTTAAAGTACGAATGCTTAAGGTGTTAAAACCGAAACGGAAATAGAGAATATGGGAAATATTAACAACTATCAACAAGACATATGACAAAATAAAAGAACAATTAGGAAATGTATATCAATCTAGTTTCACTTTTATTAAAACTTCGTCAGAGATTGAGAGAAAACAGACAAAAGGTCTAAAAGTGAAACATGTTAGAGATTGATATGCGTTTCCCTATTCTTTTATTTTATCATCCTGCTGTTCATATTTGATGCTTAACTCTCTCTCTCTCTCTCTACAGTGTAACCCGGATATAAGAGAAACCCGGATATAAGATATATTTTTTTCTGGTCCCAAATTAGAGCCATACTTACCTAAACAAAATAGACCAAACCCGGATATAAGAGAAACCCGGATATAAGATACTTCTTCTCCGGTCCCGACAACTCTCTTATATCCGGGTTACACTGTATAATGAACCCTGTTTATTTCTTACTACTCAAAACATATATATATATACACTATATATATATATATATATATATACACACACACACACACTATATATATATATATATATACACACTATATATATATATATATACACACACTACATATATATATATATATATACACTACATAGGAAGAAGGAAAGAACCATATGTAAATTAGTGATCAGGAATGGAGTATGAGTCATGAAGTACATTTTGTTAGAGGAAGAAAATCATAATTTTGTCCTGAAAAAATTTTCATTTAATATTTTTAAGAAATTTTATCAGTTTTAAAAATTTATTTAATATACCTTAATAAAATAATGGTCATTTAATTTATACTTAAATAATACACTAATAAATAGTCATGTTTAAAAAGTAATATTTAACTTTCAGTAAACTATTTATTAAAATATTACTTAATAATACATTAAATGTGAATTTTATTTTGATATATTTTAAAATTCAAATACTATTTAAGCTATATTAAAATTAAAATATTTGTTTTATAAAAAAATATTACCTTCTTTAATGAAAATAGAACTTATTTTTATGGATTTTTTAATATCTACAAACCAGTTTTGAATTTCTCTTACATCTCCTAAAACCTTTATGCATGTGTTGCCTACTTAGTTGGATTAACTCTTTAAGCTGCTACTTAACTCTTTAGCTATAAATATTTAATTTATAAAATATTTAATTTTCCCTTAAAATGCTATCGAATTAATATATTGTAAACTCAAAGATAAGATTATTCCAATGTTAAGTTATATTTTACTAATTACAAATCATTTAAAGCTTGATTCTGAGAATTGTGATGTCATTCTTTTAAAGTCATCAACGTTTTTAAAAGTAGACCGTCTTAAAATTTTTTTTCAACTCAGAAGTGATAAAAAACAGATATTTAAATTAAGATAGCAGA
The DNA here is from genome assembly GCA_964036315.1 of Acanthosepion esculentum. Taxonomy (NCBI): domain Eukaryota; kingdom Metazoa; phylum Mollusca; class Cephalopoda; order Sepiida; family Sepiidae; genus Acanthosepion; species Acanthosepion esculentum. Next base: position 17,975,355 of record OZ038512.1, on the reverse strand, counting down.
CGCATCTTACACTATCATAAACAAGTCAGTATCATTTTAAATAGTAATATTTTTCATAAAAATTAGCTGCATGATTTTAAGTTGATTTGTTGAGCTGGCTAAATGTAGCCATAAGTTCTATGCTAAGTTTCTTTTCTCACACATTTTGTTGTGGAACTTCCTTCTAGCTCCATGCTTTCCATCCAACTTTAATCTGCAGAAACTTAAATGCAATGTCAATCACTATCTACTGTTCTCCTGATTTTTATTTTCTCCTTCTGCTCATTAATATTTGTTCCTAATTCTCCCACACTCTGTAACTCCTTGTCTTAGTGGTTTTACTGCCTTGCATTGGATGATACTGATTAAAAAAATATTTACTCAAATATTCTATTCACTGGGCATTTCTAAATGAATTAAATGTTGACAAAAGTGGATTGGACTAAATTATTTAAAAAGTACAATATAATCATGATTTTATTTATGGAATGAATGATTAGTGTTAACAGAAACCGACTTTCATTTAAAGTGCCAGTGGAATTTTTTTTAGTATTCTATTTTGCTCTTGAATGTGCCATTACTGTTGACAAGTTTGTATATCATTTTCCTGCAAGAATTCTGTATATGCATTAGCTTAAAGCTGAGAGCCTGTTTAAGAATAACTTTTAATACTAAGAATTTCTTCTCTAGGCTGCATTTCCTGATGTCATATGGTCTGGATCATAAAAGTCATTTTTCTTTACCTGTGTTAATTTTTGACAATATTTAGCATGAAATGCCAGATGTTTTTTTTATTTTAATCCCCCCCTCAGCCACTTCATCCATTTAAATTCAATTTGAACACTATTTAGTCAAATTTAATCAGTAACTTGATTCTACAGAATGTTCCACTGTGAAAGCTTCTTCACAAGAACAGGCTTTCACGTGGATGCTTCTCAAACTATAATTTTAACCTCTTCAAATCTAGGGTCAATCATTGTCTATCTTTCTAATCTTCACTTCCTTCTTTTACAGTCATATCACACACCTCATTCAGTAACCCTCTACCCTGAGTGGATCTTGAGCCTTGTATCAGGTGAACTCTAAAAAAAAAATCTACCTTCACCTAAGTGCATTTCAATTATTCATTTGTAGGTAAAATTCCATAATAAACATGGACCAGAAGTTGATTAAATGACATTGGCCAATATTGTATTTTATCTCCTGGTACAGATGAGATAAGTAGGAAGCTTAGAGTTGCATGGAAATAGAAAAAATAAACACACCAGACATGGAGAAGCCAACCAACCAACAAAAAGAAAGATTTTTTTTTAAAAGGAATCGTTTGAAAATTCTAAATGCATTTACAGAATACCTGACTTTATTTTTGTGTATATATGAATAAAATTCATTTTGTCTCTTCTACAGATATACTTATCTGAGAATATTTACACACATACTATAAAAATTACATTTCTGAGGTATTTCTATTGAATAGCCACTTGTAAGGTGTGTCTTTCATATAATTTTGATCCTGGGTTGTTAGTAATTATGTTGTTCTTAGTGAATAAAACTAATTCTGAATGTTTTACAATATAAGCATTGATAATTGATATGAAATATCCAAAGCATGTAAAATGGAATTCATGAAAACCAGTTGGATCTTTAAATTCTTTGTTTTGCCCCTCAATGAGCATTACCAAAAGAACTGAAAATCAAAAATAACTACTATAGCAATCCTGCTACTTTAAAACACTGGTTAATTTGAAAAACATTGTTGCTAAAATTTTAAAATGAACATCTGACAAATCAATGAGATTTGTACCTAGGAAATATGGTAAAATTAAAATAGTTATGGTGAGAAAAACAAAGCGTATATATTAAAGAAAAATAAATGAATACTTATAATTAATTTAGCTGTGACAGAAAGATTAATGAATTTAAATTCATTTTTAAAAGTTGTTTAAACAGTATTTTAATATTATTTTCTGAATTACCTTAGCCATAAAAAGTGATATATTATGAAAATCTACATTTTAAATGAATTGAAATATCAATTTTTCTACATTTATGAGTAAATTTAACCATTTTGGGGTTCTTAACATTTTTTGTACATGAGAGAATAAAGAACTGTATCACCAATTTTCAGTTTTGTGTTTTTAAAACTTTGTTTCACTAATATTTTATCACACTTAATACATATATATATATATATAGCACCCACACCAACATGTGAATTATATTTACTGTTTACTTATTTTTTATGATAGATCTGGTTTTAATTCTGTGCTCTATGAGTAGATGGATTTGTAGGTAAAGATAAGTATCTATAGAATCTTTTTCACATTTACTATTGATGTGTCTCTTTGGAGCCTTTCTTTTAGTGGTTAATATAAAGTAGAATTTTTTTTTGTTTTCAAATAAAGAAAATATTCAAAATAGATACTAGTTAAACATTAATAAAAATTTAATTCTATAATTCCTAAACACCTCGATAATATGCATCATAAATTATAATTTTAATTATTAGTATTCACTATTTTCTTTAAATATATGCACATCACCATATTTATTTTATTTTTACATATCCTATATACAAATCTTTTCATTCACATTCATTAAGATTTATTTGTTAAAATTGTTCAGATTAACTAGTGATTTTAAGTATCAACTTTGCAATGGTAATGATTTTTTCCTAGTAATTTTGATAATGCATGTTAGTAAAATGTCAAGAAAATAAATTTAAACATCCAACTCACTTTCACATATTCCATCAAATATCTGAACAAAAAACTAGTGACATTTGTAGAATTCTCTAATTATGACAGTATTAGATCATTTTAGCCTCAGGTTTATGAGTTTCCTAAAAATGTTAACTAAATAAAATTACTCTGAACTTTTTATTTGCTGTTGCTCCAATTGTTTAACATATCTTGATAAAATTGATTTCTATTCAACAGTAGCAATCTGGCAGATTTTCTCAAAACAAAGTAGGATCAAGGTCTCCACTTAAAAATCTACATCATTTAAAGTGGTATTTTCACATAAGTTGAGGTTATATTCAAATTTTATATTTTCCTTTGAGGTGAGTATAACCAACCCACTATTTAGAATGGAAACTCAACCTTAAACACAAAATATGTGAAAACTACAAGGTGCAGGTGATCAAGAAGAAAAGACTTTTGCTGGTGTAAACATGTCTCCATTTGAGAAAAATAGCATACATTTGTCAGGTTTTGAATTTTCTTTGAAAATAATGTCTACTGTTTTAGCATAATCATCTTTGTAATTTATGCCTGGCAAAATTTTAAGAAACATGAAATACAATACTGAGCATAAGTAGACAATATGTAGACAGATTTGAAAGTTGCAAGATTTTTCTGAAATAAAAAGTTCATTTGGCGAAACTAGCTGCAGTCTCTGGTTTATATCCAACAAATTGTGCTGAGCAGTCATTTTTGATAAAGTTCAGAATAATCTTATACATATAAAGTACAGTGTATATGTTTATTTTCCTTTTGCATCCAAAATTGCAGCTAACTTGAAATTTTAAGTTAACTTCTTTGGCCATCATCACAATAGCTAGGGAGGAGTAGATGCGATAGGCATCAATAAACTACAGAAGAACTCAAATTGATCGCTGCATTTAATTGAATTCATGTTTAAGCTCACCTTTTAAAAGTTCAACAATAATTCTTCTGCTGCTACTTATTTTAAAGACGATTTGATGTATGTAGATCCTTATTTCCATACAATTATTTTTATTTCATGGCTGACAGAACAGGACAATTTATAAGATAAAATTAATATAAAGATGGGAAAATAGAAATTAGAATTAGTTATACATACATTTGATGAGTTAGAGAGACATAATAGCTAATTAAGTAAAACCTATATTATGGAATGCAACGGAGAGATGATGTGTTACAAACTACTCAAGAGAGCGGTTTGCACTTACTTGACCCCCCCCCCCCGCCTCCAGCTGAGTCAGATTGTGACACAAGGTCAGTTTTTAACATGGGGACCCAAGTGTCTTCACTCAGGCTGTTGGTTCAAGCTGGTCATATCTGTGATACTACCAGTGCAGAGACAAATCCCTGTGCTTGGTAAGTATCAATGTGTTACAAACTACTAGAGAGAACAATTTATACACGAGGTACTCGCCACTAAGATGAGTTGTGACACAAGGTCAGTTTTTAAGGTAGGGTCAAGCACTTACACCTGGGCTAGGAACAAAAATTGCCCGTAGCCCCTGCAAGCACCTATCCCTTTCTCTGGTTTGGCCTTGGGCAGCTGTTCCCCAGGACTGGGCACCTCTCTGTATAATTTTCCTCAGTTGCAACTATCCTTTGATGGAGTTGCCCCTGAGCAAACTCTGTCCAAAAACAGAGATGCAACTGAGATGATAAATAGATGTTACAAACTAAAGAGAGCAGATTTACTTGACCCCCCACCCCAAGTCAGGTTGTAACACAAGTATATTTCATTAACTGTCCTTCCTTACTGTACTTTTATCTGAGGATTTTGATTTTTGTATAAAAAAAATAGTTCTATTTAGGAATATCATGTTATACAGGGCAGGAAAGTGTTTGAAATTTGTATTTTATTTGGCCTTCAACATGTTGGCATCTATTTGTAAAACTTTCTTTAACTAAAAAAAAAAAAAAAAAAAGAAGCCAAATTATGAATTAAATATTCATTTAAAATTTTTGTCTCAAAGATTTGTGAAGCGATAACTAGCAGGCTTCACCTGCTCGCTAAGTATAAAAATACGATTTTAAGATGCTCTTCATTTTTTAATTGTTTTGAGATATAACATTACTTATTTGTGGTGTTGCAGATTCGAGAATAAGAAAAATTTTAAAGGTTGTATTGCATATTTAAGTCATGAACTGATTCTAATATTAAGTTCAAAATTACAAATACAGCCAAATTCATTTTTGAAATTTTATTTACTTTCAAGTATAGAGAAAAATGATTACAAATGTAATATTATTTATTTAAAATAGCTTAAGATCATAAACATAAATTTGAAACTCAGATTACACCTGAAGTGAAAGTTAGTGATTTTTGTTCCCTATGAAAAACATGCTGAATCTGTAGTTTTTGTCTACCAACACCTTACAAATGCACAGATAGCAAATGATATTTTTTGTTTTGCAATTTACGCTAGGAAATTAAAAGAACAAACAGTAAATGAATTTCATACATTTGGACTGTATAAAAAAAAACATTTTTTTTAAATTAAAAGGTACATTTGATACTTAAAATAACTAATACTGAAATATTCGATATATATGAGAGAGAGAGAGAGATATAATAGCTAACATATCTTTCAATGAAAACATTTCTAAAAACTTAAAAAAAAAAAAAAAAAAAAAATTTCAACTCAATATTTTCTCCCAATAGCTTAAATTAATATCTATGTCAATATCGTAAAGCATTTTAAAAAACATCCAGCTGGTAGTCTTGCAAATATGTACATTCCACTAAAATTCAAGTCTATAATTTGTACAAAAGATATATCAAATATAAGCTTCTGCATATCATGCTGTTTTACTGTGTAGAACTTTGTATACCTAATTTTGATAAAGAAATACACACAACATTGAGACAATTACTTACATAAAAGATAAATATTAAAATTAACTAAGAGTTCAGATGAAGGAAATCAGATATCAAGATTATAAAATGATACTTAGAAGATCAGAGGTATGATGTACTTTGGAAATAAATGTTTATTTCAGAGGAAAAAATAAGAGAAATCATTGTTTATCAGTCTAGACATTAGAAATGCCTAGTTTGTACTAAATTTAGTGCATTTTTTTTTTTTAAATAATTGTTACAGTTTCATAGCAATATTATTGATTGAACTTCTTAATTTGTTAAACATTGACAAAAAAAAAAAAAAACAAAACAAAAAAAAAAAACCCTTTAAAATTATCCTTCATGTAAAAAGACAATTCCAAAGTGAAAAGGTCTGTTGAGACATCAATGAAACACAGGCAGGATTTCATGGTTTATTCATTATTATGTGTTGTGTATATCAACACAAACAATTTGTTGACAGAAATACAATATGAACAACATGTAAAAATATCAATCATCTGTAGTATTTGATTGAAAACATTCATAGAAATTTCACCCCACCCCCATTACTTTTTTGTAAATTTTTGTTAGCTTTTTTGTTTTTTTATTAATTTTTTTTTTTTTTTTGGTATATATATATATATATATATATATATATATATATATTTTATGAAGATGAATACCCCACACCACAATCTGTATTGCCATCAACCATGTGCTGGATACACTAGTCAGTTGGACTGCACATACAAAGACCATTGGCCAACTAGCTGGAAATGCAAGTTACTTTGTGCTCATTGATATTAGAGAGAGAGAGAGAAAGAAAAAAAAGAGGATTCCTTTGTTAATGAACAAATGCTAACTTAATTATGCAATCATCATTTATGTATAGGCCACTCCACTTATCCAGCACTCATAATTGAGGTAATCTGTACAATATTAGAGTTTGTTACAACACTGAGGAGGAAAACGTGCCCCTGAGTAAGTACAAAATAAATAATATATAAATAATTGCATAAGGTTTTAATGAAATTACAGATTTTTGGTATCTTGCTGAGCTCATTTCTAGATGTTTTTTTTTCTTCCTCTAATGACTATATATATATATATATATATATATATATATATATAGAGAGAGAGAGAGATCACACACACACACACACACACAACTATCTCCACTTACACATTCATGCACACATACCTTTCATGTCCCAGTACACACATGCATGTAGTGTCAAATGTCCACTGTGTGCAGTTTAATCAGGTATAAATTTTGGAAACAAAATGTTTAACACAAAATATATATTTTAGCTGAAGATATGAATAAAAAATTCAGGAAGTTGATTTTATGAAATCAAAAGTATTTTTTTCTTCAATGAGCTACAGTAACTGCAGAAGTTTCTAAAATAAATAAATGGAACAAAAGTGTAAAAGAAAAAAAAAAAAGAAAAGAAAGAAAAAAAATTGGAAAAGATTGACTGAAATATCAACAGAAGTTAAGTGGTGAGTGAAGTGCTAGTAAAACTATCTAAATGATGCGAAGGGAGTATTGTTGGCTAGTGCGAAGCTAAGATTATTCTCGTCCCCCTGCCGCAGGCATTTGGGCAGGTACCACTGAGCTGACTGGCTGCTTCCCAGACATGGGACGAATCAATGGAGGTGGCGGTTGTTGCAGAATTGTCTTAGGTTGAGGAAGCAACCTACAACACAGAAACACAAGCAATAAGTTAAGATTGTCAGTCCCAAAATAATGACACATATGGACACAAACACACAATGGTAAATGAAACCAGAAAGATTTCAGTTGCCATTAGTGAACACATAACATAAGAACTTTTGATGTAAAATTTAGCATTAACCCCCCTCCCACCACCACAAAAAAAAAAAAAAAAACACAAACTCTTAGGTCAGTTTCTTGCAATGCTTGATATTTGTTTGCTCCTGCATATCCATTTCAAGACATTTTTAAATATAATTGTAAGGTTCAACGTTTAATTTTTATCATCAATCTTACATTCCCAAATTTTTTAATTTACATTTTTCCAGAGGAATTTCTAATAAGGAAATATTTCTCTTCTAACTACTGAGAAAGAAAACTACAAAGATATAATTTCACTTGGATAGCAGGTTAGTATCAGATTAGTGTTATATTAGCAGAATGTTTTGTGTTTGAGCATAATAATGCAAACACATCGTGACCACGAAGAAAAAAAGTTTTAAAGAATTTGTTTACAAATGGATTATATTCTTTTGAATAATTTAATCCATTAATCAACAATGTGAAAAATTGCGGAAAAAACATGTTTTATACTTTCTAATGATCTTTATTGAGTTTTACATCGACACAGACAACACTGAGATCCACAGCCCAACGAGGCAGACTTAACAATAAGGGTGAGAAAATCAGTTTGAAATGCACCTGTACCTAGGATGTTGAGATGATTGAGAATTGTTTCCCTTGGTGATAGGCACTTGCGGCTGCTTGAGCAAGGGAGGGGGGGCCGGTGTACTAGCAGCAGTAGCAGCTGCTGGGGTAACATTCCCACTACCAGAAGCTGGTAGAGTAGATGTTGGCTCTTGCTTTATAGGTGGTGGTGAGGAAGATGCTGCTGCACCCTCAGTAGACTTGCTTTCAACATCCATCTGGAAGAAGAAGAAGAAGAAGAAAAAAAAAAAAAAAAAAAATTTTAATCGAGTTCCCCCAATGAAACTAACTAAAAGTCAAGTTTAGAAATAAGCTTCTGTTTTTTTTTTTTGACAGAAAAACAAAAATTACCTTTCAGCTAAAATATCAAGTTAGAACTATTCAAAAGCAAGATATTCAATTATTTCAGTAGATATGTACAGGTAAAAAAAAAAAAGAAAAAAGAAGACATGCAGGAGAAATTACATTTGAACCATTATGTATCTGAAAGTGTATAAAGAAACATGTATGTTTAATTCATTACAAGTTCATTTTAATGTTAAATTGTTAATTAGGATAAAAGTATACATCATATCAAGTTCAAAGAAAAAGAAATTTACCTTGTCTGAATCCTTTTTCTCATCATCTTCATCTTCCTCTTTCACAGTATCAGTTCCATGTTCACTTTCATATTCCGCCAAAACCTCATCAAGATTATATCTACGCCTATAGTTTATGAAGAAGTTTCGAACATGAGCTTCAAGTTTATTGCCTATGACCTCTGCAATAGCTTTGAAATCTTTACCATAACGGCGGACACCTGAAATTTGTACAACACTACATAACGAAATATGAAAAAAAAAAACCCCCCAAACAAACAAAAAAACAAAACAAAACAAAAAACAAACAAATAACAATTTTTCTCAAAGTATACACAACACACAGTATTTAAATCTTTCACTCACCAGCAATGATCCATATCCAGTAGTAGGATTGCATTTTTTTCTCCAGATATGGTTTGTCATACCAAATATTCCTACTTGATGTTTAAATTTTTGTTTTGGTTAAATTTTATCTTTAATTTTTTACCATAATTGCATGGGATGGATGCTATATGTAATTATAGGTGTATTGTAACAGGTGAGATTTGAACTCGATTATCAGAAAATTAAAGAATTAACTTTACAGTTATTCAAGGTTATATTAAGTCTATATTTGAGGTAGTATGGTTTAATTTTAGTGTGTAAATCTGAACTTACCTTGAACTGCTAACAAAAGTTCTTCATTAGTCCAACGAGAATTGATTCTCTGAGTGGTCTAAAATAAAAAATTAATTCAGCAAAATTAGTTGGATGTGATTACTTTTAATTGTAGACAGAAATAAATCAATATTTTATAATTAGACATTAAGTGTTTTTTTTTTTTTTTTTTTGATACTGATCAAATTAATTTTTCCTCTAGGAAGAGGAAGTCCAGTATATAAAAGGTACAGTAATGTCCAACTCAAACATATTTGGACATTGAAAAGTGTGTATTTGTAATTTTAAAAGAAATTAGTTATGATTAGGTTTTTCTGAATTAAAAGTCAAACTCTTTCTCATATTTTACATTTAATAAGTGACAATATAAGATATATCCAAAAGGCATAGATATTTTAAAAATTTAAAGAATTGCCATATAAAAAATCAGTCAATCTTTAAACAGAAAAATTGCTAATAGATCATAAACAATTCTAAAGATTTTCCTTTAAGAGAATGCTATTATAGTTAGAATTGAATGCTAATAACTAGTCATTGTTGTTTTGCAGATCATTTTGGTACATCAAAATATGTCAAAAATTATATATTAGATATGCTTACAAGTTTTTAAAAAGCAGAGTTTGAATGTCACAAAATATTTCAATTTCCTAAAATGTATAAGTTAATTGTATCCTAATCAACATCTTAAGCAATGAGAATTTAATTAAATTTCTAGTTTTTAAATGAGGTTAATGGTTATACAAGTTCTAATATATAATGAAATTATTGTTCAGTCAAGATCATAAAATCAGAATGGGTAAATGAATAAACTTATGTGCTTTTAGAATATAACTGAAAAAGTAATTTAGTACAATTCTAAGGAATTGCAATGACAGACTAGTGTACTTACTTCTGGAGGCTTCCACTCATCAATTCCAGTTCCTGTTCTATGTTTTTGCATACTTATAATTTGTTTGTTGTTTTGAACCTAAAAAATTGAGAAAGTAAGTTTAAATATAAACAAAAAGTATAATCTGTATATAAGCAAAAACTACAAAAAGGAAACATCAATTATAGCATAATATTGTGAAAGGGTACGAGTTAAATAAACCTTCGTGTCCCCAATATTGATAATAGGAAAATCTCACCTGTCTTTTAAGGGAAATAAGGTCCATATCTAACGATTTCAAAATTTGTTCTGCCTGCTGTGGCGGGCCTGTAAGCATCAGTCTAAGATCCTCTTCAGACAGGTACATGCCACGAGGAGGTTTTCTTTTGTGACGCATTGGATTATGCCGATGCTGGCTGTGCTGTTGCTCTCGGCGTTTCATGGGCCCAGCACTTGATCTCATCACCCCAGTTCTCCTAAGAAAGGATTAACAGTTAAATACAACAATCTACAATATTCTGTAAAGCAAAGAAAATTTAGAATTTTCTGGCTTTTTACACAAATTACATTTTGATTAAGGGGGGGGGGTGTACTCAAAACCAACTGAAATAAGTTTGAGTACATTTATTTAAGAGACCAATGAACAATATCTAGTCATAAAAATCTTTGCTTTGATACTATATAAAGATTTTAAGAGTTTTTTTCTAAACAGGTTTAAACAGTAATAACATATCTTTAATGTAAATTGAATAATTGTGCTGAAATACTATCAAATGTTACTAACATTATTAATAAACATTTATAATTACAGATCTGAGCTACAAGAATAGGTTTGAACAAACAATATCAGAATTAAGATGAACATTTTTGACATAGATGATTGAATTAAGTAGAAGCTGAAACTTCAATAAATTTGATTACTTCAATGTAATCAATATTTTTAATTTACACAAAGAAATATCTGCAAATGTAGAGTTAGAATAAATTGGCTTACCTCCAGTATTGATAACAACTATTGCACAAAGCTCCTTTTGGTGTTGAGTGAAGTTGAGAGGAGTGCATTCCACAGTTAGAACAACCTTTGCCATCTTCTCGACTTGTCTGTATACAAACACACACATATATATATATATATATATATATAAATATCAGTACAAAAACCATTAATACAAATTACCAATACATAGTGAAAGTTTATGAAGATTCATTAATCAAAACTGATAATTTTTATCGCATTTACATGTACTTTAAAAAGGCTTGTTAGTATAATTTCAAGAAAAATTGTTTGCGATGCAAAACAAAGCATTTATTGCTCAACTTTTGTAATACATACTCCATTTTCTTTATTGTTTTCCACATCACTGTCTGAATTTCTGCTACCTTCATCGGATGCTCCGTCACTAAACAAAACAAAGAAATTTATCAAACACAGAAAAAAAAAATTTTTTTTAAATACATAGATACCAATAGCTAAACATTTCTAAGTTGTTACTACTATCTCTTGTAATACTGTATTTCAGCTATTACTGATATTTCATGTTAATTTTTACAATATTATTTAATAAGACAGAAAACACTTTAAAGTTAAGAGCATAATAAAAGATTTATTAGCACATACACTATATAACTTTTCTAATATATAAGTATCTTTTCATGCTCAAAACATTAAAAAATGTGACTGAAGTTGATGTTTGCTTTTTCAAATTTTATTGAGTGTTTTATTAAATAGTTTACAACTTGAATAGCACCATGTATATTAAAACTAATCCTGGTTTAATTTAATGAAGGATGCTAAAACCTTTAACACACATGCCATAAGATTTATTAATAGTAATGATAGAAATATTTGAAATAAATACAGCCATACAACATGTATTAGTATAAAAACTAATTAATAACATACTAAAAGAACGTTGTTAACCAATTGACTAGCTGATAGTCTCAGTGCACATTCTACTGCTTTCAATAAATTCTACCATGCACTAATCAAAATAGCAAATGCAGGTGATTAGCTGATGTGGAAAAGCAAATTCTGACATGTTTATATTCTTAATATTGCCAATTATATCACAGGCACCAGTTAAAGAAAAGAGAGAGAGAGAGAGAGAGAGAGGGAGAAAAAGACATGGCTAAGTGATCAAATAAAAATTAAAAGCAAAAATTAAATTCTTAAAATTTATGAATAACATTGTAATAATTAAATTTATGAAACTAAATGTAGACTCATAGACTAATTAACAATTAAGACTAATGGAGAGGTTACTAGAAGTAGTAGATTTTGTAACAATTCCATCTTCCCCTGGCCTTGTACTTTTATTAAAAGGGAGTTAATGAGTTACTTTGAAACCACACTAGCATACTGACTATTGGCAATCACAATGGAGTAGATAGACAAAACTTTCTAAGTCTGAGTCAGATATTTGATAGCTGTGGCTCACCCATTCCAGATATATTATATAAATACACTTCATATCTGCAAATCCACAGTGAAGCAATACGTACATGCACAAAACCAATAAGACAAGCATTTCATTCAAAACTAATTGGAGTTATTTTAAGAATCAGAAGTCAAGAAACAAACAAATGTGCAAATATTGTTACACTGAGACTAAATAGAAAGAAATTAATTGTTATTGGTAATATAGATAATGGAAACTTAATAATTTCCTTAGTTATCAGTTGTTTAGATCTCAATCTGCTGAAAATTACAAAGAGATATATATATATATATATATATATATATATATATATAAAATGTTTTGTTTTAGTTATCTTAAATTTGCATACATTAATATAAAAGATCAGAAAAAGACAGTAGTACAGACAACATAAAGAGAAATCACAGTGGTGGGGGGAATGACATCAAAGAACCTGAAACCAATTGGAACCAGTGCCCAAAATAGACTTAAAAATCATCATCCAATATACCATGACAGAGGAGTTAACAGTAGAGATTCAGGATATTGAAAACTTTACATGAATAAGAGTTGAACTATTAGAGAAAGAAAAAGAATTACAGGGTTCGTAAACTGAGAACAGAGAGGAGGAAAAAATGTCTGAATTTTGTTAATATTGCAAATCAAATTTCATATTAGTCATTATAAGTATAACAATGCAAATTTTTTGATTAATAAAACCTAAACAATGTTTTTGTAAAGTTATAAAGTACTTAATATAATATTCTTGATAATTACCCCAAAATTAAATTCCTAAAACCATCCTTTATGCCTTCTTCCAGAAACTAAATATGTTGCTTAACTAACTTGCAATGAGAACAGCTAAAGCAGGTTCAAGTTTCCATTTTAAAATCAATAGGATTTTGGAATATTTCCTGACAGTTGATACAATGTGATCAACAATAAATGTTGCTAGGAAACATCAATTTGCAAATTTTTACAAATATTGGAAGTTTAAGCTTTTAAAAATTTTGAAAGTTATATGAAAATAAACAGTGTGTCACACAACTTTAAACCCAGGCAAAATTTCCCATTTTATTGGTCTGAGTCATATATGCATTTGACCTGATCATATAGTTATACACATGGTTAACTTAACAAAATTGGTGGTGACCAGTGATAAGATATAATACTGAGGTGGTGCTAAAAGTTCCCAGCCAACCAAGAAGGGATTCAAATATAAATCCATGTTTAGTCAGAGTTTTAGCTTAAATAATTATTAACAGCTAATATTAATGTAAATATTTTTTTACATCACCATTACTGTCAATCAGAAAATCTAATCTAGCACATCTGGAACCAAATAATGAAGGAATTCATGTGACACTCCATTTTAAGCTGCTAAAGCAGTAGTTCTGTGTTTTTAGTTTGCAGAGTTACCTACCTTCAAGAAGAGCACCCCTCCCCACCACAAAAACAATTCCTATTCAACTTTCCTATACATTTTCAATTTTGTTTGGATCTAGGCTGTCAGCATGCTTAACCAAAAACATATCTTGCCCATTGAGAAATAACTTTTAGTGATTCTTCCAGCAGGAAGAATCACTAAAAGTTATTCCTACTGAATTACGAACTGTGCAGTGCTGAATTGAAATAACAGCATCTACTGAATTTGAATATCCATGTATTCTACAAGGTTTAGGTGCCTGTCAATAAACAAAATTGCCACTTTCCAACCATATTCTACAGTACCTCAAATCTTATGTCTATGATCTTCACTAGCACACTTTGGAAAATTCCCCTTTGTTAATCATAAGTGGAGGCCATCGGGTTGAATTTCTCACTTTTTTTTTTTTATATTAAATTATATTTGGAGCTGGACAATGAAACTTAGTTTGATGATTGTCAAATGAGTCCTGGATTGACTGGCTTTCTGAATCATAAAACTTTTCACAAATGTCCAAACACAATAACTTGCTCCATTATTGCACAGATTCTGAATTTCAACACCTCTACCATGTACAACTTTTTTTTTACAACAAAATCTGATAAATTTTTAACTTTATATCACAAGAATTGATCAGTTTAAACTAAAATTTTTAAGGATTAAAATTTCTTTAAAATTGTTATTTGTAAAAGTAGCTAACCTAAAAAAAAAAAAAAAAAAAAAATCAAACAGTAATTAATTTATTCCAGACAGGTAATGAAATTAAAATTTTCACTTGCGTTTAAGAGTTTTGTTGTGCACTATATATATGTAATTCAGTAATTACTGCAATAATTTATGCCCTCATACGAACCCTGTAAATGCAGATTGACAAATAGCTTGGAGGTTTTCAAGTCATGTAGAGCATGCAGTGAACAAAGCCAACAAACTGCAAGATCTTATCAGTACAGCTTATACCTACTTGGACAAAGTAATGTTCCTGAAGCTGTATATCAGCTTGATGCGGCCACACCTGGAAGATAGTAATTTAGTCTGGTCACCAAGCCTAATGTTGGATGGCCAACTAATGTTCAATGCTGTGCATGAGTCTCTCAATCGTCCAACAATAGCATAGATACGAGGACACTATGAGAAACCACTATTTGCATATTAGAAACAAGTACACAAAAATTATTGAAACAAAATGCACAAAGAACTAGCTGGAAAAGATACCACAGATGATGGGACTAATGAAGGTACATAAAACCAAGAACAGATTTAATAATATTTTTTTTTTTCAGTAAGTAGATACATTAGGCCAAAGGTATTAAAATTTCCCCAACATACAAACATCTTAAACAGATGTTAAAAAAAAAAAAAAATTTAAAAAAATAATAAAATTTACAAAAAAACAAAACAAAAGGATAAAAAGTAAAAGGCCAGGAAGGGAGAGGAAGCATAGAAAATATAATATTGATATAGTCATTGATGGAGAGCTAAATCTGATTAAAAGCTGGTTCCAAAGAAATTAATTTTACATTATTTGAAAAATAGTATTACCTGTCTCCATCTCGTGGATGCCCAGCAAGTTTCTTTGCTTGACGGTCCATAAGGCTGGTTCTTGATCTAGTTTTTTTCCATGAATAATAATACTTCACTAAACTAGCAATGGATTTGTCTGGTAGCTGAAAAATAATTCCATAGCCTAATAATTGGATATCTGAATTATTTTAGACTTGACAGGTCATGAAAATTTAAGAATATATATTCAAGAACAGATAGTAATTAGCCTTTATCCTTGATAATAATCATTGCAAAGAAATTAATCTAACATTTTAGTAACACAATAAAATCTAGAAACAATCAAAGTACAATAGCAAGTTTAGGCAAAGGAAAAAAAAATTATTACCATTTGCCTGATTCTTTGGAAGCTCTTTCCATGAAAGCTGAAGGCTTGTTCAAATAAAACTTTATCTTCAACAGTCCACTCATCAGGAAAAGGAGTGAAATTTGGTAAATCAGCTAATGCTTTCTCAATATTATGTTTATGCCAGAAAAGCATCCCAAGGGCCTGGTAAAAAAATAAATAATTGCATGATAATTTATCTTTCAAACATGCAAAATGCTTTTAAATAATCATTACATTGAATCCAAAGAAACTAAAAACTTTGCTAATGAACTGCTAATAAAATTCAGTCAATTTCATTTAAGAAACTTCAAAGACATCTTTCAACACTTCTAAACAGTCTAAAACACTTGAGTAAATGGTCAATGTTTTGTCAAATATCAAAACAATTAGTTGATGCCTTTTTCATTTTCTAAGCCTTAATGATTTGTTTAGAAGCACTAGAAAAAGTCAAGAATTATTTTAGCATGTATTGTTTTTAATCAACCAGTCATCCTATTTGAGTTATTTGTGAAGAATTGAAGACTAAACCTTGTAGTGACAAAATATGGAGGAAAAAAACAAAAAACAAAAAAAAAAAAACAAAAAAAAAAAAAAAACAACACAAAAACAGGAATTAAGACAGAAAATGATTGACAATGCATTGAAAATTTTGCAAATTAAACTTGACTGGAAAGTAAGAAGCCTGGAGAGAGTTCCACAAGCAAGAAGTTGAAGAAAAGAAACTGTTAGCATAGAAAAAATGATGGAACCTTGCTGCTAATCTAGTACTGCGCTTAAATGCATAAAGTCTAAGTAGCCTTGAACTATTACTATGAAAGTATTTATAGAAATGCAATGTTATTGGTCCTGACCTGGCATCTTGGCTTCAGCCACTTTCCCACTGCAGATTCTTTGTATTTTATCTAGAATTTCTAAATACATAGAAGCACCAGATCAGATGTAACAGCAATATTCAGTATATGGTGACATGGTATAAGATACCAAACAAACATATGTACATCAAAATGATAACTGTTATGAATATGGACTATGATAGCCTGAAAAGTCAATGTCAGTTAAATTTCTAGACAGAAATTATTAAATTAAGACAAATTTGCAAGAATTAGATACTATTTTTAATGCATGTGCTATAATATAAAACGGGTAATAAAATACTTCAACTTGGAAAGCAACTTAAAATTAAATAACATTCCCAGTTACTTTCTCTAAGCTACTGAAGTGGAAAGATAGAAATAAAGCAAAATATTGTTAAACTAATTTCAGAATTTTGGGGGCACAAAGATTAACTGAAGAAAATTAGAGCAGAAATTCAATTTTTCATGAATACCAATTTAAACTTCAATCACTTATTCCTTTGATTTGACATAAATAAATTTTGATGAAGTATCTGAAGATGAAAGTAAAATAAAGAAATAAAGTAATACATCAGAGGAGAAAGCATGAAGAAAAAAAAAAGAAATTTAATAGCTGAATGGGTCAACAATTTAAAAAATTAATTCCATTATTTAGACAAAGACTAAATAATGATTAAAGTAAGAAAATATTGTGCTTCTGTCTTTAAAGAAGACTTTATGGTCTCATTAACTGTCAAGATGAGTGTACCATTCTAAAAATATATTTTTGGTAAACCACCTTTAAAATAACTATGAGCTAAAGCAGCTGCTAAAGCTATTAAGTTCAAGCATAAAGTCTAACATATACATACCTGTTGCTCCATCTGGTTGAGATATACATACATACATACACACACACGGCTTGATACCTTCTCCCCCACCCCTAAAAAATATTTTGTAAGCAATTTAAATACAGCTTACATTTTACTTTAATAGACAGACATGCTAAACTGATTACCAATCGTTGTTTCAAAATTGGCAGGTGACTATCACTGACCAGAGAAGAAAAAAAAATTCTTTAAATATATCTGCTTTAAAAAAGTTTATTTGTTTTATCATAAATGTTTTGTTTTTGGCAGAGAATAAAATAAAATCAATTCATGAGAACAATTTTTAATAATAAAAAAAAATTCTTTGAAGGATGCAAACAAAATGTCTGCCACATAAAATATTTTAGATTTAGAACACAAGCAGAAAAAAGAAAAAGTATGAATAAGAAATAAATTAGGACTCTACCTGTTCCATATTATAACCGTGTTTTTCTTTGGCAATAGTAACATAATCATCAACTGTAAAATCAAAAAGAACTTTCAGAACCTAAATAATTAAAAATCTTTACTCTAAAACCTATATTTATCATAAATTACTTTTATCTCTTATCTTAAAAAAGAAAAAAAAAGGGGTTAATGTTGGTGCTATAAATAAATGTTAAATATATTATTCTTTACATAAAATTTCTTTAAACTACTAAGACAAAATAGTGCCATATATATCACATACACACATAATTACCTAGACATTTTAATGAACATTATGCAGATGGGGAAAACAAAAAACTACTCTAGAACAAAGGTTATAAAGAAAATGAAAGGGAAGATATGTTATAAGGACAATGGGGAGAGAGAGAGAAAATATATCAATGTTGATGAAGCACATCAAATCATCTAACCAAATATTATTTACCTAACATTTATATTAAATATAACCAAGGAAGCAGTTATAAAAACTCCTATAACCAGTTTCAGCCTATGCTGTTCTTTGGAAAATTAAACAAATTATCTTTTTGTAGGCATATAGCACAACCAACAAAACAAATTGTAGCTTTATTAATAAGTTAAAATGTGTAACTTTCTTAAAACATCAGAAACAGTAAATTATTAACAATGATAGCAACTTACTTCTGGATTCACAGAGATCAGCATTGGGAGCCCAAACCAACATAGCATCTGTGCGTACATCATTTTTCATGTCTATAAGAGAAACATATCTGATGAGGAAAAAAGGGTTCAGATGAAGAACTAAATATTCCTTAATTTACAAAACTATATCCTATTGTTATGTCAAAAATTTAAGTGTATCTTGTCTAATAAATTGAAATTATTTGATGCTGATTGCTTCAGGCTGTTTTAGAAAGTACAGTAGTTATGTACATTTATAAGTTAAAATAATTAATGTGTTGGGCCTATACTTTAATATCAAATTCAATTAGATGTGTTATTTGTATGATGACAATATGAAGGATTAAGAAAATTCTTAGAAAGCTTTTCAATTAACCTATTTAAAAAAAAAATTATAATGCCCTATTCAAAGATTGATAACAAGCATAGAATTTTACAACTAAGATGCCGGAAATTCTCAGTAAAGGTTGCTTCAAAATGCAGTGACAGAAACTCCATAATAAAGTAAACACAGTATTTGTTTTTAAATTTAATGTTACATTTCAGTCTGTTTAGGATCTTGAATCATGAGAAATTTTAAATTATATTATTCATAAAAATAATGAGAAACCAGGTAGATTGAGAGAAATCTCATGAAATAAAGCTGCAAAAGATTGATATAAATATTTATTTCATTTAAAAAAAAAAAAAAAAAAAGTTTACATCAATCCCAGAATACAGCTTAAAATATATTTTTAAACTGATGTTTTGTTTCAATACATTGTCAAAGATAAATGGGGGGCTTAAAGTAAGAGAAAATCCAAAAAGGAGATTAGTTAGTTCAGTACTATAACAAATGAGAACCAACAGAATGAAATTCTAAGATTAATCTTAGCTCTGTCTATATTTCTGAGATGAGGTATTATGTACAAAATTTACATTAGTCGGACTATTGTCCTCATATTTGTCACAACGTTTCGGCTGTTGTATGCTCTGGCCTTCTTCAGGTGGTTGGAATTTCGAACAGAACCCTTTATTTCGATCACTGGGGTAGACTGTTCTAGTTCCACGTGCCATGTTTGATGGATGTCAGTTATCAGTTATCTCCTGCTAATTTTCCCTCTGAAAGTTAGCCACTGCCTTAACCGGGTATTGAACTCACAACGCCTTTATCCACTATGCCATGTGTCCTTGAGGACACATGGCACAGTGGATAAAGGCATTGGTTAGATCCAGTGACAAACCCAAAGAGTGTGAGTTCAATACTTGGTTAAGGCAGTGGAGAACTTTCAGAGGGAAAATTAGCAGGAGATAACTGATAACTGACATCCATCAAACATGGCACGTGGAACTAGAACAGTCTACCCCAGTGATCTAAATAAAGGGTTCAGTTTGAAATTCCAACCACCTGAAGAAGGCCGGAGCGTACAATGGCCGAAACGTTGCGACAAATATGGCGACAAAGATGAGGACAATAGTCCGACTAATGTAAATACTGTAATCTTAGCTCATTTAAATTTGCTAAAAATCTTGATACAATAATCGCTTATATAAGAGAGATACATTTTTTCAGCACTAAATTTTACAATGTCACTGAAATGTTGATCTTTGTGCAAAATTGCTAATGAATAAAAAACATACTCTTCATGCTTAATGTGAGAATTTGCAAGGGAAGCAAGGAAATGAATTACTGAAACTTATAATGATGCAGCATCAAGTACAAGCTCAATTAGAAGTTAAATGGTTTTGATTTTTAAGTTATTAGAAATTGAAAACTAATTAATCCTGAGAACTTTTGAAAGCAGAAACCACAAACATGATCTTTCAAAAAGCTTGAATGATGCACAGTGATAGAACAGTAATCGTATTTGTGTATATAACAAATGTATTTAAAATTAAATGCACATAAACAAGAAATAGCGCTTTTTGTAAAAAGCATTTTAAAGATGGATTTAACAGATTGTAGTGTAGCTTTTAAAAAATAATTTTGGTGAGGGAACAAAGGATAACTTCCATTTATTAGTGTTGTAAAAAACAAAAAACAAACAAAAAAAAACAAAACAAAAAACAGGTCATTTCAGATTTATACAAGAAATATTTAATATTGAAGTTTCTTTCATATTATTTGAAAGTTTATATAGCAGATTAATAGAAATTAATGCTTCAAGACCTTTCTAAAGTTTAGAGAGGAAGCAATGCCTTTTGAGATTTAGAATTATTTAGAATTTATGAAATCACGTGTATTTAAATTTCTGTAGTGTAAAAAACGAATGCCTAATTTGCAGACTTTTGAAATAAAAAAAACTAAAAGAAAGCTTGCTAAAGTGCAAAACTAGTTTACAATACATAAAATTTCATCGGTTGTTGGCTTTATAAATAAATTTTGCTTTGTTTAAAAACAAAAAATAAAAATATGAAACCCCATTCACCAAAAACATGTAAATGTATGTGATCCCCATGTGATCGCTAAAAAAGAGCATGGCATGATGAAAAAGACGCCAAACTTGACGAAAACAAAATTTTATCATCTAAATGTTCATGTTATTATTAAGAGGAAAGATCAAAGTATTTTGGGGGTATTTTTTTTACATTTTTTAATTGTTCTGAGCAGGTCTGAAATTTTCGTTAAAAATCTTGTTTTTTTTTTTTAGACAGCAAAATTGACAGATAATCGATTATGGCATCCATTTCTTTTTCCATTTTATAAAAAAGATGAAAATCTCACTTTGAAATTCTTTTAAAAATCAATTATTTTTTCAAATCTTATTTTAAGAAAATCAGAAATTATAATGTTTATTTAAAATATTTTGAACCAAGGTTGACTTAGCTTCTGTGCCGAATTTACGTGATCATTTGTTCTACGGAAGGCGAAAAGTGAAGTTATTTAGATTTAAGTGAACAAATTATTTACCTCGTTATTTTTAAGGAAAACTTTCAGCGCTCTAATTTTCTTTTTCACCTTACGATGCTTTATGGAAAATATATTATAAAGAAATTAAAATAAGACTTAAGAGTGAGATTAAATTACATATTCCATAAGAAAGGTATCTAATTAATTTATAGGTACTTTTCTTATGAAATTTTATCCAAAGTGTACATAAAATACTATAATTTTATGTACAATTATTATATTTTACTGTGTTATTTGTATTTCCATTTATTTTATTAATTTTGATATTTCATTTATTGGAAAAATGTCATAACCGAGATTAATATAAAAATAAGATCATATAAATTTCATAAGATGATATTGATACTTGTAGGTACCCTTCTCTGTTGAAATTGAAAAATCAAATTAATTTCTCCACACGTGTTTCGCAAAAGTAAAGGCCTTAACAGTGGAGAACAATGCTTAACTCAAATAACGCAACTTAATTGTATTCTGGTTGGTCTTCCGTACTTTATAATTACAGCCCGATTATAAACACAAAATTACATTTCTTAATTACTGCGGATCCTCTGATTAGTCAAAATGATACAACGCGCTAAAATAAATCTATCTCATGCAAAACCTGATGCAGCTTTTAACTAATTTTATAATATTTTAACAACTTAAATGCAAAAATCTATTATAATTAAAGAAATAATTGTATTAAAAATTCATTTTTCAATAAAAAATTTTTGCTTTCAGAAAATATTGTCCATATTCATAAAAGCAAATAAAAGCATTTGAAATTAAATAATATCTTTGTTTTATTGAGTTTTGTATAGAGATGTCCCAGTTGTCGCTAAAAAAATGTTATATCCTGATGAAAAAAGGCCCGAAACTTAATAAAAATAAAATTTTATCACGAAAAACTTTACGTTATTAATAAGAGTGGAGACCAAGGTATTTTTTAATTATTTTTTGAAAATTTTTATTCATATGTAGCACGTTTAAATTTGTGGTTGAAAATTTTTTTTTTTTTAGTTAAAAAATTACATAATATTTAGCACTAGCTTTTTTTCACTTAAAAAACACATGAACTTGGAAATTATTGTAAAAATCAAATAATTGTCCTAATTTAGTGAAACTTTCAGAACTTATTCCGAAATGACTGAATTTATTTAAGAAACGTTTGTCTTTTAGAAAGTCATGGTAAAAATATTTTTTTTTTTTACGTCTTTTACGTCTTTTTTTTACTTTACTTAATTTGGTGTGCAGTTTTTATGTATGGGTGCGTTCGCCAATTTTATTTTTTAATTAAATAAAGGAGACTTTGAGGTATATAAATCATAAATTTCCTTTTACATTTTCGGGCCGCAAAGTCCCCAATTTTAGCTCTGAATTTGAAAAACAAAAATGCAAGAAAACTAAGACATTTGTTTAATGAAAATAGCTTTTAATGTTTTTTATAAATAATATATATTAAGGACTTTTTTTTTGTGAAGTGAAAATCCTTTTCGGGAGAATAATAAAATTTTACTAGAATTGTTTACTTTTTTTTTACAAAGTGAAAATCTTGATAAATGTTTACCAAAAATAAAGTACGAGTGCGTTCGCTAATTTTTTTCGCTCATTAAAAAGATCTATTCTTATAGATCATAAATTAGAAAGCTTATTTACAACTGCGGGCCGCAAGTTATATTAAAATAATATTTTTTATTTCAAAAAATGCATTTCGACAAAGTATGGGTGCCCAATTAAGCCAAATTCAAATTAGGCTAGAGTTATACCCCCTGATTGATAACATATCTTTCGTGCTTTTTAGTAGTTCGTTCATTTTGATACAGCCTTTGTCCTTCGCGCACGTGTCCAATTTCTTCCGTGACCATTGGCATTATCAAAACTTTTTTTCTTCTAATTTTGTTTTTAAATATAATCAATTTCTTCTTTTTCAGTGATAGACATACTGCAAATATTAATTTTTTTCCATTATTATTTTAAATTTAGGGACGGAGTCAGCAAAAACTTGGTTTTTGGGCAGAAACGGTAAGTTATTTTTTTAGTTTTTTTCTCAGTATATTTGTTTTATTTTTTCTCTTTTTATATTTACTATTTCATAGTGAGAGTCGGCAGTTGTTTTTTTTTTTTTAGTTTCAATTAACTGAAACTAAAAAAATTAAACAAATAAAATTATAAGAACAAAAAAAAGGCAGAAAAGTAAGAAGATTTAAGAAGATTATTTACTAGAGACTGAGTCGGAAGAGTCAGAAGACTGCTACACTGAGAGGCTGGCCATAATTTGTAATCTTTTGAAAGGTAATTACCATTTTTTTTTTATTTTTTTATTTTTTATCAATTTTACCATTTTTTGAATTTGTGTCATTTATTGTCTTTTGAGTCATTATTCAGTTAATTATTTTTATTTTTTATTTTTTTTACTTTGAAGAATTGAAGATTTAGAACAGAGGAACTCAACAAGTTTCTGAATTTGAAGAGTCATATTGCATAAAAGAAAAAAGTAAGTACAGATTTTAATTTTTCCCCTTAATTCTTTATAGATAAATTGATTTTGTTATTTAGTATATTTTACAAATCATCTTTTTGTCAATTTCTTTTTTTTTTTAACTTTATATGAAGATATAACAAAGCAGGTGCTTGGTCTTGGTAGTTTGTGAATTTGGAGATGTGGTAGTGGAATTGTTAAATAAGAAGCAACATCTTAATTTTTCCCCTTAAATCCTTTATAGATAAATTGATTTTGTTATTTAGTATATTTTGCAAGTCAGCTTTTTGTCAATTTCTTTTTTTTTAAAACTTTATATGATACTTTATATGAAGATATATCAAAGCAGGTGCTTGGTAGTTTGTGAATTTGGAGATGTGGTAGTGGAATTGTTAAATAAGAAGCAACATCTTAATTTTTCCCATAAAATCCTTTATAGATAAATTGATTTTATTATTTAGTATATTTTGCAAGTCAGCTTTTTGTCAATTTATTTATTTTTTTTAACTTTATATGAAGATATAAAAAAAGCAGGTGCTTGGTCTTGGTAGTTTGTGAATTTGGAGATGTGGTAGTGGAATTGTTAAATAAGAAGCAACATCTTAATTTTTCCCCTTAAATCCTTTATAGATAAATTGATTTTGTTATTTAGTATATTTTGCAAGTCAGCTTTTTGTCAATTTCTTTTTTTTTTAAAACTTTATATGATACTTTATATGAAGATATATCAAAGCAGGTGCTTGGTAGTTTGTGAATTTGGAGATGTGGTAGTGGAATTGTTAAATAAGAAGCAACATCTTAATTTTTCCCATAAAATCCTTTATAGATAAATTGATTTTATTATTTAGTATATTTTGCAAGTCAGCTTTTTGTCAATTTATTTATTTTTTTTAACTTTATATGAAGATATAACAAAGCAGGTGCTTGGTCTTGGTAGTTTGTGAATTTGGAGATGTGGTAGTGGAATTGTTAAATAAGAAGCAACATCTTAATTTTTCCCCTTAAATCCTTTATAGATAAATTGATTTTATTTAGTATATTTTGCAAGTCAGCTTTTTGTCAATTTATTTTTTTTTTTAACTTTATATGAAGATATAACAAAGCAGGTGCTTGGTCTTGGTAGTTTGTGAATTTGGAGATGTGGTAGTGGAATTGTTAAATAAGAAGCAACATCTTAATTTTTCCCCTTAAATCCTTTATAGATAAATTGATTTTGTTATTTAGTATATTTTGTAAGTCAGCTTTTTGTCAATTTATTTTTTTTTTTAACTTTATATGAAGATATAACAAAGCAGGTGCTTGGTCTTGGTAGTTTGTGAATTTGGAGATGTGGTAGTGGAATTGTTAAATAAGAAGCAACATCTTAATTTTTCCCCTTAAATCCTTTATAGATAAATTGATTTTGTTATTTAGTATATTTTGCAAGTCAGCTTTTTGTCAATTTCTTTTTTTTTTAAAACTTTATATGATACTTTATATGAAGATATATCAAAGCAGGTGCTTGGTAGTTTGTGAATTTGGAGATGTGGTAGTGGAATTGTTAAATAAGAAGCAACATTTTAATTTTTCCCCTTAAATCCTTTATAGATAAATTGATTTTGTTATTTAGTATATTTTGCAAGTCAGCTTTTTGTCAATTTATTTTTTTTTAAACTTTATATGATACTTTATGAAGATATATCAAAGCAGGTGCTTGGTAGTTTGTGAATTTGGAGATGTGGTAGTGGAATTGTTAAATAAGAAGCAACATTTTAATTTTTCCCCTTAAATCCTTTATAGATAAATTGATTTTGTTATTTAGTATATTTTGCAAGTCAGCTTTTTGTCAATTTCTTTTTTTTTAAACTTTATATGATACTTTATATGAAGATATATCAAAGCAGGTGCTTGGTAGTTTGTGAATTTGGAGATGTGGTAGTGGAATTGTTAAATAAGAAGCAACATTTTAATTTTTCCCCTTAAATCCTTTATAGATAAATTGATTTTGTTATTTAGTATATTTTGCAAGTCAGCTTTTTGTCAATTTCTTTTTTTTGTAAACTTTATATGATACTTTATATGAAGATATATCAAAGCAGGTGCTTGGTAGTTTGTGAATTTGGAGATGTGGTAGTGGAATTGTTAAATAAGAAGCAACATTTTAATTTTTCCCCTTAAATCCTTTATAGATAAATTGATTTTGTTATTTAGTATATTTTGTAAGTCAGCTTTTTGTCAATTTATTTTTTTTTTTTTTTTAACTTTATAAGATATAACAAAGTAGTTAGGAGATGCTTAAGTCAAATGTAACATTAATATTTTTTATGCCTAATTTTAATAACTTGAAATTGTATTTTGTGATAGGCTGCCCTTTTTTCTTTTTTTTTCTTTTACTTGAAATGAAGATAAATTTGAAAAGCACTCTTTAATTTTTTCATGACAGTCTGTATTTTATTTTTCCAGTTAACTAAATTTTCACTTCATAATATTTTGCCCCTTTTAAATGTCTTTGCTTATTTATTTTTATTTTTACTTTTCCAGATGTCTAGAACTAATCGGTGTTTAGAAAACTACAGTGTACCTGAAAGCGGCAAACCGATTTTGTGTGGCCATGTCTTTGCTCAATTAGGACGTGGGATTTCTCGCAAGAATGTATACGATTGGGCCTGCGCCCATAATGCCAGAAACAATTTTCCTGAAATTGACTTCAGTTATTTTGTTAAAAGAAAAACAATATACAACTCAAGGAATCTAGGAGCCAAATATTTCCAACTGTTTGAAAAGACCTGTGGAGAGGTGATGAAGTTTAAGGCACCGACGACTTCACAACAGGCACCGACGACTTCACAACAGGCACCGACGACTTCGCAACAGGCACCAACGACTTTGCAACAGGCACCGAAGACATATAGCATGTATACTACATTTTTAAGGAAAAAAGTTTTGAAACAGAGCAAAACAATTTTACGACTACGGAAAAAAATTAAAGAAATGGCTAAATTAATGAAGAAAATGAAGTATTCCCGGCGAGTGAAAAAACAAAAGTCAAAGGAGCCCCAAAAATTATGGTCCAGGAAACTACATTATGACTGTTTAGTGAGAGGGGTCCCTGCAAATAATGTCGCTGAATTGCTTCAGTCAATTGTACCAAGATTCCAGAACAGCATAACAGACTTTGAAAGCAGCTCCAGAACCACAATTGGTCGAATGTTAGGAGAACTTGGATTTTTTTCTGATTTGAAAACTGCTACTGCTGTAATGAATGCAGAGAGTTGCACTATAATGTTTGATGCAACTACACAAGAAGGGATACACGTCAACTGTGTAATACTCACGACACCATCTTCTTCTCATCTTATTTCTCTTGAACATCTTCCCGGAGGTACTGCCAAAGACTACACACAGCATATATGTAAATCTATTGACAACTTGAGTGAGACATATGCTGTATCAACTGGTAATAATGCTGCCGATATGAAAAAAGAAATACTTCCAAAAATCAAATGTTGCTTGACTGACCGGGCACCTGTCAACCACTTAACAATATTTTTATTAGAGAAAAAGTGGAATCAACAGCTGATTGAACTAAACTGTAACTTGCACCCTTTGGAAGCTATTTCACATAAAGTAAGGAAGGAGTTGCAAATATGTGAAGTTAAGTACACTGGCAAGGAGGCTACAGAATGTCTAGCATGGCGAATCATTGTTGGGATGAACACCCTAAGATACAGTAACAGATGCGGCAATATTCGAGCAATAAGAAAATTCTTGAGAGACGAAGAACTTCCAATGACTTACATAACTAGATACAGAGGGAACCGATTACATGTCTTGTTTCATTTAGGACACATATATTTTTCCTTGTTTGAAAAAATCAAGAAACATGTCAATACACTTGCTCGACAAAATGAAACTGTGAGAACAGTGCAAAATTTATTCATGGAAGAAGCAGTTAAAGTGGAATTTCATGTCTTGGCAATAATGGGTAAAATGCTGTCTGGGCCATGGATGACCAACTTCTATACCAATATATCAAATGAAGCAAATGCAAGTCATACCATCAAAACTGTCAAGGACGTCATTTCCAATATGCAACAAGTTCAGGACCCCATGCAGATTTTATCAGCTGAAAAGGACTTTTTTGGTACAAGATTGGATGGAAAAGTTATAGAAGAAATTATGGTTCCCCCACAGAATCCATTGTTGTTTAGAGAAATGTTAAATGCCTGTTTGAAAGGCACTGTTTTAGTTTTGAACAGGCAGTACGCAAAAACCTTCCAGACTGTAGAGAATACCTGTGAATCGGTCCTGACATCAGTGCGTCAACATACCATGGTAGCTGAAAGTGTTATTGGGGAGTTTTGTGACAAAAAGAAAATATCTCCACATGCTTATGTCTCCAGCATCAGCAACATAATAAAAGCGAAAAGAAACAATATAATGCAGTTCATAGATGAGATGGATGCTGAGACATTTGAAAGGCTCTTGAATAAAGCAAGCATATTCAGTAGGAAACAGGCTGACCAACGCAAGGAAAATCAAGACACCTTAGAGACAGAAATTGCTGACAGGGAGGTTAAAAAGCGACAGAAACATCAAAAGTTAGAAAGAAACCGCATCCAGAGAAAATTGAAGAAAATACAGAGTTATAGCATTCCGGCTATCATGGAAGAATTTCCACAGATCTCAAATTATTTTGCTGAAAATATTAAAAAAATATTAAGTGGCGATATGGTCAGTGAAATGATCGAGCATATTTGGACAGTTGAATTGGTTGATGCATCATTTCATGGTCTTGTAATGAGTTTTTCGGACCCTGATTACATGATTTATTATACGAATGAGACCCGTGAAGATGAAGAGTATTTATTAAACAAATATGAATTTGCATCTGACTACATCATGCATGACTTGAAATTTTAAATAAAAATAAAAGGACCCAAAAAGACAAGGGTAACCAGTCCTGGGTATGACAATAAACTACAACTGGCAGCAATGACTCCGAGCGTTAGGTTGGAGGTCTTGAGGAGTGTGGAACCACCTCTTAGTTGCTGTTGTTCTCAGGTCCACTCTGGCCCGGAGTGGTAGCACCTGTTAGGGTCCCAGCTATGGGCAAATAGTGAAACTGGCCCTTTTTAGGGCCGGCAGCAATGACTCCGAGCGTTAGGTTGGAGGTCTTGAGGAGTGTGGAACCACCTCTTAGTTGCTGTTGTTCCCAGGTCCACTCTGGCCCGGAGTGGTAGTACCTGTTAGGGTCCCAACTATGGGAAAATAGTTAAAGAAAAAATACCACAAATGCCAATATTTTTTTAAATTAAAAAAAAGTCCTTTTAAAAGCCACCAAATTTTCACGAAAGTCCCAGTTTGATTGCATAAAAATTATTTTATTACTTGTCTTGTATTAAATAATAATAAACTTTGCAGAAAATTTTCCGTATTGTACATGTTTTTATTTCAAAATTTTTTCTTCAAATGTAAGGATACAAAAATAATTATTTTTTTTTTTTTTTTTTTTTAGTAATTAGGAAATAAAATAAATAAATGAGTTACCGGTTTCATTTTGAAATGTAAGTGTATTTTTAATTAATTTGTATCTACGGGAGACCAGAAGTACAAAACTTGTGCTGTTACGTAACTTAATTAAAAAACCATTTAAGCAACAAATTTATTATAAATATTTTTTTTTTTTTATTTTTTTTTTTTATTCTCGAACTCATCAAACGTAGGTTTAACAGGAAAAAATTTTCATTTTAGGAAATGTAAATTTTTTTTTTTTTTTAAGTAATTTTAATTAACAGAACAGTAACACTAACAGTAACACTATTATCCCGGCGCGCGAAAAATTTGCGAAAATTATGTTATTTCCGGTCTACCGTACGATAAATTTGTCTGACGTAAGCTGTCGATACATTGACATACATCAATTCACACTCGTCAAAACCGGTCACTACGCTTGGAGATATGTTTCTTAAAATTTTCTGCTAGAAAAGTAAGTAACTGTTCTTTCAAATTACATTAAGTAAGGATTAAATTTTCTAAGTATCCTAAAAAAAGGTCTGAAAATATTATACTTCATTTTTTAAAATTTTTTAAAAATTGTATTTATGAATTTTTGTTTATGTTCAGAAAATATGGCCGATCGGCTTTTTTTTCGTGTAAATGTTATTGACTAAAAAAACAACATATTTGAATCAATTTCTTAACAGGATAGGAATGATCAAAATTTCTGAAAAAATGTTCAAAAAATACTTTATTGTTTCCTCTTCACAATAACTCAAACATTTAGACGTTAAAAAATTGTTTTTATCAATTTTCGGAACTTTTATAGTCGGGGTATACGTTTTTAACGTGCTAAGGTGGGACATCCCTATAGAGATGTCCCAGTTGTCGCTAAAAAAATGTTATATCCTGATGAAAAAAGGCCCGAAACTTAATAAAAATAAAATTTTATCACGAAAAACTTTACGTTATTAATAAGAGTGGAGACCAAGGTATTTTTTAATTATTTTTTGAAAATTTTTATTCATATGTAGCACGTTTAAATTTGTGGTTGAAAATTTTTTTTTTTTTAGTTAAAAAATTACATAATATTTAGCACTAGCTTTTTTTCACTTAAAAAACACATGAACTTGGAAATTATTGTAAAAATCAAATAATTGTCCTAATTTAGTGAAACTTTCAGAACTTATTCCGAAATGACTGAATTTATTTAAGAAACGTTTGTCTTTTAGAAAGTCATGGTAAAAATATTTTTTTTTTTTACGTCTTTTACGTCTTTTTTTTACTTTACTTAATTTGGTGTGCAGTTTTTATGTATGGGTGCGTTCGCCAATTTTATTTTTTAATTAAATAAAGGAGACTTTGAGGTATATAAATCATAAATTTCCTTTTACATTTTCGGGCCGCAAAGTCCCCAATTTTAGCTCTGAATTTGAAAAACAAAAATGCAAGAAAACTAAGACATTTGTTTAATGAAAATAGCTTTTAATGTTTTTTATAAATAATATATATTAAGGACTTTTTTTTTGTGAAGTGAAAATCCTTTTCGGGAGAATAATAAAATTTTACTAGAATTGTTTACTTTTTTTTTACAAAGTGAAAATCTTGATAAATGTTTACCAAAAATAAAGTACGAGTGCGTTCGCTAATTTTTTTCGCTCATTAAAAAGATCTATTCTTATAGATCATAAATTAGAAAGCTTATTTACAACTGCGGGCCGCAAGTTATATTAAAATAATATTTTTTATTTCAAAAAATGCATTTCGACAAAGTATGGGTGCCCAATTAAGCCAAATTCAAATTAGGCTAGAGTTATACCCCCTGATTGATAACATATCTTTCGTGCTTTTTAGTAGTTCGTTCATTTTGATACAGCCTTTGTCCTTCGCGCACGTGTCCAATTTCTTCCGTGACCATTGGCATTATCAAAACTTTTTTTCTTCTAATTTTGTTTTTAAATATAATCAATTTCTTCTTTTTCAGTGATAGACATACTGCAAATATTAATTTTTTTCCATTATTATTTTAAATTTAGGGACGGAGTCAGCAAAAACTTGGTTTTTGGGCAGAAACGGTAAGTTATTTTTTTAGTTTTTTTCTCAGTATATTTGTTTTATTTTTTCTCTTTTTATATTTACTATTTCATAGTGAGAGTCGGCAGTTGTTTTTTTTTTTTTAGTTTCAATTAACTGAAACTAAAAAAATTAAACAAATAAAATTATAAGAACAAAAAAAAGGCAGAAAAGTAAGAAGATTTAAGAAGATTATTTACTAGAGACTGAGTCGGAAGAGTCAGAAGACTGCTACACTGAGAGGCTGGCCATAATTTGTAATCTTTTGAAAGGTAATTACCATTTTTTTTTTATTTTTTTATTTTTTATCAATTTTACCATTTTTTGAATTTGTGTCATTTATTGTCTTTTGAGTCATTATTCAGTTAATTATTTTTATTTTTTATTTTTTTTACTTTGAAGAATTGAAGATTTAGAACAGAGGAACTCAACAAGTTTCTGAATTTGAAGAGTCATATTGCATAAAAGAAAAAAGTAAGTACAGATTTTAATTTTTCCCCTTAATTCTTTATAGATAAATTGATTTTGTTATTTAGTATATTTTACAAATCATCTTTTTGTCAATTTCTTTTTTTTTTTAACTTTATATGAAGATATAACAAAGCAGGTGCTTGGTCTTGGTAGTTTGTGAATTTGGAGATGTGGTAGTGGAATTGTTAAATAAGAAGCAACATCTTAATTTTTCCCCTTAAATCCTTTATAGATAAATTGATTTTGTTATTTAGTATATTTTGCAAGTCAGCTTTTTGTCAATTTCTTTTTTTTTAAAACTTTATATGATACTTTATATGAAGATATATCAAAGCAGGTGCTTGGTAGTTTGTGAATTTGGAGATGTGGTAGTGGAATTGTTAAATAAGAAGCAACATCTTAATTTTTCCCATAAAATCCTTTATAGATAAATTGATTTTATTATTTAGTATATTTTGCAAGTCAGCTTTTTGTCAATTTATTTATTTTTTTTAACTTTATATGAAGATATAAAAAAAGCAGGTGCTTGGTCTTGGTAGTTTGTGAATTTGGAGATGTGGTAGTGGAATTGTTAAATAAGAAGCAACATCTTAATTTTTCCCCTTAAATCCTTTATAGATAAATTGATTTTGTTATTTAGTATATTTTGCAAGTCAGCTTTTTGTCAATTTCTTTTTTTTTTAAAACTTTATATGATACTTTATATGAAGATATATCAAAGCAGGTGCTTGGTAGTTTGTGAATTTGGAGATGTGGTAGTGGAATTGTTAAATAAGAAGCAACATCTTAATTTTTCCCATAAAATCCTTTATAGATAAATTGATTTTATTATTTAGTATATTTTGCAAGTCAGCTTTTTGTCAATTTATTTATTTTTTTTAACTTTATATGAAGATATAACAAAGCAGGTGCTTGGTCTTGGTAGTTTGTGAATTTGGAGATGTGGTAGTGGAATTGTTAAATAAGAAGCAACATCTTAATTTTTCCCCTTAAATCCTTTATAGATAAATTGATTTTATTTAGTATATTTTGCAAGTCAGCTTTTTGTCAATTTATTTTTTTTTTTAACTTTATATGAAGATATAACAAAGCAGGTGCTTGGTCTTGGTAGTTTGTGAATTTGGAGATGTGGTAGTGGAATTGTTAAATAAGAAGCAACATCTTAATTTTTCCCCTTAAATCCTTTATAGATAAATTGATTTTGTTATTTAGTATATTTTGTAAGTCAGCTTTTTGTCAATTTATTTTTTTTTTTAACTTTATATGAAGATATAACAAAGCAGGTGCTTGGTCTTGGTAGTTTGTGAATTTGGAGATGTGGTAGTGGAATTGTTAAATAAGAAGCAACATCTTAATTTTTCCCCTTAAATCCTTTATAGATAAATTGATTTTGTTATTTAGTATATTTTGCAAGTCAGCTTTTTGTCAATTTCTTTTTTTTTTAAAACTTTATATGATACTTTATATGAAGATATATCAAAGCAGGTGCTTGGTAGTTTGTGAATTTGGAGATGTGGTAGTGGAATTGTTAAATAAGAAGCAACATTTTAATTTTTCCCCTTAAATCCTTTATAGATAAATTGATTTTGTTATTTAGTATATTTTGCAAGTCAGCTTTTTGTCAATTTATTTTTTTTTAAACTTTATATGATACTTTATGAAGATATATCAAAGCAGGTGCTTGGTAGTTTGTGAATTTGGAGATGTGGTAGTGGAATTGTTAAATAAGAAGCAACATTTTAATTTTTCCCCTTAAATCCTTTATAGATAAATTGATTTTGTTATTTAGTATATTTTGCAAGTCAGCTTTTTGTCAATTTCTTTTTTTTTAAACTTTATATGATACTTTATATGAAGATATATCAAAGCAGGTGCTTGGTAGTTTGTGAATTTGGAGATGTGGTAGTGGAATTGTTAAATAAGAAGCAACATTTTAATTTTTCCCCTTAAATCCTTTATAGATAAATTGATTTTGTTATTTAGTATATTTTGCAAGTCAGCTTTTTGTCAATTTCTTTTTTTTGTAAACTTTATATGATACTTTATATGAAGATATATCAAAGCAGGTGCTTGGTAGTTTGTGAATTTGGAGATGTGGTAGTGGAATTGTTAAATAAGAAGCAACATTTTAATTTTTCCCCTTAAATCCTTTATAGATAAATTGATTTTGTTATTTAGTATATTTTGTAAGTCAGCTTTTTGTCAATTTATTTTTTTTTTTTTTTTAACTTTATAAGATATAACAAAGTAGTTAGGAGATGCTTAAGTCAAATGTAACATTAATATTTTTTATGCCTAATTTTAATAACTTGAAATTGTATTTTGTGATAGGCTGCCCTTTTTTCTTTTTTTTTCTTTTACTTGAAATGAAGATAAATTTGAAAAGCACTCTTTAATTTTTTCATGACAGTCTGTATTTTATTTTTCCAGTTAACTAAATTTTCACTTCATAATATTTTGCCCCTTTTAAATGTCTTTGCTTATTTATTTTTATTTTTACTTTTCCAGATGTCTAGAACTAATCGGTGTTTAGAAAACTACAGTGTACCTGAAAGCGGCAAACCGATTTTGTGTGGCCATGTCTTTGCTCAATTAGGACGTGGGATTTCTCGCAAGAATGTATACGATTGGGCCTGCGCCCATAATGCCAGAAACAATTTTCCTGAAATTGACTTCAGTTATTTTGTTAAAAGAAAAACAATATACAACTCAAGGAATCTAGGAGCCAAATATTTCCAACTGTTTGAAAAGACCTGTGGAGAGGTGATGAAGTTTAAGGCACCGACGACTTCACAACAGGCACCGACGACTTCACAACAGGCACCGACGACTTCGCAACAGGCACCAACGACTTTGCAACAGGCACCGAAGACATATAGCATGTATACTACATTTTTAAGGAAAAAAGTTTTGAAACAGAGCAAAACAATTTTACGACTACGGAAAAAAATTAAAGAAATGGCTAAATTAATGAAGAAAATGAAGTATTCCCGGCGAGTGAAAAAACAAAAGTCAAAGGAGCCCCAAAAATTATGGTCCAGGAAACTACATTATGACTGTTTAGTGAGAGGGGTCCCTGCAAATAATGTCGCTGAATTGCTTCAGTCAATTGTACCAAGATTCCAGAACAGCATAACAGACTTTGAAAGCAGCTCCAGAACCACAATTGGTCGAATGTTAGGAGAACTTGGATTTTTTTCTGATTTGAAAACTGCTACTGCTGTAATGAATGCAGAGAGTTGCACTATAATGTTTGATGCAACTACACAAGAAGGGATACACGTCAACTGTGTAATACTCACGACACCATCTTCTTCTCATCTTATTTCTCTTGAACATCTTCCCGGAGGTACTGCCAAAGACTACACACAGCATATATGTAAATCTATTGACAACTTGAGTGAGACATATGCTGTATCAACTGGTAATAATGCTGCCGATATGAAAAAAGAAATACTTCCAAAAATCAAATGTTGCTTGACTGACCGGGCACCTGTCAACCACTTAACAATATTTTTATTAGAGAAAAAGTGGAATCAACAGCTGATTGAACTAAACTGTAACTTGCACCCTTTGGAAGCTATTTCACATAAAGTAAGGAAGGAGTTGCAAATATGTGAAGTTAAGTACACTGGCAAGGAGGCTACAGAATGTCTAGCATGGCGAATCATTGTTGGGATGAACACCCTAAGATACAGTAACAGATGCGGCAATATTCGAGCAATAAGAAAATTCTTGAGAGACGAAGAACTTCCAATGACTTACATAACTAGATACAGAGGGAACCGATTACATGTCTTGTTTCATTTAGGACACATATATTTTTCCTTGTTTGAAAAAATCAAGAAACATGTCAATACACTTGCTCGACAAAATGAAACTGTGAGAACAGTGCAAAATTTATTCATGGAAGAAGCAGTTAAAGTGGAATTTCATGTCTTGGCAATAATGGGTAAAATGCTGTCTGGGCCATGGATGACCAACTTCTATACCAATATATCAAATGAAGCAAATGCAAGTCATACCATCAAAACTGTCAAGGACGTCATTTCCAATATGCAACAAGTTCAGGACCCCATGCAGATTTTATCAGCTGAAAAGGACTTTTTTGGTACAAGATTGGATGGAAAAGTTATAGAAGAAATTATGGTTCCCCCACAGAATCCATTGTTGTTTAGAGAAATGTTAAATGCCTGTTTGAAAGGCACTGTTTTAGTTTTGAACAGGCAGTACGCAAAAACCTTCCAGACTGTAGAGAATACCTGTGAATCGGTCCTGACATCAGTGCGTCAACATACCATGGTAGCTGAAAGTGTTATTGGGGAGTTTTGTGACAAAAAGAAAATATCTCCACATGCTTATGTCTCCAGCATCAGCAACATAATAAAAGCGAAAAGAAACAATATAATGCAGTTCATAGATGAGATGGATGCTGAGACATTTGAAAGGCTCTTGAATAAAGCAAGCATATTCAGTAGGAAACAGGCTGACCAACGCAAGGAAAATCAAGACACCTTAGAGACAGAAATTGCTGACAGGGAGGTTAAAAAGCGACAGAAACATCAAAAGTTAGAAAGAAACCGCATCCAGAGAAAATTGAAGAAAATACAGAGTTATAGCATTCCGGCTATCATGGAAGAATTTCCACAGATCTCAAATTATTTTGCTGAAAATATTAAAAAAATATTAAGTGGCGATATGGTCAGTGAAATGATCGAGCATATTTGGACAGTTGAATTGGTTGATGCATCATTTCATGGTCTTGTAATGAGTTTTTCGGACCCTGATTACATGATTTATTATACGAATGAGACCCGTGAAGATGAAGAGTATTTATTAAACAAATATGAATTTGCATCTGACTACATCATGCATGACTTGAAATTTTAAATAAAAATAAAAGGACCCAAAAAGACAAGGGTAACCAGTCCTGGGTATGACAATAAACTACAACTGGCAGCAATGACTCCGAGCGTTAGGTTGGAGGTCTTGAGGAGTGTGGAACCACCTCTTAGTTGCTGTTGTTCTCAGGTCCACTCTGGCCCGGAGTGGTAGCACCTGTTAGGGTCCCAGCTATGGGCAAATAGTGAAACTGGCCCTTTTTAGGGCCGGCAGCAATGACTCCGAGCGTTAGGTTGGAGGTCTTGAGGAGTGTGGAACCACCTCTTAGTTGCTGTTGTTCCCAGGTCCACTCTGGCCCGGAGTGGTAGTACCTGTTAGGGTCCCAACTATGGGAAAATAGTTAAAGAAAAAATACCACAAATGCCAATATTTTTTTAAATTAAAAAAAAGTCCTTTTAAAAGCCACCAAATTTTCACGAAAGTCCCAGTTTGATTGCATAAAAATTATTTTATTACTTGTCTTGTATTAAATAATAATAAACTTTGCAGAAAATTTTCCGTATTGTACATGTTTTTATTTCAAAATTTTTTCTTCAAATGTAAGGATACAAAAATAATTATTTTTTTTTTTTTTTTTTTTAGTAATTAGGAAATAAAATAAATAAATGAGTTACCGGTTTCATTTTGAAATGTAAGTGTATTTTTAATTAATTTGTATCTACGGGAGACCAGAAGTACAAAACTTGTGCTGTTACGTAACTTAATTAAAAAACCATTTAAGCAACAAATTTATTATAAATATTTTTTTTTTTTTATTTTTTTTTTTTATTCTCGAACTCATCAAACGTAGGTTTAACAGGAAAAAATTTTCATTTTAGGAAATGTAAATTTTTTTTTTTTTTTTAAGTAATTTTAATTAACAGAACAGTAACACTAACAGTAACACTATTATCCCGGCGCGCGAAAAATTTGCGAAAATTATGTTATTTCCGGTCTACCGTACGATAAATTTGTCTGACGTAAGCTGTCGATACATTGACATACATCAATTCACACTCGTCAAAACCGGTCACTACGCTTGGAGATATGTTTCTTAAAAATTTTCTGCTAGAAAAGTAAGTAACTGTTCTTTCAAATTACATTAAGTAAGGATTAAATTTTCTAAGTATCCTAAAAAAAGGTCTGAAAATATTATACTTCATTTTTTAAAATTTTTTAAAAATTGTATTTATGAATTTTTGTTTATGTTCAGAAAATATGGCCGATCGGCTTTTTTTTCGTGTAAATGTTATTGACTAAAAAAACAACATATTTGAATCAATTTCTTAACAGGATAGGAATGATCAAAATTTCTGAAAAAATGTTCAAAAAATACTTTATTGTTTCCTCTTCACAATAACTCAAACATTTAGACGTTAAAAAATTGTTTTTATCAATTTTCGGAACTTTTATAGTCGGGGTATACGTTTTTAACGTGCTAAGGTGGGACATCCCTAGTTTTGTATGTTACAATTCAGAGCTGATTTTTGGGTAGGGGGATCTAATTAAAAAAAAAAAAAAAAATGATTTGCATTCCTCAAAGCCTTGTGCTTTTAACTATTGTAATCACTAAACCTGATGCGATCGAATTTCTAGCGTTTTCATAAAATTAGTTGAGGGGGGGAGATTAAAATAAATATATAAAAAAAAATTTCTGCCATGACTTTAATAAAAAAAAGAAAAACATATCTGTGAATAGTTTCTGAAAGTTTCATTAACATCCAACAATTATTTTTATTTTTGCAAGATTTTCCAAATTAATGTGTCATACTAAAAGAAATGTGCTAAAAATTGTATATGTTATTTTACTAGTAGTTCTAGTGATACAAAGAGAAACAAAGTTTTTTTTTAATCAAAATTTAGAATGTTCTAAAAAGAAGGAAAATTTTTTTTTAAATAATTAAAAAAACTTTGGTATTTCCTCTTAATAATAACATAAGCATTTAGACGATAAAATTGTTTTCAAGTTTGGCGTCTTTTTTTTTAGCGATCTTATGGAGGTACCTATGTAAATGTATTTAATTCAACATTTCCTGTGCATACAACTCATTTTCAAATATTTTCATAACACCAATTCCTTAAAATAATTGTTTCAATTCATCCATATCATAAAAATAAAATCAGATTTTTTGGTGCAAATTTGTTAGAGTATGCTACATTTTATCAGGAATAAAATAAAAGGAGTTGTCAAAGTAACCATATTTAACCTAACATCTCAACAAGCTAGATACATTTTTTTCAACTTAAGAGCTACACAATAAAGAAAGAAAATTAACTTTACCAAAAACGGGATATAAAAATGAATATCTCCAATTTGATTAAAAAAACGGCATCTTGAAATGGACGAGAATTAATTTACGTTAAAATAATTTTGGTAGAACCCCTCACCCCCAATTTTCTGTATTCTTTAAAATGATGTGAGGTGGGGTGGGGAGGACAAGTAAGTGAAAATCGTTATTTAGCACTTTGTAGATAATTTTCACGTAATAAAACGAAACTTAAAATGAAAGGCTTGTATATGCGCTTGTTTAAAAATTTGGGCTTTACTCTTTCAGCTTTATGACATGTTTTACAAACAAATGGTTCAAATTCAGTTAAAACCCTTGAAGTCCTCTTTTCGCTATTTTTACTTGATTACAAATCCGCTAAATTTAAGAGAGAAAATATTATACAGACAAGAAACTAGTTAGAATTTCCTTTTTCAATTACAAAGAAATCTGCAAATCAATTTTCATAAAATTAGAAATGACCAACAACAACAAAATAAAAGCTAATCTTAAAATCAAGCAAAAACAAAGTTTTCTCGATTTGTACCTTGAAATTGATTTCTCTATTCTTCTTTAACGAATGTAATTAATAAAAACGACGCAGAGTGCTTTCAAAAACAGAACAATATCTGAAAGATCAGTTTATTTGTTGTCAGTTAATGCTTCAAAAGAAAAAAACAAACAGATTTGCTTTAGAAAATTAAGAGTTGATTAAATAGTAATTTCCGATATTTAATTGGTATACAATTTCTACTATAAAAAAAAAATTTAGTTATAATTTAAGCGAAAACAGCGTTCGAACAATAAAAAACCCTCAATGCAATGAACCTTGTCTAAAATGCCAAATTAAGGGCATATTTGGCGCGAGAATAAGGACGTCAAGAAGAACAAAAGTTTTTTTTTTTGTGATTTACTCTTTAATATTACGAATATTTAATGAAATAAGGATGTGAACTTTGAAAAAAAAAAAAAAAAAAAAAATTTAAAATCCTGAGTATGCGTTTTATTTTTACTGAATTCGAAAACCAGGTTATTAAAAAAAAAAAAAAAAATGTTATCACTGCGCATCCGTAGGATGGAAAATCGGTCAATTATGCATCTTGCGTTTTGAGCTCAATGATTCTAATTTCTAAGTTACTCTAAAGTGGAAAATCTGCAATTCATAAGCAATATTTAAACCCATTTGAGATATTTAGCAATAAGAAAAAAGAAAAACCAATAACGAAATTTTCCAAGTGATAAACGTTCATCAAAGTATTTGACTTAAACACCAGACTATTTATAAGGTTTTTTTAAAAAAATTTTTGAGGGACAAACGAAAGTTGTTTGCATTCAGCTGTAAGCTTTGTTCAGCTTTTAAAAATCTGTCCATAATCATTTGAATGTTAAGTTTTTAATGATCTAGTAATAAAATAAATAAGCACACCACTTGGTAAATAATACAAGTTACTGTTAGTGTTTGTTAACGCTATATTTCCTCAAATTTTTACTTCGTATCTTGATGACGGGTTATTTTCATGTATGGATGGCCATACATGCCAACTAAAAAAAACCGAGTTAATTAAGGTCAATGTAGAGCAACATCGATATCATGTCATTAAAAAAAGTAAAACGTGCAATGAAACAAGCGATGGAAATAAACATTCAAGGAATTTCGTTTAACTTTAAATTCTTTAATCATTAGTAAACAAAACAACAAAAAAAAAACACATACACGAAAATTTGATAACAGAATATTGTTGAATATTTTTTAAGGATCTGCCATATTTGCAAGCATTCACATCAATACGGTGCGTTGAATATTTTTTTTAAAAATGTAAAAAGGCAACGAGGAGATAGAAAAAAAAATACAAGATTAATAAAACTGAAAAATTGTGAAATGAGATTATCAAAAATCAAAATTTAATCGTGTCCTCTAAATTAACACATCATTAAGTCACTCAACAAAAGACCCCCCCCCCACATACACACTAGCCAACCCAGGACCCAATCCCGTTTTTAATCACCACCCCCACAAATAAATCAATATTTGGTTCGAAAATTTATAAGGGCCGATGTATAATGATGTCCTCAGTTACTTCATGAAAATTAAAAATGCAACGATCATAGTGTAGAACAGGTTGACAAGCCGAATTCGCTCAGCACTAATATTGAACTCCACACAAAAGACGGAAGAGTTTGCTAATACAGAAAATAGGGATAATTTTAATTCGCTTCATTTTTTAATGATGTATGTTGCCTCATTAGACATAATGTGGAGAGAATTTGAAAATGACCGACAGTGTCCATTTTTTAAAAAAATTAAATTCTAAGCAAGAGCAGGAGTTTCACCTTAATCGAATTAAAATCAATAAAACAAAAATCTTTAATTCTTCTGTTAAACAGTTAAATACAAGTAAAAACAGGAATTTAGAATAGATCTTAAAAAAAAATAAAAAATACAACACTGTTCTCCACCTTTTTCTTCAGTTTGCAAGCTTCAAGGGGAATGACAGTGTATTCATTAGCAAAGCTGACCACTTGCTAAAGAGAGAGTAAAGGCTGAAGAGAAAATTAGGAAAATAAAAAAATGAAAGTTTGAGGCTGGTTAAAAAAATAAATAAAATCACTAGATAGTTACGCAATAACTTCAACATTGATCAGTCGAGGGCCGATCATTTTTTTTTCCACGGGCCGGTGAAGCAGAGTTTGAGTCTTACGACCAGACACATGGTTTTAAAGTGAAGACATCATCTTTTTAACTTTTTTTTTCACACATGATGTACACACATGGAAATGAACAAAGAACCCTACCTGGAGTACACGAATCCGGAATACGAGCTTGATATTCTTCTCCAACCCTCATCCCACTCTCTGGAGAAAAAAAAAGTCATCGAATAAAAAAAAAAAAGGTAAAAGTATTCATAATTCTTGTACACCGCAAATCGATCATCGAAGACGACGAATTAATCTCACCATGATCCGAATCATCAGCAGCGCTGCTATCGTCTGAAATTTGCCCATTAGGACTTCCACACCGAGAGCGCCGACCATTCCGAATATCGTCCGAGGTCTTATCGGCCAGTACCATTTTCTTCTCGCCAATTTCCCTAAACCTAAACAACTTATTTACAAATATGTAAAATAAAACTTTTTCAGCGAATTATTACTTATAACGAGTTTGTATAACGAACAGTCAAGTCACGCTTTACACACTAGGTCCTTCGCTCAATTGAGGATTGTTGACAACGCAAGTGAAAACTGTTCATACGCCAAGTAAACTATCGCATATTTTACTTCTTGCTTTCTCACATTGAGTTTGACAAATTCATTAAAAAACTTAACCAAATGACTAGATTTAGCTTATTTTTGCCCTAAGTATGATAAAATTTTAATTAGAACGAAGAAAAAAATAATAAAAATTCTCGATATAAGTCGCGGAATAATTTGGACACGGTATCGCACTATTTTAGCAAACGCGGTCAGCGGAAGCCGAGATAACTGGTGCTTGAATTATAGCAACATAACAAATTTGTTTCTTTTAGTATATTATTACTCAAAATTGAGAGAAATTTACTAGAAGCGTATATTTTTATATAAAATTCTCTTCTGTAACTTTTCCATCGAAGATATTAAAAATAAAAGTGTTTTTGAACAAAAATTCATATATGTGAAAATTCAAGTGCTCCGTACATTTCTGTATTTTTTCGTTCCCTCTTTGTTTAATAAGGTTTGTTCCAGTTTGATATTTAAAAATGTTATAAACCAAACGATTGTTTATTTGTTTCTAGTTATTGCACCAAATACAGAATTATAAACATTTTCGATCTAAATCTCTGTCTTCTTTTAAATCGAGAAACTGAGTATTGATTAATCAATAATAGAACTTTGAAGCTACCGTAGTATTCATTACACTCCTAAATATTGATATCGTAATGTTAATTTAAAATGGGTAATTTCTTCTACTGTTTTAATATTAAATCCATACATGTAGCAGTAATGAAATATTCACATTATAACAAAACTTGAAGTAAATTACAAATTATTACATTTAGGGTGGCTTAGGAACTCCGTCTCCCCCCAAAAACCAGAACATTGCAAAATGGTTTTGGAAGTATTTAAAATTGGATTTTTTATATATATTTAAAAATATCAATTGTTGTTTAACGAACTTCTGTGAATTCAGCAAACTGACTTCTAGTTTAAATAGTTGGAATAGTAATGGATGGCAGGAATGCTTGCAGATTTGTTTGCCGGTTTCCTAAGTAGAATTGTCAGCGCTCAGCGAGACAAAGTCGTCTAGACAGAAGTTTGCCGAGTCAACATGTGTTCTTGTCTGTAGACAAATAAAGTCATTGGATATGACTGTTAGCTTGTTCAAAAAGAAATATTTATTATTGGTACGTTAGAGTCACCACTTTTTAAAAAATCCTTGCCCATTTTTTTGTCTCTTCTTGTGCAATCAAGACATAACTACGTCTTCTTGTCATGAATTGGTAAGCATGCATAACAACAAAAAAGCTCCACAAATGAATTGCCATTTATTTTAAAAATTGTTTTAGTTCAACAACAAATTCATTTATTCAATGTATAGGGTCATAGGGACAAATCAAAGATCAGGTCAAAGCGTTTCATGGATTAAAAAGCCGGCGTCTACACCATTGTCGCTTTTTAATTTAAAACGCATCACATCTCCTTTTTTTTGTTTGGTAAATGAACATTAAAATTAATTATGAAATAATTAATTTTTCATAACGAATATTCTATCAAGAGCTTAGGGTTTTGAAAAGTGTTTGTTTACGTATATAAAGCTGAATTGTTTATGTTTATTTCTGAGTTTTTGAGG
This sequence comes from Acanthosepion esculentum, assembly GCA_964036315.1. Classification (NCBI taxonomy): domain Eukaryota; kingdom Metazoa; phylum Mollusca; class Cephalopoda; order Sepiida; family Sepiidae; genus Acanthosepion; species Acanthosepion esculentum. The sequence goes on along the minus strand of OZ038512.1, from coordinate 17,931,412 downwards.
ATATTATTAATAAATATTTTAAATTGAGACTGACGTGAACAAGTATCGTTGTACAAAAAGCGTTTCACCAGCTTTTTCTTTTGGTGATTTTTTATTTAATTCAAAATGAAATAAATTCCATCCAAGACCCATTAATATACTAAGTAAACTTATTCTGTTTTATAAAAATAATTAATCTGGCAACAGTCTTCATTTTTCTCGGCATAATGATTCGAGCAATTCTAAATTGAAAAAAAAAATCCGACATTTGGCGGGGCAGTGTATGCGGTTAATTGTGTCGTCGGCGAGATGTTAAATTCACGTCAATTCTCGCGAGAACATAAGCAACCAGAACTGAAGTAGATAGTGGAAGGAGTCGGTCGTAAATTTCACTGATCAGGTATTGTATTTTTTTCTGATGTCGAGTTTCTTTTATTAAGAAATAGAGATATATACATACACACACACACACGCACATTATTTTGATTTTACCAGTATAATTATTCGAACTTACATATTGTATTGTGGTGGATATTGCACGCAAAGCATTTGAGGCTTGTAATGTCTGAGTCTAGCAATATTGCACTATGTAAACGAAGAAATATGGAGGTGATGTCATGCTGGCTCTGCCTTTTTTTTCACTTTGTTGAGCGTTGCGAAAAACAAACATTGATTTCTTCTATTATACTGCGTTGATGGGATAATACATGTTTGATTAGAATATCTCTGTTAAGAATTTTACTTAAAGGTGAAATAGGTGGTTACAAAATGCCATTTGTGAGTAGTTCTTATTTACAAAAAAGAAAAACGCAACTGACTAGAGAGATACTGGATCACTTTACTGAAATAATTTAAAGATTTAAATTTTTCTAGCGGTTGCTTGAGTTTTAGTGGTTTCAAACTCTGCAAATAGTTATTTTCTTGGACTGATCAGTTACACGACACCTGAGGCTGGAAGTATATTTTTCTCTAATTAATCTTAAAATGGAAGATTTCAATGATGGAAGATGTAGAGAATTTTGGACGTAAGCTCTGAGTTACGCATAACTAATCGTAAGAATATTGAAAATCATAAACGATAGAATTTTGTTGAAACGTTTCTCCTTTTTATATCACAGTTTGAGTTATTGCATTTTAAAATTGTTTTTTTCTGGGCAAGAGTTTTAAGCTTTAAAAAGTTCAGCTATGGCGTAACCTGCCATATGACAACTGTACTAAACGTAGTTATAAAGTCGGGAATATGTTTTGAGGCTATTTCTTCACACATGGCAACTGAAGTCTAAACTCTAAATTCCCTAAAAATTCTTTAAACAAAACTTATTTTTCTCTCGATTAGACTAGTTCGGAATTTTTCCCGACTGTGATATTTTTTATTTGAAAGTATGAAAGTTTTTTTTTGCTTTTTAAACTTTAATCAAAATAATTTTCTGGTAATTGGCTAAATTTTGATAGAAGAATTTGTAAAATTTTCGACTTTCCTCAATCACAAAATCACTACTTTGCTTGCATTTCTTCTTTCGTCTTTCTTTCCTATTTTGAAAATACCATTTCAATTTCATTTATTTGTTGCCTTCAATTTCGTACAAAAAAAAACTTACTAGTACTTATTTTTTAATTCGTTGTTTTTATTTTTAGCGATTTTCTTGTGTAAAAAATGCTAATGCTCTTTCGTAATAATTCATTTGTATTTTCATTCAGTGTCACGTAGCCACTTAGAAATTTTAAATTTCTACACTTTGATTTTTTGTAAATGTAACTTTTTAAAAAGTAGGCTAGAGGTAGGTTAAGTAACTTAATCAAAATAAAGTAAAACAACTGAAGTTGTTTTACGTTATTTTGATTAAGATTTTAGGTTGAAATACATGTTTGCTCCATTTCATACATTCAGGGTATTTTTATTTTTTAACAGTATTTAAAAAAAGAATTATGTAATTTATCCTGTTGATGAATTTTTAGTTTTTCTTTTTCATGAAAAATGTTTTTATGAGTTTATTACTTAAATGTCTTTTTGTTCACATTGAAAGTTTGTAAATGTGGTAGTAATTTTAACGTCCGAAACATTTCTATGCCAAACAGTGAATTAATTCCTTACCCTGCTTTTGGATTTGATGTCACTCTCTAGCAAAATAACTAATAGTGTCTGTAATGTAGTATAATTTGCTTATACTACTTAATCTCTACGAAAAATATATATTTCAGTTTGATATATTTGAGGGCAATAATCTTGCAAAAAAAAATGTCCGGGTCTGGTTTCTGAGATTTTCTTTACGTGCATTCCTTCATAGTGGAAATTACTATTACTTGGGATTCTTCTGACAGTAGATAGCGTTTTCAGAGAAATTTGTGTTTATTTTTCTATTCTTTGTATAAAAATATAATTTGCTTAAATTAGCTTGTACAGCTCGCCTATCAGTTAAAATCAGAATTCCTGGACAATGTATTGTCAAAGGAGGACTGTATATCAGGTTATGTAACGAAATCAAAGGGTAAAGTATGGGAGGTAATTCAGTGTGTGTTTTATATGCAAAAATTGTTTCCGAAGTTAAAATCAACAATACCCCATCTCTCCAAAAATGATGACTTCCTCAATGGAACTTGATGTTACCTTTCTATTTAGATGCACATTGGCAGTAGATGTAATAGATTTTAAAATCTAAACTTAGGGTATTTTTTTCTCTGTGCTTAAAATTCTAGTTAAATTGTCCAGTTTCTTTGTCAATTTGATATGTCCAGCAACCGCTAAAATTAAAAATTCAACAAAACACATTTGATTGATTGAATTCTTGTTTTGTAGGTATGTTATTTAAAATGAAAATGTACATTCTACATTTTGTATCTGAATAGTGTTACCGTTAATTTATTGTTGAATCTTCTCTTATAAAATTAAATTAAACTGGATTTATTGTCTTGTAATTTACAAATTGTATGTACAAATATTAGGCTTTTTATTTGTATATACCTAATTAATTATTGAAATAATGAACTAAAGGTATTTTCTTAGCTAATAAAGTTTTAAATACACAGTTCATTATGTTTATAGTATTTTTAATTGCACATCAATGTATTAATTTATTAAGTTTATAAATCATAGAAACATGTTATATAATAGTTATGTGTTTGTTAGTCACTGCTAACTGTAATTAATTTAATGCAACACCAGTGAAATATATTACTTCATCTTTATGTAATAGGTAGATATTGCTTTTGTCTTCATGTCATTTAGAGAGAAAATAAGAGATTGAACAAGGGATGGAGTTTCTTCAGTTAAACAAGGATGACAAAGCAAAGTTGAACACAGACTTTTTTTCTGACTCTTGAAATAGACACATCTACTCAGTTTCTTATCCTAACATAAAGCAATTTGTAAAGAAAGGGATGGACTTTTTATTATTATTAATCTGTCAAAGTTTTGTTACTTAAACTTTATTATTTTAGTAAGTACTTGTATTTGAGAAGATGCTCTGTTTATTCATTAAACAGTATATTTGTAAGTATCCACTAAAAAAATAATGGTTAATATATATATATATATATATATATATATATATATATATATGACATTTTTATGTTTATACATTCTTTTTATAGATACAAATATTTAAGTAAATGCTGTGTTTTATAATAAACAATATTAAACAACATTTACTGGCCTGAATGTCCGAGAAATTTTCGTCCTCCGACAGGAATTGAACCTCTATCCTATATGTAACTGTCATATAGCCTGACGTGCTTTAACCGTTTCGGCCACAGAGGAGCGTTTGGTTAGCAAGGTTGATTTTACTGTCTTTAAACTTTAATCCCCCCAAACTGTCATATAGCCTGATTTGATATGCTCAAAGCATATCAAATCAGGCTATATGACAGTTTGGGGGGCGAAAATCTTCTATGAAAATTTCTCGGACATTCAGGCTGGTAAATGTTGTTTAATACTGTTTATTATAAAACAGAGCATTTACTTAAATATTTGTATCTATAAAAAGAATGTATAAACTTAAAAATGTCTTAAAATAATTGTTGGACTTTGTCCATTTCGTTTTATATATATATATATATATATATTGCTCCAAGCCACATATTATGATTGCATCCAACAAGGACACTTGGTGTTGGTTCATTAAATGGAAACTCTGTGGCATCTCCCATTCTGTTAATAATTTGATCTAAGTATTACAAATACCATTTTCTAGCATGCAGTTGAAGGGATGTTATCAATTTTGTAATTACAATTTTGAGTAATTTCAGATGCACTCATTCATTTCACTCTTCTTGCTTCTTATCTGACCATGCTCTGTTATGTAGTAAAGTTCCATCAGCCAAACAAGAAGTGTCATTGCAACCTCTCTATTTCCAAGCAAGTTTTGCCTTTAAAATTTGTTGAGGAAGATAAGTGTGATTCTGCACTCTATACTATTATATCTAATGGCATAGAGACATTATGGAAATCTTTTAGAGATGTAACTTTTTCTACATCTCTTAAGTTCTTGGACTTCATCGATGGAAGAACAATGATGATGTTCAATTGCTTAATGACAAGAAGCATCAACTGCATAAAACCTGAGTGGAGAAAAAACTCTGTTGCAAAAAAAAATTTACAGTTAATGCAAACATGTTCAGTGTTTGTTAAGGGGTATGAAGCAAGTGTGGTTGTTAACTGAATGGAAACAGGCTACTGACAGGAAAGACTCCAAAGTTTTCTACAAGTACCTGAAGGCTGAGTTTGGTCTAAAAGAAAATAGTTCACACTCTGTTCTATCCTCTGATGAGTAAAACTTACTGAAAAGCATGATATTCTCTCTCTCAATAGATAGAACACTTTGAAAATGTCTGAAACACTGAATCATTGGTTAATGAGGATATTATTGCATCAATATTCCAGAGGCCTGTTATTCTAGAATTCACTCTTGACTCTAATATCAAGAAAGTTTGTGATACCATAAGACATATCATTTCCCAAAACCCTTTGCTCAGAATGGTATACCACTTTGTTCAGAATGGTATACCACTTTGTTAGGGGGTGCTTACTTACCTCCCCATGTAAAGGATAAAAACTCAATATGTAATTGAGTTACTGCTCTTGTCTGTGAGTTGGACCACGGCACTTCTGAATTCAATATGGTGACAAGCTGACATGCATGTGTAACTCATTGTTTAAATCTAAACCAATCCTTGCTATTTTCAGGCAGTAAATGAATAAAAGTTGTTTTATTGTGTGTTAAAATACACTTGTCTTATTTTCATTGTTTTTTTGTTCATTCCAACAACCTGGAATTATAACACACCTGAAAGTTTTGACAATAAGGACTTGAACTTCAAAATCAACATGGCAATTTCACCAGAGATTTAGAATAGTTTCAGAATTTCAATAGTTTCAATTTCACTGAGATCAAGAATAGTTTCAGAAGTCACAATAACATTTATTGACAGCGATGACTGCACAGTTCCAGAATCAACTCGAAATTCTCCATGTTGGAAGAAACCAAAATAGTAATTCAATGGCTATCTTGGTCAACAGCATCACATAATTCCACTGTGACCCAGCAAGTGGAAAAACATTTGCTTTGTGGTTTAAACATTGGATGGATACTTTTCACACCAACTTTTCTCAAAGATGAAAATTGGTAAACTGGGCACTAAGGAACATGACTAATTATATTTTACCAAGGCAAGCAACGAATTTCACCTTTACTGAAACTGTGTAACAATTTGGTGAAGTATTCAGGGGAAAAGCTTTCTTTGTTTAATATTCGATTCAATTGTTTAAAGCTAATGAAAAATAATGCTGATGATTGTGATATTTGCTGGTCATGTCAATCGGGAATGTGAAAACTTTAAACTAAATTTTCAGAAAATACAATGTTTCTGTAAACAACAAACCACTTTGTTTCAGCGTTGGACATAACGAAAAACCACTTGTGTCTGAAACAGATCATATAGCAATGAGTATGTCTAGAAGTACAATTCATTTAACTGTTGAGTTGTGATGTTTCCTTTTGAAATAGAACATTTTTTGGTATGTTTTATGTCACAGATAATTCAAAATTAAATTTAATTTGTATTGACTGGATAGAACAACTTAACCTTTTTGGAATTCCTCTCAAATCTGTATTCAGTATATTTAGCCTCATGTTGATATTAAAAAATAATTTCATGGATGAATTTAAAAATAAGTTTAGTGATATTTTTCAATGTTAAAAAAACATTTTCATTGTACAAAATGGCCAGAAGTATGCACTGACAAAAGAATTCAGCCATTCTTTCAGTGTTGATCTTCATTGTCAGAAGTCAATGGCTGTCTTCTTTTTTCCGAACATGTGATTGTCCCATCTTCATTACATGAAGGGGTGGTAAAGCAATTCCATTATGGCCGTCAAGGTAGCAACCATATGAAATCTCTGGTCACGCCTTCACATTGACTGGACCCATCAAGGAGCAGTATTTTATCCTCATTGATGCTTACGGCAGAAATTTTTCAGATGAATCTCATCACTTTAGATGAAACAATTCTTAAGTTAAAACAAATCTTCAGTCACTTTGGAGCCTCACAGATACTAGTTTCTGATAATAGCACTGAATTCACTTCAACTGCATTTTCAACTTTCTGTGTGCAAAATTGTATTCAACAGATTAGGACACCACTTTTTCATCCACAATCAAATAGACAAGTGGTTCGTTTGTAGATACCTTTAAGAGAGTACTCTTCAAACTCTAGAAAACCACACAAGAAATATTAGAAATATTCCTCGAAGTTGAAGAACTACACCCAATCCAAACGCACCTAATCAAAATTCACCAGCAGAAGCACTGAGGAACCATAGTTTGTTTACACATAGATGAATCCATCCAAATACAAACCATTCCCTAAAAAGGAACACAATTGTTCTTCCATGACAATAGTGATGGATAAACAATTTAACCATAATCATGGAGCAGTGAAATGCAAATATGTACCAGGACAACCAGTACTTGCAAAAAATTGCTGCAATGGTAAAGAAAAATGGATCCAAGGATGCATTATATGTTGCTGTTGAAATGTTACGTATGATGTCAATATACAGTCTTCAGTCTGTTTCACATGCAAATCAATTACAACCATCAAACCTTCCAAAAACTAAATTAAACTCTACTTTAATGTTGGATTTTCTATTAGACACCTTTGAACTGCCTCAACAAAGTTCCCAAGTAATACCAAGAGACAAAGATAGGACTCCAGCAAAAGGTGCACCAAGGAAATCCCATTGACTATGAAGTAAGCTATACCCACTGCAATTAAATCCCCGACAAAAGTCATATGGCTAAAAAGGGGAGGTATTAGGGAGTGCATACTTACGTCTCCTTATAAAGGACGATAACTCAAAATACAATTGAGTTATGACCCTTGTCTGTGAGTTGGGCTGCAGCACTTCTGAATGGCAACATGCTGACACACACGTGTAACTTACAGTTTAAATCCAAACCAATCCTTGCTATTCTCAGGCAGTAAATGAATAAAAGTTATTTTATTATGTGTTAAAATACACTTTTATTCTCATTCATTTTTGTTCTGAAATT
>OZ038512.1:17873885-17918885 GCA_964036315.1 Acanthosepion esculentum | reverse complement strand
GACTGTTGCCTCTAAGTGTTGACTTCTATGTTCACTTTTATATTTACACACACTCTATGTCTGATATTGAGCACTTTATCCCATAAATATAGCACATCTTAAGACTATATTTCTTCATATGCACAGACATGACAGAATTGAATAGACACTCACAGAAACCGTTTATTTTATTAAACAAGTAATTTATACAAATGAAGTAATTATAAATGGTTATAAATTTAATAACTAATACTTGGTTGACATCCCTTTTGCTTTTTTTAATGCAAGGACCCTTCTATGCATGCTAGTGATGAGTTCACGGATATCATCTTGAGCCATGTTTCACGCAATAATCCTAAAAGTTTGGGCTTAGAAGATGGCTTCCTGTTCTTTTTGCAGAGTTTTCGATCTAATATGTCCCAAAGGTGTTCAATAGGGTTAATATACGGGGACTGACTTGGCCATGGAAGTTTATTGTTTCCCTTTTGTCTCAACCAATGTTGTGTTGCTTGAGCAGTGTGTCATGGAGCTCCATCTTCCATAAATAGGGTGTCAACTTTGCTCATTCTACTACTTGAGAATATTGGAAGGAGCCCTTTCTTTAATATAGAAACATATTTGATTGAATTAATGTTTCCTTAACACTCTACAAGCTCTGAGCAACCATCACTCCAAATTGCACCCCATACCATTACTGAAAGACCCCCATGTTTTACCATTGGCTGCAGTCTTTTTAAATCAAACTCTTGACTACAGTGTCTCCATACCCATACTCTTCTACTGTTGGAAAATAATGCGAATCTTGACTCATCAGAGAAAATGACAGTGGTCCAAAAGTTCACAGGTCTCTCCGTCATCTCATGAGCCCAATCCTTTCTGCGTTTGATATTGGCTGGACGGAGAAGTGGTTTCCTTCTCGCAGCTTTGCCATAGTAGCCCAGCTTGTGAAGATACCTGACAGCTGTTCTGGGACTGACATCAACTTGTGTTGCTATGTCAGAGGCCTTGCAACATGGATCCTGTTCAACATTTCTTTCTACAAGACACATGGTTCTTTCAGAGGGCCCAGGGCGGCCTGGAAGAAGTTTTGTGCACTTCTTGCCCTCTCTGGTGAATTGTACGATCACTCTATTAACAGTAGAAAGGGGTATTGAAAGATTTTCAGATATTTTTCTTTGACTAAGACCACCTTCATGTTTGCCCATGATACGTCCTTGCTGAAATTCAGAAAGGTCTGATGCTCCTTTGGTTCGTGACATGTTTCAGTATTGTTATCTGCAATTTTAATCAAATAATCTAAGTTAATTTATCTTGGTTATTAAAAAAAATCAGAAATAAAATTTATCTTGGTGTCTATTCAATTCTGTCATGTCTGTGTGTATATATATATATATATATATATATAAGGGTGTCACTTTATTTTTTAAGATCATGCTGAAATTGAATTGTCACCGCTAAATTTGTTCCATTCGTTGAAAAGTGTTGCATATAAAATTTTAAGGAGAATGCATAATATTTAGAGGGTGTCTTATTAAAACTTAAAAGGTGGACAAAAATTTTATAATTTTACAATTAATAGCAAATTGCTATTAGTTGGATCTTTTTTTTTTTTTTTTTTTTATCTAGTAGTGAAAAATTTAAATTTTAACTGATGTTTATTATTTTCAGACCCCAGTTATAGCAAGTATGTCCAATGCCAAGCAGAAAAGTGTAGTTTGGAAGTCTTAAGATTTCTGATGATAACCAAAGTAAAACAATATATCAACAGTAGCTGTAGTGATTTACCTAAAGAAATTGTTCTCTTTATTGTTTAAACTCTTATCCAATTTTTTAAATGAAAATGATATGTAACTTTATTTCATAAGCTTTTGTATTCATTTTTTCTACTAAATGTTTTATTAATGAATGTACTTAGTTCATTAAGTTTCCCAAACCAACTGTAGGGCCTGAAAATAATGAAAATTAATGTAGGAATTGGAATTGGTAAAATTATTGGTATCATTCCATCACTAGTATATAGGGGTGTTATTTATTTTTATGTGTTATATCTAATAAATTTTTTTTCTTGGTTTTTATATCAATTGTGAATCCCAAATAAGGTAGTTGGAATGTTGAACTGAAACCTTTATTTCGCTCGCTGGGGTAGACTGTTCTAGTTCCACATGCCATGTCTAATGGATGTCAGTTATCAATTTTCTCCTATTAATTCACCTCTCCAAGTTCTCCACTACCAGGTATTGAACTCACAAATGTGATAAATATAGCAAAAAAGATGAGGACAATAGTCTGAATAATGTAAATAGTTTACATAATGACTCATCTCATGAATATAGACAGATCTTTTTCCTGGTGTTAAATATAAGTGTCCATTTTGTTTCCATTTTCTCTAAAACATCATTACTCACATGTTCACTTCATGGTAGTATCATCTTCATCTGTGAGGAGATTGCCCAGCATTCAGTGACATATAGGAGAACTCTTTTCATTGTTTCTAATGAGATTTTCTTGTTTCTTAATACTTTACTTCACTTTTGGAAAGCATCTTTCACTATCCCAATGCACCTTTGGATTTTGGTGTTGCATTTTCCGTCCTCTGTTAAAATGCTTCCTGTTTAATTTTGGTCTCTCCAATTTGTTAATTACATGTTGAGCTGTTCCTTTTGCCAACAACCATGCATTCTATTGTCTTACAATTTATGTTTAGTCCTTTCTTCTTGCTTTCTTTCATTACCCTCTTCTTTTCTTTATCTGCGAACCATACTGTCTCATCTGCATATTTTCTGTTAAAATTGTAACTGCCAGTAATGAATTTGGTAAGATTTCTAGTTATCTCAGAATTGCATTAGAAAGTCCAGTGAGAAGACACCCTCTTTTTATTTTTCTTTATTTACTGAATTCAAATTTTATCCATATGCTGGTAGTTTGCTTGCAGTGTAAGTTCTGGGTTATTCTAATAGCCTTCTCAAATATATCAAGTTTATCTAATAGTTCCAACAGTTCCTTGTAATACCCCTTTGCATAATTTAAAAAAACACATCCTTTTGAATTTGTATTGCTCTTTCTGATATCATTCTGAGTATAAATATAGCATTCTTTGTTTTAGGATCTTTAATGAAACTGCACTATTCTTGTCCTACTTCTCATCAAATTCTGCTGCTATTCAGATAAGTTTTGTTATGTGGCTTTGTTCAGCTGATTGTCTGATGGAGTTAGCACCTGACTTCTTAGGTAGCACTGTGAAATGGATCTACTTAGGTCTTCTGATATATTAACATTATTGTATATTTTGTTTATTAAATCTGTAATTTTGTCAATGGCAGAATCATCAAAAACTGTCAGCATCTCTATTACAATTTCATCTGATCCTGCTGCTTTGTTCTTGTTCAATTTAGATACTCCTGATTCCACTTCAGGTTTTAAATTCAGTTAACCTATCACAATCCAAAAGAGTAAAGCAAAAAATGGCTGTAAAAGGAGTAATGAGGAGAATGAGAAGACTTTATACTTGCATTTATGAAAATATTTTCACTTAAACAAAAAATCATAAAGATGCCTTGTAAAATAGAGATGGAACTTACTGACTTGAACAAATTCATTTGTGAAAAAATATTTGAGTCACCCTCAATCCTAAATACTTGTGGCATTAATTTCTTGCAATCATTACCTAATGAAACATTTCCAGAATTAAGTAAAGATTATATCTCTCACTTCTGAGCATACAACATATGAGAGATATATGATAATATCACTAATTTCAGTTATTATATAACTGTGATAACTACTATAGTATGGATGTCAAAGAGACAATATTTTCCATGACTGCTATGTTTTTTTTTATATCTCGTATATCAATACTTGTATGTATTTATGGCGGTAGTAGAAAAAAAAAAGAGAGGAAAAAAAACTTTGAAGAATAGCAAAGTAAGTTATTTTGGGAAAAGCAAAGACATTTGAATATTTTTATGTGAATTTATTGGTTTAAACATTTACTTCTGGTAATGTTTGAATTTGTATATTAAAAAAAAAAAAAAAATTCAACAGTGTATCAGCATCTTTTTAAAATAGAACTTTTAGTATGAGTAATATTTTCAAAATTTCTTCTGTAATCTAACGAAATTAATAAGGTATTGATTATAATTCAGATGTAATTTTAAATTATTTTACTATTTATCAAAACAATGTTTTGTCCTCAGGCAATACTGGGTATCCAGCAGTTTTATTTTCAATAGATTAAACAACTTTATTGAGAAATACAAGTCCTTTATTTTTCTAAGTTTATTTTAAATTGATATAATTTAGCTGTTTACTGGTTGTAATTGTTTTGGTCAAAATTGAAATTCTTAACTCTGAATATTTGTTTCTTGAAAAGAAAAGAAAAAAACGATTTTAAGCATGGAAATAGCTACTGTAATTCCCCATGTATAATACGCATTTTTTCTAAAAAAAAACAAAAAAACTAATAATAATAAGCAAAATTAGGGGTGCATATTATGCACAGCTACAAAAATCTTCAAAAACTGCCATTTCATAAGTCGATTTCAGTTGTGAAATGACTACCCACCACAAACATACAACAATTTGACACTGACATTCGGTGATTGCAACCCCATAAGGATGTCGGATACAATCATATGTACCTAACAAAACTTACAAATGTAAAATAAGAATTATCATAAAACAAAATTAGAATAATATTCTATGTTTAAAATCATTTTTTGTAAAAAAATTACTTACAGATCTGGTAGAGAGCATATTTTATTGAACAAAAACAGGTTGAGTCTGTGCAGTAGGTACAATATAGATATTTTTGTTTTCTTTTAGGATTGTGATGTTTGGAGATTTTGATAAATATCTTCAATTATAGCTTGAATAAGAGTAGAAAATGCTGGTCGTAATGAAATTGGAGAGGTACAATTTATAGGGTTTGATTACCAAACAAGGGGTGCATATTATGCATGAGTAGAAGCACTTTCAGCACAATTTTAGGGGTGCATATTATGGATGAAGGCATATTATACATGGAGAATTATCTTAACGTTTTAAAACATTGCCTCAGTTACTCACCCAACCTCAATTCTTGATAACAAATGGAAATAACAAATTTAAAAATCCAGCAATTGTATTCAAACATAGTGAAAATAACATTTATTTATGCATGGTATCCCATGAGCTGTCATAACCTCAGGAGCCATCTAATGTTAACTTAAAAATGGTATTAAACTTTACAATTTTCACTTCTGAAAACATATCTTCATTTAATAGAAAAATCTCTTATTGCAAATGGTAATTGGGGGAATTTCAGAATTGCAATGAAAAAAAATTGCAAATACATTTTTAAAAAATAGAAAATGTAGATTTTTTTTTTCATGTCAAATGTGAAAGAAAGTTATTTTTGGTAATGTTAATGAACTTTAAATATGCTAACAGTTGAATTTTAATATTTTTTTTATTTAAGTAAAAAGTCTGGCCTTCACTCCTTCCATGCCTATTGAAGAGGAGTAGAGGTTCATCCCTTGTTCCCTGTTCAGGATATGGTTTACTGGTCCTCTCTTTCTTCTACCAGGGCCACAATAATTTAACTGTCTTAACTTTTTGATGATCAGACTAACCAGTAGTTGTTACTTTCCATTGTGAGGGTACTGGGTTGGCAGTTTACTAGCTGCTGCTTCTGACTGGTCATTAGGAGCTCAAACTCTTTGCTCTTTGCTTAGAGAGACTGCTCTGATCAACAGTTGTATAATATCAGGGTATCTGTAGTTCCATGTCAAGCATGAATATGTGTCCCTGCACTTATTTCTGGTGGGCAGCCCCAAGGCCACATTATGCTCTGTTCTCAGCCATGTTTTGGTTAGTTTGTATTGGTAACAGATAGTGATAATTATGATGGTCTTTTCTATCTCCTCAAAATGAATCTCATGGAAAACACAAAAAGAAATACAACTAAGCCAGTAAACAAAAACCACCTACCTCACTCAACTTTTCTTTCTCTAATATTCATAGTATCCATTCCAACTTCTGAAGCATAGAATCTTTTCTCTTGGAATAGTCACCAGATATCTTTGCCTTTGAAACCAATTTAAATTCATCTATTGCTACCAATGAGTTCTTCGTTCTTCCCACTTTGCTGAAAAGATTCTTGGCCTTGGTGTTTATATCCGGTATAATATTTTGATGGTCAGGGAATTGTCTATCAAGGTCCCAGACAACTTTTTCATGTGCTTCTGTCTTTTGTTACTAAACTCTGTTAGCTATCTTTTTTTTTCTTTATCACTGCCCCTCTTCCTGCAGTATATTAGATATAATAGCTGACAGTATAAAAAAAGCACTTCTCGCCATTCATCTGCAAACATCTTTATTTTTGGTGACTTTAATGCTTACCACAATATGTGGTTTAAACATTAAATTTTTCCATTGCTCAATCTCTTAATCATGGACTTCTCTATTTCTTTCCTTAGCAAAACTGAGCAACAGGCTTCTCAAATTGATTTATTTCTTACCTCCTCTTCTCACTCTTGCTGACCTTTGCAACACTGCCCTCTTGGTAACTCAGACCACTCTTTGGTATCTATTGATATTTTGTTCTGATCATCTATTAAACATAAAACCCCTATTCATAAGGCCTCTTTTTGTTACCAGCATGCTAATTGGGGTTAACTTTGATTTTCTTTATGATGCCCTTTGGACTGACATGTTTAAACACCCAATTCAGAATTGCGCCACTGAGGTTTCTTCTTGGGTCAAAGCTAGCATGGATGCTTTCAACCCTTGTTGGAAATACCAGGTGAAACCTCAATCCTCTCCATAGTTCACACCAGCATGCTCGGCCGCTATAGCACACAGGTACCACTATTTTTGGCTATACCAGCATAACAGTTCAAGTCACAATAGGTGCCTATTTGTTGCTGCTCATAATAAATGTAAATTAGTCTTCGAAGGAGCTGAGTCCCTGTTTGCTGAGAGAATGAGGCACCTTGCAGCATCTAACAACTTTGGCTCTTGTGATTACTAGTGGCTTTGTAACAGGATATTAAGTGTAATGACTCTATTCCTCCCCTCTTCAATCATTTTAAGGTGTTAGCATCCTCTGCTGGTAAAGCTGATTGCTTTGCTTGAATCCATTGCTAAGAAAGTTGGTTCACTGTGTTGTGCAAGACAATTTTTCTCTCCAGTATCTATCTTATATATCTATGAGTCTACCATTCATCCATGTTTGGGATATTGCTGCCACATATGGGCCAGTGCCCCTGCTATTTACCTTGATGAAATCCAAAGTGGACTCCACAATATTATTGGTCCTGATCTGGTGGCTTGTCACTTTCCCACTGCCACAAGTTTGCCTTTCTGTGCCTTTTCTATAAATAATTTCATGGTGATTATTTGAATGAGCTCTTTGCTATGGTACTTAGACTTTAATTTAAGCATGGTACTAGACTGGTGTCAAGATCGCATCAATTTACAGTTGAGCTGGTTAAATGTAATCATATGTTCTATGCTAACAGTTTCTTTTCTCACACTTCTTGTTTGTGGAACTCTCTTCCGGCTCCATGCTTTCCAGCTAACTTTAATCTGCAAAAATTTAAATGCAATCTATTGTCTTCTTGATTACTTTTTTCTTTTCCTGCTCATTATTAATGTTTCTGTTCCTAATTCTTTCACATCCTGTAACCCCTTGTGTCTAAGTGGCTTTACTGCCATGCAAAGGGTGATAATGATTTAAAAAAAAAATCCTCAGGAATTTGTCTTTTTATGAAGGTATTAAAAAATAAATTCTCAAACACCCTCAAAATTTAAATGTTAATTATATTTGAAGTTGGGGTGCAACTGACAAAAAAAAAATGATATTGTGGTGAACAACCCCGTAGAAGCAAGCGATCCAGAGTGGCTTGCATCTGGTGTATAGGAAAATAAGGGTCTTACCTTTGCAGGCAGCACGTGACATCAGCAAGTTTGTCTGTGAAAATGGCATTACTCTTCTGTCTAGCAGTATGTGCGGTAACAAGGGTTCTTGTACAGTTTGGTATGCTTTCACCAATAGCAAGTCATGTGCTGATTGGTCGAACTGGACGAGGCTATTTGCTTGGGTAACTGAGAATAAAAGCAAAGAACACTGATTGGTTGGTCAACTGTTGTCTTGGTCTGATAAAAGAGGGGTGAAGCCGTGAGAAGAAAGGACGGATATATGTTGTGATGTGTTCAGAAAGCAAGGACGGCAAATTGAACCAGCGGTATCTTGATTTGTACAAGTGACGTCGTAGCAATACAGACTTATTTAAACTACAGATATGCATTAATATTACTTAACATTGATCAACCTCAAACATGTCCAGACACAGTTTACCTGGAAGCCCAATCAGCAACTGAGCAGCAATCTGTTTTTTGCATTTTAAGAAAGCAAAGACACAAGCAACAAGAAGAACTTCCGAAGCATCATGTACAGGAAAGAGTTTCTAAAATTGGGAGGCAAAAGAAAGAAAAAGATTGTCAAACTTCTGAAAAACAGAATCCTTAACTTTGTCATCAAACATGGTGGTCCTGTAACATCTATTAAAGATGTACAACTTGTTTCAAGCAGTGGTTTAGAAGCACTGAAAGTTCAACTTAGATATCTGAAGGTTCTCTTAGGTGTCAAGATCAATACCAGTGGAAGTAAATTTCAACATCTACTTGGCTAGAGACAAAGGAAAGAAGAAAAGGCACTCTGTAATTCTAAATATTCTAGCAGTTGTGAAGAACAACCATAATTTTTGGTGACCTTCAGTTATGAGCGTAAGGCCAGTGAGTTGCAGTATATTATAACTCCAACTTTTACATTGGCCATGTCTTTGATATTGCATCCCTATTCAATACTGTGATAAGTTTTTAGCTCCAACAAAGAGTAGAAATGATGAAATTTTGATGGCCTTTGTCAGATGATGATATTGCAAAAGTGGGACTTTGATACAATGTCAGTTTCAAGTGATGGCTGGATATGGAGTGTTCTAGAAATATTAGCCATATTGGAGGCTTATAAGGAAATTCGGTCAGAAAATCACCATTAGGAGAGGAAGTGCAGGAGAACCATTCAAGAAGTTTAAAGCTTTAAGTTTAAATATAAAGTATTTGTTTTCCTTTTGTAAACTAAATTTCTAAGTTTTATAGTCATTAGTTTTGTTTTTGATGAGTTAAAAATTACACAGTTTTCCAAAATAAGATACATATATTACAAAAAGTAATGATATTACACTGAAAAGAGCTGTTGTTCCTCAACCCAAAATTAGTAAAATTTTAAGTTTCAGGAATGTATCTCTAATGGATACTTTTTTATGGCAAGTTCAGTATGGTAGACTTTTGACCTGTTAAATTGTACTACTTGTTGTTTTTGGTGTATGTATGTATGTATATATATATATATATATATATATATATATAATTTTTTTTTTTTTTTAACTGAGAAAAAAAATTAGCTTAATGTCTGTTGTGCTATGGAAGTATAAGAAGTTGCAAGGCATTAACTATTGAAATAAATCATATGATCAGTGAAATTTGCCATTCTACATTATAGTTTTACTATTTTGCCTTTTGTGGATGAAATTTTCACAGTGTTTAGGGTGGTCTGATCTAAGAATTATTGATTCCATTACATTTATAATGATCTTTAACTTGTTTGAAGCCTGCATCTTCTGTTAAAATTGGCTTTTTGTTTAATGACATGAGGAGAAAAAAATTTTGGCAAACTATGAATTGTCAAAACACAGTTGCTGATTAAATTATGAAAATATTTTTGTGTGTGTGTGGTTTGCCAAGAACTCTATGCCTGTATTAAAGGTTTTTAAATATATTGAAAATAAAATTTTAGTTTGGGATACCTACTGGGAAAATGTTTCTTTTGGTTTTGTTGGGAATCAATTTTCCTTCTTAGGGAATTAATATTACTGCTCTTAAGAGTATGACACAAAAGTTAATTGTTCAGTTTTTCTACATTGAGTAATGCTTAACGGGGTTTCATTTAGATTATTTATACAGAACAGCAAAATATTGCCTTTCAGAACACAAATAATTACAACAGCAGCCTGATAACCAAGAGTTGGGAATACTAACAATTTTTTTTTTTGTTTTTAAATTTATTTAATCTAATTTACCTGTGCTATAATAAATGGTAGCATATTTCATTAATTTCTTAGGTTTTCACATGTGAATCTTATATTTATACAAGGGAGAGGTCATAGTTTTTCCAGTGAGAGAAAAGTGTATATTTTAAAGTTTTTGCTTATAATGTGGATTTTTTAAAATATATATTATGCTTTATTTTTCATATTTTTACATGTGTTTCCAGTCTTGTGACCTGCATCAGGCAAAGAGTGATTATTTCCACATATTATTAAAAGGAATTAATTTTCCTTGTTTTGCGATGTTTAACCATTGTCTTTTGTGACTACTACACAAAAAAGACAATGGTTAAACATCAAGGATTTGAACAGGCAAAATTTGGGAAAGTTTGGAAAATGATAGATTTGGAGGTTTTGATAATTAACCCCAACCCAGCCAGGTACTGTCATGAAAACGCAATATCAAAAATGAATTTTTAATAAAAAAATCTTTCTAATGTTGTTCTAGGGGAATGGTAACCTTTAAAAAATAATTGAGGAATATAATGCAAACACCTTTTAAATACTCTGTAATCTAATGTTTTAGAGAATTTTGGCTCTAAATTTACTATAGTTGTCGCTCTTATTTTCTGATAGTGTCATGCATGGGCGACTGTATCTAAAAAATTCAGCATGTTTTGACACAAAAGCAATTTAAAATTCTTTTTAAAAAAAAATGTGGTAGCACATTGTAATAAGCTTTGATATATAAATATAAAATATAGTTTTACTTAATAACAATCTTTCTTAAGAGTTACACCATTGAAACTGAATTTTAAAAGATTTAAAAATATTACAAATTATTCTTTTTAAAATTTAAAAAAAATAAATTAAAACAAATCCTGTAAAAATTAATTTTTCATGGAAAAAATTTTTTTTTTTAAGACAATATTGTTCTTAATATGTATTATTCATAAAAGCAATTAAAAGCTTCTAATTAAATAATGTCTTCGTTTTGGATTTTTTACTTTTCAATTCAGACTAGAAAAGGTGTGTGTGTGTGGGGGGGGATTTTTTGTCACTTTTTGAAAGTGTTCTTTTATGTTGTAAAAGTACCAATTTGTAAGATCCAAGAAAATATTTTTAATTTCAGATCCTTTATTTTTATTTATTTATTTTTTCTAAGTGGGTGATGTCAAATATTTTTCAGCAACTCCTAATATACATTCTTATTGATGTAAATCAATCACATTGCATGTGTGAACTATCATAATAGGTACTCTTCGTCTGTTGAAAATTTAGTCAGTAATATTTTTCTTTTATAGCCGAGAATTTCTAAATACTACAAAAACAATGAACGCATAAATGAAAATAAGTTTGGAAAACATTATTCAAAATAAACTAACATTCTTTAATTTTAGTTTAGTATCAAGGTGACTCTGACTTGAACTGATTTTTAAAATGATAAAAATTGAAGTTCAATCTAATGGGATAAGTAGGTCAGACAACCTACTCAACTGTAACTGACAATGACTTTTAAAATAATTTGACTACTGGAAGAATAAAAAAAAAAACAGTTAAAATAGCTGAAGCATATATAGTATAAGCTTTCTTATTAGTCATTAAAATAGTTTGTGTGCAGTTAATAAGAGGGTGTGACTTACACATCTTCATTAAGTGGGTTCAGCTGGATAATATTGGATTAAATGTATCTAGGAAAACCTAATTGTTGCTAACACATTTCATAGGATATTTGAGAGGGGTGGAGAGAAAAATAGTCTTACTGTTTATATTATCATACACTTTTTTCTTGAGATTATCTTTGAGTAAGCAATTTGTCCAAAAGGAATTTGATATTTCTAATTTTAGTTATAAAGGCATAAAAATGTTTTAATGAATATTTATGCTATTTCATTTTTTTCTATAGACCAGCCAATCATTTTGACATTTTTTTCAGTCAACCGTTGTTTTTCTTGAACAATTTTTTGACTTCAACAAACAGAATGAAATTTAAGTTATTTAATCATTAAACACTGATTTATAAAGATTTCAGTGTAATCTTCTGTATTAATTTTGTAATCTTTATTAGGGAGTTAATAGGTATTGTTGTGCAGTATTATTCTTTGTTAATATCCTTGGCAATTGTTTTTCTTTCTTTCTGGCATACCACTCATTTCCTTTGTTTTTATGAATTGTCATTCTGATGTAATCATTACATGAAAATAAAGAAAAAATTTCTTCTCTTTCATAGTCAAGCTTGAGGAGTTTAACTTATTTAATACTTGCAAGATTTGTATCACTGAGCTCTTTGAATATTTTTTCTAAAATAAACATTTTTGATCTGTGAGATCAGATAAAAAGAGAATTTATTTGTACCCTTTTTTCCTGGTTCTAGACATTATTTCTTATTGACTAGTTGATATAAGGCTACAAAGACAAATAATTTATCTTTTATCTACACTTCCTTCTTATGAGTAATAGAAAAGTTGACAGATGGCTAAACAAAATTGTATAATTGTTCTTAGAACAATTATACAATTTTGTTTAGTGACAAGTTATATTTGAACTGGTACAAGACTTTATGTAAAACTGATGAAAATTTAAAAAAAAAAATTTAGATTTTGATTTAAAATGCATTATAATTCATATTTTCTGTCATCTGATATTCTCAGATATTTAACCTTCTGTACTTGTTTGAATCTCCAATCTTCAGCTATTTCTCTTGCTAACACACATACTGTCTACTTACAGTTAATGAATAGTCCTTTCTTATTTTCCATTTTTAGGAGTACTTGCAGTTTTCTTTGACTGCCATCAACACTGCCATAGGCATATGCATATCCTGACCACCTCTGCTGACAAGGCCGAATGCTTCGCTCAGAAGTTTTCTTCCAATTCTACGCTAGATTCTTCCGGGGTGCCCTTGCCCGATTTCCCTCCCAGAACTGAGGCCCTCCTGGACAGGTTGCACATAACCCCGTCGTCGGTATTGGGCATTATTTCTAACCTAGATCACCACAAGGCTACTGGTGGTGATGGAATACCAGCCATTGTCCTAAAGAAATGCGCACCTGAACTGGCGCCTGCCCTCTCTAAATTGTACAACCGCTGCCTCAAGGAGTCCTGTTTTCCTGACTGCTGGAAGTCCTCAACCATTGTCCCTGTCTTTAAGAACTCTGGTGACCCCTCCGACCCTTCCAATTACCGTCCTATCAGTCTCCTACCCCTCTTTGGCAAAGTCTTCGAGGCCATTATCAATGCCGAAGTGATTAATCACCTGATATCCCACGATCTGCTCTCAGACAAGCAGTATGGTTTCCGCTTTGCCCGATCTACTGCCGATGTGCTTATGGTCATCACTGAATTTGTCTACCAAGCTATCCATAACAACGGTAAAGCTCGTGCCGTGGCCCTTGACATCTCCAAAGCATTCGATAGAGTTTGGCATTCCGGCCTTCTCCGCAAGCTCCAGGGTTATCGTATCACAGGTCGATTGTTTGACCTAATACAGTCATTCCTGTCAAACCGGGATTTGAAGGTTGTTCTTAGTGGATTCATCTCCAGATCCTATCCCGCTAACACAGGTGTTCCTCAAGGCTCCATCCTAGGCCCTACTCTGTTCCTCATATTTATAAACGACCTTCCTGAGGCCATAGACTCCCAAGTCGGCATCTACGCTGACGACACCACTATTTACTCCTGCCTCAAACACAAATGTAGTGAGGCGGACAAAGCTAACTTGGCAGCTCAAATTGAAAAGGACCTCCAATCGGTTGTGATCTGGGGTGAGAAATGGATGGTTAACTTTAACGCCTCTAAAACAAAACTGCTCTCTATCAACCACCACAAGGATCCATCCCTGCATCCCATTAGAATGTCTGATGACCAACTTCTCGAGAGCTCCTCCCTGCGGCTGCTCGGTCTCACGCTGTCTGCTGATCTGAGATGGAACAAATACATTGAGTCAGTTGCATCAGCCACCGCAAAGAAAGTTGGTTCTCTGTGCTGAGCCAGGAAATTTTTCTCCCCGGAATTGATCCTTCAAGTCTATAAATCGACCATTCGCCCTTGCATGGAGTATTGCTGCCATATATGGTCTGGGGCCCCTGCTGTTTGCCTCAGGGTTCTTGATAAGATCCAGAGACGGATAGGCAACGTGATTGGCCCTGATCTGTCATCACACCTGCAGTCGCTCTCTCACAGACGCGATGTTGCCTCGCTCTGCCTTTTTTACAAGTACTTCCACGGTAATTGCTCTGAGGAGTTGCGTTCGCTTGTCCCCAGGCTTCGTGAATTTAAATGCCCCACCAGGCTGGCATCCCGCTCCCACCCCTACACCGTGGAAACTGTTAGATGTAGATGTCTCTTCTACTCCAATAGCTTCATGTCTCGCACATCTCGCCTATGGAACTCCCTTCCCTATTACTGTTTCCCTGACAAATACAATCTCCAACGGTTTAAGTGTAGCGTCAATCGACATCTCCAGTTGCCTTGATCTATACACTTCCCTTCTCCACATTCCTATCTGCTCTCGCTCCGGATCTTTTGTGGCCCCCTTGCCTTGATCGACCCACTGTCTTTCTCTTTCTCCACATCCCCTCCCTTGCCACTCCTATCTGCTCTTCCTCCAACCCTTCTTTAACCCCTTGCGTGATAGTGGCCTCTGGCCTTGCTTGGGGTGATATGATTAAAAAAAAAAAAAAATGCATACCTTACATTATTAAGATCATACACACCAATAGTATTTCCTAGTAGGACTTGTTAAGGAAATCAGTCCATTTTGTTGTATTGTGCCACAGTTACATTTTTATCATCTTCAAAATAAATCATTTAAATCATTCCAAGTCAAAATAGATCAGATAGCAAAATGTGTCCACCAGAATTACTAGGGAAATACATGTGGAAGTCTACTATTTGAGCTTCATCTTTGCTATGAATCATTGTTGAAATGAGCAGTCAAAATTGCCCTTCTGTGTGTCGTGTTTTAACCCTTTCATTTTTGAGAACCTAATTCTTCAGATGATCTGATGTAATAATTATTGAATCCATTAGTATTATATTTCTTTTACTTCAAGACTACTTATATGACATTACATTTAAATAATGATTTTTAAGTATTTACGAAAGAAAAGAGTAACTAATGTGAGGGATGAAGTTAGAATATTAAATTAAAAAATGAGAGAATACAACAATTATAAACTCAATAAGACAAGCATAAAACTGACATAAGCTTGAAGACCATATGGAAGTTTTAGAGAAAAAAAATAAGATTTGTCCTATGTAGATTTTAATGTTGATATATATGCAGATTTTGGTCTTGATGATGCAAAGACCACTTAGTGAAATGTGTGCTGGTTTTATATAGAGAAATCTTTTCTGATAACAATGATTAATGACTTCCTAGCCAGGCCCCAGAAAATGACAATTCACAATGACCAATTTTATTATTTCCATATTCCCATAAATTGACCAGCTTGCTGCTTTATCAGTGAGAAATTCTTCATCAGTAATCCAAAATAATAACTATAAAAAATGCAGACTATTGTCTCAGGAAAAGGCACATGTTAATCTTAGATCTTACTAATTGACCATATGGTATTTGCTTTGTATATTTTGAATATACAAAGCAAATACCAATCTTTTAGACATTTTTCTGTGAAGATAATTTTTAACACAAAACAGATGTTTTGTTTCTTTGGCTAAAATAATTTAGGTCATTATTTTCTGTGACTACAAACATTCTCTACAGATAATGTATTATAAACAAAATGTCCAAATTCTAAGTTCCTAGAATCCAAGGAATTCGGACAACATATTAATCATCTTTTTCTTTTCAGCGGGAAGTAGATAGGGTTGGGAATCCTGGTTTTGTTCAATTATACTGAATCTTGTCTAGCTAAATCTGGGTTCAATTTTCCCTGGAACTGTTAAAAAGTAAATTTTAACAGATTTTGTTTTTAATTTTAAAAATTTTTTTCACAACCATATAACCTGAGAATTTTAATAATTATGATCCAATTAGTAGTCCCTCCAATCCACCATCCTGTAATTTCATTAATTAAATTGTTTAAATGGAGGTCAGTGCCCAATTATACTCCATCCCTTTATACACAAGTGAAAATTCTTATCCAATTAAGCATTTTTACTTCATTCAGTAAGGTAAAATATTCTTGATTTCATCACTGTCAAGTAGTAGTAAAAAAGTGTGGTTTATTCTGGCTACATGTTCATTAATTGTTCATACCATGAGTCCCCCACCCCCAAATACTTTTTCATTTTTCATTGTCTTTCCAAAAAAAATTATTTCTGATTCTTCCAATTTTATTTGAAGATTGATTTTCTCAACTTAATATCTATGTTCATTTTTTTCTTTTCTTTTAACTATGCACATGTTAAGCATAGTGGCTTCCTCAGAGGTTTGTCAAAAGTCTTTAATCTGGTCTTCTTGACATCAGGTGGTATTCTACTGGTAACTCCACAGGTGGGTCCACTCTCTTCAGCATGTAAGGCGGTCTCCATTATCCTCACCTGCTCCTCCTCCATGATGCCAAGCATGACTAAGGTTCTCATCATTTTAGTTCAGTTTTTCCTTTTTCTTAATTTAATCATTAAAATTACCAAAATTATTACATCATGATAATAGTTCCAGACAAGGATCACCATGCCACCAGGACAGTTTTCAAACTGGTGGGTCTTCCTTTTGATATAGTTCTTAATTTATCCACTAATTTTTTTTTCTGTGGTGATCTCAACGGCCTTAACATTAGGAAACTCTCCAATCAGCAGTTCCCACAAGTTGGTCCAATTATCGGCACCTCCCATAGGTAAGCTAATGTCTTATACTTGTTGGTTCCCCCCTTGTAAACCCCTAGATAATTCCATTTTCTTCACCAGTTTTATTGCCCATATTCTATATAAGTTCACCACTTGTGACAGCATCTCATTCAACACCTCTAACTGGCAATTTCTTTTCAATGCATCCATATCTCCCTAAAACAACCCCAGTATACATAACTTATGACTACTTTTCACATAAATTGGTCTTCTGGATGAACATGCTCCTATCACATTTGCTTCACGTGTTAATTCAGGTATGAATCCGGTTCTAGCTACATTGAAAGCTATATACCTGGCTACTACTCCTTCCATCACATCTATCTCTGGATAAGGAATGGACAGGTTTATTACTGTAAATACTTCAAAAGTGCTTTTCCTGTCCAACAAGGGTAAGGAGACTAATACCAGTAAATTATCACCATCCATCAAGATGACATGACCCTTTGTATTGCCACAGACTACCAGCTGGAGCAGTTGGCAGTGTTAACTGGTGAGAAATTTTGGCTTGAATTTTGAGTAACAGATCCCTTAGATTTTGGGGGTCACTATGCTTGGAGACAAGTCCCAAGGACAACATATCAAGCTGGACTTGCACATGTTCTAATGATAACAATGACTGCAAAGCTTGATGGAATCGATTGTTTATGGCTAATAACTGTAAGTATTGCTTAATAAATGTCCCTAACTTTCCCCAATTGGGTTTACATTACTTCTGTTAGGTTTCCAAGTTACCATTCTAAACCTTGGACAGTTCCTATCAGCCAATTCATACCTTACCTGTTCTTAACTAAATCAATTCTAGTCACATTTAATATTGACACACTCTCTCTAGAAACTTGGGCCAACTTTTTCTGATTACTAGCTAACATTTCCAGTTTCCACTTAATCACCTTTAACTCACTCTCTTATACAATTCCAAATGGTACATGGCAAGCCTTCCCCACTATGGGTATCACTGCTTGTTTCTCTTTTAGAACAACCATATCTCCTTCAAATAATCACTGATCTCCTTATATTTAATTAGCATTGCTTTCTCCTGTTTGATAGTAATGACCACAAATAACTCCCCTCATACCTAAGTAGATATCTCTCTTATCTTCTCACCCATACTTTGTGCATGCTTTGTCATGCTTCTTGACGCATTCAGCAACTTGATGCAGCTGCGGACAAGCCCACCTTAAAGTCTTAAGTAGACAACCCTGGACAAGCTGCTTCGATACCATCATGTTTCCTCATCTCTGCTTGAGCTATGATGTGTGTGTGTGATGCACCTGCATTGGTCAAGAGCAATGACCCCCCCACTGCTTTCCAGCATGTGATGTGCTCATTTGTGTATCAGTGATCCCTTTTTCCCCACATAATGTAAAAAAACAGCAAGGACTTTTTTGGTTACCTTATAATATATAAATAAGAGAAAATGTATTATCAACATCATCTTCCTGATAAAAGCAAATGAGATGAATTTATTATAATTTTTTTCATTCATTTTGTGCATTACTAAACTGTTTGTACTTTTTTTGGTAAGTTTTAAATTCTTTAATGGGCTTGCTAATTATCTTAAGTGATAGCTCATTGTAGAATTTGGTATATATTAACTCTAGCCAACTGAACTTTTTATTCTGCTGGTAATAAAATATAATCTATCAGCTCATCATGACTTCAAAAATGTTTCTGGCTCATTGGCTTAACTTTCTATATACTCAAGTCTGAATCAGAATCTGTATCAGTTATTAGTTCTTCATTGATGACTAAAACTGTTTGTATTAGCTAACATGTTGCTTTTAAAAAATAAGTTTTGGAATGTTTAAAGTTATGTCTCTCTTTGTACATTGGTTCCTTTTTTATTTTTATTTTGTACTAAGAAACATTTGAGTTAATGCTGTTAGGAATAATTGATTAATATGTTAGTTTTTTTTTCTACAGATACTTTCTACCATATACTCTGCCAAAATGATGTGGCATGAGGCAAGAAAACAGGAGCGTAAGATACGTGGCCTGATGGTGGATTACAAAAAGAGAGCTGAGAGGAGGAGAGAATATTATGAAAAAATTGTAAGTCTTTCTCTTTTGTTCTCTCTTCCCTCCCCAATGTTGTCTGCTGCTCTTTAAAAATATTCAATATTTTCTCTTCAAAACAATGTATTGATTCTTAATTAGGGGAAAGACAAGGACTTGTAGAAACATCATTTTTTTAATATATATATATATATATATATATATATATATATATATATATATGAGAAGAAATATAGTCTTAAGATGTGCTCAATACCAGAGATAAAGCGTGTGTAAACATAGACGTCAACACTTAGGTGACAGTCTGTTTCATGCTAGGTGCAATCGTCAGGCCACGACAATTGCACCTAGCATGAAACACTGTCGCCTCTAAGTGTTGACACACATATATATATATATATATATATATATATATATAAACTCTTGTTTTATATAGGTGTATATATATCTCAGAAAATCACTTAGGCATCTTATAACTATCAAAACGTTTGTTTCTGGAATTTTAGCTTTTCTTATGATCACCATTATAACATGTATATGATTTGCCTTGTGATTCGACTATTTCATTTTATCATTTTGTTTCATGCACACTGTTAAGTTACTTTTGAATACTTCATAATTCAAGAAAACTGATCTAAATGAAATAACTTAATAGCAATAGGTTACAAGACTAAACTATAATAATGGGTATCATCATTGCTCTTAGAAATATAGATAAGGATACAACTTTCAGTTTTATCTCCCACTTTTGTCCATTTAACTGTTTTTATGATAATTGAATATGATAATGTTTGGTAATGTCAAAAATCATCTATATTTTTATAGGAACTCTCAATGTTACTCCCTAATATTTAAGGAATAGTTGTGGTGCTTAATATGAAACTATTTAAAATTGTTGATAAAATGAGACATTCTGTATCAATTCAACAAGGGTCTGACCATCACTGATACTGTTTTTTTTTTTTGTTTTTTGTTTTTTTTCCAAATTCAGTACTCTTACAGGGTTTCATGATACAAATTGAATGGTACCTATTTTACATTTCTAGGTCAAAAGGTTCCTGAGATATTACCCTTTGGCAAAAAGGTGAATTTTGGAAAATAGTCACAAAGTGATATATCTCGGTTCTTTTTTCACCTACAGAGCTAAATTATATACCATTTTAAAGTACTTGGATAGATCTAAAAGGTGATCTATTTATTCTTCTATTTAAAGGTCAAATAAGATAATTTGACCTTTTAATTTTTCAAATCTATCTTTAAATTTTTAAAAATTTGACAGCAAATTTGTTTGCCTTATTGCAAAATATGTATGAAATTTTGTGACTGGTTTTATTTTAATTAGGCCAAATTCAAAATGGCAAATTTTGGCATATGCCACTGCTAACATTGTCATATTTCCCCAATATGGTCAAGTTTCATATCTTTAGAAAGGTCTTTGTTGATTAATATTCACATGAGAACTATAATCATAAAATTTATGGTTAAATGTTGACCAATTTGGAAAATAAGCTACCATATTTTTGATTTGTTAACATTTTTATTATACAATAAATAAATTTTTATATGAATAGGTGACATAATGAAAATAATTACTTAAAGTGTCATAAATTAATGTTAAGATAATATGAAAATATGCAACAAATGATGTTAATCATTAACAAATTTTTGTTGACATTTGACATGGTTCACTAAATAAAATCATCAGTTATTTTAGATTATATATATATATATATATATATGGTTAACAGTTACAACCATTGTTCCTACAACTTCATGATTCTGTCTAGTATCTAAACCCTGATTGCTTTTCTTCATTTTAACTTTTTGGTAAGTCAAAATATGTGCTGGTCATAAAAGTAATAGAAAATTTTATTAGATCAGTGTGAAAAAAAAAAATTGACTGCAACATGACTTTTATTATTATCTCTAAGTCCAGTCAAACAAGTTACTTCCTCTCTAGACTGTAATGAAATTGGTGGCTTTTCATAGTAGTTGTGATTCTTCACCAATACAGGAAAACCAAAACAGTTGTAAAAAGTAATTTTTAATTTCATATCCATTTTTTTTTTTTTTTTTTATATATGTTGGTGTAATACAACATAATTTTTACTGATAAATCCTCAATAGGTGAAAGTCATTTACTGCAAAACAATGATATCTTTTGAGACATTTTATAATTTTAGTTTTAATTCTTACTACTGGTATAAATAATCACCAATTTAATTTTTTAAAAAAAGTTGAAAAACAAACCAGTTATTAGGGAAAAATGTAGGAAAAATTAAAGGAGCAGTATCAAAGAAAATTAAACTGATTTTGACTAAAATTTCTTATCAAGAATATACCAGTGTAGAACACAACAGATCTGATGAAAGTGAAATTATTATGCAATTAAAAGAAAAGTTTGCAACTTATGGAAAGAGGTCCCAAAAAGTACAAATTTTGACGATACTTCCAAAAATATCTAAAGAATTCAAATAGAATTTGGTACCTCAACATACATGGCAAAACAAGCCAAAAAAAAACTTGCAAATGAGCAAGGTATATTAACTCTATGAAATACATGGAAATGTAGATTTTCACGAGAAACAGTTGAACTTGTGCTGTTTTATAAGAGTGAAAATGTTAGCTATGGAAGCTACTGGCGACCATGGATGTATCTGATAGCCTTTCTGAAGGCAAATTGTTTTGTTTATTTATAAAAAACAAAATAACTTTATTTGTCAACGAGACAAATGTGCTAGTCAGGTGAAAGAAAGACCAAACAAATGCTGGTGTCTTCTCATATGTAAACATAAGGAAGCACATCACTTTTTGATGAATTTAAAGCCTTTTTAGCCATTTTGCTTCTTGTTGCATACCAGAACTGGGTAATTTGAATTTTAAGAGCATACCAGGGACTTTTAGAGAAATAAAATTCATTTCATTACAATAAAATAAGTACCTGAAATTGTTTGGTTTTGAAATTGGAAGGATTGAATAAAACAAGGAGTTCTTGCCTCCATTCAACACTGAAAAAGTGACAATTGGTATAAACCAGCAAGTGCTAAACTAGGTTGGATCTTGGTCAAAACTTAAAATGCGTATGTGTTCTTTTAATCTCATTGACGCTTTTTGCCTTAATTTTATACTAGCATAGAAATTTGGTTGACTATGATTATGTATAACAGGAGATTGAGTTCATCAAAATCATTCCCTGTTACTATGCATGTATGCAAATCAACTTGTAATCTAACACTTGAAAGGAATCTATTCCTTTACTTCCACCAGTTAGACTGAGCAGGACAAGGCAATTGGGCAGTAGAGAGAAAGCAGTCAACACTAATCAGAGAGATGGGGGAGGGGTGTATAAAACAGATGACAAAATGTAGCAGAGGAGTTGACATCATCACCCAATTGTGAGATAATGTCAATAAATTTAACTGAAAAGATTTTTGCAGTTTAAGAGTAGGTATCCCCAAACTACGGAAACATGTTGAAATTTCTTTCAATTGCTGATATTTTGTTTACTTTTAAGGCTATTTTGATAAAATTAGTATGTAAACAAAATTTAATCTTTTATAAAAAATACAATAGTTTAAGAAGTTACTTAGTACAATATCAACATTTTAGAGGTCATGGAGCATTAGGATGATTGTCTTTAATTATAATCTTTCTCGGAAATCCTGCACATACGTAGGAAAAAAACTCCAAACTTGGCAGGGTCATATCTTCTGAAGTAGACTTAAAACCCTCACAAAAGTTTTTGGTGAACTTGAGCAGGCATTGTAGATGTTAGGCAAAAAATATTATGAAAATTGAAGAGGACGTATTTTTGATAGACTGACCATAAACTACATAGGTGAAAAGTTATTGATTTTGGGGTCATGTATTTGGATGAGCAAAATAAAATTTCCTGGCACCTGTTCACTCCAAACTTTACAATAAATGCCTTGCTGCTTCTTGCTTTCTGTAGTTCCTGTTTTTAAGAACTCCCAGAAACTCTCAAATTATCACCTAGTGCTAGAGTCTCTAATCAATGCTAAATTGGTTAAGCATCTTGCTTCATATGGCCTCATTTTAGACAAACAATATAGCTTTCATTTCACCATATAAGCTGGAAACTTAGGTTAATTATTTTTGTGAACAAAAATGTTTGCATCAACATCCAATGAATCCTTTTTTCAGGAGTTTTACTTTGATTCGGACTCTGATGATGATTTTGAAGGATTTACTGACTTTATTGACAGTGAAGTGGTCTGAGATGATAACCATACTAGTGACATGGACGAAAGTGATGTTGACCACTAGGTACTGAGCGGCTACTATCATCCATGGCTGACTAATTTATGGAAGGTACTAACCCCATGGATGTACCTGATAGCCTTTCTGAAGGTGAATTATTTTGTCTATTCATAAATGACAAAATAATAACTTTATTTGTCAGTGAGACAAATATGCTAGTCAGGTGAACCAAAGACCAAACAAATGCTGGTGTCTACTCGTATGCAAGCATGTGGAAGGATGTCACTTTTGATGAAATGAAAGCCGCCTTAGCCATTTTGCTTCTTCTTGTACCCCAGAACTCCACAAGGAGTAATAAAAGTTAAAGTATTTTAAATTGTTAATTTATTTGTTTTTATTTTGTGTTTCATTTTTTTCTTTTCTGTTTACAATGTCAAAACATACATGCAAAATGTAATGCATTGCATAAAAATATTACTCATCCATTCTTTTATTATACAAAAAATAAAAGCTATACACAACAATACAAAGAAAGTTATAACCAAGGCTGTGTAGTCTGAATGAAAAACCTTAGACTCCAACTCCTCTATTTTTGGCACCTCTGACTTCGACTCCTTTATGTAATTATGTAATCTTTGCTAATAAGAAATAAGTACAGAACAAAAATAAAACTATTTTATAACAGAAGTTGAAATACAATCTTTTACAGGATTTAAAAGACAACAAAAATAATTCTATAATGTAAGATTTTTTACATATATAGTTTTGCAAATACAAAATAACTACAACAAAAAAAAGTTGAAATGAATTTCTTCAAAGTAAATAGTAAATATACAATAGAAGAAATAACAACAAAAATAAAAATCTATAATGTAAGACTTTTTTACATAAAGTGTAAATTCAACTGGTGTCAGAATAGTTTTACCGACTCCAGTGACCCCTTAATTGCTTCTGACTCCGACCACACAGCCCTGGTTATAACAGTTTTAAAACAGTAGGTATTCATGTTTTTTGCACCCTCAAAAAAAAAAAAAATGCAGTGGCTGGGGGAACAATTCTAGAAGGAATTTAATGGGGTAAAAGTTGATCTAATCATTCCTGACAAATTGTGTAAAGATTGTGCCTAATGGTCATGCTTCTAGATCATTTTATATTAATGCGGGTGTCCACCGGGGCTCTATCCTTGGACATATGTTCTTTCTGATCTTTATCAACAAACTTTCTGGGTATTTATGCTGATGAAAACTATTTACTACTGTCCTAGTAGCAAGTCTGACAGATCTTACAAAGTAAACCTGGCAAATGTTCTTGAAAAGGACCTCCAATTGGTGGTTAACTGAAGCATGAAATGGCTTGTAAATTTTAATGACTCCAAAACAAAACTGCTTTCATTTAATCATCACGGAGAACCTTTTCTATTTGCCATCAGCATGGCTGATGCTAAACTCCAGGAGAACAACACTTTCTATCATTTTGGGCTCACGTTTTTCACTGATTTTATTGAATTGATTGCTGTCTATTGCTTGGAAAGTTGGTTCATTATATTATGCCAGAAAATCTTTGTCAGAGTCCATGTACATTTATAAATCTACCAATATGTCCATTGAATACGGCTGCCATTGTGCTCCTACTATGTCTTTAGATTTTTAACTAAATTCAATAATGTAATGTTATTGATCCTGATCTGACATCTTGACTTTAGTTACTTTTTCATTGATGTGGCTTCCTTATCTCTTTCCTACAAATATTTTTCATGACAATTGATCTGATGAGCTTTCCTCCTTAGTGCATCGACTGCATGAATTTACTTGATTTGCAACTAGCTTTACTGTTTTATCGTTAAATTAGAAGAGACTGCTGCATCTAGCTATTATAACAGTTTCTTTTCTTGCACTTTTCACCTGTGGAACTCCCTTTCAATTTCTTGCTTCCCTGACACCTAAAATCTTAAAAAATTTAAATGCAACATCAATTGTCATCTTGTCTTCCAGAACCCTGGTCCTTTATTGTCCTTGCCTCACTAAAGTCTTCTCATTCTCTTTCACTCTCTGTAACTCCCTGCATTCTAGTGGCATTATCACCTTGCTTTGAGTGAAATGATAAAAAATAAAGAATAAATAAATGAATAAAATAAAAAGTTCTGACCAATATTTGAATAGTCCTAACTTGGTTGCCCATTAAACTGGCATGATAAATTTAGTATACCCCCCCCTTTTGTCAGTCTCACTATAGCTTCATTAAAAGTTTAATTTAAATATATTGAAAATAAAATACTTGCTAAGATTAAAACCAATGAAATGAAGGAAGAGTTGGAGATCAACTTTGTCTGCAGGCCTGAGAACAGTTCCCTGTCTAAGTTGTTGAACTGACTGCCAGTCACTAGTATGAAGCATTCCTATGGTTGTTGCAACATGTGAATAAAACAAACACCTAACTCACAAACCAACTGTATTTAGGTAAACCACAGCACTGAGGAATTGGGAAGGGTTAATCTGATAAATGTAAGCATCAGTGAATAACTTGTCATTTTTTTTTCTACAAGCAAGTTTTAATTGTCTGTTCTGAAAGTTGCTTCCTTCCTTTCCTTTTCTTATAATTGTCCCTGTTGCTACTACAGGCAGTTCATTTAGGCTCACCCAAGATTTTTTTTGGATCAAAAGCTAATGTGTATGAAATACAAGAGATCATGAAATAAGCAAGAAAAAGAATTACCACAGGTAACCCGAAGGTGATGCCTTATATGATAGAAGATTAAGTTAATGTTTCAAATACAAGTGTTTCTTATTTAACAAACCAAATGAATTTCTTGGGTATCTAGTATCTGTATCATTAACTTACGAATCTTACTGCTGGCTAGTTTTTGTAATGAATGCTTTAGACTTTCCATGTGTGCTTGTTAGTAATGCCAGTCACTAGAATTTATTTTAAAGTGTTTTTCTAAGTCTGTTTCAAACATGGTTTATGACAGGATTTGCAAATCTGTTATCTGGGATATAAAACCTTTGAGCTAGTATCACTTATTTCATATTTTATTGGATAACTAACAAGTTCCTCCCCTACAGAGTGGTTTGGGAAGATGTTCAAATGTTCACACTAAGAGGAGATAACACATGGCAGGCAATATATTTCTCTGCTTATTGACTTGTTAATAGCTATTTGATGATTACAGCAAACCAGTTTTTAAAAGTATGAAGCTGAGTGTGGCAAAACACTGAATTTAACTGAATTCTTTTATTCTAAAAACAAGCATTTTCTGAAAATAAAAATTCTTCTTTCCAATAGTGCCAGGCTTTTAATAAAGGGGCATGTTAACACACACCCATATACAAAAACTGTTGAATGAAACCCAAACATAAAATGAAGGTTGAAGGACTTAAATTTAGATATTTGTATGTATTTCTATATATGAAAAAAACATTAGTATCTCATTGTAAGAACTAAAGCAAGAAAATTATATTCTACTATCTTCATCTTTGTTATCACAATGCTTTAGCTGTTGTGCACTCTGGTGGCCTGCATCAGATGCTTTTTGATCCAGGTAACTTTCTCGGAATTTTGAACTAGATCAATCATTTTTCTTGTTCTGCTGTTCACGTCTGGGAGTATTTTTTGTTCTTATTTAGTACTACCTAATTATTGATTACTCTATTTCCAGTGACTCCCTACTCCCTTGCCTGGAGATTGAACTTGCAATTACTTTATTACCAAATTCATGAATCAACACTTTAATTCACTAGTGGGACAATCCTGACACTAGAACATGAAACCTTAAACCTACTCTGCTTTGATTCTTTCAGACATCTAACTCTCCAGTAAAAGTATCAGTACATATGCTAGGCTATGCAGCCCTCCTTAGTAAATTATATCTTGAATGAACCATTAAATAATTTGTTTTATGCTTTCTGTTCATCATAATCTAAATTGAAAATACAAGAATTTAAAAATTATAAACATGGAAAATTTAGTCATGAGTTAATTGTAAATGAAAATCTTTTGATATTAAAAACTTTTATGAATAGTTGGAATATGCCCATATTGTTTATATAGAAAATAAATGTATATAGCACAATTCTTAAAAGTAACTCTGAACATGAAAATTAATAGGGGCATTTTTGTGTAAAATTATTCAGGGTTTAAATTGTTTAAAATTGATTTTTATACAAATTACAGTAAAATTAATGAATTTGTTTTCAGATGCATTTCTAAAACTTTAATATTTTAACTTCCTAAACAAATTAATGTTTTTTTATTATGCAACTAACAACTATAAATGAAAAATTAAGACTCTTTAAGTTCTAGATGGTTGAACATTTTTTTTCAGGATGATTAAAGTTAGTTTTTGGGGACAATTTTGGAATAATGGTGGAAAAGAAAGTTTTAAAAAATTTGTATTCATATAAGTGAAAAACATCTTCAATTTTGTCAAAATGTGGTATTTCTCCCTAGATTGCTTTAGTGGGGCGATGGTCTAATTTCCAAAACTTGGTAAGTATGATGTTAAAATGGCCACTTTAAAAGGGAGCATATTCAAGTGATCCAATTTATTTTAATCTCTCTCTCTCTCAATAAGAATTTTTTTTTTTTCTTAAAAAAAAAAAAAATCACTTTTATTGACATAAGCTTTTATAAATTTCTATGTATGTTCTTGCTTTTTTTCCCCCCCCTTAAGATTTGTTTGTATGTAATAACTACCTTTGAGATCATGGTCATTGTGAACTTTGTGATCTATTCATTAGTTGCACAGTATGTGCATTACTAAGGCTACATACAGCTTTGAATTTGTACCTTTCTCTATGATACTTGTGTGAAAGTTAATATAATGAAACTGGACTGAAATTCAAACTCTGCTCATCGATATCTTGTTCTGACCCACTATCCATTACACCACCTGTACATCTAATTATATATATATAAAAAAATCACAAAAAATAATCGGATATGAACAGGAGAGGAACTTCTATATATGTATATTAGATGTTTGACAAAGTTTACTGTGAAAAGCAGTGTTCAGTTGTGTATTCAATTTCCAGGTTTAAAAAAAAAATTCCATTCACTTAAGATATATTTTAAATCATGTAATTAAAAACAAGGTGAGTTGTAAACATTTTGAAGCAATGAATTGTATTTTTATAGAATGTTTGGAATATTTTTTGAAACTGAATTATGACAACAAAAGATCTTGTAAATTAAAGATTATTTCAAATGCTGAAAATTATTTTTTTCTTACAGGAATTCCTAGGTTATAGTGCAAAACAAGCAATAATTAAAATTATCAATTTTTTTTTTTATTTATTTTTATTTGAAAACTTTCAGATATTCAATAAAGTTTTATATTTGAGAGGTATACATAAAAATATCCTCTGGTAATGCAATAAGATTGTGGGAGCAAGGCTTGACAGTGGATTTGTTAGTTATAACAAAGATTTCCTCTTATGAGATTAAGTAAATAGAATGGTTCATCTGTGATTGATGCATGAAGAAAGAGAAAAAATGTTCTGAAGATCAACTTGAGACAAATGGCAGCATTCACTAGATTCAAACATAAATTTAACTTATAGAGAAACCAAGAACACTACACTCTGCTTTTACAATCACTTGGGAGGAGAGTAGAAAATGCTATCTTTGATACAGCCCTAAATAAATTGCCTGGAAGAAAATTTTGGAATTTGAAAATTTATACAAAGTACTAATACTCCAAAACACATACAGGTGAATAATCTATAAACTGGTCATCGAATGCAAATTTATCCAGTCCTAAGCAAGGCTGGACTATTATTATAACAGCCTGCACAATGAAAGGTTTGTATAGACAAACCCCAAAAATGTTAAAGCAAATTACACAATAAGAGGTGTCAGTTTATGGATAGTTACAGGGAGGCAAACTTGAGGTCTGAAGCAGAGAATCTGCAGAGAAAGAGTGAGTGATAATTATTTGAGTCAAATGGTTTGACCAGTGGAAGATTTGAGATACTTGTTGAAAAATCCTAGTCATGCTGAATTTCCCTCTCATTTGACAGAAGGGGAAGACTAATCAGCTGGGAATTTAAATTAAGAACTATAATCCATTGTTTAACATCCATATTTCAATCAAAATGTTCCCTTGTCAAGTCATGAAAGTGAAATAGTTATAGCAAGAAATTCACTTTGAAGGACTTTATATTTTGTTACTCCTATTAGAACAACTATGACTTCATCTTTATTGATGAAGTAGTCTCTTCTGTTGTTTGTCAAAATGTGTGCAATGATCACAGCCAATCATAGTGGCATCTGTTTTTGGAATTGATTGTCTCCAAAGAACATTATTACAGTCATAGGTGGCAACACAAGTACTGACAAGACTTGCTTAACTGAGAAATGGTAATTAATTGTGACTTAAAGCTATAATTAAAATCTGCTTGAATATAGTGTTATATCAGTTTAACCAAATTTGTCCCAACTGATGATTCACATTTGGGTAAACTGGTTTTAATTCTTAAAATAGTTTTCTCTAAATGTTGAAAATTCTAAGTTATTTGTCATTATGTATATTGTTTGAAAGGTTGTATGGAAACTTTAATGTATTATTAAATTCTGTAATGAAGGTACCTGGAAAGAGAATATTTCCAGTTGCCTTATTATAGGCATTAGACTATACATGATATACCAGCACCTTAATACAACAAAAGGAAAGACCAGTATGGCTGAAACAAATGAATGCTCAATATGCATAAAGAGATTTTATTTACTATGTCATACCAGAAATTATATACAAATATGTATACCTGTTACTATTTGTCCCACACAAAGAAACTATAACATATAGGAATACAATAAGCCGTGTGACCAGGTAAAAATTGAGAGGGTTTTACTTGTAATAAGGGAAAGTGAACAGGTTAGTTCTGTATGTTCCATAGTGGGACCATGTGGTTTCCTCCATCTTTTATCCATTACAGTCACTCATGCCTTGCTCCCTCAAGGTCTTTTCAGCAACTGGGGTTTGTCATCCCCATGAACTGATATCACTCATTGGCCATCACGTGACACATGAATTCAAAGTGAAATAATCTCCCTCTGCATCCCTACATCTGCAATAATAAATCCGTTTAGACATTTAGTACATTAATTATTACCTCTTATGTGTAATGTCAATTTATTTATTTATTTATTTTTATAGAGATTTGTATAGGACCAAATAAGCATTGTTTTTTTTAATGAGTTAAAAATAGATATGCAAATAAAATTTAATGACAATGATTTATATATATATATATATATATATATGTATATAATATTTAAAATGTGTGAAAGGTTGTTTACTTATATAAAATTATGGATTATCTGAACAAAATTTCAAGTTTCCATAAATATTTAATGTTATGACTTTTTCTCGAGTACAAATGTGTTACAAGTGACAGAGTTTATTGGCTGATTGCTTTCTCTTCACTGATATGGGAGCAGCAACCAGCAAAGTAGGCTAAAATGCCATTTTCATGGACATTTACTTATAACTTGACAAAATAATGCTGTGATAGTGGGTTGAGGAAGTGTATTGCTAAGCTGAATCTGTTGAAATTCAATTTGTGTGATGGAGGGGGGATTCTAAAACAGTTCAGGGTTTGTGGCCCAAAAATACATTTTATTTTATCATAACTTTGAAAAAAAAATGCATTGACAATGGAAACATATAGCCAAGTTGATTATGGGGAAATAAAAAAAAATCCAAAATTTTAGGATGTTTGAAGGCCAGATCACTAAATCTGGGGATTTTGATCCTTAAACACCTCTGTCATTTCTCAAAGTAATTTAGCAGTAGTTGTTGAGGGTTTGTTAGACATCTTGAGCTACGAATTACATTAAAGTAAAACTTTACAACAAAGAACATCATTCTCGCATAACAATGTAAAGAAACAAGTGATTGTCTTCAGAGGGAGAGAGAGAATCAACAATATTTGTCTGGCAATATGTTGAATGCCCACACACACACATTACAGTTTATACATAAGGGTCTTGCTTCCAACTGTATTTCATTAACTTGGGAGTCAGAACCAACTTACACTTGATTGATGGTGTCAATGAGATTTGAATATGAAGTATTGTTACATGAAATTTGAATTATTTTCTATAGAATTTTTATTACATTTTTGTAAGCTATTCTAGTCCAAATTCCCCAAACCCATGCCATCAACTCCCATAAATGGTCAAGGACTTTATGAAGGGATGAATTAATGCTTAGCCATTGACCATCTGAATGTTTTAGTCAAGTGTAGAAAATTGTCAATTAAGTACAAATATGCTTGTACTTATTTTAGATATATCAAATTGTTTCTTACAGGGTAGGATTCTAATCATGATATTGATTTGAAAGTTTTAATATTAGTAGTGCATAATTCTTTTTTTGTGTAATAATTTGCATACAATATTTCCTGATAGATTTGTGCCCCCTTGACCAGTGGAATCGGAAATCTCACTTTTGCCAATGAATATTGTTTCTCCAGTTTAAAAACCTAGTTCCTGATGACTATTTAAGACTGATTAATCAAATATCCCTTTTCTATAATGGTCAAATGTCTGTAGGAATCTTGAAGAAAAATTCAGATACTCTTAAGTGTAATCTGAAAAGATTAGTCCGAAATCTTCACTGAGTAGAAACTGGATATTCTCAGTTGATGATGTTTAATCCCAAACATAATTCAAAGCTGGTGACTGAATAGAAAAGATCAATGTTTGCTGTGGCCTTTGCAATCACTTAAATTCTATTGAAAATTTATGGTTTGAATTAAAAATGGATGTTTGGAAAAGAAATTCCATGAATATATCAGAAAAAGAATTGAGTGAAATTTCTATTTAAAATTGCATGAAGTGTTTGGGTTGCTATCATAAATGTTTGGCAAAAGTAATTGAATAAAAAGGATGTTCAATTGTTTGTGGCATGTACTAATTTTTTTATTAACACAACTCCTTCAATAATGAACAAATTTACTTCATATTTTGTATGTATTGTTAATTGTGATATGATTTGAAATTAGTTGAACATGTATGGCAAAAGCTATTGGATGAAATAATCAATTTTTTCTTATGCTGTACACCTGCCTATTAAAAAAAAAGTAAGTTATATCAGTGGATTGGTTGAACCAGTCTTTGTTACAGGAAAACAGCTCATCTTTGATGAAATTAAACTTTGAATAGAATTTAACATTTAAGAGAAAACAATTCAACTCATTGACTGAAATATTTTAGTTGGTTATAAATTGTACCATTTTAAGAGCCCTGCTAATAAGTTATTAAACTGTTTATCAATATCTTATTAAAATCTGACACTGGAATGAGACTTGAAATTGCCTTTAAGTACCATGAATTGATTTATCTAGAATAAGACCAGAAGCTTCAATTTCTCATTGATATCATGCCCATATTTATTTTGTTTCTATATCAATTGAAAATGGTATGATTTTATATGTAACTCATAAAGTATAATTTTTTAAATGGTATTTTCATCTATATAAAAAAAAACTGATAATTTAAGGTCCCCAATTTTCTGTTTCAAATTTTCCTTGATTCTGTTTTTGGTAAATTCCTTTTTTTTTTCCATTTGGGAAATTTCATTTTTTCCATTTTTATAGTATTTTATGAGAAAATTGCAATCCATTATGCTACAATTATTATTAAAACTGGAAACAAAAACATAATTCAAAGTTTTATTGCATATAAAGAAATAGCAAATATCTATAAAAAAAATTTTTAAATGTTAAAATCCATGTCAAAAAATAAGATATGTAAAAATAAAAATAAATGTAACATGATTCGACAATAAAACAATGGAATGTTCCTGTGCATAATTAATTATCTTTGAGGTAGAACTTTTAATCAGAGCTTCCTTCTTTAAGAACACATTCAAATTGTTTTTTTTTTTTTTTTAAGCAAAATGATTTAGATTGATTTATAATTATTGATTCATAATATAAAAATCACATTTAAAGTATCAACATCAAATAACTTGAATCTCAATAATAAATATCTGAATAAAGTAAAACATTTTGACTAAAATTTTACAAAACAGTAATTAAAGCATAACTGAATCTTTGTAACAAAATATCAAAAAACAAATTAGACATATTAATTCAAAATTTAAATGAAACAACTTATCCCAAGTTGAAATACTGCTCAAATTTAAAATTGCTAATTTCTCAATTTGGGAAATATTTAATCTTCAAATCTCTTCTCTAAATCTCCATTGTAATACACTGTGAATTGCTTGGTGTTCTCAGGGGTAAGACTTTCACATTGTTTATTTAGTAAATGTTTATACTGAGAAAATGAAAATTCAGTATCTATGTTGGTAACAGGCATCCATATGACTTTATTTGCAATCTGTTCCAGAAGAGGAAATCTGCTCTTATTTGCATTCCAAAATGATGGGATATTAAAAGGATTTGATAAATCATCTTGGTAATATTCACATACATTTGGAATTCTTAAAGAAGAT
The DNA here is from genome assembly GCA_964036315.1 of Acanthosepion esculentum. NCBI lineage: Eukaryota > Metazoa > Mollusca > Cephalopoda > Sepiida > Sepiidae > Acanthosepion > Acanthosepion esculentum. The sequence goes on along the minus strand of OZ038512.1, from coordinate 17,885,306 downwards.
CAGGAGAAGGACATTGCAAAACATCATGGCCTATACAGGGTTGCTGTCTAGGATCAAACAAGCAAGCTGCCTTGTAAAAGTTATACACAGGGTGGGTATTCAGGTATTTATTCAGTTTTGAAAAAGATGTGCTGAAAAAAATCTTGGAAATTTGATATAACTCGTTCCCTCTCTGTGTTTTCTAGGCTAAATGTTGAGTTTGATGTACCAGTATGCAAATACTATTTTACATCTTCCATCATATTATATACAACACATGTAAGCGGAGATTTTGTTTCTTCTAAGTTTGTCAAAGCTGTTAATAAACAAGTGCAGTTCTCATTTATAAAATGCAGATTTAGGCACAAATTATGGTAGGAGAAATGATGTAGTTGACCATCTAATAATACATGGTAACCAAAAAAGTTCTGTCCGTTTTTTGATTAGTCATTGAATGAAGTTGAAATATATACAAAATGCATGTAGCAATTGTTTTCAAATTCGGACAGCCGGAAGTAGGAACATCAGACGTTATAAAAAAACACGTGCACCATCCCCAGCCATCAGTTATAGGCCAGACAGCTGTGAGAAGTATGGAAGTGTCTAGAGATCTCGTTCGGGGCTGTTTGCTTTACGACTTCAAAGTGGGCTTATCAGCAGCTGCATCAAGTCGCCGCATATGTCAAGCATTTGGGGATAGTGCTGTGGATGAATGTATTGCAAGGCGTTGGTTTCGAAAATTCAAGTTGGGAGATTTGTCTCTCTCTGATGAGCCTCGCAGTGGATGACCACAGGTCTTGAATGACAGTCCTGAAGGCAGCCATTGAAGAGGACAGTAGTCGAACGTGTGGTGAACTTGCAAGACAGTTCAACGTTTCCGATGAAACGGTTAGACTTCACCTGCACCGTCTAGGTAAGACGTACAAACTGGGCAAGTGGGTTTGGCAAATGCTGTTGGAGGTCCACAAGGGACAATGAGTGGCAGCCTGCGTATCGCTGCTTTCTCGCCACCATACTGCATCCTTATTCAATCGAGTGCTTACCAGTGATGAAAAGTGGGTTCTGTACGAAATTCCCAAGCGTTCCAGACATTGGTTGTCTCCTCAGGATGCTGTCCCTCACACCGCAAGACCGCCTATGCACCCACGCAAGATTATGCTTTGTGTCTGGTGGACAGGTCGTCAAGTGGTTCATTATGAACGGCTACCAACAGGCCAAACAGTCACTGGAGACCTATACTTGCAGCAATTGAAACGTGTGCAACAGGCATTGCACCAGAAAGAGCCAGCACTGGTGAATCGCAAAGGTGTGTTTTTCCTCCATGACAACGCCAGGCTGCATGTTGCGCGAGTGGTCAGGGATACCATACAGCAACTTGGGTAGGAGACTTTGAGCCATCCACCTTATTCACATGACCTCGCGCCATATGATTACCACCTCTTCCACTCCCTGGATAATCATCTTCGTGGGAATTCCTTCACCAATGAAGCAGACTTGCGCAAAGCCCTCACGCACTTCTTTGCGTCAAAACTCCCCGAGTTCTACCGCAAGGGCATTGAACAGCAGGAGATACGTTGGCAGAAGGTGCTGGATGTTGATGGCGATTACTTTGGAGACTAAATATAAGTTACACATACTGTGAAGAGTTTTCTTTTTTTTTCCTTTAAAAACGGACAGAACTTTTTTTGTTACCTTGTACTAGAATACTATCTATTGCAAAGCCATGGCTCTTTTCTTTAAGAATCCTTCATAAAACTGTACAAAGGATGAGTGATATTTGACAACATTAAATCAGGTATTCCGTCTGGTTGCCACTGATACATGGGGTAGTTTCACTTAGGCAAGGAACCATCAAGTCATTTTAAGTATCACTTTTTCCACTAAGCTTCTTTTTTTTTTTTTTAAATGGCCAAGTTTTGAAAGTAGTGAGTTGGGTGACATTGTCAAATGCTAGCTAGTGTGAAAATACTTCACCACCAAGGTATAAAATATGTGCTAAGCACAACACATAGCAACTGTTAATAAAGACATTTGACAACACTTCCTTATGAGCTTTTTTGCAATAGGCTGCAGAATCTGTTACAAAGGCAATAATATCCTCAAATGCAATATCCACATTAGTTACAGCTCAGATTTATGCCTGACTTACATTTTGATGATTGCATTCTCCCAAGGTTATAACCTCAATGAGAAATGATGACTCTATGAATGCTTGCAGTTACATTCAAAATGCTGTAGTCATGATAGTTGTTTCATCTGTTATGATGCTGACTGATTGATTTAGCAAGCTTGACTTTCAGGGCAGCAAAGTGACAAGCAAACAATTTTGGTAGATGAAGTTGCCTAACACAACTCACACTTGGAATAGGACCACCTTCTTTACAATGTTTTAATATGAATAGCCTCATTTTGTCAATTTTGTGTAGGGGGATGTCGTAGTGCACATTTTTAAAAAAATCAAGGACAAAATCATCTCTTAACTCTTTACTCTTCAACAAAGTTGTGATCATTTTCTGTTTCAGTTGAGCTGACTTGAGAAGACTTTTTCATCAAATGAGTTTTTGATTTGAATGTGATTTTTGTGTCAACCCTAAATATGTCAACACCATGGAGACACAATTTGCAAAATAACATTTTCTTCGACATAAAAGTTATCAGGAAATTGCTCTACTCTTGCCTTAGCACAAATTTTAGATACTGGGGTCATTTTCTTTTTTCTTTGTTTTAGAGGAGCAGACTCAACTTTAGAGGTTGATTCACTATATTGACTTGATTCAGTCATCTTGGAAATTTGTTGCTTATTCATACAACTGGTTTAGATAACAAAATATAAAAAAATAATCATTGATAGTTAATATTATTAAAGGAATTTTTTTCATTCAATTTGTTTAGAATAGTGAAGCCACTGAAGATGATGCAATTATTAATCCTGGAGAATCACTGTGAGATGGCAAGCTTAGTCAAGCCAGTCATTTTATAGAGTGATGTTTTTGGAGAATTTTTTCTTCTTTATTTCTAAATTGTATGGTAGGCACATGATAGCATTTACTTTTCTTTCATATTCATAAAACAAGTTGTTTATAATCTTACTTGTAAATTGTGTGAGGCCTTAAAGGAAATGAATTTATTAAACTTATTGGTTTGATCTTCATCTCTTGCTCTCTCTCCCCCCTCCAATTTTGACAGCAACTAATGTCTTCTTCCATTTTCCTTTAGCAATGAATTTCTGTGGTCAACAACTGAGCTGTGACCTGGCTTTCATTTCTTTTGCAACATATAGTTTCTTTATAAAAGTTTTGAAATATTTAAAAATAGACTAGCCAACATATTCTCAGAAAATCGATGACCTACTTTTCTTTTTTATGTAAACATTTTTGTTCTTAATTATTTTCTGGGTTTTATAAGGAAAATAACTACAAATATTTGTAAAAAAACAAATTTTAAGGAAATAACTTATGTTAATGTTATATTTATTAAAATGCTTAACAAAATTGGAGAGACAATTATTCAGTTTTGAAAGAATTTAAAAAAAAAAGTCAAACAATTTGTGATTTATTATTGAAAATTACATTAAAAACCCAGATTCCGTTTAAGATTAACAATTCCACAATCGGAAAATTTGTTCCCCTAATAATTGGATGCTTTAACTGTTTTTAATTCAGGATTTGAATGATGTATTTTTAATTCTAACTTGAATACCTGACCTGCAGACAGAAAAAAAAGTTGCAATAGAAGTTATCTTAATAGTTTTAGTAATACTAAAAATTAATTCAGCAACAGACCATATTTATGCATTTAAATAATTAAATAATTTTGTAGTGTTTTTATTAATTATAAATTATTAAAATTCAGCAGATAAGATTGTAAGTAGCATTACCAGGCCTAAAATTATTGAATTCTATAAAAAAAAATTATTAGTCCCAGGACCATGTGTGGCTGTATGATTGTTGAGCACCTAACCAGTTCCCTTCATATATCAAGGTTGAAAACCAGAAAAGTATTCATCTTACTTCTTTTCAGAAAGTACCTTGTGGGGCCCATCCTTCTACAGGTTAAACCACAGCTTGAGGTGTTCCACCTTGCATTTGTCACAGACATGTGGCTGTTGATTTAATGGGGAGTGAGGGTGACACTCTTCCTAGCCATTAATTTCATTCTTAGGATGCCCAGTGATGATGTATCATCACCTCACCCAAGTTTACCTCCTTGTGCTAGATGACTATTATGCTTACAAGGAGGTTTATCCTCTATTTGACAGTTGAGTTTTATCCTACAGCAGTTCTATTGAATGATTTTGTGATCCATGATGGAAAACAGTGGGGTTTATTTGCTTTGTATCTTCTCAGTGGGGCAATCTTCAGTGTCTATTTTCTCAAGCAGTTTATACCTATTTTTGGTTTCTGGGTAGTTTTTTCAAGTTTTCTTTGTGATCTTTGTTCTGTTGAATGGGTGATAGAACAATGTCCACAAAGAGGCACAGTAAAGTGGTAAATGAGACTCAGAGCAACAAAAGATGAGAGGTTATTGACAACTATGATTGCCCACATCTTGAAAGAGCATGGCATAAACAAAGTTGAACCACTTATTATATATAGGAAGTTTAAATGAAGAAAATTTTTATAAAAGTATATTAAAATTGAAACCTATTAAGTAAATAAATTTAAATAATTTTCTAACTTTAGGGAATTTATAGAAAGTTAATGCAAATATTCATAAGCTTTTTGGAATGATTTAATTCTTTTGTAATAACTATGAACAAAAGAATTTGTAGAAGAGGTATGTCCAATCCTAATGTTAATTTTTGTATTATTTTAACTATTCAATCTGAATACTCAATTATTTTCTATTCTTTAACATTCAGTTTTAACAACAGCAATAATAATAATAATAATAAAAAATGGTCATATTTGATGATTATTTTCTATTTATTAGATATTATTTACTGGTTACTTTCTATTATTTACCATTTTAAAAGATGTTATTATAACTAGTATATCTGACAACAATCCATTTACTCCGACGTTCAGTATTAAAAAAAAAGAAGCTATGTGTGTACTGTTTTGTTAATCTACAACTGATATTGGTACCATATGAGCCAGGCCTTTTTTTTTTTTTTTTTTTTTATTCAAGGATTGGCCATTAGCAACTAAACTGGTTCTTGCACCAGACTTTTCTGATGAGAATGATGTCTAGACACACACCAGGATTAAAAACATGACTTTCAGCAAACTCAAATCAAATATTACAAATTTGATAACTTAAAGGGCTTATTTGAAAATACTGATCTAATTTAATTTCATTAAAGAAATTAGTCTGCAATAAAAATTAAAAATAAACTCTTTACCACACTTGATTACCTACATTATTTTGCAACCAATGTTATACAACCTACAACTCTCAAGAAAAGTGTAATAAAATAATATATATATTCCCCTGTTCCCAAAAGAAAATAACTCAAATTATTCACCTAAAGACTTAACATCTTTAACATGCAAGTGATTGTACTGTGTTGCTGACAGACATAGAAAAAGACTGCTGTTATTATTAATGGCTCAAATATTGCATTTATATCTATGCTAGGCCTACTAAGGAGGTCATCACAGCTTAACATATATGCTGATTCTTTCAGATGTCTGACGCTTCAGTGTTCTTCCCTGTCCAGTATTTTTTATTTCATTCTGCAGAAGTAATAACTACTTTTTCTCTCCATACATGATTAGCCATTCTTGATTACATTGTCTCACCCCTAATTTTTTTTTTTTTTTTTTTTAAATGTTCCTCCAGCCTTAGTTTTAAGGGGTAGATAGTTTCCCCTTTAGATTCTTTGCTGCAACTATAAGGAATAAAGTACACACAGTTATTGGTAATGTTCTCCTCTGTCTTAAGCTTGTCTCTGTATCGTGGGGCTGCATCTGAATATTGTCCTGGTGTTCTATGGACTGCAGATATTCTGAAGCTTTTTCAATAAGCCCTAGACACAAGGCCAACAGACTGTGACAGTTTTCTAGTTCTCCTCCTTGACTCTTCTGATTCTGCCTGCAGAAGTTGATGCTAGCAGGGTAGTTATTCTGAAAGGAATGTTCTATACTGATCATTTCCTGTTATGTGTTTAGGTTGCCATTTATGATTTTTGCACAGTGCTGTAGGCATTGGATGATACCTTTCTTTACACTGCATATATGGTGGTAATTGTAGTTAAGGTATAGTTTGATTAAGGTAGGCAGCAAAATGAGTAAAATCTATCACGATAGATTAAATTCAGGATTCAGTTAAAAATTTCCTTGAAGGTTACCCGAATCTTATGTTTGATACTAAAACTTATTTTCAATACTGGCCTTAGTCACAATGGTTGTCAATGACTAACTTGAAAATCTTGCAGATGTTTTTATGCAATTTTGTATATAATACACATTGTTAATATAAACTGCATTATTAGTAACTTTTAATTTTTTAGAAAACTGATAAAGGGATTCATCGAACTATTTTCACTTAATATGCATATTTCACATACATATAAATTATAATGGACTACAATTTACTTCTATGATTTATCAATAGTTTATGAATTTTAGATTTTCTAAATTTCACATTAACTAGGTTAATGAGTCTTTGAGAAAGATTTATAACTAAAAAAAATGGAATGTGTGCAAGGTTTATAAGGAAAATTTTTTCAACAAAAAAATTATCAATAGTGTTATAATAACAATTTTAGAAATATAACATTAATGTGAAAGGTAAACTCTGTTCTAAAATGAATTTTACAAGTTGTTTTTAATGAACTGATGCATTTCTTCTTAAATAGTTTGGACTGCATAGAGAAGAGTATTTTATAAGTAAAAGATAAATCTTCTGATAAATACTCTTAAGTTTTCAGTTGAATGAGGTGAACAAGGCAGCCACTTCATCAAATGAGTCTTTCAAACACATTTTAATCAATTTCCTTTGCTAAATATGTTGGTGGTTTGTCATGTATAAAACTTTTTCTGAAGTATTTTGCTGCTTCTTGAACCATGATATGTTTGAGCCATCATCTAACAACATCTGGAAGTTGACCTTGGTTTACCACGTCACCTATATTCCCACCCCAAAATATATCACTGCTTTGTTGACATCTCTGGTCTCTTGCACTAGCTACTCAGCCTTTGCTTTATCAATTTGGTTCATTTTTCAGTGGAAAGAATGGTTGAAAATTTAGTCTTCATGAATTCAGTTACTTATTTCATTTGATTTTCTCTTTTAAAGGAACTCTAATGATGGTTTTGCCACTTGATTTAGGACCTGTCATCTTGTGTTTCTTGACACTACAAGTTTTATGCCTTAACACTGTGTTTTTTATAACTTCTCTTGATACTTAATACAGATCAGCAAGATAAAGTCTTTAAGTTGCTCTTAACAAACTTGCATTGAAGTTGTCCAGGATTTTCAATGCAGTTGTACTGTTGAATTTGAAATTTCCATCATTATTTTACCTTTTGCAAATTTGGATACTATTAATTTTTTTTCTGTTTCTCACTCTCAAATCAGCTTTATGATCCATTTTTAATTTGAGACTTTGAGATTCAAGAAATTTCATAGAAATGGCTACCATTTGTTTGCATCTTTGCAGAACACTGTTTTTCATACTAACTGCATAAGGTTACCATCATTCAGCAAATAAACATTTAAATTTAAATAAGTATTTTACATATTGATGACATGAAGTGGCTAATGTGAAACTCAACATTTTGATTGATAGTAAGATGAAGTCAGCATTGTTAGTAGGCATAAGATAATGAATGTAGAATTTTGAGAATAACTGTTATAATGAACCAAATGATTTTTTGATAAATTCTTCAAATTCTTAACAGAAATAAAATAAAATTTGATTTTGTATTCACTTGAACAAAAAAAAAAAATACCTTAATGCTCAATGAAAATGATTAAGATGATACTCATAAGGATGGCGAAAGTAAACATATATTAATTTCCATAACTTTTGTGTGATGAAAATGAACTGGAGAAAATTTTTATATAAAAAATTGTATACAGCATTCAGAAATTATATATTGGAAAAGTTTTAAAGAAAAAAAATCTTTAAATCTTTATGAAAAGTCAACTAAACATTGGTATTCATAAGAATTTTCTTACCTTTATTTATGACTAGCTTAAAAGCCGCACTATCGGGTGGCATTTAAACTAGCTCCTTCAGAGAGCTCTTGATAGTGTCTTTATCACAATGGGTAAGGAAAAGTAGATACAATACACAACAGTTGATCACTGTATTTAAGAATTGCATGAATATTTAAGCTTACCTTTTAAAAGTTCAATGATAATTCCTCTGCTGCCACTTAATTTAAAGACAGTTTGATGTACATAGATCCTTAGTTTCTCTACAAATAATTATTTTTATTTCATGGGTGACTTTCACTGAATTTTGCAATTAATTTTGATTATTCCCAAATTTATTTCCAAAGTTATAAAAATTGTTATTGTACGAAAATATTCGCCACAAAAAATAACGTAAAAAAACAGTTGCAGTAATGAAAACTTGGGAATCCCAAATTTCAGAATTGCAGGCTCAGATCCAGCCTGGAATGTTTTTAAAAAATTGGCCTGATTCCAAAATGATATATATAGGAATAAAGTTGAAAAACACTGATATTCACATTTATTATATAGATTATTCCCTTCATAAAAAAAATGAAAATTTCTATTAAAATAGGTCTTGTTCATTGGATTTTGATTTGATAAATATTACATTTAATAATTATTAAAACAATTTTATTTAATGTTCCATAATTATCCAGGGTTTCAAATAAAACTTAAAATGATTTAATTTCTCTGTAAACTTGTACAAATGTACAGCAGAACCTCTAGTCATGAACACCATGCACAAATTTTCTGAACAAAAAAAAAAGTCTCAGGTTACCAATAGTACCTTGAGTGGCAAACATGCAGACCAGGAGTATTGGTAGGAGAGTGCCAGTTGCGATTTAGTTTTCACTCCATACAAAGATATTTTGAGGTAACCTCTGGCACAGAACACTCGGAGACTTCTGGAAACGTTATTTTAATATCCAGCATGTCTAAACTCTCATTAACAAAGCCTGAATTCAGCCTAGAGGAAATTGTGGCTGATTAGTATTCCAGGCACAGAATTTGTGAGGATTTTGCTGTATTGGTTTTGTGTATGAACTTGTGCACAATGCGCTGTTGTAAAAGTTTAAATAAGCAATCATCTAGGGTCCAGGAATTGATTAATCTATTTTACATTGTTTCCTATGGGGAAAAGTTTCAAACATTTTGGGTCATGAACGGCTTTCAGTAACAAATTAAATTCCTGAATCAAGGTTCAAAGATTAATGATAAAGACACATGAGCTTGCATGTCTTGGCTATTTTTTGATTATCAACTTGATATCCATAGGGTTCAAATCACTTCAACCAGCCTATACCAAGAAGAAAAATAAATCGCTAGACATTTTAGTAACGTGAATGGAGAAAGGGATGAAATAATTTGACTTAGAGAAAGGTCAATTCAGATCAGTAGTCACATGGATGATTGAATTCCTCATAACCCCAGCTGGTTAACAACTACACCATGGCCATGACAACCTGTGCTTTCATTTTATCACCTCTTGACACCCCGATGAAGTGATCCATTTCAACCTCTGCTGGCAATTTACATAACTTTGTTTAGTTTTATGAAAAAATGTTAAATACAGTGCTCTAAAATTGTGATTTCAAGAAAAAAAATATAGCACAACATATAATTAGTGATGTTTTAAAACCATCTAAATCTCATTTGAAATGGCTGGTATATCATTCCATTCACTGTCATCAACTTTGAGATTACCTACATCCATAAAATTGTTTTCCTCATTATTTAACAGAAACAAGATCCTACCCAGTTTCTTCGGGTATATGGACGTCCTTACAAAATCCATTTAGATCCAGCTGTAGCACTCTCAGCAGAATCGCCTCAAAGCATGTAAGTAATTTTACTTTTTCTTCATCTGCTATTTTTAGCTTAGACAATCAACATAATAGAGGATTACCTTTTGATGATGGAATTTATGTACTGCAATTACATGTGTGCATGTGCACAAAATGCCTTTTAGAATTTTGATTGTTTAATTTTTGCTACATGTCATGGGTCACCTTGGAGAATTCTTGCAATAGACTGAAAAATGGCTTATATTAGGTAGCAGTAGCAAAAGTTTAAATAAAATCAATCACAAAATATTATATAGTCATTCTAAAGAGATTAACATTCTCAGTAGAATGCAAAAATATATTTTAATATCTTGAATAGTCTTTGAGTTAGAAATGTTTAAAGATTAGCACTTCCATTTAAAAAGTAAAATTTGTACAGTGAGCTATCTTTAACCACTTATGATCATTACAAAATAAACAAATACAGAGATTTGTTTTGTCTGTATGAGATTTATAGCATACAATATGAAATAGTTATTATGAATAACACAAGGCTGAAAATCAAAAAATCTATAAACTGCCATGGCCCAATTTTGGACAACTTTTATTGACTGATTATAACATCAAATCTAAAAACAGGTCAGCTTGAAATTAATTTTCCCAAGAGACTGCTATATAGAGAATGTAAATTTTTCTTTGACATGCATTGTGTAATGAATTGAATGTATTACTGTTGCAAATTTGGAAATTTAGTGAAAATGAAATGTGGAAACTTGCACAGGTACAAATAAAAAAAGATGTAACTTGGACATAATGCATGGATTTGATTTAACTTTGAAACACATGTTGAATATACAATCAGTTTAATGTGTAAATGAACATTAAATATTGCTTTTTCCAAAAATGTGACCTAACTACTCAAAACTATATATTGAAGGAAACCTTAGTAAAGGAATGAAAATACTACAAAAGTTAATTCTCGCCCCCCAAAAAGCAATGTGTTTGAAACTATACCCACCCATCTAGGTGGATACTGAATGTTGTATCATTTTGTGGCAAATGGTTTGGATTAAATAACATATATCCTGATAATGATGGTTTTGTAATGTTTTTTTTCTCCCAAAATATGTGATTGTATAAGTTCTGCCAGACAGGCAACCTAAAAACTGATTTCTTTGGTGGTTGAAGTGGGCTTTCGCCATGAAATTGATGACTTCCTCACTCATTACTTCTCCAGTTAAGAAGTTTTTCAAGGAAAAAATGGTAAAAAACTGAACCTGTTGTTTGAACTTAAAGTATTCAAGTGTATATTCCATTTTCTTCTATCTCTTGTTCTTTTTGCTTGAATGGCCCAACGAAGGTCGATATGCTGGTTAAATAATCAATCAATCAATCAATCTTTTTGCAGCACTACCCTCTCTTCTTCAGTTAGGTTGATGATTTCTTCTTCATGTGTACCCAGTTCACTGCCACGATTGGGCTCGTAAATAAGCTCTTCAAATTGAAGTCATTTGCATTTGTGAAGTGG